>CM066031.1:292334162-292934162 GCA_033557465.1 Ichthyophis bannanicus | reverse complement strand
AACATTTATGCCACGGAGGTATTTAAACATCTCAATCATATCACCTCTATCCCGTCTTTCCTCTAAGGTGTACATATTAAGATCCTTAAGTCTTTCCTCATATGCTTTATAATGAAGACCACTAACCATTTAAGTAGCCACCCTCTGCACTGATTACATTCTGTTCACATCCTTTTGAAGGTGCGGTTTCCAGAATTGCACACTATACTCCAAATGAGGTCACACCAAAGACTTATACAGAGGCACTATCACCTCCTTTTTTCTCCTAGCCATTCCTCTCCGTATGCACACAAGCATCCTTCTAGCTTTTGCCATCACCTTTTCTACCTGTTTAGCTATTTTAAGATCATCAGACACAACCACGCCTAGGCCCCGCTCTTCTTTAGTGCACAAAAGTACTTCACCCCTTATACTATATTGCTCCCTTGGATTGCTGCAGCCCAAATGCATGATCTTACATTTTTTAACATTAAATCCCAGCTGCCAAATTCTAGACCATTCTTCAAGCTTAGCTAGATCCCTCCTCATGTTATCTACACCTTCCTGGGTGCTAACTCTATTGCAGATTTTGGTATCATCTGCAAAGAGGCAAACCTTACCCAATAGCCCTTCCGCTATATCACTAACAAAGATGTTAAAAAGAATTGGACCAAGAACAGATCCCTGGGGCACCCCACTGGTAACATCCTTCTCCTCAGAGTGAGTTCCATTTACCTGTACTCTTTGTCGCCTCCCACCCAACCAATTTCTAACCCAAGCAATAACTTTAGGGTCCATCCCTAGAGTGCTCAGTTTGTTTATATGTCGCCTGTGAGGAACAGTGTCAAAGGCTTTACTGAAATCTAAATACACTACATCTAGGGCTCTCCCTCGGTCCAACTCCCCTGGTCACCCAGTCAAAGAAATCAATCAGATTTGTCTGACAAGACCTGCCTCTGGTGAATCCATGCTGCCTTGGATCCTGTAATCTGCTGGACTCCAGAAACCTCACTATTTTCTCTTTCTGAAGCATTTCCAATAATTTACTCACCACCGAAGTTAAACTAACCGGCCTGTAGTTTTCAACCACATTCTTACTTCCGCTTTTGTGTAAAGGCACCACATGATCCTCTCTCCAGTCCTTTGGCACCACTCCCAACTCCAATGAGGCATTGAAAAGGTCAGTCAGTGGAGTTGCTAGAACATCCCCAAGTTCCCTCAGTATTCTAGGGTGTATCCCATCCAGTCGCATCGCTTTGTCTACTTTAAGTTGAGCTAGTTTCTCACGAACAGTCTTCTGAAAATTGTTCAAGATGTCCCTCACTTCTGTTCCTGTTTGTAGGTGTTTTCTGAGGTCCTGCTCCTGGTTCTTCATCTGTGAACACAGAACAGAAATATTTATTAAGCAATTCCGCTTTATCCTCATCAGCTTCTACATATTCCTTCCCTTTACCCTTGAGTCTGGCAATACCACTTTTGCCCTTCCTTTTCTCACTAACATATCTGAAAAATGTCTTGTCCCCCCATTTTATTGCATTGGCTATTTCCTCCTCTTTTTGAATCTTTGCTTAGCTAACTACTTTGCTAGCTTCTCTAAGTTTTTCCAAATATAGATGCCTGTCTTCCTCTCTCTGTGATCTCTTGTATTTCATGAAGGCCTCCCTCTTTTTCTTCACTTTTTCAGCTACTTCTTTCGAAAGCCATAGCGGTCTCCTTTTCCTTTTACGTTTATTTACCATTTTAAAAAAAGATTTGTTGTCCTTAAAATATCCCCTTTCAGTTTTGCCCACTGTTTTTTTACATCCCTCAGCTGTTCCCATCCTGCTAACGACTCCCTGAGGTATTGGCCCATCTTGGCAAAGTTAGTCTTCCTAAAGTCTAAGATCCTCACCTTTGAATGGATTCTAACAGCCCTAGTCCTAATACTGAACCACACCATCTGGTGATCACTGGATGGAAAATGATCTCCCACTATTTATTTATTTATTTATATTCTCTTATATATTGCGCTATTCTGCATCAGTGCGGTTTACATTGAACAAACTGAAATTACATTGAACAGGGCATTATAACTTGGAGATAACTATTTTACACGGAACATGGGCTATGGAGGGTTAAGTGGCTTGCCCAAGACCACAAGGAGCACCCGTGGGACTAGAAACCCCAGTCCTTCCGGTCCAAGGTTGCTGTCCTCTAGTGGGATTTGAACCTCCGACCTTCCGGCCTGAAGTACCTTGCCCCAACCACTAGGCTACTCCTCCACTCCTATAATATCAGAAACACAAGGAGCACCTGTGGGACTAGAAACCCCAGTCCTTCCAGCCCAAGGTTGCTGTCCTCTAGTGGGATTTGAACCTCCGACCTTCCGGCCTGAAGTACCTTGCCCCAACCACTAGGCTACTCCTCCACTCCTATAATATCAGAAACACTATAATATCAGAAACACAAGGAGCACCTGTGGGACTAGAAACCCCAGTCCTTCCAGCCCAAGGTTGCTGTCCTCTAGTGGGATTTGAACCCCCAACCTTCCGGCCTGAAGTACCTTGCCCCAACCACTAGGCTACTCCTCCACACACTATAATATCAGAAACACTTTCACCATTGGTAAGCACCAAGTCCAGTATGGCCCCTTCACGTGTGGGATCTGTTACCAATTGCTTGAATAGTTCTCCCTGTAGAGAATCCAGGATCTCTTTACTTCTAGATGACACTGCAGCAGGAATGTGCCAGTCAACATCTGGCATATTGAAATCCCCTATCAGTAGCACTTCCCCTTTCCTAGCAATGCTGCGTATGTCTTCAATTAACTCTCCATCCATCTCTTCCTCCTGTGAGGGAGGTCTGTATATCACGCCAATGCAAATAGATTTCTCTTTCCATCTTTCTAGTTTAACCCACAATGCCTCCTCTCTCCCTTTTAAGCTCTGTAATTCCAAAGCTTTAATAGTATTTTTTACATATAGTGCCACTCCTCCTCCCCTTCTTCCTACCCTGTCCTTTCTGAATAAAGTATAGCCAGGTATAGTTACATCCCAGTCATGGTTTTCTGTGAACCTTGTTTCTGTAACTGCCACTAAATCCAAGTCGGCCACTCCCACCAAAGCTTCAACATCAGGGATCTTATTTCCCATGCTACAGACATTTATGCACACTGCTTTCCATATGTTACCCCCGTTACACATTTCCATAAAGGTATTTAATGTATCACTTACCTGGGGGCTTTCTTCACCCATCCCCAATGAATCTAGTTTAAAGCCCTCTTCAGTAGATTAGCCTTTCTACTACTGAAGACGCGTTGACCTTTCTTGGACAGATGGATTCCATCTCTGCTCTGCAACCCTTGGAACAGCATCCCGTGGTCTATGAAACCAAAACGCTCTTGATGACACCATCCACGCAGCCATGCATTCATCTCCAGGATGCGAGCCTCTCTGCCTTGACCTTTACCCTCACCAGGGAAGATTGAAGAGAACACCACCTGTGCACCTAACTGCTTCACCCTCTGTCCCAGAGCCATGAAGTCACTTTTGATACGCTCAGAGGGATACCTGGCAGTATCATTTGTTCCGACATTGATTAGCAACATTGGGTAATAGTCAGTGGGCTTGATGAGTCTCAGCACATCTTGGATTTTGGCACCAGGCAGACAGCATACCTCTCTGTACATCAAGTCTGGTCAGCAGATGGACGCCTCAGTACCCCTCATAAATAGAGTCACCAACCACCACTACCCTTCGCTTCCTTGTGGTCACTGATTCTGCAACTGTGGGGTACTTGAGCTCTGGTTCTTCCCTTTCCAGGGATGCTTTCACCTCCTCCACTTCCAGGGCTGCATAATAGTTCTCCAGTTCAAGGACTGGAGAAGTTGGATTGGTGATTCTGCAAGCCTTGGTGACTTGTGTCCAACCTTCGTCATTCTGTTGGCACCCATCTTCTCCTCTGCTGGAGAGCTTCGTTGCTGCGAGAAGCATCTCATCAATGTACTTCTCACTGTCTTAAATGCTCCTCAGCCTTGCCACCTCCTCTCTGAGTTCCTCCACTTGTTTCCTCAGAGCTTCAGCATGCAGGCACCCTGCACATGGAACCGGTCCTTCAACTGGCATTGGGACCTCAGTCTGGACAGAGGCAGAAGCTGTAATGGGGGCAACAGCTTTAGCGATATGATTTTTCTCCAGGACCAAGCAGGAAGTCAGTCCTCACATATGGGTGACGTCGGCGCCGACGGAGCCCCGTGCGGAGCATTTCCCCAGCTTTCAAAGAAAGCCTTTGGGAATTGCAGCGTGCATACGCGGTCCCCTTCCCGCCCAAGGGTGCCATCTTGCTCAGTCTTCTTTTTTCCGTGGAGTCCGACGGACGTAGTTCGTTTTTTACCGAGGAAGTCATCTGCCTATAAACAATACCCTCATTATCAGGCCTCTGCAGCTCCCCAACAGGGTCAGCAGGCCAAGGGGCAGGGTCATGGGCCCCGTAGGCAGAAGGCCCCTAAGCCACCAACACCGGCCTCTGCTCAGCAGGGTGGGGGTTTTTGACTCAGAAGGCATAGCCTCTTCTCCTCAGCTGGCTCACATCAGCACAGGAGGCCGGCTGGCCCACTTTGCCCACAGGTGGTCAGCCATCACATCAGATACATGGGTGCTCCATATAGTCCAAAAGGGCTATCTTCTCCATTTTCACCAGGTACCTCCCTCCTATTTTCCAGGGGAGCCTACAAGCCCCCTCTGCACAGGGACCTACTCCTTCAGGAGTTAGCAAGTCTGCTCAAGGAACAGGCTGTGGAACCGGTTCCCCACCACCTGAGAAGTCACGGCTTTTATTCCAGGTACTTTCTGGTACCAAAAAGAACAGGAGTCCTCCGACCCATCCTAGACTTGCGCAACCTCAACAAGTTCCTGGAGAGGGAAAAGTTCAAGATGCTTACCCTTGGAATCCTGCTGCCCTACCTCCAGCAGGGAGATTGGCTATGCTCCTTGGATCTCAAGGATGCTTATACTCACATCCTGATTCATCCAGACCACAGACAATATCTCAGATTTGTTGTGGGAGGAAACCACTGCCAGTACAGAGTACTACCCTTTGACCTAACCTCCGCCCCCAGGGTGTTCACCAAGTGCCTGGCGGTGGTGGCGGCCTACCTGAGGCTTCAAGGTCTTTTTGTGTTCCCATACCTGGACGACTGGCTCATAAGGGGCCAGTCTTCCCAGGAGGCCAATCAAGCCACCCTTTGCACTGTGGCTCTGCTTCAGCACTTGGGGTTTGTCATAAACTTCGCAAAGTCCACTTTGCTCCCGTCCCAGAACTTAGAATTCATAGGAGCAAGGCTGGACACTCTTCAGGCGAAGGCTTTTCTGCCAGTGGACAGAGCCCACAGGTTGATGGATCTAGCCAGGCAGTTTCACAGCAATTCCCTGGTCTCCGCCAGGCAATTCCTGAGACTTCTCGGCCATATGGCTTCCACGGTTCATGTAACCCCAATGCCCGCCTGCACATGCGGCCTGCTCAGTGGAGCCTTCGAACTCAGTGGCATCAAGCCACAGGGAGCCTTGCAGACTCAGTAAGAATATCCACCCTGCTCGTCTCCTCTCTGCAATGTTGGCTTCATCTTACGAATCTGGTACTCGGAGTGGTTTTTCAATCCCCTCTGCATTCTCAAGTGCTGACGACAGATGCTTCTCTTCTAGGTTGGGGAGTGCATTGCCAAGGGGCATGTACTCAGGGTCTCTGGACCCCTTGGGAGGCTGCTCAGCAGATAAACTTCCTGAAGCTACGGGCGATACGCCTAGCTCTGAGAGCCTTCTCCCACCTCACATCTCACAGTCTGTACTGGTCCAGACGGACAATCAAGTTGCCATGTTCTACGTGAACAAACAAGGGGGCACAGGCTCCTTCCTTCTCTGTCAGGAGGCACAGCGGCTGTGCTCTTGGGCCGTCCATCACGGCATCCTCCTCAAGGCTGTCTACCTCCCAGGTCAAGACAATTACCTGGCGGACAGACTGAGCAGGATCCTGCAACCACACGAATGGAGATTGAATCCGTTGGTGGTTCAACAGATCTTTCTCAGGTGGGGCCTCCCCACCATGGATCTTTTCGCCAGTCCTCTGAACTGGCAACTCCCGAGATTCTGTTCCAGACAACCGCATCCTCTGAGTAGCAGCGAATGCTTTTCTGATTCCGTGGTCCCAAGGCCTACTGTATGCGTTTCCTCCCACGCCACTAGTGTCCTGAACACTGTTCAACGTCCTCAAGGACGGGGCCTCCATGATTCTGATAGCCCCCAGGTGGCCGAGGGCAACCCTGGTTCCCCCTTCTGCTGCAACTGGCGGTGGACACTCCTCTTCCTCTGGGGATTCAACATGATCTCCTGTCTCAGGAACAGGGATCTCTCTTGCACCCCAACCTCCAGTCCCTTCATCTGATGGCCTGGCTGCTGAAAGGTAGTCCTGGCTCCCCTACTACTGCCTAGAGAGGTGGAAGACGTAGTCTTAGCCTCTAGACGGCAATCCACCAGGAAATCCTACGCTCTTAAGTGGCGTAGATTCTCCGCATGGTGTGCTCAGCGCAACAAGAATCCCTTCTCGTGCTTGGTAGCGGTAGTATTGCAATATTTGCTTTACCTCTCCAATCTAGGCCTTAAGTCCAACTCTGTCAGGGTTCACCTCAGTGCTCTCTCAGCGCACCACTCGCCGGTGGACGACAGGCCTCTTTCCAACCACCCTCTGGTGGCTCATTTTCTCAGATGCCTCCTCCTGCTTAAGCCTCCTTTGCGTCCACCAGCCCCTGAGTGGGATCTGAATGTGGTCTTACAGCGGATTACTTGTCCGTATTGTGAACCTATGGCTACCTGCCCTCTCCGTTTTCTCTCCTGGAAAACCTTGTTTCTGGTAGCTCTTACCTCTGCTAGGCGAGTAAGTGAACTTCAGGCACTAGTGTCTGATCCCCCTTACACTAGGTTCTACAGCAGTGGTTCTCAACCCTGTCCTCGGGACCCCACTAGCCAGTCGGGTTTTCAGGCTATCCACAATGAATATGAATGAGATATATATGCATTAGAAATAGCCTGCCAAACTGACTGGCTTGTGGCCCTCCAATGCTGGATTTGGGGACCCCGGCCTTACACCTCTGTCATTTAAGATTGTGAGTGGGCAAGGTACAGATGTCCAAGACATCAAAAAGATTAGATGGAATATGTCACATACCTCCTCGACTCTCACCACCACCAAAATATTGTCTATTAGACAACGTTTTGGTGGTGGTGAGAAACTAGGAGGGATGTGACACATTCTATCTACCCTTTTGATGTCGAGGACATCTGTACCTTGCCCACTCACAATCGTACTTGACAGAGGTGTACGGCAGGGGTCCCCAAATCCAGCACTGGAGGGCCACAAACCAGTCAGTTTGGCAGGCTATTTCTAATGCATATATATCTCATTCATATTCATTGTGGATAGCCTGAAAACCCGACTGGCTAGTGGGGTCCCGAGGACAGGGTTGAGAACCCCTGTTCTACAGGAATAGGGTAGTTTTACGGACTCACCCCAAGTTTCTCCCTAAGGTTGTCTCCCCTTTTCACCTCAGTCAGGAGGTGGTTCTTCCGACCTTCTTTCCCAGGCCTCATGCCAACCGGGCTGAGATGGTTCTGCATACCCTGGACTGTAGGGGGGCGTTATCCTTCTACCTTGACCGTACGCGGGAGCATCGGAGGGCTGTTCAGCTCTTCGTTTCTTTTGACCCCAATAAGTTGGGGTTACCTGTCTCCAAGCGTACTTTGTCCATATGGGTCGCTGACTGTATCGCCTGTGCTTATGGGGCAGCCGGCCTCTCGTTGGAGGGTCGAGTCACGGCTCATCGTGTCAGGGCGAAGGCTGCGTCAGTGGCTCATCTCCGCTCTGTTCCGTTGGCAGACATCTGCCGGGCCGCTACTTGGTCTTCAAGCCAGACCTTTGCGGCCCATTACTGCCTTGAGAGGGAGTCCCACAGGGACAGTGCTTTCGGACAGGCAGTACTCCATAAACTCTTTGGGGTTTAGGCAACTCCTACCCTCCGGCCCTGGTGTTGGGCTACCGGTCGGGGGCGTTCTCAGAGAAGATTCCTTCCTTACGTACTGACGAGCTCGAGGGAGCTCATTTTTTCGGCTTGAGGTCTCCGGTAGCCTTAAGCTGGGGAGTCCCATATGTGAGGACTGACTTCCTGCTTGGTCCTGGAGAAAGAGTAGTTACTCACCTGTAACAGGTGTTCTCCAGGAGCAGCAGGAATCAATCCTCACAACCCTCCCTCCTCCCCTTGGAGTTGCAGTCATGTGATTTATTTTTGCTAATTTTTTTGCTGTCTTTTAGCTATGTCATCAGACTGAGCAAGATGGCACCCTTGGGCAGGAAGGGGACCCCGCGCATGCTCGCTGCAATTCCCAAAGGCTTTCTTTGAAAGCTGGGGAAATGCTCCGCATGGGGCTCCGTCGGCGCCGACGTCACCCATATGTGGGGACTGATTCCTGCTGCTCCTGGAGAACACCTGTTACAGGTGAGTAACTACTCTTTCCCAGCCATTGTTCTGTTCGTGGAGCTTAGGTATCTGTTAAAGCAAAGAGAGAGATCTACCAAAGTACCAGCTGGTTTCCCAGCTGTCCTTTCAGAGAAACAGTTAAATATCCTTAATTATATTCAAAATGTGCTGTTCGAAGGCCCTGTGCTTTGTCAAATGGGGAGGTTCCCTATAAAGCAAGACTGCTCAGTAGGGATGGGTGGGAGTGGGGTGGGTAGGGAGGGAACTAACACCTGATTTGGTGTCAGCAGTTCCCAAAAGCTGAGAAGGTTACTAGAAATATTTCTACTAAACCACCACAAAGAATGTAACTTTGCTTTAAAAATATACCAAAACCCTTTTAAGAGCTCCTAATCAGAGAGCTAGCAATCTAATAAAAATAAACCCTCAAATCCTTACCATTGTTTGATCTGTAGAGCCCCTGTTAGGAATGCCTCAACAGGGCAGAGCTCTGAAGCCTTTTATGCAGGCCTCAGCTGCTCTCAGGTAATCAGGCCCACTAACTCCTGATTAGGTGTCAGCAGTTTCACAAAAGCTGAAAAGGTTACTAGAGTTTAAAACCTAGTCCAGCAAAGAAAATATTTCTACTAAAGCACCACAAAGAATGTAACTTTGCTTTAAAAATATACCAAAACCCTTTTAAGAGCTCCCGGTGACAGTGCCATCTCCTCTTTCCAAGACAAACTACAGCACTTCTTCTTTTCCCTATGTCCCCTGCACTTCAGTTGCTTTAATATTGCTTTTGACATGTAGGGCTACTCCTCCTGCTCCTTGTCTATGCATGCCCTATTGCTCTGTAGTGCATGCTGTTGCTCAATAGTGTTCACTGTTCATTCATAGAGTTTACACTAATTACAACAGATGGAAAGTGATGAAATTTCAGGGGGTTTTTACTTTCCTTTCAGATTGAAAACATGAAATGATATAGCAAATGTTGATATTTCCTATGTCATTTCAAATGAATGCAGATCCCTAGCCGTTGTCTGCTTTCTTCACGTGCATAACACTATGCTTTAGTATTTCAATGCTTTGGGATGGGAGGCAAGTTAAAGTCCCTCTAAAGTAATAGTTTTATCCAGAAAATATATTTCTTGAATGTATACAACAGCAACAACAAATAAAACATGAATTTACTACAGGTCCCTTTTGCTTCTTTCCTTTTCCGTGCCAAAATGTTTTGGGTAGCTACTTCTATTCAACTGTGTTTCTCTTCACTTGTATGTTTCTCAGTAAATCAAAGCACTGCTGCTTTTCTCATCAGAAAGGGTTCCGCCCCTGATATAAACAGGGTTTTTAAAAATAAGGACAGATTTTATCACAATAGTAAGTACATTTGTCTTATTCTGTTGAGTAAATATGAGAATCTAAAATGAGGTGATCTGGAACAGAGAGTATTTGATTAAACTTAAGAATTTAGATGTTTTGCTGCTGTAGGTGACCTGTTACGGGATTTATTTCTATACCCTTCATCAACCTGTGATTCCATATTTCCAAACATTTAAGACTGGGTATAGTAGTGATAGTTTGGGAGTTTAAGCTGTTGGCAACTAGGCCCTATCATACCAAATACATGGATTTGAGGTGGCATGGTGATGTTATCTGGCAAATTTTTCACATTGCAGTTTGACTACTCTAAATGCTATAATTAAAAAAAAAAGAAACAAAAAACCCATGCTTATGTAGCACCATGAAGCAGTACTGCATTCTGAGGAAAAGAACAGTTACAGCTGATCAAATGAAAGCACCTATGCACCCAGATGTTAAAGACATCATCCAAAATAGAGGTATTTGATGACTCAGCTGTATAGAGAGGCTAAAGTGGGATAAGATGGGATGGATTGTGGTGGGGCAAGTCCTTGGGATGGAGAGCAACACTTATGTCAGCAGTGGGGGCACTCTTGAAACACAGAAGTTGCACTAGCTGCCTCCCCTAGTTACCTCTTTTACTGATGGTAATATGCACACTGAATATACTCCAGGGAATTCGGTGCCAAAAAATTAAAATAATCCACCAAAATAATGCAACATATTGAACAGAGCAGTACTTGCTATATTTGGGAAATATGTGCAGGTACTTTAACAAGCTCCCTGTCATCTTAGCCCCATAGTCCGGCATCTTCCTGTTAGCCATGTGAACAGTGGTATTCAACGGCTGGCTTGCGTTAACTGAACCTAATGGTTAGAGCAGTGGGCTGAGAATCAGGGAAGCTAAAATTCAAATACCACTGCTGTTCCTTGTGATCTTTGGCAAATAGCTTAACCCTCCATTCCTTCAGCTGCAAACTTAGATTGTAAACCCTCCAGGGGAAGGAACATACCAACTGTACCTGAACGTAACTTTCCTTTAGCTACTACTAAGAAAGGTATGTGCCAGAGCTAAATCCAAGTCCAAAATCCAGTACAGAACATACTGTGAAGTGTTACAAAAGTTGTGCTGGACTTATAAAGCAATTCTACCATACCATAACAGCACAACTTGTAGAAGTCAAAGAACAGGGGCCTGGAAAGCAAAAGACAGTACTGAAAATATTGCAGTGGGCACTAAAACATTGATACACTCATTGGGAAAAATAAGCAAGGTGGATTAGTACAGATCAATCCTACTCATACATTATGGGACGTGTTTACTAAAGGCTTTAACGCGTGTTAATTATCCACAGTCCTTTTATTTTTATGGGCATAGTGCACTTAAAGCATGTTAATTTTTAGTAAATATGCCCTTAAATGTTGACTGAATACTTGACTTCTTTTACATATGCAGAGCACAGATAGACCCTCACCAAGTATAAAATAAGTAACCACAGTCAAATATATAGACAAAAACTAGGAACAGTGATACATTTCCTCCTCTGCTGTGCAAAATATAAATATAGCAGATATAAATTTCAAAAACTGACACATTCCAGACACTAAATTAAAAATACAGTTCTTATTTTTTCCACCCTTTTGTTGCCTGGTCATTTCATTTTTCTAATTCTGTTGTGCCCTGTCTCTGGTTACTGCTTTCCTCTGTCTTTTCTTAACTCTTTTTTCCAGGGTCTCCAGTCCATTTATCATTCTATACTCACTCTAATACATCCATGTCTGACATTGATCTTTTCAGATTTCTTCCATTTATTTTTCTGCCTCTCTATCCACTGAGATTGTATTCAGTCTTCTCCTTTATTTATTTATTTAGACAGATTTCTATGCCACCTTTTCCTTCAATCAAGGTGGTCACGTCACATCACAATTGGAGGGTTACATTTAACATTAGGGTACGTGTAATCATTTAGACAGCACAGATACGTAACAGTATTTAGACATTTAGACAATGTTTAGACAGTACAATTGAAGTAACATTTAACATAAAGGTATTTACTAATGAGGTGTGTTGAATTTGTGTGTGTGGATGGGATGGGTGTGTGTTTAGTTGGCGGAGGTAGTAGTGTTGCTGTTTGGGTAAGAGATGTTGCTTGAATGTTCATAGGTTTCTGTAAATAACCATGTTTTCAGGTCTTTGCGGAAGTCTGTGAGGTCTTCTAAAGCTCTCAGGCTCAATGGTAGGGAGTTCCATATTGAGGATGCCAGTAGTGATGGTGCTCTTTTTGAGGTTGTTTGGTTTTGTGGTAGTCTGCAGGTGTGCCGATCATGTTGTTGTTATTGGTTCTTCTTGGTTTATTGCTGATGTCTGTTGTTATAACGTTTTGGAGTATGTTTGCTGAGAGATGATGAATGACTTTGAAGATTATCATGATTGTTTTGTATTTAGCTCTTGCCACCATTGGAAGCCAGTGTAGTTGTTCTAGGATGGGAATGATGTGCTCAGTTCTTGGGGTGTCTGTGATGATGCGTGCTGTGGTGTTTTGTACCATCTGTAGTGGGTGTAGTGTCTGAAGTGGTCTTGACGGAGCATTGGTTTCATTTGTCTGACTATTTTCAATCGATGATATGCCTTGTTTGCAGTTTTGGTGATGTGGGATTTTAGGTTCAGAGCTCTGTCTAGTGTTGTGCCCAGATACTTAACTTCTTCTTTGACTACTATGTGTTTGTCAGGATGCTGATAGTTTGTGGAGGCATGAAGGTGGGGTTCCTGGTGACAAACCATTGCCTCAGTTTTTTCGTAGTTGACCATTAAGTTGTTGGCTATGAGCCATTCATTCATGTCTTCGAGGCATTTTGTTATTGTTGTAGAGTTTAGTGCTAGTAGGTTTATCGATATTGTTGCCGATTTTAGATGACCGGAAGGCACTTGATACAGGGTTGGATACCCGAAACGTGCACGTCGTGGTGAAACGAGGACATTTGCGAGCAACATTTTTCTGGGGAGTGCTATATTGATGAATGGACTTCATTGAGTCAGATAAGTGATGTTATGGGTGGTGAACCATTCTTTGAATAAATGTAGCTTGCTGTCTGGTGTGGGTTGAGTCTCAATACCAACTCTCCTACAGCTTGCTCCGACAAAAAAAGTGGCTTTTTAGTAAAGGGTAATTTTCTTGTGAACCTAAGTTTTTGTGGTTAAATTTTGTTCACAGAGTGAGGTTTAGATTATCTGGTAAGTTTATTGGAGCATACACCATGATGTCGTTAGCATAAATGTGGTAGTGTAATTTGTGGTGCTTGATGATGTTGTATATGGGCTGTATGTAGATGTTGAAGAGCATTGAGGATAGGGCTGAGCCCTGAGGTATTCCCTGCGTGACGGGGAATTGTAGGGATTTCTTTTGATTGCATTTGACTTGTTGCGTTCGCCCTTCCAGGTATGATGTGAACCATTTCAGGGTATTTTTGCAAAGTCCTATCTGTTGTAAGCGTTGCAATAGCTTAAGGTGTGACACAGTGTCGAAGGCTGCAGAGATGTCAATGAACACTAGCAGGAAGCCGTTTTTTATGTTATCTATGCCTCTTAGGAGATTGTCAAAGAGGGAGGTGAGTAGTGTTTCCACTCCGTGTTGGGGCTTGAATCCATACTGATGTATGTCTAGTGGGGCTTTGATATCTATGTGGTCTTGAAGTTGCCTTTGGACTGCTTTATCTCCAGGAACAAGCAGTAATGAGTCTTCACATATGGGTACGTCGGTACCGACGGAGTCCGCGCGGGAACGCTTCCCAGCGTCCAATCAGAAAGCTTTTGGAAGCATCCCAACACGCCTGCGCGCTGCCTTCCCGCCTTCCCAACTGCCTCTCCTCAGTTTTCGTTTTTCCACGGAGCCGGCAGGACGTTCTCCTGTCACCGCAGAAAATTCTTCTTTTATTTTTTAGTTTTCTTGTGGTCGTGGCTGCCTCCCCCGACGCCACCGGTACCGCCGGTGTTTCTTTCTTATTTTCTTGTAAATTTTTTCCTTAAGGAATATAAAATTTCTTCTTAGTGTTCACGGTTCTCAGGCCTTCTAGGCCTCTCCATTTTTCCTCATGGAACCGCCAGTCATTTTCCCCAGGAAATGTACAAACTGTGGCGGTACAACTTTATTTTTAGACACTCACAATTGGTGTCTAACCTGCTTGGGTCCTGACCATTGTCCTCCGGAGCCTTCGGGCACCAGTGCTGTGAGAAGCAGTTTTCAACATCGAGTTCCCCTCGACACACGGTCCCCTTCCAACTTCAGGGCACCGACTATATCTTCTTCTACACAGGATCAGGTAACCCAAAAACAGTCTGTTAAGACTAGCCAGTCCTCGAGCGGCAGTTCTCATGCACAGCATAGAGATGCCTCTGGCCTTGCCCTCGAGAATCTACTGGTTTCAAAACCCCGGTGGGAGTCTTCGGCCTCCAAAGCCTGTGTGGGGTTTCAGGTTGTTCCTGAGGTTCACCCCTCACAGAACATACCTGAGCCATGTCCTGTGGTGGCATCCGTTTCAAGCAGTACCGATACCCCGGCATCGGTACCGGTGTTGGATGAAATATTCCTCACCAAGGATCGTCATCTGGCGTCTTCGGTACCTAAGGGGCCGGTGGATGCGCTTCATATCGATTCTACAGTATCGGTGTCGTCACCGATACGAGTTCCGACGTCGGTACCCTCCAGACGTGCATCGATAGACTTGCTTCCTTCGATGCCGAGTCTAGAATCGATCTCCAGTCTGGAGGACTGGGTACCGACTCGCCTTGGTACCGACTCCCGCGGTACCGAAGGCTCGGTTCCGATACCTCGGATCCACAACCCTTGGTTCCACCGATACCGTTAGAGTTGCCACCGGCTGGTTTTCTTCCTCCGGCATCAGATTCGGTACCGAGTCCGGTACCGACATCCACAGTACCTTTACAGTCGGTACCTTCCATGCTCCACTCATCAGGATCGCTTCCCTCGATGCCGAGTTTGGAATCGATTCCAAGCATGGACGATATGTTACCAACTGTTGCTGGTCCTGTCCTGCAGTACCAGCGACCACTATCTAAGGATCCAATTCTGCACCATTCAGGATTTTCTATTCCTATATGCTGGAATAGATCCCTTGGTGCCAATGCTAGTTCTTCATCAGATCTAGTCTATCCAAGGGGAATCCCCTCCAGGGATCTTTCTTTCCAGACTTTCCTCCTGGATATGGCAAAATCACTTGCCATTCCTGTCCCTGGATAAGATCCTACACAAGGGAGTACAGAATACCTCTCTGTTCCTAACGAAGCAAAGGAACATATAATGCTTCCTTTGCATCATTCTTTGCAGGATCTCCTTCTACGAATGTGGGAATCTCCTTTAAAGGTACCCCCACTTTCCAGAGCAACTGATTTCCTATATCAGGTGCCCCCCTCTCCAGGGTTTCAAAGGACTCAACTTCCTCATCATTCCATTGTAGTGGAATCAGCATTGAGGCGAGTGAAGAGTACTAAAAAGCACTCTTCTTGTCCGCCAGGTCGTGAGTCTAAGACACTAGATGCCTTTGGACGTCAAACCTTCCAGACATCCTTGCTTTCAGCAAGGATTCTCTCATATATTTTTTATATGGGTCTATCTCTTGAGGAGATCACAAAGCAATTACATCTTTTGACTCCTTTGCTTCAGGAGCCCAGACGTACAGACTATTCCTCACTGGTTAGTCATATTCAGAATATCTCTAAGTTCCTTATTCGTGCTACCCTAGACTCCTTTGAGTCTGTTAGCAGGACTTCTGCTATAGCTATAGGGGCATGACGTAGAGCCTGGCTTCAGGCCTCAGACTTGGACAAATGGGCACAGGAAAGACTGGGAAATACTCCTTGTACTGGAGAGAATCTCTTCAACAGGGAGTCTTTACTTCAGGTTACTCAGTTCTCCACTGACTTTCCTTTTTCCAGAGGCTGCTCTACGCCTTCTTCTTTCCCAGTAGGTAGGAAATGTCCTACCAAACTTTCAACCCCTAAGGGGAGAAGGTTTTACCCATCATCTGCCCATCATTCAGATGTCCCTAAACAGGGGAAACATTGTAACATTGTTCTAGTCTGAGCAATCCACAACCTCAACAGGGTCAACAAACCCAGCAGTTGCAGGGTTTTAAATAGATCATTGCCCCTTTGTTTGGGGGGTTGGGATGGCAGTCTGCTTCGTTTCACTTGAAGTATCTGCACTAATTTTATCCTAACCTACTTAGATATCTCTTCATGAGACTTCTTTTCTTAAGAATCTTCATGATGATCATGCCCATACTTAACAGATTTTCCTCTTCCTCGTGGAGGAGAGGGAGAGGTGACAACTATCAATAGACAGTTGTTTTCCATCTACTGGCATGTATCATCTCACCTGTCGGAGATTTCCTCCATAGTTGGTCTCCTGGAACTCTATCTTACCTCCCTCTTACTACAACATTTGCTTTGTAAGAGTGACTTTTTCTACATCTTCTACCGGGGGATTCTCCCTTCTGGAGTTCTCTCCCCCTTGTTACCTTAGGACAGCTCCTCAGACAATAGGAAGTCCTACCATGTCTGTTGGGTTTTCTTTTTCCCAATCTACAGAGTAGGGGAAAGAAATTCCCTATGCTGCCCTCATAGTTGCTGCAGATGCGAAACATTCTAGTGGTTACGCCGCAGGTTTTGTTCACTACACAACCAGGGCTTCCTCTCCACTAGCAATCCTCCTAATCTCAGTACTAACTCCCAAACAGGTTATCAACCTCGTTGGGAATTCCTGTTTCACAGTTTGATTGCGTTATCTTCTATTCTTTGCCCTCTGTCCTTGGCAGAATAGTTGGTTACCTGCTGGTTGTTCACATTCCTCACCAGGGATTGTCCACAGCCAGTTGTTTCTTCTAACCAACCTGCAGCATGCTCTCTGCAACTCTACAGGGTAGCTTTGCACTATGGGCCCTTGCTAGAGAGCATCAATATCTTGCCTAGCAGATAACCCCAGATGGTTACAAGGGTTTCCCCGAGTCATATTCATGCCTGGCAGGTATTCTACCCTTTCCATCTTATCTTAAATCTCTGTTAAGGCATAAGCCTCAGGCTTTTCATTACATGAAAGCCTAGAAGAGGGGCCAACTCCCTGGCTTGGCCCATATTGCCTGGGATTTTTCCCATCAGGGATAAAATTTTTCTGGCAACTAGAGGACATCTAATACCCATCTCGCGCCCATAGGCGAATCACTAGGGTATCTTCCTCTAGTAGCTTTCTCTATCCAATCTCCATACCACAATTCTGGAGATATCTGGACTTCTGGTCTGCAGACTAATGTTATCCTCTGCCATTTTCAGGTAGGCCATCCTGGTTATTCAACAGCTCAAATTCTACAATTAAGCCACCCCTTTGTCAAGGACAACGTTATTATGACTATAACAGTCATAATCAGTAGGAGAGGATTTTTTCCTGTTTCTCTACTCAAGTAGGTGTCAACCTTCTTGTTGTCAGATGAATCTCCCTCTCTCCCTATAGGGTGATGGGGATCTTTGAACATCTCTCCATCCATATACCTGGAGACATGTCCTATTCTTATATATATATATATATATATATAGATATATATAGATATATATATATATAGATATTATATAGATACAGATATATACTATCTATATCTGTGTGTCTTCTGCCCATATATATATATCTCTTATGGATATATGCATATATGCCCTATATGTGTATATATTTTGGTATATATATATATGTATATACATATATATACGTATTTATAGGCATATGAGATATATTTTTAGATAGATCTGTATCCATCTACTTATCTATCTATCTGTTAGGTTCAGATATCCTTACATTCCTATAGGATCCTGACAGATGGGCACTACCCCTATCAATGCTGTTCCAGCATATTTAGGGAGCTACACCTATAGCCACTTCCTGTGGTAATTAATAACCCTTTTCTTTACCTTAACCTTTTCGGTTTAGGTGCTCCTGAAGCTCTCCATGTACCTTCTCTTCCCTAAGTGACCCCATTTAGGAAAGACATTGCGGAACTTCAGTTGCTCTAAAGCTTAGCGCTTCTGAGTCTGTTCTTACTTTCTTATCAGATACAAGGGTCTCCATACCCTTTCTCCCTATATGGACTGATCCAACCCAGTCCAGTTAGGGCAGACTCATTTTTTCTCTTAGACCAAAACAGCTTAAGCTTTAATTCAATAGTACCTTCTGCGTCTCTGCTGAAGCTCTACTTTTTATACTACCCCAGTTTTTTCCCCTGGGGCTATTTTTTCTAACCCTGAAGGGTTCTGGCCTCCACTTGTTTTTGGTCTATTTGTTACCTCTACTTTACAGTAAGGTACCCCTTGAGCATATTCACTGGCTCTTTTATCAGATCCAAGGAGCTCAGTGCACCTGTGCAATACCAACAAGGGAGGTCCAGATCACAATATTTTACTACCAAATGCCTTCGATACAGGGTCTTCCCTTTTGAAGCCCTGTTCTAGCCAGCTGTTCTACAGCTCCTTTTCTATATTCAACTCCTGCCCTCCATCCCCAGGATGCCTGAGGTCCTGAGGTATAGCATGGCTCGTTCTAGACTTGCAACATGCTAGGACTCCCTCCGGGCATATGAGCTGGGGAGTCCCCATATGTGAAGACTCATTCCTGCTTGTTCCTGGAGATAGCACAGTTACTTACCTGTAACAGGTGATCTCTGGGAACAGCAGGAATAAGTCTTCACAACCCACCCACCTCCCCTAGGAGTTGCCTTTCTCTATCTCTATCTTTCCCTTCCTTGCTTCACTCTCTCTCTTTGTCTCAGCTGTAAAACTTAACTGAGGAGAGGCAGTTGGGAAGGTGGGAAGGCAGCGCGCAGGCGTGTTGGGATGCTTCCAAAAGCTTTCTGATTGGATGCTGGGAAGCATTCCCGCGCGGACTCCGTTGGTACCGACGTACCCATATGTGAAGACTTATTCCTGCTATTCCCAGAGATCACCTGTTACAGGTAAGTAACTGTGCTTTCCACGACTTTAGCAAGGAATGGCAGGCTGGAGATAGGACGGTATGACTTTGGTTCAGATGGGCTCAGGTTGCTACTTTTAAGTATTGGTTGTGCTTCAGGGGTTGTGGCATGTATCCTTGTTGGAGTAAATCTTTGACAATTTTTTGAAAGTGATGAGAGAGCTGACTTTTTGTGGCTTTGATCCATGACACTGGGCATGGGTCTGATGGTGAAGTTGTTGTGTTTAGTCCAGATATGATGTCTTCTACTTGCTGTTTTGTTGGTATATTGAAGCTTTCCCATGCTTGGTGTTGCTTTTTTATCATGTGGTCATTTGTTTGTGGTGAAGCAGAGTATGTTTGGTTAGTGTTTTTTGACTTCATGTAGTCTGCATATTTTTGTGGGTCAAGATGGTGGGTGCTTTGTTGCATGTCATCCTTGGTGAGCTTTTGTACAATGCTGAAAAGCTCTCTTGGTCTATTGGTAGATTTCATGATTAGGTTGGTATGGTGTTGCTGTTTACGCTCATTTATTAGATTGTTGTATTCCCGTTGTTTGTCTCTGTATTGTGTTAGGAGGTTGTGTGATTTGTTCCGTCTCCATTTTCTTTCTATTCTTCTTAGTGTGCGCTTTGCGACTCTGACTTCGTGTGAGTACCATGGGGCGTTGGATCTTTTGCAGGTTTGTGGTTCTTTAATGGCTGGGGCAGATGCTGCATTGGATATTATTGTGTTCCATTCTTCTATGTTTAGGTCCAGGGTGTCGTGATCCTGTTGAAGTTGTGGGGTGATGTCATTTATGAATGAATCTCTGTTAAATGTTTTAAACCGTCTGGTTATTCTTTCTTCTTCTTTGCGTTGGGCGGGGCTATTCAGGGTCAAGGTGAATTCAATTACATGGTGGTCCGACCAAGGGACTGGGGTGATTGTTGGTTTTGTGGTTTTGTTCTGTTCCACTAGTTGTGTTGGCATGAATACCATGTCCGGAGTTGAACCATGTTGGTGCATTGGGGCGTTAATTGTCTGGCAGTATTTTAATGACTCCATGGCTTTTAGGAACATTGCAGATTCTCTAGTGGGTGCGGATGTTAGATTGTAGTCTCCTAGTGCAACAAGGGGTTTGTGCTTTCTGTTATGTGTGCATATCGTTTCAATTAGTGTGGATAAGTATTCGGTTGTGGTTCCAGGTGGTCTGTATGTGAGGGAGATGGTTAGATACTTGTTGGTTATAGTTAGTGTGTTGGCTTCGCTTGTGTTAGTGGTGGCAATTGTTTTGAATCTGAATTCCTTTCTGGTAAGTATTAGTACTCCTCCCCCTCTCTTTTGTGCTCTGATGCAGTTAAATGCTGAGTATCCTGTTGGGGTTACTTGATTTAATATGACTTGGTCTGAGTCGTCTAGCCAGGTCTCAGTGATGCATATTATATCAAGCTTCTTGTCGTGGATTAGGTCAAGGATAATATTTGGTTTGTTCCTGATAGATCTGGCGTTTAGTAGAGCACACCTGATGTTTGTTGAGATGATTGGGTTTGTGTGTTCATTATTTATGTAGTGAGAGGGTGTGTCGTGTGGCATTGTATGGTTTGTGTGCTGTATTCTTTGATTGTTGGCGTTCTTTGGATATGTGTGATGCTGGTGTTAGATAATGGTTAGGTGGTATATAGGTTTATCAATGGGATTTGTTTGTTGAGTCTGATGCTGTGTATGCAAAGTGCAAGCATGTGTAGGAATGTGAGGTAGGCCATGAAGTAGTGATTAGTGGAGTTCATTTTATAACTTGTATTTACTGACCTGGTATAGGGTTTGTAGTTTACTGATCAGGGCTCGACATGATTTGTGTCCTATAGATGTAATTTTGCATTAGTAGTAGTGGAATCTTTACTCATGTCTTGTGTTGCATATGGTTAGTTTGCAGATTAGTTATGAGGTGGTAGTTGAATTGATGTAGGGCTTGTGCAGCACGAGTTGTTTTGCAAACTAAGCTATGCAGAAATGGGTAGTAGGTTCTATGCAATTTGTCCTACAAGCAATGGATTGTCCAGGCAGGATTACAGCATTAACTTAAGCAAGCAATGGATTTGTCCAGGTAGGATTACAGCATTAACGTAGGCATGCAATGGATTGTCCAGGCAATGTTGTCCAGGCAATGTGACAGTATAAGCAAGCAATGGATTGTCCAGGCAGAGTAAGGCAGTAGGCTTAACTTACAATCAGTGGAATGTTCAGACAGGGCACGGCAACAGATTTATTTATTTATTTTATTTATTTATTTACATTCTCTTATATACCGCGCTATTCTGCATCAGTGCGGTTTACATTGAACAAACTGAAATTACATTGAACAGGGCATTATAACTTGGAGATAACTATTTTACAGGGAACATGGGCTATGGAGGGTTAAGTGGCTTGCCCAAGACCACAAGGAGCACCTGTGGGACTAGAAACCCCAGTCCTTCCGGCCCAAGGTTGCTGTCCTCTAGTGGGATTTGAACCCCCGACCTTCAGGCCTGAAGTACCTTGCTCCAACCACTAGGCCACTCCTCCACTCCATTTAATTTTGATGAGGGCATGGAATGTAGCTCTTTGGCCGCTACTTGGTCCGCGCCTAAGGGCCACGCCAAAGGGCCCTCTGGCGCAGGCCACCTGGCGGCGGCGGCATCCTCCTTTAATCTTCTGTGCTCCCTGATTGGGCTGGAGTCCCTGAGCGGGAGTGCCTGCCGGCCCGCTCAGTGGCTCAACCCCGATCAGGGGAGCCTGGTGATGGCCGCGGGTTCCTGTGTTTTTCCCGCCGGCGGCGGCGGCGTTCTCCTTTAATCTTCTGTGCTCCTCCCACAGCCCCGATTGGGCTGGAGTCCCTGAGTGGGAGTGCCTGCCGGCCCGCTCAGTGGCTCAACCCCGATCGGGGGAGCCTGGTGATGGCCGCGGGTTCCTGTGTTTTTCCCGCCGGCGGCGGCGGCGTTCTCCTTTAATCTTCTGTGCTCCTTTATACTGCATTCCCCTTACTCTTATTCCCCATTCTTTCAGTAACTCTCCCATCCAGCATTTCTCTCCTCCTCACACTCTTTATCCAGCATCTTTTCTCTCTTTCCCCTTCCATCCAGCATCACCTCTCTCTGTTATCTCCCACCCCCCCCTTGAGTCCACCCAGAATATCCTCTTTATTTATTTAGTAGTATTTAGCTCATGTCTTTCCAGTAGTAGTTTAAGGTAAGTTACACTCAGGTACTGTAGGCATTTCCCTGTCCCCTGAGGGCTTATAAATCTACGTTTGTACCTGAGGTAGTAGAGGGTTAAGTGACTTGCCCAAGGCCACAAGGAGTACTAGTAGAATTTGAACCCTGGTCTTTCTGGTCTCAGGCTGTTGCCCTAACTACCCTCTCTTCCTTTTTCTATGATCTCTGCGGAGGAAATCACACACCTTTCCTCCTCCAAACTTGCCACCTGCTCCTCTGATCCTATTCCCACCCGTCTCCTAAGCGCCATCTTCTCCACTGTTGTTCCTTCCATCTCTTATATTCTCAACCCATTGCTCTCCACTACAACTGTCCCTGCAGCCTTCAAGCATGTTATGGTCGCACCTCTCAAGAAACTCACTAGATTCTACCTGTCCTATCAACCCATCTCCTTCCTCCCCTTGTTTCTAAACTACTTGAACGTGCAGTTCACCACTGTTACCTCAATTTTCTCTCCTCTCAAGCCCTCCTGGATCCTTTACAATCTAGCTTTCATTCTTTACATTCTACTGAAACGGCTCTTGCCTAAGTCTCCAGCAACCTTTTCCTGGCTAAATCCAAGGGTCTTTACTCGATCCTCAAACTTCTTGACCTTTCTGCTGCTTTTGACACTGTTGACCACAACCTTCTCCTTGAAACCATGTCCTCGCTTGGCTTTAAGGGTTCTGTGCCATCCTGGTTCTCTTCTTTTCTATGAGAACAAGCAGGAAGTCAGTCCTCACATATGGGTGACATTGGCGCCGACGGAGCCCACGCGGAAGCATCTCCCCAACTTTCAAAGAAAGCCTTTGGGAGATGATCCACGATGCCATCTTGCCTCAGTCTCCTTTTTTCCGCAGAGCCAACCGGACATCTGTCCCGTTTCCCTGGAAAAAGTGTTTTTTTCTTTGTCTTAAAATTATCCTTTCCGGTAAGCGTACTGGTTCCTCTTCCTGCCCCCGAGCCACTCACCTCAGTGTCATTCCTCTGATTCATTTTTCTTCTTCTTTCTTGAGATGTCTCTCGACTGGTGCTTTGCACCCTTTTTTGGCCGGTGACCTCAGTCCCTTGTCCAGGTTCAAGGACTAGTTTTTCTCATGGCCTCCAGTGGCTTCAAAAAATGTGATCGGTGCAGTAGGATGATGTCCGTCACGGACCTACATGACTGCTGTCTCCATTGCCTCGGGCCAGACCATGACAACTCAGGCTGCGACCTTTGCCAAGTCCATGTCGCAAAGGCCATCAAGAGCCGTCAGTTGCAGCAGGAGTTGTTATTCCATAGATCCGACTCTGCACCGGAGTCTCCGGCGTCATCACACTCCGGGGCCCCCTCCAGTACCTCGGTGCCCCTCAATGCCTGGGCCGCTTTGGAGTCCTGCAGCTTCTCCGAGAGGAACTCCCTGGAAGTGGAATGCAAGAAGAGCTTGAAAACCTTGAAGGCCGCCTCAGAGGGATGGGTCTGGAAAAGTGGATAAATCCCACAAAAGGCTCCGCAGCCCCTGGCGTGAGTCTGAGGGGTCGAAGTGGGAGCAGCCTTACAAGCTGTCTCGGAAGGAGTCGTCAGCATCAGACCCCCAAGGCCATCCTGGTTGAGGACTCCCCCTTGATGGAACAGAAGCCGGGTCTGAAGTGATTGGTGCCCGTCTCAAAGGCTGCGGAGCCATCTGGCAGGGAGACCAGAATGACAGCTTTGGAGCACAGTATCACTGCCCTCCTGGCACAGCAGCAGGCGTTGATGTCTGGTTCAACAGCCCCAACAACTGGACCCTCGACCTCTGGTCGTCGAGCCGATTCTTGACGGCCACCCACCTCGAGAGACCCATTGGATTCAGATGAGGTCTCAGTCCCATTCCTCGTGACACCGGTCCTCTTCAGAGAGTGCATGCGGCTCAAACCACAGATCCCCCGGGGTTGCGGGCCTTCAGGCTTGGGACCCAATTATGGGAGCCACAGAGCCTTGGAATCTTCTTCTGACTTTGAGTCAGACTGGGAGACTGAGAACAAGGAGTCCCTGGACACCCGATAACACCAAGACATGTCCTCGGACTCATCTCCACCAGTGCCCCAGCACTGTTCCCTGCCCGGGGACGTTGCCTTCCTCGACTTTGTGCTGGATATGGCAAAGGCGCTCGCATTCGAGACCGAAGTGGAGGAGGTCCTTCACAGTGCCTGTCCCTCTGATCCTCGAGCACCACCTCCTCCATGTGTGGAAAACACTGGCGTCAGTGTCCATTGAGAGCAGATGGCTCGACTCCATGTACCGAGTCTGCCGAAGCATGGGATTCCAAAAAACCCAGCTCCCTCACAATTCTATGGTCGTCTAGGTTGGCCTTGCAGCGATTCAGGAGCCAAAAGACTCATTCTTCGGTGCCCCCGGGTAGGGAGGCCTGAAATTTGGGCATGCTTGGCCGAAAATGCTACCAGGGCTCGATACTAGTTTGCCGAGTCCAGTCCTACTAGTTGTACAACGGCATGTTCCTAAAGGAACTGGCAAGAGAGCTTGCCGGTTTCTCTGCAGGCCTCAATGGGGAAGCTCTTCAGTGGTTCAAGTCGCTGGCCTCAGCAGTCAAGGAGTGCTCAAAGTTCCTGTCTCAAGCAGTGCATGATGCCTTCAGATCCTCAGCCAGAGTGGCTGCCACAGGTATCAGGGCCCGACACCAGGCATGGCTGCAGTTGGACCTCGAGCAATGGGTCCAGGACAAACTGATCGATGTCCTTTGCACCGGAGAGAACCTCTTTGGAAAACCCATGTCAGAAAAGGCTGCTGAGATAGGACTGAGTTTGTGACCAGGACCAGACTCTTGAAGACCTCTGTGCACCCCCCGTAAGAAGGCCCCAGGGAAGAAGCCTTTCTTCCTGAGAAAGAAAGGGGTGTTTGGTAACCTCCCACAGTAGTACCAGGCCTTCTCTGCTCCACAGCAGGGGCAACAGTCCAAGGGGCAAGGACACTGCCCCCACAAGCCTAAGACCCAGGCACTGACCCCGGCCCAGCATGGAGGGAGCTTTTGACTCCTGGGATATGGCCTCTCCCCCAGAAATCCCTAAGCAGCCCCTCAGGGGAGCATCTGGCCCTGTTTGCCTATAGGTGGTCTTCCTTCACCACCGACTGCTGGGTGCTGCAAGTAGTCAAGGAGTGATACTTCCTCCACCTGCAACAGAAGTCACCCTCGTTCTTCCCAGGAGAATGTGTGGGAGGAGTGGCCTAGTGGTTAGGACAAGGTACTTCAGGCCAGAGGGCCGGGGGTTCAAGTCCCACCTGGGGACAGCAATCTCAGACCGGAGGGACTGGGATTTCTAGTCCTATAGGTACTCCTTGTGGTCTTGGGCAAGCCACTTAACCCTCCATTGCCCATGTTCCCTGTAAGTATTAGCGTATTGTGGCGCCTCACCCTCTCTAGGCAGCTGCCTAGTGGGGGCGGTGGGCCATAATACTTGTGTTCATGCTTCAGCCTAGTAGCTGAGGCCCTTATTGTGTAGTTGTGGGGCAATTAAAGCAGTCCGAGTGGAATTAGGCCGACACAGGAAAATTTGTTATAAATTTTATTTTCTTCTAGTCATCAAGTTTGCAATTAGACCTTGGTGGAAGGCTCCAAAACATCAACAGAAAAAGAGGATTTTTTCTCCAACAAAAAGCTTTTCCAACCTGTACTTCAACAAAGCAGTTTCTTCACTCTTTGCCACTAAACAAGTTTCCTTTCCATTCAAACAAAGACAGTTTAATTCCACTGTTTGCAAGTAAAGTCCAGCTACCCTTGTTAGCTTCTCCCAGCTGTTCAGGTAAGCCTGAGATTACACTCTGCTTCTCAGCATGGAAACTAAACGGCTGTTTAAAACACTCTCATAGCATTAGTAGAATTGCAGCTTTAAAAATGAGGCTCTCTCTTTAGCAGCACTTCTCAATAGCATTTACTTGGCATAAATACTTCTTAGGCTTTCTTCCCAGTATTCAATAAATGCTTTCTAAGCACTGCTCATACACAAAGCACATTCCATTGATACTTCGGTGGAATCTGAATCTCCCTTGTAAAACTCAACCTCCATTTCCTCTTCTGTGCTGCAAGGCTCAGGGACTGGGACACGTTCAGGGATTTCTAGCTTCACCTTCTTTAAAAGCTTGAAAAGCTTCTCCCACTGAACATTCCTTCTTCCCCTTGGAATTATATCAGAACTATCAGACTTCCTTCCCCTTATTGGATCATATAAAGGTACTGTCTGGTTTACCTTTCTTGTAGAAACCTTTCCTTTTCCAGGCTTTCTAAAAGGCTTTGTTTCCTGCTCAGAGTCTGAGCTGCTTGCCTCTGAGTTAGAACTGTAGTTCTGGAACTCTCTCAAGCTTCTTCCTGCTCCACTCTGGCCCTGCCACTCGCCTTGGCAGCAATGTTCCCTCTAATTTTCTGTAGGCTGTGTGCGCATAAAATATCAGCTGTGCAGCTTTTGAAGGAAGGTTAAATTTTTGTGCGCTACATAACAACACTCGGAGTTATATACTTTAAAATTTGACTACACGTCAGAATATAGTATGTACACCACATTGATTGCACTAGAAAATATTGTAGAACTTGTGAAAACCGTAAATACACAACAACTTTTAAATTTTAAGGCGTCTGTGTTGTTTTCTATCAGAATCAGAACTGTAATTTTTGTGCGCTCTGCTGTAAAGTATGTGCGCTCACTCGGCGAGGTGTGTGCGCGCGCACATGCGCACAGCTTAGAGGGAACAGTGCTTGGCAGTTCTGTACACTTCTCCTGGATTCCCCAGCTCTTTCAGCTCTGCAGTGCTGTTTCCTCTTCTCCCTCTCCTTCCTTTCCTTCCCTGAGTGACGGAGTTTAAATGTTTGGCAGCGTGCTTCCCTTTCTAGCCCCACCCTCTCTCTCCCTGCAGTTGCCTTGGAGACTGGGTGTGGCTTCAGGCTAGCTCTGCAAGTGTGTGTTTCAGAGTTACTTTCACTTTGGGACCTGTGCTTAGGTGAGCCCATCCCCCTTTTATGAGAAAAACCTTCCTTTTTCCCTCTTTCCCAGGGCTGTGCTGCACCCGCATCACCACAGTATGTGTGTCATACCCCCTCGTGTTAAATGTATCTCCCAATTGACCGCTTTGACCCGGTGAAAAGCGGGATATAAATATAGCTAAATAAAAATAAATAAATAATGTGTAAGGCCTCTCCTTCACCAAACTCTGCTCCTCACCGAGCTTGCAGGCCTTCTCACGGACAGGGTGGTGGAGCCAGTGCCCAAACATCTTTGGGGCAAAGGCTTCTACTCCAGATATTTCCTAGTTTCCAAGTGGACGGGGGGCCTCAGGCCTATCCTGGACCTATGGGACTTGAACAGATTTCTGGTGAGGGAGAAGTTCAAGAAGTTCTCCCTTGGAGCACTGCTGCCTTACTTCCAGTAGGGAGACTGGCTATGCTCCTTAGACCTGAAGGATGCTTATACACACATCCTGATCCATCCCACCACCGACAATACCTCCAGTTCATGGTGGGAGGAGATCACTACCAATACAGGGTGCTACCCTTGGACTGGCGTCATCATCTTCACCAAGTGCCTAGCAGTGGTCGCAGCCCACCTTCGTCTCCAAAAGGCCTTCGTCTTTACCTACCTGGATGACTGATTCATAAGGGGAGACACAATTAAAAAGGTGCGCCATGCCACCGAGTGCAACATCCACGTCCTGCAGCATATGGGGTTCATCATCAACTACCTCAAGTCCCAAATCTCTCCGGCACAGTGCCTAGAGTTCATAGAGGCTCAACTCACCCTCCAGGCCAAGGCCTCTCTCCCTCTGGAGAGGACAGAGTGCCCCAGGGCACTAGCCGCAGAAGTGCAACACTACTGGTCGGTGCCTGCTGGGCCACATGGCCTCCACAGTCCATGTAACCCCATACGCCTGCCTGCATATGAGGGTGGCTCAGTGTTGCCTCTGCTCCTAGTGGACACAAGCCATGGGCAGACTTCGGGACAAGGTAAAAGTGACCCACCAACTGGCGGATTCCCTCTACTGGTGGCAGCTTTCCTGCCATCTTCAGGCTGGAATGCCCTTCCAGGCACCCACCTCCCAGAGGGTCCTCACTACAGACGCCTCCCTGTGAGGATGGGGAGCTCAATGTGAGGACCTTTGCACCCTAGGCATGTGGTCCCAGACGGAGTGCCAGTTGCAAATCAACCTCCTGGATCTCTGGGCGATATCTCTGGCCCTCTGAGCCTTTTGCTTTTGGTTGCAGCACCAGTCAGTGCTGGTCCAGATGGATAGCCAAGTCGCAATGTTCTATGTCAACAAACAAGGAGGCACGGAGTCATACTCCCCCTACCTGGAAGCGGTAGCCCTCTTCTCATATGTGGCATGCAACGGGATGCTCCTGTGGATGGTCTACCTACCAGGCCTGGACAATGCCCTTGTGGACAAGCTGAGCAGAGTTCTCCAGCCACGCGAGAGGTGCCTAGACCCCAGAGTGGCCTCCTGGCTTTTCCAACTCTGGGACGTCCCCCTAATAGACCAGTTTGCCAGCCACGCACAACACGCAGTTGCCCCGCTTCATGCACCTGTCAACTGCACCCGTCTCAGGTGGTGGCGGATGCATTCCTCATCCCATGGATGGAAGGCCTCCTTTATGCCTTCCCACTGACACTGCTGGTTGCCAAGACCCTCTTCAAGGTCCAACGTGACAGGGCATCACTGATCCTGGTAACCCCCGGTGGCCCAGGCAATTCTGGTTACTGCTGCTTCTCTGTCGGTGGCGCCTCCGATTCCCCTAGACTACGCCCCAGGACTACTCTCACAGGAGGAGGACGCTCTCCTGCACCCCAACCTGGAGGTCCCTGTCGCTCATGGCGTGGCTGCTGGAAGGGTAGCGCTAGCTACCTTCAACCTTCCACATGACGTGGATGAGGTCCTTCTGGTATCAATTTTCAGTATGATACGCCGAGAGGCAGGTGTACCCTTTCTCCTGCTCGGTGCAGCTGGTGCTCCAGTACCTACTCCACCTGTCCCAGGTGGGACTGAAGTCCAACTCAGTCAGAGTTCACCTGAGTACTATTGCAGCACACCACCATGGTGTCGAGGACAAACCCCTCTTGGCTCAGCCCCTTATCTCTCATTTCCCGTGGGACCTTAGGTTTTCCAAGTCCCCCGTCCGCCAACCAGCGGCAGAGTGGGATCTCAATGTATTGCTCTCACTGCTCACTAAACCACTGTTTGAGCCCCTGGCTACCTGTCACCTGCGGTACCTCTCCTGGAAGGTTGTCTTTCTTGTGGCACTCATGTCAGCTCGCAGGGTCAGCGAGCTACAGGCTCTGATGGCAGAGCTGCCCTACATGAGGTTCTACAAGAACAACATGGTGCTCCGCACACACCCGAAGTTTCTGCCAAAGGTGGTGTCCCCCTTCCACCTCAATCAGGAGGTGATGCTCCTACCTTCTTCCTGAGGCCTGTGCTGGCAAGGCAGAGATCATTCTCTGTACTCTGGATTGTAAAAGTCCTTCTATCTGCAACGGACTCAGGGCCCACCATAAAGCGCCTCAGCTCTTTGTCTTCTATGACCCCAGTCGATTGGGGCTTCCAGTAGCCAAGTGCATTCTGTCCACCTGGATGGCAGACTGCATTGCCCTCACCTGTGTGCAGGTTGGGATCTCACTAGACCACTGGGTCACGGAGTAGCGCATCAAAGCCATGGCTACCTCTGTAGCAAATCTGTGTTCCGTACCTGTTTTGGAAATCTGGCGAGTCACTACCTAGTCTTCAGTACATACCTTCACAGCTCACTACTGCCTTGAGAGGGAGTCCTGATGGGACATCACCTTTGACCAGGTCGTGCTCTGTAATCTCTTCAGGGTGTAGTCAACTCCTGCCCTCCGACCCTTCTGTGTAGAGGCTACCAGAGTTTCTAGTTTTCCACTGGACACTTTGGTCTTGGCAGTGTCTCTCAGTTGGGACTCAACTCCTGCAGCTTACGGCTCACCACCTCTGGCCACCATAGAAATGGGTATAACGAGTGATGTAATCAAATTTGCAGATGAGACAAAATTATTCAAAGTTGTTAAAACCCAAAGGATTGTGAAAAATTGACAGAGGACCTTGATAAATTGGAAGACTTGATGTTCAAATTGCAGATGAAATTTATTATAGGTAAGTACAAAGTTATGCACCTAGGAAAGAACAACCCAAACTATGGTTACACAATGCAAGGTTCCATATTACAAACCATCACCCATAAAAAAGATTTAGGCGTCATATGTTGAAACCCTCTGCCCAGTGTGCAGCGTCGGCCAAGAAAGCAAATAGAATGCTAGGAATCATAAGGAAAGGAATGGAGAATAAAACAAAGGATATTATAATGTCTCTGTATTGTTCCATGGTGCGACCATATCGTGAATATTGTGTGCAGTTCTGGTCACCGTATCTTAAAAAGGATATAGCATTATTAGAAAATGTACAGAGAAGAGCCACCAAAATGGTAAAGGGGATGGAAGGATACCCCTATGAGGAGAGGCTAAAAAGTTTAGGGTTCTTCAACCTGGAAAAGAGACAGCTGAGGGGAGATACGATAGAGTTCTATAAATTAATGAAAGGAGTAGACGGGTAAATGCAGATCGATTATTTACGCCATCAAAATATAGAAAGACTAGGAGACATGCAATAAAGCTATAATGTAACCTATTTGCCCCAATACAAGCACTGTGGAACCTGTGTCTTTTGGGGAAATTGCTAGGTACTTGTGACCTAGATTGGCCACTGTTGGAAACAGGATACTAGGCTTGATGGACCTTGGTCTGACCCAGTATGGCATATCCTATGTAATTATTTGTCATGGGTCCACTCCTTTTCTCTCTTTATGCCCAGTCCCTTGGTGCACTCAGCTCTTCTCTTGGCTTTCAGTACTATCTTTATGCTGATGACTCCCAGACCTACCTCTACACCTGAAATCTCTCCAGTAATCCACGCCAGGCTCTCTGCCTGCCTTTCTGACATTGCTGCTTGGATGTCTCATCGCCACTTGAAATTGAACATGGTCAAAACCGAGTTTCTTATTTTTCCCCCTAAACCTTCCTCTCTCCTTCCTCCTTTCTCAGTCTCTGTGGATAACTCTCTACTCCTCCCTGTCTCCTCAGCTCGCAACCTTGGGGTCATCTTTGACTCCTCTCTCTCCTCCACACACATCCAACTGATAGCTAAAACCTGCCATTTCTTCCTCTATATAACATCAACAAAATTCGCTCATTCCTTTCTGAACTCATTACTAAGACACTTATCCACTCCTTAGTTATCTCCCATCTAGACTATTGTAACCAATGTTCCCTCTAATTTTCTGTAGGCTGTGTGTGCATAAAATATCAACTGTGCAGCTTTTGAAGGAAGGTTAAATATTTGTGCGCCACATAAGGACACTCGGAGTTATATACTTTAAAATTTGACTACACGTCAGAATACAGTATGTACACCACATTGCATTAGAAAATATTGTAGAACTTGTGAAAACCATAAATAGACGACAACTTTTAAATTTTAAGATGTCTGTGTTGTTTTCTATCAGAATCAGAACCGTAATTTTTGTGCGCTCTGTTGTAAAGTATGTGCGCTCGCTCGGCGAGGTGTGTGCACGCGCACATGCGCACAGCTTAGAGGGAACAGTGATTGTAACCTATTCATTGCTGGAATTCTTTTGAGTCATCTCTCTCCCTTTCAATCTGTTCAACATTCTGCTGCGTGGCTAATCTTCCGCCATCTTGCTCATTTTATCCCTCTTCTCAAGCTACTTCATTGGCTCCCTATCTGTTTCAGCATCCAGTTCAAACGTTTCCTGCTGATCTGTAAGTGCATTCACTCTGCAGCTTCATACCACCTTTCCTCTCTTATCTCTCCCTATACCCCTTCTTGGGAACTCTGCTTTTCTGGCAAATTGCTTCTGTCTGTGCCCTTCTCTGCTATTGCTAACTCCAGACTTCGCTGCTTTCACCTTGCTACTCCTTATGCCTGGAACAAACTACCTGAGTCTGTACGTCAGGCACCTTCCTGACCCTTTTCAAATCCGGGCTAAAAACTCATCTCTTCGCGGCTGCTTTAGGATCTTGACTCACCTGATCTCCTTTATGTTTCCTTACTATTCCCCCTGGTGTTTACAGCGACTGTATTGTCTTGACTAGATTGTATGCTCTGATGAGCAGGGACCGTCTTTTGCACTTATCTGTGCAGCGCTGCATCCATCTTGTAGTGCTATACAAATGTTCAGTAGTAGTAGCAGTAGTACTGCACTGACAACCCTTTATTTGGTATCTCCTCTCTCAGTTCCCCCCTTTCCATTCATCAGCTTTTCCCTACACCCCTCCTTCCTTCTAGCATTGCCCCTTTTTCTTCTTTCTCTGATCCATGTCCAGTATCCCTCCTGTCTCCGCATTCACCCCTGCCCCCACTCTCAGCATTCCCCTTTTTTTTACCTATGTTTGTTTGTTTATTAGGATTTCATATAGTGCCTTTCTTTATAAAGGCAAGGCAGTTTACAATAGTTAAAAAGAAATAAAATCCAAGAATGGAACTCCATAACATTTTTAAAAGAGAAGGGTTAGGTGAGAAAAAGTAACAACATAGGAATCCAAGGAAAAGGAAGAACACAGAGAGGGGGGAAAAGGGAAAGTGACCATAGTGCTGTACAACCTAGACTCCAAAGATCTGCTGTAATAAATATGTTTTAAGTTGAGATTTAAAAGAGAAAAAGGAAGGTTCTAAATTAATATATTATGGCAAGGAATTCTCTGACGCCTGTGGGTCCAAATTGCCTTGCCAGAAGGAGCATTCTGGCAGAAGAAGGAGAAGAATTCTGGAGAAGATAGGCCAGAGGCTGGCATTTGTCCATCTGCTTTGGCCATCCCCATAGAGATAAGCAGGTCAGTCGCTGGGAAATCCTGCTGGTCAGGTGCTAAGCTCCAAAGAACTGGTGGAGGAATCCTGAGCCAGGGCACTGTTTCTCTCCAGCTGACCCCATTACGACCTGCAAAGCTGAAGAGGCAGAAGAAATTCCATGTCCATTATGATACCTCCAAGAGGCTAGCAGAAGCATCTGTGCCAGGTTACAGAGGGAGGGCAGAAAGGTAGTATCTCCTCCCAGACTAGTGCCTTTGTGTCATGCAGAGCATCTTCCTAAAGCAAATCCTTCCATCCAAGCAAGGCTCTCTGAGATAAGCCGTGCTTAAAGTGCACACAATAGAAGCACGAGTTGCTTCTTCTGGTGTATGCTGAAGGTGCACAAATACCACGCATACCAGTGTGCGCAGTGAGGATGTGGGTTAGAGCACAGCCAAGCGCCAGTAATGTGCACTCGCAATGCCAATACGAGGTGGGAACCAGTGGCAAAAAGACCACGAAAACCAACAGCTCCAAGCCCTTACCTGACAACTGCAGAAGTCGGGGGGGCGCCACAGACAATATTGAAGAAGCAACAAAGAGAAATTTGGTACAGAAATCAGGAACTTAAATATGGTACTCACCCCAGGGAGCCCAAGCAGCAACGGTGTTAGGCTCAATGCTACTCCCCTGCTGCCAAGGCCTGCAGCCACATACCTCTGAGCCTTCATGCCATCTTTGGGGGAGGAGGAAGGGGGCATTGAAGCTGTGCAACAGTTTCCTCCGGAGTACTGATCTAACAATTCTAGTTGTTCAACTGTTAGACCTGAACTTAAGACTTCATCAGAGGGTTGGTGGGGGGGGGGGGGCATTTAGCTGCTTATAAATGCAGTCTTCTGCCAGTAGCTTAGGATTCAAGAAGTTTGAGGTGAACAAATGGGCTTAGTCTAGCTTGGACCCTGATTCTGGGGCCCCTGTCTTAAGGTGACTGTTGCAGGTCCTTAACATTACCCCGGCTGCCTGTAATTCCTGTAGCCCTGTTGTACTAGGCCATGTAGTTTTGAGTGACCACATGCTAAAATCAAATTATTACTTTTTCTTTGTATTTTAAAGGTCCAAAACATTTCAAGAGTGTCCCTGTCCTTATCCTTAAAAGAATAAGGACAGGGAACTAAACCAACACCCTTCCTCCTTGGCAAACCCAGGAGGGCACCAGTTTTAAGGGTGACCAATGGGTGCCTCCCATATTGAGCTCAGGTGAGGAAGCTGCCCCTAACAGCAATTATTCATGAGCTAAATCAATCTCTTTCAGTTTCCACAGAGCTGCTCTGATGTTGTCCACACTGTGCTGGAGACCGAGAAATACTGAGGTTGAATGTCCTCTAACTGCTCCCAATATAGTACAAGATGAGGACATCAGAAGACTCTGGATAGTTCTCTGTCTGCACCTCTGCTGTTAGTCAAACACAACCCACTTGTCTGGAGTGGCCTAGCAGGACGATATGGAAAATGTTTTTTTTTACTATGGAGTTGATGTGAGGAAGAAAGGAAAGATCTGTGTCAAGAGTTATTCCCAGGTACTTTAGAGTGGGGTAAGCTAAAACTGTGAACCTTCAGTATACAGAGAAAGTAATGGGGGCAGTGAGCCACCTATAAGCCAAATGGCAGATATTTTATTGGGGTTTAGTTTAACACGGTTAGCCCGAAGCCAAATAGATACATACAGCATTCAAGGTATGTTTGTTTATTTATATTTGATATACCGCCCTTAATAAGTATATCAGGGCTGGTTGAGAGAAGACAGATCTGGGGTTAGTGAGTCTTCATGGGACAATAATAAAAATATCAGATATATAATAATATGCACTGATATTGTGATCTTGTACCAGTATTGCGAGCGGACTGATATAGATGTTAAAAAGTAAAGATAATAAAACAGAGCCTTGTCATACGCCACAACAGAGAGGTTAAGCTGCAGAGATTGTATGATGTACGCAAATCTGATATAACCAATCCGAAAGAAATGAGGAAAACCAGTTAAGAACCTGCGCGGTGATACCAGTATCAGACAAGCAAATAGTAAGTAAAGTAGAATGATCAACCAAGTTGATGGCAGCTGAGAGATCCATGGAAACTGCCAGAGTGATTTTACCACTGTTGTGCGAGGAGTCTTTTTAATTTAGAAAAGGTGTAAGAATTGTGTCTGTACTATAGCTAAGCTGAAAGCCAGACTGTCTCTGATGAAGTGTATTGCTGTTGTATGTTTAAGGTGATCTGACAGTTATTGAAAAATCAGTTTCTCTGTTATCTTAGAGAGGTAAGGTAAATTTAGATACTGGTTGATAATTGGAAAGTTCTCCAGGATTGGCAGATTTGTTGTTCATTAAAGGATGAACAATTGCCCTTTTCCAGAGCAGTGGGAAAGACCCAGAAGAAAGACTGGAATTAAAGATAGAGCAATACAAAGGAGGCTTAAGGATGGTTTGGTAATCTAAAGCGAATGAATGGGATCGAGAATGCAGGTTGTTTTCTTTGAGGATGAGATGGTTTTAGTCAGATCTCCAGGAACAAGCAGGAATGTAGTATTCACATATGGGTATCGTTGGTACCGACGGAGCCTGTGCGGGAACGCTCACAGCATCCAATAGGAAAGCCTTTGGGAGCATCCCACAGCGCATGCGTGCTGCCTTCCCGCCTCTGTACCTCTCTCCCTTCAGTTCTTCGTTTTACACGGAGCCGACAGGATGTGGTACCCTGTCACTGCAGAAAATTTACCTTTATTTCTTGTTTTTGTGGTCAGGTCTGCCTTCATTTGACGCCTACCGGTACCGCCGATTCTCTTCTTCTTTCCTTAAAACAAAAAACAACAACTTGTATTTCTTCAGGGATCTGTCCCTGCTTCTGGTGCTAGGCGCCATTTTGGGCACAGGCCTTCAACCCCCCCCCCATGTGATACCCTTTGTATACCCTATTTAAATATTGCTTTTGTGTTATTTGCTAATGATCTATTACTTCTATCCTTTTCTATATTTTTATGGTGCTCTTTTCTATTTTCTCGTAGTGTAGTCATGTTTTACTTATTGTAAACCGCCCTAATGTCTCGACAAGGGCGGTATATAAAGTGCAAATAAAGATAAATATAAAAGATAAAGATATGCCCACTTTTCTTCAAGCATGAAGAAACTAGCTAGTGGTTTCAAAAAATGCTCGAAATGTGGCGGTACCATTTCCGTCACCAACACCCATGATTGGTGTCTAAAATGCTTGGGTCCTGAACATTGTCCAACAAAGTGTCTCTCCTGCACAAGGATGACCAAAAGGAGCCTGTAGAATAGAGCTGCAAAACTCGGTACCCTTTTTGCTGCCAACACGATGTCAGTTGCATCGACGTCTTCCAGGACTTCATCTTCCTCCCATGGATCTCAGGTAACCAAATTTAAGTCTTCTAAGACTAGCCAGTCCTCGAAGGGTAAATCTCCTTCAAAGTATCGAGATGCCACTGGCGTTTCCCTCGAGGATACTTCACCGGCAAAACAACCCCAGCGGGAGTCTTCGGGCTCCAAAGCATTAACGGGGCTCCAGGATGTTCTAGAGGCCTCCACCTCTGTGGAACTACTGGTGCCATGTTCTGGGGTCGTAGCCGCTTCCACCGGTACCGACACCTAGGCATCGGCAGGATCGATGGATCACAGAATCCTCACTATTGAAAGCAGTCTAGCGGCCCTCTTAGCAGCTTTGGTACCGCTAAGACTGCAACAGACGGTTCAACAGGTATCGGTACCTACATCGGTACCAGTACCAACAGTACCTGCTTCGACAGGATTGCTTCCCCCCATGCTGATCTACGGTATCGGGGATCAGAAACCAAGACATTTCGGTACCGACTTCGAGCGGTATTGATACCATGCGTTACAGGAGCACCCGGTGCTTGAGTCTTCCAATTCCGATGACTCTGACGATTCTACCGGTACCAGAGCGAATCTATTAGAAGATTCAGTTCCTTCTTCTCAACACAAAATGTCTCCTCCAGAGGATATGTCCTTCCAGGATTTCATACGTGATGTAGCAAAGGGTCTTGCAATCACTGTGATTCCAGAAAAGGAACCTAGGGCAGAAGAATTAAGAATTCTACAATACCCTATGGCTCCCAAGGAAGCAGCTATGCTTCCCATTCACAAGATCTTACATGATCTAATGCTGAGAATGTGGGAAACTCCTTTAACAATATCTTCACATTCCCGACGCCTTGACACTGTGGGGCTTGTTTACAAAGCCATGGTAGCTGTTTCTGATCGTTATCAATGGGGCTGCGGCTCCGATAACGATCGGAAACCGCTACCGCGGCTTTGTAAACAAGCCCCTATGTACCGAGTGCCAAGTTGTCCTGGTTTTCAAAAAACTCAGTTACCACACCATTCAATGGTAGTGGGATCGGCCATGCGAAGGATCAAGAGTGCTAAACACATTCTTCTAATCCTCCAGGCCATGAATCCAGGACTCTCAATGCCTTTGGCCATCGATGCTTTCAATCCTCCATGCTAGGAGCCAGGATCAGTTCCTACATTCTTTATATGGGAATGTCCCTGGAAGAAGTCACAAAAGACTTAGAGCTCCTTAGTCCTTGTGTTTCGGAGGAAAAAAGAGCAGACTACCTTATTCTGGTCAAGCATGCCCAGAATGTCTCTAAATTCATGAACCGTGCTACCTTTGATTGCTTTGAATGTATTAGCAGAACCTCTGCTATATCCATAGAAACACGTCATATTCTTGGCTTCAAGCATCAGACTTAGAACAGTGGGTGCAAGAAAAGCTGGGAAACATTCCTTGCACATGAGAAAATCTCTTTGGCAAGGACTGACAGGACAAGGCTAATCAACTTGAATTTGACAATACTACTTTAAACAGATTGTCAAAGTCTACAGCCAACCCAGCAAAAAAGAAAATATACAAACAACCCTTTTTCAGTGAGAAAAAGAAGCCTTACCGATCTTACACCCATCAAACTCACTGTCCGCTCCATGTTCCCCAGAAGGGGCAACAACAGAACAGACAGCAAAGAAAGCCGCAAGCTCAAAAAGCTCAACTGGCTCAACAGACCCAGCCCCCTCAGGGTCTTTGACTTCTATCTAGAGAACTTAGTCATTCTGCCCCTAAAAGGTCCAGAACCCTTGACCATTCCAGGAAGACTATGCTATTTTGCCAAAAGATGGCAACAAATAACATCAGAAAATTGGACTCTGTCCATTGTACAACTGGGGTACAAGCTTCATTTTCTCAACTTGCCCCCACCTACAATAGTAAAACAGTTCAATTCTCAGGGGCCTGCCACCAACCTCTTGTGGCAGGAGGTCACATCACTTCTAGCTCAAGGAGCAATCGAAGAAGTACCCATTCCCCAGAAGGGGGCAGGGTTTTACTCCCCCTACTTTCTTATTCCAAAGAAGACAGGGGGACAAAGACCTATATTAGACCTCAGAGAATTAAACAAATATTTGTTCCAAGAAAAGTTCAAAATGATCTCCCTCGGAACACTTTTACCATACCTCCAAAGTCAGGACTGGCTATGTTCTCTAGATCTAAGAGATGCGTACACGCATACTCTCATCCACTCAGATCACAGGAAGTTCCTTCGATTCCTGGTCCAGGGAAGACACTTCCAGTACAGAGTTCTTCCCTTCAGACTAGCCTCTGCTCCAAGAGTCTTCACAAAATGCATGGCAGTGGTAGCAGCATTTATGAGTACTCTGGGAATATTCGTCTTCCCTTACTTAGACGATTGGCTCATTCGAGCATCAACAGCTCCAGAGGCCAGCTTCGCTCTCTCTCAAGCAATGGGAATTCTTCAATACTTGGGACTGGTCATAAACCTCCCAAAATCTCATCTCACCCCCTCTCAATCTCTAGAATTCATAGGGGCTCGTCTAGACACATGGCAGGCAAGGGCTTTCCTGCCCCAGCCACGCTGTCTACGTATAATACAACTGGCATCTCAAGCATTTATGAAAGTATTCCTTACTGCTCGGGAGATGCTTCAACTGCTGGGAGACATGGCATCCACTGTCCATGTGGTTTCCTATGCTCGTCTCCACATGCAAGCCGCCCAGTGGACCCTTTCCTCTCAGTGGTCACAAGCCTCGGGTCAACTAACAGACAAAATCAGAACTACCACACGTCTGATTTCGTCCCTGCAATGGTGGCAATCCATGGAAAACCCCCTTGTATGCTCTCCTTTCCAGCAGCCTCTATGCCAAATCACTCTGATGACAGATGCGTTCTAGATGAATTGGGGGGCCCACTTGCACGATCTCTCCACTCAGGGTCTTTGGACCTCACAGGATGTTTCCCTTCACATAAACCTCCTAGAGCTGAAAGCCATTTTCAATGCTATTCAAGTCTTTCAGGGCCATCTCAGCAATAAAACAGTTCTGGTCCAAACCGACATTCAGGTAGCAATGTTCTATGTGAACAAGCAAGGCTGAACAGGCTCTCTGTCGCTATGCAACGAAACTTTGCGACTATGGGTCCTCGCCAGAGAGTTACAAATTCACCTGTTTGCGGTATACCTTTCGGGCATTCAAAACTTGTGGGCAGACAAACTCAATTTGTGGGCAGAATATTGCTGCCACACGAGTGGTCCCTCCACTCATACCAGCTTGCTCGAGTGTTTCGAATCTGGGGAACACCAGATATAGACTTCTTTGCAAGTCCACAGAATGCCAAACTTCCCCGATTCTGTTCCAGAATTCCGTCTCAAAACTGTCAGGCAAGAGATGCTTTCCTACTGCACTGGGGGCAGGACTTCCTCTATGCCTTCCCACCCATTCCCCTCATTCCCAAGACTTTATTCAAACTTCAGAGAGACAGAGGTCGTATGATACTCATAGCGCCACGTAGGCCACGGCAAACATATCCTCTTCTTCTGCGTCTCTCTCAAACCACTCCTCTAAAGTTGGGAAATGCTCCAGATCTCCTGTCGCAGGAGGACGGATCTTTATTACATCCCAATCCCCAGTCCCTACATCTCAGGACCTGGTTACCGAAAGCCTAGAATTCCAGGATGTTAACCTTTCTCACCAAGTAAAGGATATCCTCCTGGCTTCCAGAAAACCTTCCACAAGACGTTCCTACGCTTTCAAGTGGAAAAGGTTCTCTATCTGGTGTTCACAAAAGGGACTTTAACCCCCTTTTAGTACCCGTAGAGTTGCTACTAGAGTATCTTCTACAATTATCAACTTCTGGTCTGAAAACCAATTCAGTTAGGGTCCATCTTAGTGCTATTGCTGCTTTTCATAAACCTTTCGATGGACAATCTATTTCCTCTCATCTTTATTTATTTATTTTATTTATTTAAAGGGTATTTGTATCCCGCCTTATCCTTTAATCAAGGCAGTGAGCACAGCAAGCAATCAGTGTAAGTGTTGTGTGTTGGTGAGCTTTATGTACAGTGTGGGTGCGTGGGTGCGAGTGTTTTGATTTGTGTGAGCTATTTACATATGCGCTATGTACAGTATATACATTGGGTTCTGGGTCCAGGCTTGGTGGTTTCCGTGAGCTGTCATTAGTCCAGATTGGATCCAGTTTGTGGATTCAAGTTAAGCATTTGGGCCATAGTGATCTGTGAAGAGTACAGTCTTCAGGTGTTTCCGGAAGTCCTTCAGATCTTCAGTTGATCGTAGGTCGTGAGGGAGTGAGTTCCATATTGATGGGGCTGCCAGGGAGAGTGCCCTTTGTGTGGTGGCTTTGCGTGCTTTTGTGTAGTTGTTTGGGGTGCTGAGTGTGTCTGTTGTGGCTTTTCTTCTTGGTCTGTTGCTGGTGTTAGGGAGAATGAGGGCTTGGAGGCTGAGTGCTGATCTCTTGTGTCTGATTCTGAATATGTTTAAGATCATCTTGTATTTGATGCGGTGGCTGATTGGGAGCCAGTGGAGGTCTTTGAGGATGGGGGTGATGTGTGCTTGGGTTGTTGCACCGGTAATTATCCTGGCTGCTGTGTTTTGGGCCATTTGAAGTGGTTTGAGTGATTGTTTTGGTATTCCGTTGTAGATCGGGTTGCAGAAATCCAGTATGGGGGTTATGAGTGCTTGGCAGACTGTGCGGAAGTGTTCGTCGGAGAGTAGAGGCTTGAGGCGTCTAGTTATTTTCATTTCTGGCGGTTTTTTTGATGTGTGATTGTAGGTTCAGCTCTTTGTCGAGGGTTATTCCGAGGTATTTTACTTCGTCCTTTAGTGGGATTGTCGTGTTGTTGGTTGTGATGAATGTTGGGGGGCTGAAGTCGGTGTTTCGTGTGATGATGAGTGCTTCTGTCTTGTTGTAGTTGATTGCTAGGTTGTTGCGTTTAAGCCATGTGGATATGTTGTCTAGACAGTTTGTTATCTTGTTGTAGTCGGGGCTGTTGAGGTTGATCGGTGTGTAAATCATGATGTCGTCTGCGTAGATGGTATAGTTTATTTCGTGGGCGGAGATGATGTGCCAGATCGGTTGTATGAATAAGTTGAATAGAAGTGAGGATAGCGCCGATCCTTGTGGTACTCCTTGCTTGATCTTCATGGGTTGTGAAGTTTTGGTTCCGATTTTGACTTGGAACTGTCTGTCGGTTAAGTAGGAGTTGAACCAACTTAGGACGGTGACGGTTATTCCGATGTTCCGTAGTCTGGTTAGGAGGATTCTGTGGTCCACTGTGTCGAAGGTCGCTGATATGTCTATGAAGATCATTAGTGTTCCTTGATTGTAGTGGTCTATGGTTTGGATGATGTCATTGAAAAGGTATAGTAGAAGTGTTTCGACTCCGTGGTTTGGGCGGAAGCCATGTTGATGTATATCCAGCGGGGCGTGCTCGTCGATGTGGTCCTGGAGCTGTTGTTGCACTGACTTTTCTATGATTTTAGCTAGAAGTGGTATGCTGGAGATCGGCCTGTAGGCTGCTGGGTTGCTCTTTTCTAGGTTGGTTTTCTTGGGGATCGGCCTTATTGTGGCTAGTTTCAGCTGTTCTGGCATGGTTCCTAGGGTTATATCCACTTATCAAGATTTATGAGAGGCCTACTTTTTTTTTTTTTATTTATAGCATTTTAAATCAAAATTACGAGAAGTTCACAGAACAATCTTGAAAGAAATAGAATAGATACAAATTAGTAAATATTAAAGGCAAAAACAATACAGCTAGCAATACAGAAAACTGCAACAATGTATCCATTCACCCTAGCCCACAAATAGGGGGGAAGTGACATAAACCATTATTTATATAAACCATAGGAGAACCAAGAAATCATGGCAGTCATTTTTATGAGAGGCATACTTTTAACAAAACCTCCCATTAAATATCAACCGGTGGCATGGGATCTTAATCTTGTTCTTGGTCAGCTTATGAAACTGCCCTTTGAACCTTTAGCCACTTCAGACCTAAAGTTTCTTTCATGGAAAGTTATTTTCCTAATTGCCATCACTTCTGCAAGACGCATTAGTGAACTACAAGCGTTAGTAGCTGACCCTCCTTATACAAGTTTACACCATGATAAAGTAGTCCTCAGGACTCATCCTCACTTTTCATTTAAACCAGTCGGTTTATCTTCCTATATTCTTCCCTAGGCCTCATGCCTCCAGTGCGGAAAGGAATCTTCACACATTGGATTGTAAAAGAGCCTTGGCTTTTTATCTCCAAAGAACTAAGCCACATAGAAAATCTTCTCAGCTTTTTGTGGCTTTTGACTCTAGTCATTTGGGACTTCCAGTTTCTAAAAGAACTCTGTCAAATTGAATTGCAGATTGCATATCCTATACATATCAGAGTAAGGGACTTTCTCTCGAAGGCCATGTCACAGCTCGCAATGTGAGAGCAATGGCAGCCTCAACGGCTACCCTTCGTTCTGTCTCTATTGATGACATCTGCAAAGCAGCCACTTGGACTTTGGTACATACCTTCACAGCCCACTATTGCTTAGAAGGACTTCCGTCGGGATGCCTCGTTTGGCCAGGCTGTTCTACAACATCTCTTCCATACTTAATAAAACGCCTACCCACCATCCACAGTTTGGATGCCTAAGGTCCATGGGAGGAAGCATGACCCATCTCACCTGGGTTTGCAGCTAGCTGGGGTCACCCCTTGGCATCTTTCAGCTGGGGAGTCCCCATATGTGAAGACTACATTCCTGCTTGTTCCTGGAGATAGCGTAGTTACACACCCGTAACAGATGATCTCCGGGAACAGCAGGAATTTAGTCTTCACAACCCACCCACCTCTCCTAGGAGTTGTCTCTATCTCTCTCTTTCTCTACTTCACTCCTTTGGTCTCAGCTATAAACTCAACTGAAGGGAGAGAGGTACAGAGGTGGGAAGGCAGCATGCATGCGCTGTGGGATGCTCCCAAAGGCTTTCCTATTGGACGCTGGGGAGCGTTCCCGCGTGGGCTCCGTCGGTACCGACAATACCCATATGTGAAGACTACATTCCTGCTGTTCCCGGAGATCACCTGTTACAGGTGAGTAACTACGCTTTCTCCAGGAACAAGCAGAAAGTCAGTCCTCACATATGGGTGACATCAGCGCCGACGGAGCCCCACAGAAAAGCCTTTGGGAGATGGGAGATGCCACCACGCATACATGGTCTCCTTCCTGCCCAAGGGTGCCATCTTACTCAGTCTCCCTTTTTTCGCGGAGCCCAACAGATGTCCATCTTCTTTCTCCAGAAAAAAGTTGATTTTTGGTGCATCAAACTATCCTTCTTTCTCCTGTTTCTCTTTCCCGCCTCTGAGCCCCATTGTCCCGGCTTCAAATCTCAGAACTGTTGTTCTTCCAGCATGGTTTGCGCCTTTTTCTAACAGCTGGCTGCATCAAGGGTCTGCAGCCTCGCAGGGGTCCTTTTTGCCCTAATGGCCAGTGGATTCAAAAAGTGTGATCAGTGCACAAAGAATATGTCCTTAACTAATACACACAATCGCTGCCTCTAGTGTCTAGGTGCTGACCATGACTCAGAGGTTTGCACCCTGTGTAAGAAAATATCTGTGAAGGCCATCCAATGTCGTCGGCAGAAGCAAGACGACATCTTCCTCAGGTCAGATTCTGCCCCGGTGTCCCCGGTAGCCTCGTGCTCAAAGACCCCGCATGGATCCTCAGAGTCACGTAAAGCCCCCGCCGCACCCGATCAGGCCCGTGGACACTCCGACAAGGGTTCTCTGGAGCATGACTGCAAGTTAAAGAAGAAATCCTTGAGGACCTCATCTTGGGAATCTGATACACATGGCAAATCCTGTGCCAGGTCCCACAGTCCCCAAAGGGTATTGGAGGAGTCGGAGTGGGATCGGCTGGTGAAGATGCCGAGAACAGATGCTGAGGCCTCCTGTGATGGGTCACGGACCCCTGTCTGCTTCGAAGGCTGCAGCTCCTGAATGGGAAGCCAAAATGATGGCATTGTAACACAGTATTACTGCCTTCCTTGCCTCGCAGCAAGTGTTGATGCTCGGCCCCTTCAGTGCTCGTGCCAAGACCGCCGGGACCTAGATATTGAGGACTCCCTGGGCAACTGAGATGATACTCAAGAGCCCTGAGCCTCAAGCCAATCCTCAACGAGTGGCTTAATCCCGCTCCTCGGGAGCGAGATCCTCCCCGGCAAGCATTTGTGGCACAAGCCAAGCAGCCACTGTGGATCACTGAAGATCCAAACCGAGTCCGACACCTCAGGAGCCATCCGGCCTCGAGTCCTCGACCGACTACTCGAACTGGGAGTTGATGCTTAAGCACCACGATCTCCTCTCGGATCCGTCTCCCCCAACATCGCAGCGCCGGTCCCCACCTGAGGACACATCGTTCCTCAAGTTTGTCCAAGACATGACAAAAGCCTTGTCTGTCACCACGGAGTCGGAAGAGGACCCTCGCATGGAGGAGCTGGAAATCCTTCAGTATGAGGCTCCACATAAGGAGGCTCTGATGGTCCCCATCCCCACCATCCTCTGCGGCGACTCCTTCGGATGTGGGAGACATCGGCATCTGTGCCAATAGTTACCCGATGCTTCGACACCATGTATCGGGTCCAGTGGGGCCCCAGCTTTCGGAAGGCGCAACTCCTTCACACCTCTATGGTGGTGGAGTCGATCATGCGCTGACAGAAAAGCCTGAAGACTCACTCTTCTGTGTCCTTGGACACAAATGCTACCAGGGCTCGATGCTGGGTTGCCGAATCAAAGCCTACCAGCTGTATAGCGGCATGTATCTTCGATACCTAGCAAAAGAACTCGCAGGTTTCTCGGCGGGTCTCAGTGAAGATCATCTCCAGTGATTCCAAACCCTCACAAAGTGTGTCGGGAAGTGCGTGAAGTACATGTCTTGAGCCGCCTGCAACTTGAGTCTAATGCGAGGGTGGCTGCTGCAGGCATCGGTGCCCAATGACAAGCCTGGCTCCAGGCATTGGACCTCGAGCAGTGGGTGCAAGAGAAACTCCTCGACGTCCCCTGTCTCGGTGAAAACTTCTTCGGCAAAACCGATGGAGGAGAAGACGGCTGAGATAGAGACAAAGTACGTCACATGAACTCGACTCTCCAGGAAGACCTCCACCCTTCCCAAGAAGAAACAGTCTGGGAAGAGGCCCCCTTTTCACAAAAAAGGCCAGCCTTACCAAGGCTATCCCCAATACCAGACCTCCCAGACGGGTCACCAGGGCAAAGGCCAACATAAGCCTAAAAACTCTAAGCCCCAAACACTGGCTCCTGCCCAGGCTGAGTCAGGGTTTTGACTCCCTGAGCATAGCCTCTCCTCCCGGGGGGGGGGGGGGAGCAGCTGCCAACAGGGGCACGTTTGATTCACTTTTCCCATCGGTGGCTGGCCATAACCACCGACACCTGGGCCCTACAGGTGGTCAGAAAAGGCTACCTCCTTCACTTCGACTGGATGCCTCCCCCTTTCTTTCAAGGAGAGCCCCAGACTCCCCTGCACCAGGCCCTGCTACTGCAGGAACTCAAAAGCCGCATTGGGGACAGAGCCATGGAACCAGTACCCCTCCACCTCAGGGGCAAGGGGGCTCTACTCCCATTAATTTCTGCTCCCAAAAAGAACAGGGGGCCTAAGGCTCATTTTGGACTTGCGAAACCTGAATAAGTTCCTGGGTGGGAGAAGTTCAAGATGTTCTCCCTTGGAACATTGCTGCCCTACCTCCAGCAGGGAGGATGTTCTCCCTTGGAACATTGCTGCCCTATCTCCGGCAGGGAGATTGGCCATGCTTCTTGGACCTAAAGGATGCTTACACCCACATCCTTATTTATCCCAATCACAGGCAGTACTTAAGATTCATGGTGCAGAGTCCTAGCCTTCGTACCAAGAGTCTTCACCAAATGCCTGGCAGTGATGGCCACTTACCTCCATCTCCAAGGGGCTTTCATACGTGGACGTCTAGCTCGTGAAAGAGGACACAGCCACTGAGGTGCAACAGGCCACAGCCCGCACCATTAAGATCCTGCAGCATTTGGGGTTCGTGATAAAACATTCCAAATCTCACCTCACTCCAACTCAGGATCTGGAGTTCATAGGAGCTCGTCTGGACACTCTTCCTCTCCCTGGACATGACAGCTCCATTGCTCAGTCGGCGTGGTCCATGCTCTGCCTACTAGGCCACATGGCATTCACAGTCCATCTAGTTCCCAAAGCCCGCCTCCACATGCGGGCAGCTCAGTGGTGTCTCTGCTCGCAGTGGATACAAGCCACAGGCAGACTCCAGGACAGGGTATTGGTGTCCCATCAACTAGAAGAGTTGCTCGACTGGTGGCAGAGCACACAGCATCTGTAGAAAGGCATGCCCTTCAAGCGCCCAAACCCCCCCAGAGGGTCGTCAGCACAGACATATCTCTACTGGGCTGTGGTGCCCACTGCGAAGAATTGCGCATTGAAGGCAACTGGTCTCTGGCAGAGAGCCAGCAACAGATCCTGCTGGAGCTCAAGGTCATTTTTTTGGCGATCAAGGACTTCTACCACCACCTGCGGAACCAGTCTGTGCCAGTCCAAACGGACAATCAGATTGCGTTGTTCTACCTGAACAAGCAGGGGGGCACAGGGTCTCAGCACATCTGCCAGGAGGCAGTAGCCCTCTGCTCATACGCAGTCAGTCAGGGAATGCTCCTCAGGGCAGTATATCTTCTGGGCCAAGACAGTGCCCTAGCAGACAGGCTGAGCACAGTCCTCAAGCCGCACGAATGGCGACTAAACCCCAGGGTGGCACAGCGGCTCTTCCGACTATGGGGCACCCCAAGTCTGGACCTCTTTACCAGCCCAATCAATGCTTAGTTGCCTCGCTTCTGCTGTCCTAGCCGCATCCATCCCAGATAGCGGTGGATGCCTTCCTCATCTCGTAGACAAAGGGCTTTCTGTACGCCTTCCCTCCCACACCACTAATCGCCTGGACCCTCTTCAAAGTCCTGCGGGACAAGGGCTCCATGATCCTGGTTGCTCCATGGTGGCCCAGGCAACCTTGGTTTCCCCTGTTGCTCCACCTCTCAACAGAGCTCCCAGTCCCTCTGGGGAATGTCCCAGGGTTACTGACCCAGGAGGAGGACTCCCTCCTTCACCCCAACTTGGGGTCCCTGTCGCTAACAACATGGCTGCTGAATGGATAGCCTTAGTACTCTTCAACCTCCCGAGGGAGGTGGAAGTCCTCCTGTCCTCTCGTAAGAACACGAGATGAGTCTACCCCTTCAAGTGGCGCAGATTCTCATTTGGTGTGTGGAGCGATGGGTTGACCCGTTTTCTTGCCAGGTGCACACAGAGCCGCAGTACTTGCTTCACCTTTCACAAACCAGACTCAAGTCCAACTACATCAGAGTGCACCTGAGCATGGTCTCGGCGCATCATTATTCCATGGAGGTCAAACCTTTCTCTGCGCAACACCTCATTAACTGATTTATGCTGGGCCTTCTGCTCTCTAAGCCTCCCATCTCCCCACCCCCAGCGGAATGGGTCCTGACGCAGCTCACCAAACCACCTTTTGAACTCTGGCTACCTGCCATTTGTGTTATCTCTCCTAGAAGGTTTTCTTCCTGGTGGTGCTCACATCTACCTGCAGAGTCAGCGAGCTTCAGGCCTTGGTGGCCGAGCCAGCTTACACCAGCTTCTACAAGAATAGGTTCGTACTTTGCACCCACCCTAAATTCCTTCCAAAGGTGGTATCCACCTTCCACCTCAACCAGGAGGTGGTGCTCCCCACCTTCTTTCCATAGCCCCACACTGACAAGTCAGCGGCCGTTCTCCATATTCTGGATTGTAAGGGGGCCCTGTCCTTCTTCCTGCAACGTATCCAGGACCACTGCAAAGCCTCGCAGCTTTTTGTTTCCTACGACCACAGTTGACTGGGGGAGGCTGTTACCAAGCGGACGACATCGTCTTTGCCTGCGATCAGGCTGGGCTCTCATTGGACCGCCGGATCATGGCACACAACATCAGGGCTATGGTGACCTCGGTTGCAAGCCTATGCTCTGTCCCTTTGGCAGACATCTGCCGGGCTGCCATCTGGTCTTCAGTTCACACCTTTGCAGCTCATTACTGCTTGGAGAGGGAGTCCCGATGGGACAGTGCCTTCAGCCAGGCCATACTCCGTAATTTGTTCGGGGTTTAGGCAACTCCTGCCCTCCAACCCTTCTTGTTTAGGCTACCGGAGTGATGGTTCTCCCTGGACACGGGGGTCCTTAGAGTCTTTCCTCAGACGCGCAGCTGCTCACGGCTGGGCTGTGTTTTTCTCTGGGTTCTCCTAGCCTGTAGCTAGGGAGTCCCATATGTGAGGACTGACTTCCTGTTTGTTCCTGGAGAAAGTGTAGTTACTCACTTGTAACAGGTGTTCTCCAGGGACAGCAGGAATCAGTCATTACAACCCTCCCTCCTCCCCTTGGAGATGCTGTACAATTTTTGTCATCTTCTTTTCTCAGCTCTAGTTATGTCATCTGACTGAGTAAGATGGCACCCTTGGGCAGGAAGGGGATGACCCTTGCATAGTGGCATCTCTTAAAGGCTTTCTTTGAAAGCTGGGGAGATGCTTCCACAGGGCTCCGTCGGCACCAATGTCACCCATATGTGAGGACTGATTCCTGCTATCTCTGGAGAGCACCAAGGGTGCCATCTTACTCAGTCAGATGACATAACTAGAGCTGACAAAAGGTGAGTAACTATGCTTTTTATGGAGGTAAGCTCCTGAAAGTTGTCCCAAAAATGACTATGAAGAGAAGTCTGCGATGTGCTTGGCACATCAATTTGTTTTGTGTCAGTGTTGGAGAAGGGTGAACTAATATTGTGGATTTTATTGATGAAACCAAGGAATCCGATGATGGGCCATCCCTCGATCGAATAAAAGCAAATGAAATAGTTGACGATAGTTGAGCAATGATAGCATAGAGTTTCTTTGGGTCGGTTGGAAGATTTGAGGATAAGAGCAGAAAAGTATTGCTTTTCGGTAGCTCTTATTTATATATGATAGTAAGCTTAAATAGTTCTTAAAGGCCTTAAGGGTGATAGGGGACATGTGTTTATGCCAGCAGCGTTACATTCTTCAAGTTTTTTTTTAGCAAGATAGAGACTTGATTGATACCAGGGTTGTCATTGTTTGGGGGTGTAAGGTACAAGACTTACGGCAAACAAATAGAAGACAATGCAGGCGAGAATTTATCATTCCAAATCTCTTATTTCTGTGAGAGAGAATGAGAATAATGAGTCAGCTGGAGGAAAAAGACTGTTATCATTTCGTGGGGGTCTCTTGGAACTATGAGTGTAGGCCACAGAATAATTATGGTGTGGGTTATTTTTTAGATGTTTTCTTGGACAGTGCAGGCAGTCAAAATGAAGTAAGAAAGTGGTCGGTCCATGGAATAGTCTGGTGGGTGAAGTGAACAGGATGAAAGGAAGAAGTATGTCCTGTCAAGACAAGGTCAATGGTATGCCCAGCCACATGAGTAGGGAATGGACATGCTGAGTGAGAGAGAGAGATAGGATAAAAGAGAGAGGAAAAATCTCACAGAAATGGACTGGCAGGTCAACATGATCATTGAAGTTGCCCAGGATAAGGAGATAAGGCAGAGAAATTGATGTCTGAAATAGAACTAAAAACGAGATCCCAGGCAACAGAGTTAAATGATGGGGGCAGTAGAAAAGAAGAATGCTAAGATGTAAAAGAGACATAGACTTCACGAGAATTGATTCTGAGCAGCTTAAAGAATAAGATGAATTTTCAACAAGGTTAAGGAAGATTTAAATATAATGGTGAGGCCCCCACCAGATCTAGTATGATGGCATGAAGATAGGGCGCTATAGCCTGATGAGAGGCAGCAAGCCAGGTATGCCTTCTCCCCTGCCCTAAGCCAAGTTTCTGTAATACATAAAAGATCTAAGAAGAATCACTCATACATGCAGAGTCATACAGAAAGAGTGCAATCGGAGTATCTATAGCGGGAACTGGCAGCAGAGTGCAGCGTAATCTTTGCAGCTGCCTGACTAAGCAGTTTTAGTCCCAGAGAAATATTAGTATACTGACTGACAAAAACTTGAGTTTCCTGAACTAAAATATCTGAAAACACCAGTAAAGAGGCAGAGTCTGATAAACTGAAGATGATTTTTAGAGTTAAGGGCTAGTTTAGTGACATACAGAAAGGGCCAGTCCAAGGGTTTCTGCCACCCCAGGCAGAAGCCATGGCTGTGCCGCTTCCCCCCTTACAAGCTATGTCGCTGCCCCCCCACTACTGCCAGTTCCATCTGTGGGACGGCGTGGCAGCAGCCCGTCGCAGGACATGTGCTTTGGCACACATGGCCTGCTGCTTCTGAACCCCCTTTTTGATACAACGTCCGTGCTACCCACAGAGGTCTGTCACACTCGGCAGCTGCCTAGCCCGCCTAGTGGACAGGCTGGGCCTGCTTGCAGAGGGGCCCAAGTTAACTTCACAGCTCAGGTCTTCTACTTGTGAATTGGCTAGGGTTGGGACATAGTTATTATGAAACATCAACACCTAGTGACTGGAATTAGGGCCCATGATTGCAGAGTTCTATAAACCCTAGTGCATGACACCTTGCCATGGACTATGGCTGCCCTGACTGGACAAAAATAGATAGATAGGAGATATAAAATAGTGGAAAATCCATGGGTAGTGGCAAATGAAGGCTCATGGTGCTGGATCCCATCCCTCATTCCAGATGAGCTGGAAGCAGGAGAAAAACTGTTGGATGAAAATAAAGCAGCCTGCCATTATGATAACAGACGTGGTTTACTTTTTCTTGTACTAAACAATAACACTGGCACGTGCATGTTTAAAAGTGGTCATGCCATCTGATTCTGCTGTTTGAGATTAAATCAAAGAGTAAAGCATTCAAAATCCAATAAAATGTTTCTCAAGAGGGGAAGTTGTATAGCACAGCAAGTCCTAATACTTTCCTTAGTCTGACCTTAGAGATTATTGAAGGATCAAAGGGAAGTTTAATAAGACAAAAGCTATGCAGGAATGAAAAACTTCTGGGAAAAGAAAGATAAAATATTGAAGTTTCGAGTTCTTACAGTATGCATTCAGATAATTGATATGGAAATAAACTAATTAAAATGAGTTTAGAAACTTCCATTTTCATCTTTCTTTTGACTTGTATATCACCTTCCTTGTACAACTGTTATTTAGAAAATGCACTCGTCCCACCTGCCCCAACTCCTTACAATCATCATCCTCCATTCTCTAGCTGACAATCAGCAGTTCCCTAAAACGCCTCCCCTTCCCAAGCCACCCTCTACTATTCCTAACCAACAATATTATAACAGTTCCCATTACAACGAACTATCTTCTCCTCATTCTCTGCCTTCTTTATCCACGCACAGTCCACAAATATAGCCATGCTTTCACCAACTAGCAGAATTTTAGATAAAGTGGTATAGAAAAAAAGCAAAGAAATAAATATAACCTGATCTCCAGGAACAAGCAGGAATAAGTCCTCACATATGGGTACGTCGGTACCGACGGAGCCTGAGCGGGAAAGCTCCCCAGCTTCCCAGAAGGAAAGCTTTTGGGGCCTCCCACTGCGCATGCGCGCTGCCTTCCCGCCTTCCTGACCAACTCTCCTCAGTTCTTCTTTTTCCGCGGAGCCAGCAGGTCGTGTTCCTGTCACCGCTGAAGAAGTTGTTATTTTAATTTATTTCTTTGGCCGCGTGTCTGCCTTCCCCGATTCCAGACCGGTACCGCCGGTCTTTTTTCCTTTATTTCTTAAAAACAAAAACAAAAAAATCTTCTTTTTTCCCTCACTTGGTGTGTTAGTTCTGTGAGGCCTTTAGGCCTTCACTAATTCTCCCTCATGGAGAAACAAGCCTCTGGGTTTAAAAAATGCACCAAGTGCAGCGGTACTATTTCAGTCACAGACACCCATGAATGGTGTCTTAAATGTTTGGGGCCTGACCATTCCATTCCGGATTGCCCATCCTGTTCTTTGATGTCTAAACGTGGCTTACAGAACCGGGCAGCCAAGTTTCACATGCTGTTTTCTACAGATCGACATCTTCCAGGTCTTCCTCTCCTGATGGATCTCAGGTAACCAAACATTCCTCTGGCAGGTCCTCAAAGGGCAAATTTCCCTCTAAGTATCAAGATACCCCTGGGCTTGACCCTGAGGACCCTGCCCCAGCCAAACAACCCTGGTGGGAAGCTCCGGCTTCCAAAGCTCCTCCTATGGGGTTACAGGTTGACATCGATGGCACGGCCTCGACCGATCACCTGTTAAACTGTTCTGGGGTACCGGCTCAATCATCCGGTACCGACATCCAGACAGTCGTGGCGTCCATGGATCATACAGTTCAATCCATGCAGCAGGCCATTTTGGCTTTTATTAAGGCTGCGACGCCCTCGGTACCGCACCCTGCGGTACCGACTCCGGTTCCGGTACCACAACCGATACCGGTACCCAAGCCATCCACATCGACCAGGATACCGATTCCGGTTCCCGGTTCCGTGGTTTTTCCCGATACCGATCCGGTTCCGGGTACCCCCGATGTCGATACTGGTCGATACGCTTATCGATCCCTGGAAGCAAACAGACGATACTTTGAGTCTTCTGATGATTCTGATTCATCAGATGACTCTGCTGAAGTATCCCTTACTCTACCTGAGGAGCCCTCTTCTCCAAAGAGGAGGATGTCTCCTCCAGAGGATTTATCCTTTCATGACTTCATCATTGAAGTAGCTAAAGGTCTTTCTATTTCTGTATTCTCTGAAAAAGAACCTAGAGCAAAAAAGTTAGACATTTTAGGATACTCTAAGGTTCCCAAAGAGGCAGTCACCTTGCCCATCCATGAAATTCTTCAAGAACACATGATGGACTTATGGGAGACTCCTCTCACCCTATCTCCACATTCTTGTCGTCTGGATACCATGTATCGTGTCCCCCCTTCTCCTGGGTTTCAAAAAACTCAGCTCCCGCACCACTCCATCGTGGTGCAGTCAGCTATGAAAAGGATCAAGAGTACTAAAAGACACTCTTCTACTCCCCCAGGAAGAGAATGTAGGACTCTGGATGCTTTTGGAAGAAAAATCTTCCAAGCAAGTATGCTTATTGGCAGAATCAACTCATACAGCCTCTATATGGGCATGTTTCTGAAGGAAATTGCATTAAAAATACGCCATTTTCTCCCCTTTATCCCAGAGGATAGAAAGGAGGAGTTCCTTCTTTTGCTGAAGCATACCCAAGATATTTCAAAGTTCTCCAACAGAGCAGCCTTTGACTCCTTTGAGGGTGCTAGCAGAGCTTCAGGTATTGCCATAGCGGCTCGCAGAATTGCTTGGCTCCAGGCCTCTAACCTAGAACCCTGGGTCCAGGATGGGTTGGGAAATTTGCCCTGTACAGGTGAGAATCTGTTTGGTAAGGAGTGGCAAATCAAAGCCACTCAAATGGATGCAGAAAATGCTGCTTTAGATAGACTTTCTAAGTCTACCTCTACCCCTGTCAAGAAGAAATCTTTCAAAAAGCCTTTCTACAAGAAGGCCAGATTTGCCACAAATACTGGCCAACAATCTTCTGCAGCTCGCTTTGCTCCTAAGCGTCAGCAGCCTAAACAGCCCAGGGCAAAACCTGCAGGGGCTGCTACAGCACAACAGTCCCAACCCCCTCAGGGTTTTTGACTTAAAACTAGAGAACTTAACCTTTCTGGCTCTAAAACATCCAGAACCTCTCACCATTCCAGGAAGGTTAACTCATTTTGCTCCCAGATGGGAGCAAATCACATCAGAGCAATGGACCCTCTCTATCATCAGAGAGGGCTACAAACTACATTTCTCTAACCTTCCTCCCCATACCATGGTGAGAAGTTTCAATTCTCCCCCATCTCTCCTAGACCTGTTGGGTCAGGAGGTGACCACTCTTCTCGCCCAAAAGGCAATAGAAGAGGTTCCTCTTCCTCAACAGGGGTCAGGTTTTTACTCCCCTTATTTTCTCATTCCCAAGAAAACAGGGGGGTACAGACCCATTCTGGATCTCAGAGAATTGAACAAATTTCTATACAAGGAGAAATTCAAGATGCTTTCTCTAGGTACTCTCCTTCCATATCTACAGAGTCAGGATTGGCTTTGTTCTCTAGATCTCAAGGATGCGTACACACATATACTCATCCATCCATCCCACAGAAAATTCCTACGGTTTCTGTTCCAGGGAAAACATTTCCAATACAGAGTACTTCCCTTCGGTCTAGCCTCTGCTCCAAGGGTATTTACCAAATGCATGGCAATAGTAGCTGCATTTCTACGCGCCCTGGGAATTTTTGTCTTCCCATACCTGGACGACTGGCTCATCCGAGCTCCGTCTCAGTCCGAGGCTCAGACTTCCCTGGATCGCACCAGGCGAATTCTACAGTATCTGGGACTTGTGATCAATCTGCCAAAGTCCCAACTCACCCCTACTCAATCCCTAGAATTCATAGGGGCCTGGTTGGATACCACCACCGCAAGGGCCTATCTACCTCAGGCCCGTTGCCAACGTCTAGTGCACTTAGCCTCTCAGACTCAGTCCAGAAGCCACTTGACTGCCAGAGAGATGCTACAACTATTAGGCCACATGGCCTCCACAGTGCATGTGGTGCCTTATGCTCGCCTACATATGAGAGCAGCTCAATGGACTTTATCCACCCAGTGGACTCAAGCATCAGGAGCTCTCTCAGACCAAATAGCAAACTCCAATCGTCTCTTTTGGTCTCTCCAATGGTGGATATCCACTCAAAATCTGTTGTTGGGGGCCCCCTTTCAACCATTGTTGCCCCAAGCAACCCTCACAACAGATGCCTCCCAAACAGGTTGGGGGGCTCATCTCCAAGATCTCTCCACTCAGGGCACTTGGTCTCCACAGGAGACCACCCTTCATATCAACCACTTGGAACTTCGAGCAATCTTTCTAGCTCTCAAGGTTTTTCATACCCTCCTCAGCAACATGACAGTCCTTATTCACACGGACAATCAAGTAGCCATGTTTTACATAAACAAACAAGGAGGGACTGGCTCTCTGTCGCTTTGCAACGAAGCTCTAAGATTATGGGCCTTCGCCAGAGAGCATCAAATCCATCTTCTGGCAGTATATCTTCCAGGAATCCAAAACTCTTGGGCAGACAGACTCAGTCGAGTTCTGCTTCCACACGAGTGGTCCCTGCACATGGATCAGGTACTCAGAATCTTCCAGAAATGGGGAACCCCGGACATAGACCTCTTTGCAAGTCCGTGGAATGCCAAACTTCCCCGGTTCTGTTCCAGAATTCCGTGTCAGGGAGTTCAGACCAAGGATGCCTTCCTCCTGCATTGGGGTCAGGGTTTCCCGTATGCCTTTCCACCCATTCCTTTGATTCCCAAGACTCTGTTTAAACTTCAAAGGGATCAAGGGTCCATGATCCTCATAGCTCCACGCTGGCCACGCCAAGTGTGGTACCCTCTACTTCTGCATCTCTCCCAAGCCCCCTCCCTGGACTTGGGAGCGGCTCCAGACCTTGTGTCTCAGGAGGAGGGGACTTTGTGGCACCCAAACCCCAAGTCCCTTCACCTCAGAGCTTGGTTACTGAAGGCCTAGACCTTCAACACTTCAATATTTCGCAACAAGTGAAGGATATCCTACATGCCTCTAGGAAACCTTCCACTAGGCGTTCTTACGCTTTTAAATGGAAAAGATTTTCCATTTGGTGTGCTCAAAAGGGTCTTAACCCTCTGGCACTCCCATTGAATTCTCTTTTGGAATATCTCCTGCATCTCTCCAATGCAGGACTCAAAACAAATTCAGTAAGAGTCTATTTGAGTGCTATTGCGGCATCACTTAAGCCCATCAATGGACAACCTGTTACCTCTCATCCTCTTATTGCAAGATTCTTGAGAGGCCTAACTTTAACTAAACCTCCCATTCGACCTCCTCCGGTGGCATGAGACTTAAACTTGGTTCTTGGTCAGCTTATGAAGCCACCTTTTGAACCCTTAGCCACTACCTCCTTGAAATTTCTTTCCTGGAAGGTTATTTTCCTCATTGCAGTCACTTCAGCTCGCCGCATCAGTGAACTGCAGGCCTTAGTGGCTAATCCACCTTATACAAGGTTCCATCATGATAAGGTAGTCCTTAGGACAAATCCTCACTTTATGCCTAAAGTGGTCTCACCTTTTCATCTTAATCAAGAGGTATATTTACCTGTCTTTTTTCCAGCTCCTCATGCATCCAGTGCAGAGAGGAACCTTCATACTCTAGACTGTAAAAGAGCTCTTGCCTTTTACCTCCACAGGACACAGCAACATCGAAAGTCTTCTCAGCTTTTTGTTGCTTTTGATCCTTCTCATTTAGGACTTCCAGTCTCCAAAAGAACACTCTCCAATTGGATTGCTCAGTGTATCTCTTTTGCTTACCAGAGTAAGAACCTTTCTCTGGAGGGCCATGTCACCGCTCACAACGTGAGGGCCATGGCCACCTCTATGGCTCATTTAAACTCTGTGTCCATTGACCAGATCTGTCGAGCAGCCACCTGGGCCTCGGTTCATACCTTTACAGCCCATTACTGTTTGGACAAGGACTCCCGCCGGGATGCCTTGTTTGGTCAGGCTGTCCTCAGACACCTGTTCCATTCTTGAACAACTCCAGCCCACCTTCCCTGAATGGATGCCTGAGATCCATAGGAAGATGAAGAACCTTTCAGGGTCTCATACCCTTCAGGGGATCTCCCGGGCATCTTAGCTAGAGAGTCCCCATATGTGAGGACTTATTCCTGCTTGTTCCTGGAGATAGCACAGTTACTTACCTGTAACAGGTGATCTCTGGGAACAGCAGGAATTAGTCCTCACAACCCGCCCACCTCCCCTAGGAGTTATATCTCTCTCTCTCTTCCTTTCCTCTCTCTATTGTCTCAGCTATAAACTCGAACTGAGGAGAGTTGGTCAGGAAGGCGGGAAGGCAGCGCGCATGCGCAGTGGGAGGCCCCAAAAGCTTTCCTTCTGGGAAGCTGGGGAGCTTTCCCGCTCAGGCTCCGTCGGTACCGATGTACCCATATGTGAGGACTAATTCCTGCTGTTCCCAGAGATCACCTGTTACAGGTAAGTAACTGTGCTATCTCATCGGGTAGAGAGTGCCTCCAGCTCGGTCCTAACACAGCAAATGCCTTCCCCTGCATTCTTTCCAAAAATGTCTTAGACATTCCCAAGATCACTGCAAATCTTGTCCCTCTGACCAAAGGTATAATTGTAGCACAGATTTCTCTAACTTCTTTGTCAGATACATTTGTTCTAACCCATGAACAACTTTGAACAAATCACAATCCATTTAAACCTAATACAAAAAGCTATGGGAATCCAGTAAAGAGTGTTAGGATTCTGTGATACATGTTCTCTTACCTGCAACCCTCCTACTATCCTTATCGCCATTTTTCTGTACAATTTTTAAACGTCCTAAATGCATTTGTGTCAGGCCCACATACATCAAATTGCAATAATCAAGCTTAGTTAATACTATTCTCCAGGAACAAGCAGGAATCAGTCCTCACATATGGGTGACGTCTGTGCTGACAGAGCCCTCATGCGCAGCAAATCCCCAGCTTTCAAAGAAAGCCTTTGGGATTGCATCGCACATGCGCGGTCCCCTTCCTGCCCAAGGGTGCCATCTTACTCAGTCTTCTTTTTTCTGCGGAGCCCGACAGACGTCGTTCCATTTTCCTCCGAAAAAGTTGATTGTTTTTTGAACATTCTACAGTCTTTGATAGCGGTTCGACGCCGGTTCCCCTTCCCGCCTTGGCTCTGTACACCAGTATCGAGTCCAGATAATCTTTTTGTTTTTTGTCCTTAGTGACTAGCGTTCGTGCTCTTTTTCTTTTAACTGGCAGTCTGGTCTTTTGACCTCACAGGGGTCCTTTTTCCCCTGATGGCTGCCAGCGGGTTTAAAAAGTGTGATCGGTGCAAAAAGCTTATGTCCCTCACCGATACCCATGACTGCTGCCTCTGCTGCCTCGGACCTGACCATGACCCGGTGGTCTGCGGTCTGTGTGGCAAGATGTCCTCCAAGGCGTTGAGGAGCAGGCAGCACCAGCGCGAGACTATTTTCTCCGAGTCTGGATCCGTCCAGGCCAGGACCTCGTCAGAAGCCTCGACTTCTCGGAACTTTGAACCCGAGCACCATCGGGGATCTTCTGAGCAGGGGCCTCCCACCCGGGAGCACCGTAAGAAGAAGAAACCCGCGAGGGCTGCGTCTCTGGAAGGATCCGATTGGCTGGGGCCCTCGGGTACCAGGTCGAGGAATACCTAACGCCGCCCTGGATTCGCCGAGTCGGAGAGGCCTGCCAAAATACCTTGTAGGGAGCCGGAGGCGTCGGACAAGGTAATGCCTGTTGTCCTCGTGGACTCTCCTCCGGGAGAACTGGCATCGGTCACCGAGCCGGTGGCTGCGGAGCCTTCTAAGCTGGGTCTCAGGTTGGCGGCCTTGGAGAGCAGCGTTTCTGCCTTCATGGACCAGCAGCGGGCGTTGATAGACGGTCTCACCCATGCATCCGCCCCGACCACCGGGTCCTCGACGTCTAAGTCGACCCTGAAGGCAGAGCCGATCCTCGAGTCCATGCGGAGTCGAGTCGATCCTCGGCCAAGGTCTCCCTCAACCTCCCGTTCGGGACCGAGGTTGTCGTCACCGGGGCCATCGGCGTCGGGACGTACATGCTCGAAGCCCTCGAGGCCGGAGCCCATCGAGTCCTCCTTGGAGGGCTCGGCTTGGGAGACGGAGGAGGAAGACTCGCCAGATACCCACCGGACCCGGTACGTCCCATCGGATTCACCGGGTTTGGAACCTCGGAGACGGTCGCCCCAGGAGGACACCAGGTTCTCGGGCTTTGTTAAGGATATGGCCAAAGCTTTGGCTTTCCCTGCAGATGCCGAGGAGGAACCTCGAGCCGAGGAGCTTGACACCCTCCAGTATGACTCTCTTCCGAAGGAGGCCCTTACTGTGCCGGTGCCTCTGATGCTGGAACGGTTGAAGCTCCGCATGTGTGAGTCCCTGGCCTTGGCGCCGGTCCTCAGCAAACGGGTCAGTTCCATTTATCAAGTCCGTAAGAGCCCCGGGTTCCAAAAGGCACAGCTGCCGCACAACTCCATAGTTGTGGAATCGGCCATGCAAAGGCTCAAGAGCCAGAAGATGCACTCCTTGGTGCCTCCTGGCCGGGAGGCCCAGAACCTGGACGCCTTTGGCAGAAAGTGCTTCCAGGGCCCGATGCTGTTATGCCGTGTCCAGACATACCAGCTGTACATGGGCATGTACTTAAGAGACCTGGCAAAGGAGATTGCCGGATTCTCTGATGGCCTCTCCGAGGAACCCTGGCAGCGCTTCAAGGCCCTGTCCACCGGGATCAGAGAATGCTCGAAGTTTATGTCTCGTGCAGCCTATGACGACTTCGAGGCTTCGGCCCGGGTAGCTGCAGCCGGCATCCGTGCGAGGCGCCAGGCTTGGCTCATGTCATCTGACCTCGAGCCATGGGTACAGGACAAGTTGGTAGATGTCTCCTGCCAAGACGATAACCTCTTTGGCAAACCCATGACTGAAAAGGCTGCTGAACTCGAGTCCGAGTACTTGACCCGGACAAGGCTGTCAAAGAAGACATCTGCTTCTTCTCACAGGAAGAATGCCTCGGGGAAAAAGCCTTTTTACCAGAGGAAGGGACGGGCTTACAGAAACTACCCCACTTATCAGGCCTCCCCAGCAGGGGCAGCAGGCCAGGGGATGAGTGAATGGCCCTCGTAAGCCTCAAACCCCCAAGCCTCCAGCTCCTGCTCCTACCCAGCAGGGAGGGGGTTTTTGACTCCCAGTGCATAGCTCCTCTCCCACCAGTGGTTTGGCCCTGCACAGGAGGTCGGCTGTTCCCTTACGCCCACAGGTGGCCAGCCATTACTACCGACGCCTGGGTTCAGCAAGTAGTCTAGCAGGGCTACTTACTTCACTTCCACCAGGTGCCCACCTCCTTTTCCCCAGGAGAGCCTCTCAGGCCCCCTCTCCACAGGAACCTCATTCTGCAGGAGTTGGCAGGTCTGCTAAAGGATCAGGCGGTGGAACCAGTGCCCCACCACCTACAGGGGCAAGGCTTCTACTCCAGGTATTTCCTCATACCAAAAAGAAAAGGAGGCCTTCGCCCCATCCTGGACTTGCGAAATCTAAACAAGTTCCTGGTGAGGGAAAAGTTCAAGATGCTTTCCCTTGGGATCCTACTGCCTTTCCTCCATCAGGGAGACTGGCTATGCTCCTTAGATTTAAAGGATGCTTATACTCACATCCTCATATACCCAGACCACAGACAATACCTCAGGTTTGTGGTCGGAAGGAACCACTTCTAGTATAAGGTGCTTCGCTTTGGCCTAGCTTCCGCTCCCAGAGTACAGAAGAGATGCTGGGAGCATTAGTGCTCCTAGTAAGCCAAGTAGCCAAGGTTTGGCTGATATTTAATTTGAGGTGGTTATCTGCTAAGCAGGTGGTAACTTTATGTAAACAGTAATTCAGACAGGACAGGTCTGGGGTATGTGATTCTATATATGGGGGTCGCCTCAGGATTTGCCAGGGGTCGCCTTCTTTAACGGCACCCTGCAGGCTCAGCACAGCTCGTTACAGCCGCCGAAGTGAAAAGCATTATTCCCTTCACTTCGGCAGCTGAATTGTAATGAAGATCGCAGGCGCGCCGGAGGTCAAAGGACACTTCCTGTGTCCCAGCTCTCAGCGCGCCTGCGATCTTCATTACAGTGCAGCTGCCGAAGTGAAGGGAACAATGCTCTTCACTTCGGCAGCTGTAACGAGCTGTGCTGAGCCTGCCAGGAGCCACTGAAGCCTGCCGCGGGGCTTTTCGGGGAGGAGGGCTTGGGCTTCTATCTGAGGTCAGAAACAGCAGTAAAATTTGTGTGTTGTTTAACTTTATTGCCATTTGCGCACTTTGTTTATTCCTGAACAGTTTGCATATAATTAGCTTATTGTAAAGGTCACATTGTTTTAGCACAGTAGTAAAGAAATCATGTGCTCAGTTCTTGCTCACTTTTGTCAACCCCTCTTCGATCTATTTACTAAAGTGTGAATCCTGAGGGGATTTTTAATGTGTAGGACCTGAACTGTTACAGTAGTAAATTCCATGCTATTTTTTGTGCGTTTTTAATACGGCCGGGCACCTCATATAGTCCTAGCTACATTGATGTACAGTGGCAGACCCCCATCGTGAGCCTGCCACCTTATAAAGGGCTCAGCCTTTCCCAAAAATAGACACCCCCCCCACCCGAGTGGAGTGGTGGAGTAGCCTAATGGTTAAGAACACCCCCCAATCAGCTCATTTCCAGTCCTATTCCACCCCCCATCAACCCATTTCCAGTCCTATTCCACCCCCCATCAACCCATTTCCATTCCAAGCCCCCCCATCAGCTCACTGGAATAGGATTGGAATTGGTTTATGGGGGGGCTAGTATTGGAAATGGCTGATAGGGGGCCTAGGATTGCAAATTAGCTGATTGGGGGAACTTGGACTGGAAATGGGCTGATGGGGGGTGGAATAGGACTGGAAATGAGCTGATTGGGGGGGGAGCTAGGACTGGAAATGGGCTGATGAGGGGGGGAGAATGCAATTAGAAGGGAGTGGTTGCTGAGTGGGGCTGGAACTAGAAGGGAGCTGATTTTGGGGGAGGACTAGAAGGGGATGGGGCTGGGGGAATGAGGATGGAGGGGGAAAAGATAATTTGTGTGGGAGGGAAGAAAAATCTACAAATTGCTGGGTATTGGCAGAGTAAGTGGGGATTGAGAATGGAAGGGTGAAATTTGAGTGGATGATAAAGGAATAAAAAAGAAATTGAGGAAAGAGAAAAAGGGGAAAGTTCAGTATGTTAAAGCAGATGTAGAATATAGAATGGAAAAAATCTAGAAGAGAGAAGAAAGGACAAATGGACAGCAGACAATAGAGAATTAGCAGAAGACAGAAGAGACCAGAAGAAAGTGACTGGAGCAATTGCAATTGGAAAATAAAATGCCCAAACAACAAAAGGTAGAAAAATAAGTAAATTTTATAAATAAAAACATATTGTAAAGGTCTATAATATATTAATAATTCAACAAATGATTACAGCGACAATGCGTTAACGGTAAAGGAAGAGAGACGCATTTGATTTTATCATTTGGGGTCATCACAAGTTGACCAATGGTAAAAGGGGTCGCGGTACAAAAAAGGTTGAGAACCACTGCCCTAGAGGGAACCTCAGATATGTTGGAGGAGGGACCTCTTTTGGAGGTGGATGAGGGAATCGTGCCTCTGGGGGGGGGATCCCAACTTGATTAAAGTCTTTTTTGCAGGGAAGAGCTGCTGGCTCTGAGTGCCCACTCTCCAGTGGCCTTAAATATAGTGCAGGGTGCTTCTTCCGGAGAAGGAACCCTTGGAGAACCCGATCCTTCAGTGCTGCAAGAAGTCGCAGGTGGTCTTTCCGGTGCATAGAGTGATTTAACAGATAGTTGACATGGAATGGGAAGAGCCGAAGGCGGGGTTCCGAGGGATCCGAACCATGGCTCAATTGTATCCGGTGCCAGACTAGGACAAGGAGAAGTTGTGGCCCCCAAGAGTGGATGTGGCTATCTCCAGGAACAAGCAGGAATGAATCTTCACAAATGGGTACGTCGGTACCGATGGAGTCTGCGTGGGAACGCTCCCCAGCGTCCAATTAGAACACTTTTGGGAGCATCCCACCACACCTGCATGCTGCCTTCCCGCCTTTTCCAACTGCCTCTCCTCAGTTTTCATTTTTCCGCGGAGCCGTCGGACATACTCCTGTCACCGCAGAAAATTCTTCCTTTATTTTTGTTTTTTCTTGTGGTCGCGTCTGCCTTCCCTCGACGCACCAGTACTGTCGGTGTTTTTCTTTTTCTTTTCGTGAACAAAATTATTTCCTTGGTAGGGAATTTTTCCCTGTTTAGTGCCTGACGGTTTTCGGCCTATTAGGCCTCTCCACTTCCTTCATGGAAACGTGTTTTAACTGTGGCGGTACTAAGTTAGTCTTAGACACCCATAACTGGTACCTTCCATGTTTGGGTCCTGACCACCATCCACTGGAGTGTCCCTCCTGCAGTATTTTTTCTAAATGAAGTTTTCAGCATCGAGCTGAACTCGATACGCAGTTCCCGTCAGCTCTGAGGGTACCAGCTACAACTTCTTCTTCACAGGATCAGGTAACCCCACAAAAGTCTGTAAAGACTAGCCAGTCCTCGGGTGGTAGATCTCATGTTCAACATCGAGATGGCTTCGGTCTTGCCCTCGAAGACAATTTGGCTTTAAAACCCCGGCGGGAGTCTTCAGCCTCCAAAGCACTAACGGGGTTTCAGGTTATTTCCGGGGTTTTCACCTCCGCGAAAATACCTGAGCCATGCTCGGTGGTGGTATCCGCTGGGAGTGGTGCCGGTACCCTGGCAACGGTGTTGGATGAAACACTCCACACTGATGATCGCAGTCTAGCGTTCTTGGTATCTTTGGTGCCGCTAGAGCTGCTACAGACCGATCTTCCAGCATTGGTATCGATCCCGGTACCGATTCTGGCATCCATGTCGGTACCCTCCAGGTCTGTCTCGATTGATTCGCTTCTTTCGATGCTGAATCTAGAATCCATCTCTAGCCTGGACGATTGGGTACCGACTCGTCTCGGTATCGACCTCGCTCGGTGCCGAAGACATTATCCCGGAGATCAAAGTCTACCGCTCTCGGTACCTTCAGTACCGTTAGAGTCGCTTCAGACGGATCATTCGGTGTCGGTACCGGCTGCGATACCACTGCCGGTTCCGTTTTCTACCTTTGCATCGGTACCGGTGCCTTCCATGCTTACTTCCACAGGCTCGCTTCCTTTGGAACCGAGCTTGGAGTCTATCCCTGGCATGGATAGTTCTTCACCAGTTCGTCATGGTACCGACCTCGAGCGGTACCGCTGACTATCCTTTCAGGATAACCCGATGCTCCACCTTTTTGGGTCTGGTACTCTAATGGATCAATCCATTAGTGCTAAGGCTAGATCTTCAACAGATCTCACCTTCACTCCTCATAATACAGGATTCCCTTCTGGGGAAATTTCTTTTCAAGCACTCTTGCTTGATATGGCAAGGTTACTTGCCATTTCTATACCTGATCAAGATCCTGTTCCAAGGGATTCAGAGTTTCTGTGTCTCCCTGAGACTCCAAAGAAGGTTATCATGCTCCCTTTGTGTCAAACCTTACAGGATCTTTTACTTAGAATGTGGGAAACTCCTTTAAAGGTATCCCCACCTTCAAGGGCCACTAACTTTCTGTACAAGGTGCCCCCTTCTCCAGGTTTTCAAAAGACTCAACTTCCACATCATTCTCTTGTTGTGGAATCAGCAATGAGGCGTGTGAAAAGTGCTAAAAGGCATTCTTCTTATCCGTCAGGTCGTGAGGCTAGAACTTTAGATGCCTTTGGACGTAAAAGCTTCCAGGCATCCATGTTTTCAACAAGAATTCTCTCATATATTTTCTATATGGAACTATCTCTTGAAGAGCTCACGACCAGTTTGCTGTTTTTGACTCCTTTTCTTCAGGATCACAAAAGAACAGACTACTCTTTACTGGTTAGTCATGTTCAAAACATCTCTAGGTTTCTTACTCGTGCTACCCTGGACAGTTTTGAGTCTGTTTGCAGAACTTCTGCTATAGCCATAGAGGCACGACGCATGGCCTGGCTCCGATACATTGGTACAAGAAAGGCTGGGAAATACTCCTTGTACTGGGGAGAATCTCTTTAACAAAGAGACTTTACGCCAAGTTGCTCAGTTAACCACTGGCACTGTTACTTTCAAAGGATTGTCTACACCTTCCTCTATCCCAGTTGGTAAGAAATTTTCTACCAAACTTTATTCCTCCAAGGGGAAAAAGTTTTATCCTTTCTCTACCCATCATACAGCTGTTTCCAAACAAGGGAAACATCAAATCAGGCTAAAGAAACCACAACCTCAACCACTTCAGCAAACCCAGCAGTCGCAGGGTTGCTGATAGATTCTTCACTGAATCCTTCTTGCTTTGAGGTTTAGAACCTGTAGTTTGCTTCTTCTCTTACAAGCATCTACATTGGTTCCATTCCAAACTTTACATTAAGAGACATCCTGACTTTTAGCTCATAGAGCTCCTTAGCATGATTATGCTTTACAGGTAATAAGGTTACTCCTCTTCCTTCTAAGTAGATAGAGGAGTAACAACTGTCAATAAGGTCCTCTATACATTTATCTTTGACAGTTTCTCCTGTATCAGCATGTCTCATACTATTCTTTTCAATTTACTCCATCGTAAGTCTTTTTCAACTCTGCCCCTCTTACTAAGACATTTTGGTCTGTAAGAGTATACTACTTAACTGAGGGCTTATCCCTAAGCCCTGAGTTTCTTTTTAGAGTTATCGCCACCTTGCATTCTTGTTGCTCGTGGCAGCTTCTCAGACAATGGTGGAGTTTTTACCACTCCTACTTATGTCTGTAGGTCTTTCTAATCTTGAGACCTAAGATTTGTTCTGCCGCTCTAACAATAGTTAGAATGCAGGGGCTCTTAGTGTTTAAACCACTAACTTGCTAACCAAGCACCCAGGGCTTGATCTCCAATATTAATCTTTCTGGCCTTAGTACTAAGTCCCAGACAGACTTGGAACCTTCTCAGGTTTTCTTGTTGCAGCATACTTTCTATCCTTCGCCTTCCCCAATCCTTGGCGTTGGCGGAATAGTTCAGGTCACATACTGGCTTAAACAGCCAGTTTTTTCTTCTAGCCAACCTGCAACATGCTCTCTGCATCTCTACAGAGCAGCTCTGCACTATGGGCCCTTGCTAGAGAGCAAATAATTCCAGATGGTTAGGAAGCGCTTTACTGGGTTCTTCCCTAACCTTACCATTTCCATTAAAGTCGTCTTCTTCAATAAAGGACACACGCCTTTAATTAAATGAAGACCTACAGAATTATCCAATCCCCTGGGATGGTTCACATTCCCAGTGGACCCCTTCACCAGGGATGGTTTTCTTTCACTGACAGCCAGTCATTGTTTGTGTATTTCCTTCCATCCTCAATTCCTCATGGAATAATTCATATTGAGCGCAAGAATGCATCATACTCATTTTGCCCTCTTAGAAGGGTAAATATGGTATCTCTTTTCATTGCATCTTCTTTTCCAACTGTCATGCTGGAGTTATGGAAGGATCCAGACTCACTGTCAGCGGATTAAACATCCTCCATTCCTGGTTTTTCAAGGGCTAGAGTTCTTAGAATACTCTAGACTTCTCCTTGTCAGTGAGAGCACTCCCTTGGCTCTCTCACCCAAAACAAGGGAGAATGGATTCTCTAAACATCTCCTCAAGCAGGTATTCCCTTCTTGTTATTAGATGAATCTTTCTCTCTTCACATATCCCTATGTGGGGACATGGGTATATATATTTATGCATGCATGTATATAGACATCTGCATGTCTGTACCCATATTTATATATATATATTGTAGCGCCCCTACGGGTTAGGTGGTTGCCTATATGTAGTGAGCGTACCTCTTTATGTCCCTTATCACCTGAATTCCCAATGCTGATAGCTTCTCAATAATGTAGTTGTGTGGTAAGAACCAAAACAGCCGAGGGTTTCAAAGGTAACAGGAATTTTATTTTCTACTTAACCATTGAACTTCTTTGTCTGCAGTTCAGATATAACCAGAACAAAAATGGGATACTTCTCCATTCAAAAAGGAAAACAAACTTTACAGCACAGTTCAGGCATTAGCCGTTTCAAACAGCTTGTTTTAAACAAAGCAATAAACCTTGCCTTCAGTCCAGATTACATTCATAGGTCCCAGGCTGGGTATAGCACAAATCTGTATCACTCAGGGCTCTGCACAGCACCTTGGCTTCTTGGTTACAAGCTGCTAAACCCATATATCATTCCTTTTTAAAGACATTGGCATTCTTCACTTTCAAGTTGCAAATATTGGCTTTTAACTTCCAGCATTCATAGCCTTCTTTGAGCCTGTCTGACTAGCTCAACATTAGTGCTTTAATTAACCAAATTTCCAGCAGGTCATAAACTTTCCAAAAGCTTCTGGCTTTTTCACTACTTTTAAAAACCATACAGCTTTTACTTCTTCTGACTCACACAGTAAGAGCAATCCAGTTCAACATCAGAACATACACTTTCTGAAAGGCATTCTTCTACTTCCATACTTTCCTCATTTGGTTCAATTAGCACCTGGCTGGCCTCAGTGTCTCTAACAGCAGGTTTTAACCGCTCCAATAATTTCAAAACCTGTTCCCACTGGGAATCCTCACTACGCTGAGTTGCAGGGGAAGGATATAGGAGATCTTTCTTTTTTAATAAACCTTTTAAAACTTGCAAGGGGCTCACCTTGTTCCCAGCAACCTGTCTTCTCTCAGGCTGTGCTACAGGTAAAACCTTCTCCACAGACTCTCTCACAGAGATTCCTGTTCCTTGCCTTCCACCAGCATTTCCCGCAGAATCAACTCTCCTGCGTTCCAAGCCAGCTGTACTCTTCCTACCAGCTAGGCTTCCATCAGGGCTTGAGTTGTCTGAATGCTGCATGCAATAAGAATCTCCTCTGAGGCTTCTGATAGAGCACTTCTCTCTTACACGTGTCCTCCTAATCTCCTTACTTCCTGTAGTTTCAAGAAATTCTCTGCTAGTGTCCAGCCTGCTAGGGAACGTCTCCTCCTCAGAGGATTTCCCTCCTGGATTCCGCCCACGGACATGATCTCCTCCTGCTTTCCTTCTTCCTGGTCTCTCTCCTTTCACTCCTCCTCCTCCTCCTTTCGTTCCCCCCTTCGTTCCTCCTTCTCTGGAAGACTCTCTCTGCTTATATGATTGGGGCTGCCCTATAGCCTCAGACTCCACCTCCAGGCTTCCCTCGTCACCTCCCCTGGTCACCATGGAGCTAGGGCGTGGCTCACTCTGTACATCTCTGTGCACAGAGGTTGTTTTTTTTGTTAGAGTTTTAACCCTTAAACTCCCTGAAGCTTTCTTCTGCCCAGAGGTAAAGGCTGTTTTTCCCCACTTTCTTTTGGCTCTATACCTGTCTCGCCACCACACATCCCCCCCCCCTTAAGATATTCCGGGCTGGCACATTAATGTCCGCACAGCACGGAATCCTAGAAAGGACATGTTAGCCTACCTGACAGTTATCTGACTTATCCGCTCTTGCAGCCAACCGAGCCAACGCTACTCGTTCGTGCCATGGCTGCAGCACATTAATATGAAAAATCTGTTGTTTTCCTCTCCTAGTCTCTACTGCATATGAGACTGGCCCTACTTGTCTGATGATCCTATAGGGACCCTTCCACTTGCTTTCAAACTTTGGGTTTGGACTGGCCACTGTTACAATGACTTTTTCGCCTACCTCTAACTGGCGAGGCCTGGCGCGACGGTCATAGTAGTTTTTCTGGCGGGCTTGGCTTGCGGTCATATTCCCCTCTACCACTTGGGATGTACGCTGTAAGCGTCCCTTCAAATCCTTGATATCTCAACTTCCTCAAGAGTGGGTTCCACCCACTGCTCTCGTAGGATATCTAGTACCCCTCTGGGAGCCCGCCCGTACATGAGTTCGTACGGAGAAACGCCCATGGAAGTCTGCTTCCGTTCTCTGCAGGCATATAATACAAATGGAAGTATTATATCCCTGTCGGTCATATCACCCTCCAGACTTCTTCTTAACATTCTCTTAAGGGTTTGATTTTGCCTTTCAACCAGGCCGTTCGATTGAGGGTGGTAGGCAGCGGTTCGAATATGTCGAATGCCAAAGGCATCCCAGACTTGAGCGAGGTACCGGGACATAAAATTACTGCCCCTATCGGTTAAAACCTCTCAGGGAAAACCCACCTCGCAAAAGAGCTTCACTATTTCAGCAGCAATAGTTTGTGCTGACATGTTGCGTAGGGGAATCGCCCAGGGAAATCGGGTAGCTTGGTCAACAATGACCAGAATATATTGAAACCCCCTGGGTGTCCGGGTTAAAGGATCTACTATGTCCATAGCTAACCTTTCTACTGGCTTCGATATGAATGGCACGGGAATCAGAGGTACCTTTTTTGGATGAAATGTAGTAACCTTCTGACAGGATGGACGTGCCTCACAAAATTTTGCCGTCTCCTTAAAGATGCCTGGCCAATAGAAAAGAGTTAAAATCTGATCTAAAGTACCATGGACTCCTTTGTGCCCCCCTATAGGGTGGTCATGTGCCAACCTTAAAACTAAATTTTTAAAGGTAGTGGGGACTACTAATTGCTTCCTAATGTTCCCTGAATGAGGGTCCAGGCTTTCCCGATATAATATATCCCCGTCTAGCAAAAATTGGGGTAATGTTCCCGATCCCATGTTGGTATAGTCAAAAGCTCGTGCTAGGGCAGGGTCTTCCCTCTGTTCTTTGGGGAAAGAAGGAAATTTTTCCACCAAATCGGCAGGAGCCCAAGGTAGTTCCTGCCCGGCTGCTAATTCTGCCCTGTTACGCGCCCTAGTCTGTTTCTCGCGACGCCTATCAGCCTTCCTCTGCTATTATTTGTAGGAGGAGTTATCAATTCATCATGCGTGGGCAAATCGCACATAGGATCATCTGGTGGATCCTGTTCCTCCGCCCTGACCTTGGCGAGGGCCCTAGTGGATACCGGGCCTGTCCTGGATTCTAAGCCCCTAACTAGACCTCGCTTAAACTGAGGCCAATCTCTCCCTAAAAGGAGCGCATGTGGAAGCTTAGGGACTACCACCACAGAAATGTTTCTTTTTAACCCTAGGCCTTTCACTCTCACTGTATGCAGGGGATAAGATGACGCTGCGCCATGCACGCATCTTATTTTTATACTGCCTTCAGAGTGTTTTGAGGTTAGTCCCCCTAAGGCTTGTATTTCCCTCCAAAGCTTTTGTGAAACCATTGACTGGTCTGTACCGGAGTCTAATAGGGCTTCTACCGGGATGTTCTCAACCTCCACAGCTAATAAGAACCCCTCCCCAGTCTCCTTGGATTGGGTGGTCACTAGTGCTGTTCTGGCCCGACAATCCCTTCTCAGGTGTCCTCTATCCCCACAAGCAAAACATTTCCTCTGATCATAACCAGTTTTCCACATAGGTTTCACCTGTGTGACCTCTCCCAACATTGTCCTGCCTTTCTTTTCTGAAACGCCTGCGTCTGCCTGGTTCGAAGCACCCACCTTCATTTGGCTGACCACTCTGGCTTCTAGGAAGCGCTCTGCCAATGAAGTTGCGTCTTTGGTGCTTTGGCAGTCTTGGAGAAGCAGGAAAGACTGCAGTTCTTTCGGAACAGCTTCAACAAACTGCTCAAGTACAATGCTGTCTAATATAGAATCAACACTTTTTCCCTCCGGTGTTAACCACTTATAAACCAGAGTTTTAATGCGCTGGCATAAGGCCCGCGGTGTCTCGCCCTGCTTTAGCTTACACTCGCGTAAAAGACGACGGTAGACCATTGGGGTCAAGCCCATACGGTCTCTCACTGCCTTTTTGAGTTCCTCATAACTGGAGGCTAGATCAGTAGGCATGGCTGTATAAGCCGCTAAAGCTTCCCCCGTAAGGGACGCAGCTATGCGAACGGCCCACTGATCTTCCGGCCATCCACTTAGGAGTGCAACTCGCTCGAATACCTCTAGGTAATCATCAATATCATCCTCTTTGGTCAATTGGCCAAAGGAAAAGATCCCTTTACCCAGAGCTCCCAGTCCTTGTAAGGCTCCCAAAGAACCTGATACAGTCCTTAAAGCTTCTGCTGTCTGCTTTTGCTCTCCGATCCAGGCACCCATCATCTCCAGGAGCGGTTGTTGTTGCGCCTTCAGCATGGCGGCTGTTCGTTCCTGCGTCTGGGCAGTCATCTCCTGCTGTTGCTGGAACCGCTACGCTATCCAATTCAGTAGCTCTCCTCGCTCCATCTCTGGTTGCTGAAACGACAGAAAAAGAAAGCAAACACCAAGTGCGGCTCTTACAAAAGCAGCCCACTTTCCTCCAACTTTATCAAGTACTGCGGTACCCCTCCCTTGCAGCGGTATCCAGACTAACCCCTTCTATGTACGGGTTACCTGCTGCAAGTGTTGAGTCAAGCGTATCAGCACAGCCGGCACCAGCTGGAACCTCAGCTCCGGTCCGTCCCTCTGCTGCTACTCCGGTCCGGGTTTTTCCTGCAGGTACTTGGTCTCCAGAGGACTTCTGTGGAGGCTTCCTCTGTACAGCTGTAAATATCCCTTTTATGCTTGGAATATAGGACAGTAGATCATCCAACAACTACGCCAACTGTAGCGCCCCTGCAGGTTAGGCGGTTGTCTATATGTAGTGAGCGTACCTCTTTATGTCCCTTATCACCTGAATTCCCAATGCTGATAGCTTCTCAATAATGTAGTTGTGTGGTAAGAACCAAAACAGCCGAGGGTTTCAAAGGTAACAGGAATTTTATTTTCTACTTAACCATTGAACTTCTTTGTCAGCAGTTCAGATATAACCAGAACAAAAATGGGATACTTCTCCATTCAAAAAGGAAAACAAACTTTACAGCACAGTTCAGGCATTAGCCGTTTCAAACAGCTTGTTTTAAACAAAGCAATAAACCTTGCCTTCATTCCAGATTACATTCTTAGGTCCCAGGCTGGGTATAGCACAAATCTGTATCACTCAGGGCTCTGCACAGCACCTTGGCTTCTTGGTTACAAGCTGCTAAACCCATATATCATTCTTTTTTAAAGACATTGGCATTCTTCACTTTCAAGTTGCAAATATTGGCTTTTAACTTCCAGCATTCATAGCCTTCTTTGAGCCTGTCTGACTAGCTCAACATTAGTGCTTTAATTAACCAAATTTCCAGCAGGTCATAAACTTTCCAAAAGCTTCTGGCTTTTTCACTACTTTTAAAAACCATACAGCTTTTACTTCTTCTGACTCACAGCAATCCAGTTCAACATCAGAACATACACTTTCTGAAAGGCATTCTTCTACTTCCATACTTTCCTCATTTGGTTCAATTAGCACCTGGCTGGCCTCAGTGTCTCTAACGGCAGGTTTTAACCGCTCCAACAATTTCAAAACCTGTTCCCATTGGGAATCCTCACTACGCTGAGTTGCAGGGGAAGGATATAGGAGATCTTTCTTTATTAATAAACCTTTTAAAACTTGCAAGGGGCTCACCTTGTTCCCAGCAACCTGTCTTCTCTCAGGCTGTGCTACAGGTAAAACCTTCTCCACACAGAGATTCCTGTTCCTTGCCTTCCACCAGCATTTCCCCCAGAATCAACTCTCCTGTGTTCCTAGCCAGCTGTACTCTTCCTACCAGCTAGGCTTCCATCAGGGCTTGAGTTGTCTGAATGCTGCATGCAATAAGGATCTCCTCTGAGGCTTCTGATAGAGCACTTCTCTCTTACACGTGTCCTCCTAATCTCCTTACTTCCTGTAGTTTCAAGAAATTCTCTGCTAGTGTCCAGCCTGCTAGGGAATGTCTCCTCCTCAGAGGATTTCCCTCCTGGACTCCGCCCACGGACACGATCTCCTCCTGCTTTCCTTCTTCCTGGTCTCTCTCCTTTCACTCCTCCTCCTCCTTTCTTTCCCCCCTTCGTTCCTCCTTCTCTGGAAGACTCTCTCTGCTTATATGATTGGGGCTGCCCTATAGCCTCAGACTCCACCTCCAGGCTTCCCTCGTCACCTCCCCTGGTCACCATGGAGCTAGGGCGTGGCTCACTCTCTACATCTCTGTGCACAGAGGGGGTTTTTTTGTTAGAGTTTTAACCCTTAAACTCCCTGAAGCTTTCTTCTGCCCAGAGGTAAAAGGCTGTTTTTCCCCACTTTCTTTGGGCTCTATACCTGTCTCGCCACCACACAATATATATATATATATACATATATATATATGTATATCTATATATTTCTTTCTATCTGTCTACCTAGGTTCTTGTATATATTTATATACATATATATATTTTCCTATACGGCCCTGACAGATAGTCACTATCCTTTTCGATGCTACTCCAGCATGTTCAGGATTCTACGTAACCAACCACTTCCCTGTGGTAGTTAAAAGGTTTCCACCATGACCTTCAGTTTAGGTACATCTGAAGTCCTCCATGTACCATCTTTTTTCCTAAGTAACTTCATTTAAGAAGGACATCCTGAATTTTTCAGTAAATAGGAGGCTACAATGCCTCATAATTCTGTCCTTCTTTGTTATCGGATATAGGGGTCTTTAAAGCCCCTCTTCTCCTATAAGAACTATGTCTCTTTAGGGTCAAAAGGACTTCAGGTTTATCTAATACGGACCTCCGCATTTTCCGCAAAAGTCCTGCCCCATTGAACTACCCCAGTCTCCGCTGGGACTTTTCTCACCCTAAAGGTTCTGACCTCAACCTGTCTTTTGCACAGTTATTACCTCTGCTCTCTATTGAGGTATTCCTTGAGGATAGTCTGCTGGTTCATATTAGCATTCCCATATGAACCTCCATAAACCTTTTACAATACCTCAAGATGAGGTCCATATCGCTAAATTCTAGTTCAATGTTTACTACTAGATATTATCTACACAGGGCCTCCTCGCTAGGCGTCCTGTTTGGTCCAGTTGGTCCATAGCATATCTGTTTACTTCAACTCCTACCCTCCATCCCCAGGATGCCTGAGGTTCTGTTGAATAGCATGGCCTTCTCTGATTCGCAACATGCTGGGACTCCTCCAGGCATCTCAGCTTGGGAGTCCCCATATGTGAAGACTCATTCCTGCTTGTTCCTGGAGATAGCACAGTTACTTACCTGTAACAGGTGATCTCTGGGAACAGCAGGAATAAGTCTTCACAACCCACCCACCTCCCCTAGGAGTTGTATTTCTCTATCTCTATCTTTCCTCTCTCTCTTTCTCTCTCTCTCTCTTTGTCTCAGCTTTAAAACTTAACTGAGGAGAGGCAGTTGGGAAAGGCGGGAAGGCAGCACGCAGGCGTGGTGGGATGCTCCCAAAAGCGTTATAATTGGACGCTGGGGAGCGTTCCCACGCAGACTCCGTCGGTACCGACGTACCCATTTGTGAAGACTTATTCCTGCTGTTCCCAGAGATCACCTGTTACAGGTAAGTAACTGTGCTGTCTCTGCGGTCACTAAGAAGACCACTATCCCCGTGGAAGGTGGTGAAGCCTTGAAGGACCCTCAGGATAAGAAGATGGAAGGACTGCTAAAGCAAGCCTTTGACATCAAAGGCCGAGAGCTTAAGTCTCTCGGGCGTGCTTCTGCTGGGCTCAGGTGCTGCTGAGTCTGAGGGTCGATCTCCTCAAGGGTCCCCGGAGGTGGCTCACCTAGAGTCAGGCGTAGCCTTCTTAGTAGACACATTTTATGATCTGATCCAGGCCATGGCTAAAAGTATGGCTTCTGTGATTGCACCAAGACATCTTTTATGGTTCCGTAACTGAGTGGTGGACATTTTCTCCACAGTGTGCATGAGCCGGCTCCCCTTTAAGGGGAAACTGCTCTTTGGGGAAGCCCTGAAGAAGTTGGTCAAGTTTCTGGGAGGACTGTAAAGGCGGGAAACTTCCATAGGGCAAGCTGAAGCAAACTAAGAGTGCTAAGAGTGTGGCGCCGGCCAGAGGACAGCTGAGGGACTTTCAGCATTTCTGGGCAGCCTGTTTTGCGTCCTTTCAGAGGGCGCAGTACCCAAGCAGGGGGGACTGCCTTTCGAGGGGGCAGAGGAGTGGACAATGAAGCAAGGGGAGCCCAGGGTCTGGTAGAGCTGGTGGGGGGACATCTTCAGTGGTTTCTGCCCACCTGGGCCCAGATCACCTACGACTAGTGGGTGCTGGAGGTGATCTGAGAAGGGTACGAATTGGAGTTTGCATGCCCGCTGGCTGAGGCCTTTGTGCTTTTGCCTTGCAGGCCATTAAGAAAGTTTGGCATGGTTCAAGAGACCCTCTAGAGGCTGCTGCAGCTGGAAGTGGTGGTGCCTGTACCCTTGTAACAGTCCAGAAGTGGTTGATACTTGATTTGCTTTGTGATCCTCAAGAAGGAGAGCACTTACAGGCCGATAAACCAGTGTCTGCGGGTTCCCCATTTCCACCTGGAGACGCTGCACTCAGTCATCGTCGTGGTGCATGCTGGAGAGTTTCTGACGTCCCAGGACTTCACAAAGGCATATTCCCATATGCCCAGAACATCAGCGTTTTCTATGTTTCATGGTGCCCATGGGCCACTTCCAATTTTGAGCATTGCTTTTCAGCCTCGCCACAACGCCCCGCATGTTCACCAAAGTGATGGTGGTCATGGCAATCACCTTGCGGCAGGAGGAGATCTTGGTGCACCACTACCTCGATGACTCGCTGATCCGAGCGAAGTTGTAAGCAGAGAGCCAATGCGCAACACAGCAGGTGATCGCGTTTCTCCAGCAGCTAGGTTGGGTAATCAACTTTGCCAAGAGTCACCTGGAACCTTTGCAGGATCTGATCAATCTGGTCGTGGTTCCAAACCGACATTGGTCGCGTTTCTTTGCCCATCGACCAGGTTTAGAAGATACAGGCTCAGGTCCATTGCTTCCTTTAGCTGGCAGCCCCCTTGGCGTGGCACTGCCTGCCGAGGGGATTGATGGCGGCCATGCTGGAGTTGGTGCCGTGGGCAAGGGCGCATATGCGATCCTTGCAGAGAGCCCTCCTGGGAAGATGGTCTCTGAAACATCACTAGTTGTCACCGAGGCTTGTGTGCCCCAAATTTACCAGAGTGACTGTGGAGTGGTGGTTGGTGAGGGAGAACCTCCTAGTTGGGATGCCTTTGGAACTGCCCGACTGGATACCTCTGACCACAGATACAAGCCTGACTGGCTGGGGTGGTCATGGGAGCAGACTGCCTGGCCCATAAACAGGTTGGAGATGAGAGCAGTGTTCCTGGCTCTGCTGTTCTTCCATCCATTGATTCAGGGGAAGGCGATTCGGGTGTTCTCAGACAACATAGTGACAGTGGCATACCTGAATTGATAGAGGAGCATGGGCAGTATGACCCTGGAGGACGAAGTCGTCCCGATTCTGCAGTGGGCAGAGGCGAATCTGGTGGCCCTCTCGGCAGCGCAAGTTGCAGGACGAGAAAACCTGCATGTTGATTTTCTAAGTTGACATCATTTGAACTGGGCGAGTGTGCCCTTGATCCGCATATATTTGAGCGGCTGACCTGGCAGTGGGGCCAGCCCATCATAGACCTCATGGCGGCATTCGAGAATGCACAGGTGTTGAGATTCTTCAGTCAGTGGCAGGAGCAGATGTCAGAAGGGCTGGATTCATTGATGCAGCCCTGGCCGAGGGATGAGTTGCTGTATATGTTCCAGCCGTGGACTCTGATCGGACTGCTGCTGCAGCACATTGAGACACATGTGGGACTGGTGATTTTCATCGCTCTGGACTGGCTGCACAGGCTGTGGTACATGGACCTGTTGTGACTGCTGGTGGACAAACCATGGAAATTGCTGGTGAGACCCAACCTGTTGACGCAGGGTCCAGTACTCATGATGCAAGTGGATAAATTCTCTCTTACGGCCTGGCTCTTGAGAGGACTCGGCTGAGAAAGCGGGGTTATTCGCCACAGGTCATGGCCATGCTATTGTGGGCTCGGAGGTGCTCCACATTGTTTTCCTATGTGAGTGTGTGGTACATTTTTGAGAGTTGGTGCGCAGCTCAGGCTATTAGACCATTGGTGGCTCCCTTGTCTGGGATCCTGACCTCTCTCCATGCTGGGTTCGACAAGGGGCTAGCGCTGGATTCATTGAGAGTGCAGGTGGCTGCCCTGGCCTGTTACTGGGGACAGGTCCAAGGGGTGTTTCTGACGACCCACCCAGATGTGGTCCAATTCCTGTGGACGGTGAAGCAGGTGAGGCCGCTGTGGTGATGCCAGCTTAAGATCTAAACTTTGTGTTTTCTGCCTTAACAGAGACACCCTTTGTGCCATTGAGAGGGGTGACTCTTAAAGATCTGACACTGAAGGTCATCTTTTTGGGGCGATTTGTTCTGCCTAGTGGATTTTGGAGCTTCAGGCATTGTCCTGTTGAGATCCCTTTCTGTCCATTTCCAAGGAGAAGGTGGTGCTTTGGCCTGTGCCATCCTTCTTGCCAAAGGTGGTTTTTGTCTTCCATTTGAATCAGCCTGTCATACTGCTGGTTTTTGCAAGAGGAAGTGACATGGCGGAGGTATGACAGCTGCACATTTTGGACATGTCATGTTCTCCATCTCTACTTGAAGCGCATGGTGGCTTTTCGCAAGTCTGATCTCTTTCTGTCCTTTTTGGTGATGCTCGGTAGGGGTAGGCGGCCTCTAAGACATCTGTGCCGCGCTGGGTCAAGGAGGTGATTGCTTCAGCTTACCTGCTGAGGCAGAAGCCAATGCACATTCCACGAGGGCTCAAGCGGCATCATGGACCAAGTGTACTCTGGTGTCTCCCGTGGACATTTTCTAAGTGGCGACGTGGTCGTCACTGCATATGTTCGTGCGTCGTCATTGCTTGGATGTGCAGGCAGCAAGGGACGCGAGATTCAGAGCTTTGATGTTGCAGGTGGGCTCATGGGTCCTGCCTATGTGTAATCCTACTTTGGTACATCCCGCTTGTCGGGACTGGACTGGAGAGATGATGAGGAAGGTGAAATTAGGTTTACCTGCTAATTGGTTTGCCTTGAATCCCTCCAATCCAGTCCCAAACCTGCCCTATCAGTCTTTGGATAATGAAAGCCCGGTTCTCGAAGACGATATTGTGCTTAGGACTTGCTGACAGAGGCGCTCCTTGGTTTCTTGGGAGGGGGGGGGTGCCCTGGTGGTTTCCAGTGTGTGCTTAGTATGCATATTCGAGTGTGCGGTCCGGTTTCAGATGAACTAGCAAAAAAAATAATAAAAAGAAGAAACATGCCTGCTGACTGGGTTGTCTCAGTTAGAAACATGAGTAAATTGTGACCCTCTTTTTTCTGTTTTCATGGGTTTTGGTGGTCTGTTTGGCTTGTTGTGGTTGTTAGTTAGGACAGTTGCTTTGACAGTAAGATACTGGCCTTGGTGGGTGACATCACCAAGGTTTTGAGCATGCTCAGCCTCCAGCTGCTGGTGGGGGGAGACAACCCGCTTGTTGGGACTGGACTAGAGGGATTCAAGGAAAGCCAATTAGCAGGTAAGCCTAATTTCACCATGAGAGGCACCAGTACAGGACCTTATGGGATGCCACATGTCAAAGTATGGGTGTGGAGAAGATAGGAAACCTATGGTGATTTGGAAAGAACAGTCAGAGAGAAAGGAAGAGAAACCATGAGAGAATAATGTCATGGATGCCAATATCAAAAGGGTGAGGAGGATATTGTGGTTGACCAAGTTGAAGGCAACAGACAGATCCATTGAAACAGCCAGGGCAACCTTACTGTGGACCTCACTCGGGAGGTATATAATGATTATTAGTAGTAGTAGTAGTAGTAGTAGTAGTAGTAAGGATGGTTTCCATAACATGTCTCAGTCTAAATCTGGACTGACGTGGATGAAGCATATTGTTTTTTTCTACATGTTCCCAGAGCTCTGTGAACACAAGCTTTTTGATTAGCTTAGACAAGTAGGGAAGGTTAGTGACTGGATAGTAATTGGTGGGGTCAGGGACATCTAAATTTGCTCTTTAAGAATTAGGTAAATGAGGATCGCCTTCCAGGGGATAAGGACCATGCCTGAGGAAAAACTCTGGTTGATTATAATAAGAGCAATAGGGAGCATACCAAGGGAATGTTCATCTCTCCAGCCTGAGGGAAGGGGTCCAGAAAACAGGTGGTTCTCTGGGAACAAGCAGGAAGTCAGACCTCACATACATGTGGTAACCTTTCCCCAGCTTTCAAAGAAAGCCTTTCGGAGGTGGACCATGCATGCATGGTCCCCTTCCCGCCTAAGGGTGCCATCTTGCCTCAGTCTCCTTTTTTCCACAGAGCCCATCGGACATGTGTCTGTTCCCCCTGTAAAATGTTGGTGATTTTTGTCTTTAATTTTTGCTTTCTCTGGTCACGTACCAGTCCCTTCTCGCCCTGAGCCCGTTTGCCTCGGCGCCGTGTTCTCAGGTTCGTTTTCTTTTTCCTTTTTGATCAGCATGAGTTCTGCCCTTTTCCTGGTCGGGCCAAGTGAGTTTGACCTCGTCTTCCCCATCATGGCCTCAGTCAGTGGCTTTAAGCCATGCTGTGGCTGTGCACATAACATGCCACGCATGGACCTGCATGACTGCTGTCTTTGATGCCTCGGGCTGGATCACGATCCCTTGGTCTGCAATCTCTGTAAGCAGAAGTCTCCCAAGACCCTCTAGAGCCATCAGGAGCAGCATGAGTCCATCTTCCAGAAGATCAACTCAGCCCCAGAGTCGTCCATGAGACCGTGCTCCAAGACCTCCTCTGGGACCGTGGGGACAGAGTGGCCTCAGAGCCTCCAGCTGAAGCTCCACTGACGAGGGCTGCTCGAAAAGTCGGATGCTCTTGAAGTCCATGCTGGGAGACGAGTCAGGGAAAGTGGGTAAATTCCACGGGCCCAGGACCCGGAGTCCCTGACGCGAGGCCGAGGGTGATGGCTGGGATAGGCCTTCCAAGTTGCCCTGATGGGAGCCATTGACATTGAGGTATCAATCTCAGACCCCCAAGACCATCCTAATCAAGGACTCCCCATTGACTGAGCCGGCACCGGGCCCAAAGTCCTTGGTGTCCGTGCCGAAGGCTGCAGAGCCATCTGGTCTCAAGGCCAGGATGGGGGCCTTGGAGCACAGTTTGTCTGCCTTCTTGGCCCAGCAGCGGGCTCTGATGCCCGGTTCCTCCAGGTTATCACTCCCAACCAGGAGGCCCTCCACGTCAAGGGACTCCCCGGAAGTCGAGCCAATCCTTGAGTGCCACCAGCCTTGAGAGGCACCTCAGTGTGTGTCTCAGTCCTGCTCCTTGGGGCCACAGTCTTCCAAGCTCAGTGTCCTTTGCTCTGAGTGGAGGTCTGCTGGGGCACCGGAACCCTCGGGTCGGGATACGACCCCGAGATCCAGAGAACCCTTGACTCCTCCACCGCTTCGGAGTTGGACTGGGAGACTGAGGATGTTGAGTTCCCGGACACCCACTGCCACTGGGATGTGCCCTCGGATCTGTCTCCCCCGGAGATGCGGCACCGATCCCCACCCGAGGACATGGCCTTCCTTGACTTTGAGGGATATGGCAAAGGCCCTCACCTTCACAACCGAGTCAGAGGAGGACCCTCGCACAGTGGACCTAGAGATCTTCCAGTATGATGCTCCTCCGAAGGAGGCACTTATGGTGCCCGTTCCCCCCCCCCCCCCATCCTGGAAGGGCTGCTGCTCCGCATGTAGGAGACCCCTCCTTGGTGCCCATAGTGAGCAGGAGCCCTGACTTTCAGAAAGCCCAACTGCCTCATAACTCCATGGTTGTGGAGTCAGCCATGCGTCAGCTCAAAAGCCTGAAAACACACTCCTCGGTGCCCCCAAGTAGGGATTTATTCAGATACTAGCTTTAAAAGTCAGCCAGTAAAATCGAGTAAGGATGAGGAATGTGGAATATTTATTTGTAATATAAACTAAAATACTGATTCCACAGATGAAGGAAAACTTGGGCATTTGCTTAATGTTCTTAATACCAAAATATTCAGGAGAATTTCATGCAGTGCTTGATCTTAAGTTGCCATTTGATTCTTGAGGCTTCAGCATTTCAAAAAGAACATGCCTTGTGTTGCCCATGTAATCTATTATATATCGGCCGCACTGCTCGCCCAGTGAAGTTATGTTGGAGCGAGCATTCCTCCCGAGTTCGAACGGCCGTTCGTTCCACCCTGATTGTGGAACATTGTATTTTTAAACAACATGGGTTTGATGACCTTACGTGGTGGATCACTGATCATGTCCGAAGATATCCGCAGGGCGGTGATAGACTTTATAGATTGCAATATGCAGAACAACGTTGGATATTTCATTTGGACATAGTCCCAAGGGTTTGAACTTGGATAATGATTGGTCAAGCCCATTTTAGGTTTCTTCGAATGGGCATCCCTGCTGCCATGGGGATTTCCCTGGCCTCGTTGGTGTTTCTGGAGACTTACGTGTTTATTTTACTCGGCCAATTGCTTCAAGAGCAGTTGCTCATAACGAGATATTTTGGCGTCTTTTGGTGAATGGCTTGGAAAGAGCTTCACTATCCCTGCTGCATCTGAGGCAGAGCTAGATTACAGCTCTAAATGTGCACGTTGTGTGCAGGGTTCCTTATCATAGGACTGGACTTGATTCATCCCTTGGTTGAGCTGCCTAACCAGAGAAAAGCAAACAGATAAGTCTGTGATGTTCTCCTGGGAGCTAGAAATGAGTAAAAGGATGTTGCAGTCATGCGAGAGTGATGTTTTCCTCTCCTGACTGTTTATCCTACAAAAAACATTGTATGAGTCTGCAATTTTGTGGGGTTAATCTTTATTTGGGATACCTGGAGGTGTGGCAGAGCCTGGAGTGGAGCAGAGGCAGATAGCGATGTATGTGTGTACATTATAAAATGTACACACATGTAGAATTCATGTGCACATTAATGCTGTCTGTAGCAGGTATGGATTTGTGTATTACTTGGGCTGCTTCTGGATGCCTGTTTTATAAAGTCACTTGTCCTGTGCTCGTGCAGTGTATTTCCTGATACAACACTAACTACACAGTGTGACATGGAAGCCTATACAGAGCCTATGATAATAGAGGAAAAAGAGAAATTTACCTTAAAACCTGTTAGGCAGCCAGCACACACAGCTCAGAAGGAGCAAAGAAACAGTGGAATAGGATTACCACACCCAAGCCATGACGCAGCAAGAAGTTTAGGATCTGATTATTATCACCTGTCCAGGAATGCACAGGGAACGTGTAGTGGAGAGGGAGATAAAAGCTGCTGGGTAGATCCAGCAGAGGGCAGTGTCGGTGTCAGTGTGAGCAGCAGCAGTGCAGGAAGCAGAGGTCACAGAGAGAGAAGCCTGCTGAATCCAGGAAGCAGTGGGAGTAGCCCTGGAACAGGAAGCAGCAAGGAAAAGGCTTCAGAAGAACGTGACCGTCGAAGTGCTCAGAGTGCTAGCAACCGGAGGTCTGAGGTGGAGCCTGCTTACAGCCAAGAGGTAGAAGTTATAAGAGAGAAGGAGAGACCAAGCTGAGGTCAGAAAGCTGTCCAGACTGGGAGAGCAGGGGAGTCCACAGTCCTCATTACCAGAGAGAAGACCTCACCATTTATGCAGGTGGGAACCAAGCTTTATCAAAGGGAAAGCTAAAAAGTCTGTTTGTACCAGAGGGTCAGAGCAGTGTACGGAGCATGAAGATATAAAACAGGAAGATACAGGAAGATATAAAACAATTCCTAGCCATTGGAGGTTAGAGGAGGAGAGCCAGAGAGGACATACTGCAGTAAAACAGAGTTACTTACCTGTAACGGAGTTCTCTGTGGACAGCAGGATAGGTCAGCCACACCTGGTGACGTCATCCGACGGCGCCGAGACGGAGTGCTCTCTAGCTCAGAAGCTTCTGAGCATGTGTGAGGTGGTCCCACCTCCCCGGTCCGCCCCTAGCCCTACCAGTTGGTAATTAGCTGCGCCCCGAGGCTAGGGCGCGGACCGTGCAGGCCACCCTCAGAGGGGAGGTGGGTGGGATAGTGTGGCTGACCTATCCTGCTGTCCACGGAGAACTCCGTTACAGGTAAGTAACTCTGTTTTCTCCTAGGACAAGCAGGATGTGTCAGCCACACCTGGTGTCTCCCAAGCTGTTAATCTGCGCAGTGGCTGAGGGGGGCCTGAGGCCGGACGCCGGGCAAAGGAGACACAGTAGAAGGCGTCAGTGAAGGTGAACCACCATTCGTTTATTGTGTAACTTGTGCAATAACACTTCTTGTGTACTTGTGCAATAACAACAAAGTGTAAACAGTGAGGAGGACACTTTGGCTGTGCCACCTGCATAGAGGTGCAAAAAACAACCGTGCAAATGAACATCAACTGTGTAAGTGCAATCAACAACCGTGCAAATGAAACATCAACTGTGCAATTAGCATAGTGCAATAACAATCCTCGGGATGTGAGTCAACAGAGCAATGTAAACCTCAATTGAGTAGTAAGCCTTGTCAGGTGGGATCTACGGTAGCGGACCCTGCTACCGCAGATAGGACTGCTCGGCCAAAGGAGCTGTCGGCTTCTGCCTGCAGGTCGAGGCAGTAGTGCTTCTGGAAGGTGAGATGTGAGGACCAGGTTGCGGCTTTGCAGATCTCGCTTACTGGGATGTCCTGTGCGTTGGCGAGGGAGGTGGCTAGCGTGCGGAGTTGGTGGGCGCTAGCCTTGTTCGCCGGATGCGCGCCGGCCTTTTGTAGGCAGTAGGCGACACAGTTGGATATCCAGTGGGAGAGTGTGCGCTTGGTGACAGGCCGCCCCGGTTTGTTGGGGTCGAAGGACACAAAGAGTTGGGTCCCTTGACGGATGGAGGCCATCCTGTCGATGTAGATGCGCAGGGCTTGGACGCAGTCCAGGGAATGGAGGCGTTGCTCTTCTGGGGACCCGTGGGGGGCCGGGAAGAAGGAGGGCAGCTCCACAGATTGGTTGACGTGAAAGGCAGAGGCGACCTTGGGGACAAACTTAGGGTGTGTCCGGAGGGATGCCCTGTTGTGGAAGATTTTGGTGTACGGGGGGTGAGCTACTAAGGCCTGTAGCTCACTAACCCTCCTCGCAGATGTCAGGGCGATGAGGAAGAGTGTCTTCCAGGATAGAAATTTTGCCGCCGCGGAGGGCAGGGGCTCGAACGGCTCTTGTGTCATAAGAACATAAGAACATAAGATATGCCATACTGGGTCAGACCAAGGTCCATCAAGCCCAGTATTCTGTTTCCAACAGTGGCCAATCTAGGTCATACGTACCTAGCAGTTTCCCCAAGGGACACAGGTTCCACAATGCTTGTATTGGTTCAAGCATTGATATCCTGGGTCCCTTCTTAATAATGGTTTATGGACCTTTCCTCCAGGAACTTGTCCAAACCTTTTTTAAACCCAGCTACACTAACAGCCTTTACTACATCCTCCGGTAACAAATTCCAGAGTTTGATTACACGTTGAGTGAAAAAATATTTTCTTTTATTAGTCTTAAATAGTTTACCCTGTAGCTTCATTGCATGTCCCCTAGTCTTTCTATATTCTGATAAGGTAAACAATCGATCTACGTTTACCCGTTCCACTCCGTTCATTAATTTATAGACTTCTATCATATCTCCCCTCAGCCGTCTCTTTTCCAGGTTAAAGAGCCCCAACCTTTTTAGCCTTTCTTCATAGGAGTAGCCTTCCATCCCCTTTACCATTTTGGTGGCTCTTCTCTGAACCTTTTCTAAAATTGCTATATCCTTTTTAAGATATGGCGACCAGAATTGCACACAATATTCAAGGTGCGGTCTCACCATGGAACGATATAGAGGCATTATAATATCTTTTGTTTTATTTTCCATTCCTTTCCTTATCATACCTAGCATTCTATTTGCTCTCTTGGCCGCCGCTGCACACTGGGCCGAGGGTTTTAACATGGTATCCACAAGGACGCCTAAATCTTTTTCTTGGGTGGTGGTTCCTAATGTGGAACCTTGCATTGTGTAACCATAGTTTGGGTTGTTCTTCCCTAGGTGCATAACCTTGCACTTCTCCACATTAAATTTCATCTGCCATTTTGATGCCCAGTCTTCCAATTTATCAAGATCCTCTTGCAATTTTCCACAATCCTCCTGGGTTTTAACAACTTTAAATAGTTTTGTGTCATCAGCAAATTTGATAACCTCACTCGTTATTCCACTTTCCAGGTCATTTATGAATATGTCAAAAAGCAGCGGACCCAGCACAGATCCCTGGGGTACACCACTATTCACCTTTCTCCATTGGGAAAATTGGCCATTTAGCCCTACCCTCTGCTTTCTATCTTTTAACCAGTTCCTGATCCACAGTAGTACACTGCCTCCTATCCCATGACTCTTTAGTTTTGCCAAAAGTCTCTCATGAGGGACCTTGTCAAAGGCTTTCTGAAAGTCCAGATACACAATATCAACCGACTCACCTTTGTCCACCTGTTTATTCACTCCTTCAAAAAAACATAACAGATTAGTAAGACAAGATCTTCCTTGTCTAAAGCCATGTTGGCTGTCTCCCATTAGGTCATGACTATCTATATGCTGAGTAATTTTATTCTTTATGATGGTTTCTACCATTTTTCCCGGTACTGATGTCAGGCTCACCGGTCTGTAGTTTCCCGGATCACCCCTCGAACCCTTTTTAAAAATTGGTGTTACATTGGTGATCCTCCAATCCTCAGGTATTAGAGATGATTTTAATGATAGTTCACAGATTACTGATAGCAGGTCTGCAATCTCAAATTTCAGTTCTTTCAACACCCTTGGATGTATACCATCCGGCCCAGGTGATTTGCTACTCTTCAGTTTATCTAATAGTTGTAGGACATCTTCCCGATGTATCGATATTTCCTTCAATTCTTCCACACCTTTAAATACCACTTCAGTCGTGGGTAACATCCCTACATCTTCCTCAGTAAAGACCGAAGCAAAGAATTCATTCAGTCTCTCCGCTATCGCCTTGTCGCCTCTTAGTGCTCCTTTAACCCCTTTATCATCTAATGGACCAACTGACTCTCTCACGGGTTTTTTGCTACGAATGTCAGCTGCTGGAGGACAATGTTGAGGTCCCAAGAGGGAACCGGTTTCTGAACCGGGGGTTGTAGGTTCCTGAGGCCTCTCATGAAGCGGGTCACGATGGGAAGGGCGGCCATGGAGCCCTTGTGAGAGTTGCTGCGCAGCTGATGCAGGGACGCAATGGCTGCGAGGTGTATCTTGATAGACTGGGGCTTCAAACCCAGGCTGAAGAGGGTGGAGAGGTAGTGTAGCACCAAAGGGACAGGGCAGGAGGCGGGAGGAATGCCCTGTCCTGCACACCAGATACTGAAACGTTTCCACTTGAGGCTGTATGACTTTCTAGTGGACGGTCTCCTGGACGCTAGCACTATTCGCTGTACCTCAGCGGGCAAGTGTAGGTCGTGGAGGCCTACCCTCTCAGCCTCCAGGCTGTCAATGCAAGAGTCTGGAGATTGGGGTGCAAGGTCTTGCCGTCGTTCTGGGTGAGCAGATCTGGTCGCAGCGGTAATCGGATGGGAGGCTCCTGAGAGAGCTGCAGTAACAGGGAGAACCACATCTGCCGTGGCCAGTGGGGCGCAATCAGGATAATGTGTGCCTTGTCTTTGATGATGCGCTGAATGGTGGCTGTCAGGAGGGGGGTCGGGGGGAAGGCGTAGGCCAGTTCCCACTCCCCCCACGGCACTGCAAACGCATCGGAGGCCACTCTCCTGGGTGAGGGGCGTTTCGAGCAGAAGAGGGGGCACCTGGAATTGACTTCGGTGGCAAAGAGGTCTATCCGTGGATTCCCCCAACGTAGGAAGATGGACTCCGCCACGTCCTCGTGGAGCATCCACTCGTGTGGTTGGAGCTGTCTGCTCAGCTTGTCCGCTAGTATGTTCTGCTCTCCGGGAAGGTAAGTTGCTTGCAGCAGGCAGTTGTGGGCCAGGGCCAAAGACCATATCTCGAGTGCCTCCCTGCAGAGAGGACGAGAGCCCGTACCCCCTTGCTTGTTGAGGTAGAACATTGCCACCTGATTGTCGGTCTGGATCAAGACCGTTTTCCCCACCAGGTGGGACATGAAGGTCTGGAGCGCATACTTGACCGCCCGTAGCTCGAGAACATTGATGTGGAGGGATTGTTCTCTTCTGGTCCAAGCTCCTTGTGTGCTGAGTTGTAGCAGGTGGGCTCCCCAACCCGTGGCGGAGGCGTCCGTGGTCAGGATGAGCTGATAGTCGTATGGCTGTAAGCTCTTGCCCACAGCGAGGTTGGCTGAAGTCGTCCACCATCGTAGGCTCTGGCTCACCCTCGCTTTGAAGGGGATGAGGGTGGAGAGTGGTTGGGAGAGCTGCTTCCAGTGTGAGCGCAGGTGCCACTGGAGTGTGCGCATGTGCAATCTGGCGAAGGGCAGGACTGACGTAGTTGCTGCCATGTGGCCCAGAAGGCGTAGAATGTCGTGGGCCTTGGTATGTTTCGCGGTTGCCATCTTTTTGGCCATGTGGATGATGGTTTTCCGCTGGCTCTCGGGGAGGAAGGCCCTGGAGGTGGTGGTGTCGATTATCGCCCTGATGAACTCCGTGCGCTGTGTGGGTTCTAACCGCGATTTGTCCTTGTTGAGTAAGAATCCCAGCTTGGTCAGCAAGGCCGTCGTCTTTCGAACTGCTGTTATAAGGCCTGGGGCAGAGGGTGCGGGTATCAGCCAGTCGTCCAGGTAGGAAAAGATGGCGAGCCCTTGTTTGCGGAGGTGAGCAGCCGCCACAGCTACGCACTTCGTGAAGACTCTGGGAGCTGGGGAGAGGCCGAAAGGAAGCACACGATATTGGTAGTGGCAACCCATTGCTATGAATCTCAAGAATTTCCTGTGCGAGGAGTGGATAGGTATGTGAGAGTACGCGTCCTGCAGGTCCAAGGTAGCCATCCAGTCCCCCGGTCTGATGAGGGGAAGGATGGTGTTCAGGGAGTACATACGAAACTTCTCCCTCACGAGGAAGTAGTTGAGCTTGCGGAGGTCCAGAATCGGGCGAAGGCCCCCGGACGTCTTGGGAATAAGGAAGTACCGGGAGTAAAAGCCAGTGTTTATTTTGTTGGGGGGAACCCGTTCGATCGTCCGTGTCCTGATGAGTTGCTGCAGGAGTTCCGAGAGCGCAGCTTCCAGATGTGGTGGTGGTTTGCTGGTGGGTTGCGTGCGCTGCCACGGCGGGGAGGAGAACCGCAAGTGGTAGCCTGCTTGGATAATCTGGAGGACCCACTGTTCTGTGGTGATTTCCTGCCAGGCAGACAGGAAGCTGGACAAGCGGCCTCCCACCGGCAGGGCCGAGGGAACACTCGTGGGCAGTTGGGGCGGATAGTCAGAAGGATGATGAGTTCTTACCAGACTGCTGCGAGTTCGCTTGCTTCTGCTTGCGTTCTCTTTGCGGTTGTCTCTGAAAGGACGATTTGCTGTAGTTCTGCTTGAATTTTGGGGCCTGCCACTGTCTGCTGGCCCCGTAGTATCTTTTTGACGAGGAGAAAGGCTTGCGGAAATAATTCCCTCTCTGTGACCAGGAGGGGCGTTCGAGTCCGTCCGCCGCTAACGTTTTCAGAGTGGTGCAGTCCTCCCTAAGGCCGTTCACCGTGGCAGCGACCTTGTCCCTGAAAAGGGAGTCTCCCAGGCAGGGTGCATCCGCGATCCTGTCGTGGGTGTTGTCTGACAGGCCGGAAGCACGTAGCCAGGCCCAGCGGCGAGCCGCAATGGCTGTGCCCGCTGTCCGGATGGCCGTGTCAAAGGCATCGAAGGCCGTGCTCATAAGGTGCTTGGAGCATTCGGCCAATTCCTGGAGCGTGGCTGAGGTTGTGCGCTGGGATTGCTTAGGAAGAGTGAGCAGTTGGCTTTTAAGTTCTGCTAGCAGAGCGTCTTGGAACAACAGGTGTTGGAATTGATGCGCTGATATCTTGGCACTCAGCATAGCTCCCTGGAATACTTTCCGCCCTAGGTCGTCGAGGAGCTTAGGATCCCGACCAGGAGGATGGGTAGCCTGCGTGCGTGAAGACTTAGATCTCTTGAGCGCTGACGCTACCACAATGGATTGGTGGGACAGCTGAGGCTTATCAAAGCCAGGCGAAGTCAGCAGGAGGTATTTGCTGTCCAGGCGTCTGGCGCAGGCCTGAGCAGAGGCCGGTGGACTGCTTGTCCTTGAGTTTCCAGTGGAGGGGAAGAGCCAGAGCCGGCTTGGGGCCGTTGAGGTACTTCATGACCTCCGGATCCTTCTCATCTGAGGTCTCTTCCTTGGTAAGGCCCAGCTTGGCGATGACTTTCTTCAAGAATTTAGGATAAGTCAGATCCTCCGGCATCTGTGGCTGCGTCTCCTCTTGCTCGTTAGTATTAGATTTAGAGGAAGGGGATTCTGGGTGCTCTTCCTCCTCAACACTAACTCCGGAGTCTGGTCCCAGCACCGGGGATTGACTCCGCTCCCTTGAAGGGGTTCGCAGAGGCGAGTCCGGAGAAGGGGATCTGTTCCCATGTTCATTTTCAGGTTGTACATCCAAGGGGGCAGTAGCAGAGCTCTCCTGGCCTGGAGGAGCAGTTTGCTGCACCAGGCGTGTCAGCAGCTGTAGAATAGCATCAGACATGGTGGACCTTGAAGAGTTGTTGCTCCTGTGCCCTCTGCTGCAATGTGATCTGGATCGCCTGCTTTCTCTGCGGCTGCGGGATGATCTGCTGTCAGCACTCCTGCTGCTGGATCGTGAATGGCAGTCCCTCCTGTGCCTCTTGCTCCTGTGGGCACTTGCATGGCTCTTGCTGCTGTTTCCGCGCCGATGTGGGGACTCCCGGCTGTCGGCGCGGCGTTTATGCTGCCTGCTGTGTCCTTTGTGGTGGCAGCTGCGAGTGCCGTCGGCGCAATGAATCAGCTCGGAGGCAGCCCCCTGTTCGCCGGCTAGAGGTGGAAGCCGGCTGACGTCATCGCTGATGCGGGATCCGCTCCGGCCAATCCGGTTGGAGGGGGAGTCCCCGTGGGCGGAGACTGGCGAGGCCACGTGGGCGGCGCCATCTTGCCCGCGGTTGCCTGAGCCGCATGGCTGAGGGGGAAGTCCAGCAGAGCCGCATGGCTGGGGAGAGAGTCCCGAGGTGGAATGCAGGCTTTCCTCGGGCAGATCAGCGACCAGAACGCTGGAGCCGCTAGCGGTGGGGGGGCTTGCCCGATGCACCGCAGGGGCCGCGGAGGAGGCAGACTTTCCCGAGGAGGGAGGCACAGCAGAGCCCTTGGCTGCCCGATGCGAGGCTTTGGCGGGGGCTTTCCCCTTGGAGGACTTACTGCGTTCAGGGGCGTCGGTATGGGGAGCTTGCTCTGGAGCAGTCAAGAAGTCCTTAAGAGTGTAGTCCCTGAGTTTTCGGGCTCGAGGGGACATCCGGGCACAGCAGGAGCAGTCTTCCACGTTGTGGGATGCCCCGAGGCAGCAGAGGCAATTCTGGTGAGTGTCCGTTATTTTTATTTTCCTCTTGCATTGCGGGCATAGTTTAAATCCAGGTTTAGACATATTGTGGTGAGAGAGAGTAGAATCCGTCTTGAGGCAAAGGCGGAAGAACTGAAACTGGTAGGGCTAGGGGCGGACCGGGGAGGTGGGACCACCTCACACATGCTCAGAAGCTTCTGAGCTAGAGAGCACTCCGTCTCGGCGCCGTCGGATGACGTCACCAGGTGTGGCTGACACATCCTGCTTGTCCTAGGAGAACAGGTATTCCAAAACCTACTTGCTTAGAACTGTACCCTTGTAGTCCAACTGAATCAGAGAGAGGCTTGTACAAAACCAGCTATGAGGAATTAAACCCCAGTGTAACACCGGGTGAATGCGAGCTGATGCAGTGGGAAAGTAATAACAATATTCCTGAATGTGCTCCCATGGACTGTACGTTATGCCTGTCGGATGATGTTGAATCCTTGCGCTGAAGACCTGTAAGCTACAAAGGAAAAGAGCATATTTTTCTTTGGGAGTACTGTTTTGTTTCCAAGTTTTGTTGTACAAAAAAGATATCCTTGAGGGAAGGGGAATAAAGCCCTTATCTTTGTTTTGCCTTAACACTCGACTGAAGACTATTTTTTTCTGCAAGATAGGAGGCAACTATAACCCCGGGGCCCTAGGCGAAGGCCTATAACGGGACCTGTGGGGACACAACAGGCAGTTAAACCGATTCACATCCAAGAAAGATCCAGTCCCTTACAATCCAGCTGTTTATTGGAGCAAGTAAAATTGAAAGACTTACTGTGAAAGTTGAATCAAGAGGTTCTGCACTCCTGGTTAGACATGCAGCATGCTGGATGTATGTGAATTATGGCTGAAGATGAATTATGGAGATGCTGAATGGATACAAACTGGAGCAGGTTGAAATGTTGATAAAATGGTGAAATGGTGAATTATGGCTGAAGATGAATTATGGAAATGCTGAATGGATACAAACTGGAGCAGGTTGAAATGTTGATAAAATGGTGAAATGGGACATATAAAATATAAATGGATGAAAGTAATGTGTGCAGTAAAAGGGTGATGCAAATCCAAGGGGAGGAAATAAAAATGAGAGGGCTGTAAAGCTTTGCTCCCTTCCACAAAATGGACTCTGCACGGAAGGGAAGGGTGCAGGGGAAATTACTCAAAAGGCAGATGGAGCTTCAGTAGCCCAATGGGATTGCAAATTATACCGTATAGTAAGGCATGAAGCCAAGCAGGTATTGAGGAGACTGGAGGATGTGAGTCACATGCACTTACTAAACCTATAGAAGCAAGTATTACAAATAAGCATGAAGCTACTTGCCTTAACTCACAACTGGCAACAATACATAATACAATGAAAGCATGCACACACAATTATGGGGGCAGAACAGCATCTATATTGCCTTTATAAAATAAAGATTAACATATGTTTTCTGTGTTAAAATTACCCCCTCGATTCACATGTATTTTCCAAGGGCAAATTTTAGAAAGTGTCCAGATAGACTAGCTGACCCATCCAGTGAGCCATTATTATTGCCTACGCTGCTAAAGACATATCCCAGTTGCAGTAGAGGCAGCTATAGATTCTTGACCACTTGAAAGATATTTCTCCTTTTGCAATTTCAGATCATGGCATCTTGTCCTTGAGTTTCTTTGTCTACAGAAAATGTCATTTTCCAGTACTTCATTGAAATTTGTTTCAAATTGTGGCTGCTTCTGTCATATCCCCACTTTACCTTCTTTCCTCCAGTGAGTACAGTTTGAATGTTCGCGTTGCAGACCATGTGCCATTTTAGCAACTATTTTCTGAACTATTTGTATTTTCTCAAATTTCTTCTGAAGGTATAGCCTCCAGAACTGAACATAACACAGAAGATGCAGTGTGACCAAGGACCTGTATACAATAATCATATTAATTTTGTTTTTTGCCGTCGCCTTTTCTACCTGTTTAGCTACTTTAAGATCGTCTGACACAATTACGTCCTGGTCCTTCTCTTTTTTATGAACAGAAGTACTTCACCTCCTACACTGTACCTCTCCCTTGGATTTTTTCAGCCCAAATGCATGACCCTGCATTTTTTAACATTAAGTCTCAGCTGCCAAATTCTGGACCAAGCTTTCCTCATGTTATCTACTCCTTCCTGGGTGTCTGCTCTATTGTAGATTTTGGTGTCATCTGCAAAGAGGCAAACCTTACCTGACAACCCTTCCGCAATATCACTAGCAAAGATGTTAAAAAGAATCGGACCAAGGACAGAGCTCTACGGCACACCACTGGTAACCTCCTTCTACTCAGAAAGAGCTCTATTTACCAGTACCCTTTGCTGCATCCCAGTCAACCAATTTCCAGCCCAATCAGTAACTTTAGGGTCCATCATTAGGTGTTCAGTTTGTTTATAAGTCTCCTGAGTGGAACTGTCAAACTCCCTGGTCACCCAGTCAAAGAAATCAATTAGATTTGTCTGACAAGACCTGCCTCAGGTAAACCCATGCTGCCTCGGATCCTGCAATCCACTGGACTCCAGCATTTCCAATAATGTACTCACCACAGAGGTTAGACTAACAAGCCTGTAGTTTTCAACCTCATCCTTACTTCTACTTTTGTGTAAAGGTACCACATGTGCCTTTCTCCAGTTCTCTGGTACCACTCCCAACTCCAAAGAAGCATTGAAGCATCCCTGTTAAACAAGAGGTAAAATACCTAGGTATAATATTAGATCACACACTCAGTATGCTCTCCCACATAAATAAAACAGTAAAAACTGCATTCTCCAGGACCAAGCAGGAAGTCAGTCCTCACATATGGGTGTCATCGGCGCCGATGAAGCCCCAGCGGAGCATTTCCCCAGCTTTCTATGAAAGCCTTTGGGAATGCAGGCACGCATGCGTGGTTCCCTTCCCGCCTAAAGGTGCCATCTTACCTCAGTCTCTTTTTTTCCGTGAAGCCCGTCGGACGTATGTCCCGTTTTTCCCGGTTAAAATCAGATTTTTAGCAATTTTTTTGCTCTTTTTTCTACCGGTTCGACGCCGGTTCCTCTCCCGCTGGGTTCGGTACACCGGTATCGAGCCCGATTCTTCTTTTTTGGTTTCTGCCCTTCGTGGCTGGCGTTCGCGCCCTTTTTTCTCTTTTTCCCTGGAAGGCCGGTCCTTTGACCTCGCGGGGACTCTTTTTTTCCCCGATGGCTTTCAGTGGCTTTAAGAAGTGTGATCGGTGTAAGAAACTAATGTCTCTCACCGACACACACGACTGCTGCCTTCGGTGCCTTGGCCCCGACCACGATCCTAAGTCGTTTGGGGCCTGTGGAAAAATGTCTTCCAAGGCACTACGGAGTTGACAGCAGCAAAAGGAAAGGCTTTTCTCGGACTCAGCCTCCGACCGGGCCTGGACCTCGTCTGAGGCCTCGACATCTTGGGATTCCGATCCCGAGTGCCGTCAAAGCTCCTCGGACAGGGGGGTCCCCCGACCGGGAACGCAAGAGGAAGAAGCGGCTCACGAGGGCGTTGTCGGAAGTGGTCCCTGGCTCCTCGAGGGCCAGGTCTAAGACCCCCAACCGTCGCCCCGGGCCTGTGGAACCAGAGAAGCCTGCCAAAGTTCCTCGTGTGGAGCCGGAGTCTGCTGGACACATAAGCCCCATAGTCCTCGTGGACTCTCCTCCCAGGGAGCCGACGTCGGGCCCGGCGCCGCCGCCGGGGCCTGAGTCTGTGGCTGCTGTGTCTCCGAGCTGAGTCTCAGGATGACAGCCTTGGAGAGCAGAATGTCTGCCTTCATGGAGCAGCAGCGGGCACTGATGGCCAGCCTGTCTGGCGCATCTGCCCCGATCACCGGGACATCGACGTCAAAGTCGACCCCGGAGGTCGAGCTGATACTCAAGTCCATCGTGGCTCGAAGTCGACCTCGGTCGCGGTCTCCCTCGACCTCCCGTTCGGGACCGAGGGCGTCGACGCCGGTGCTTCTGGCGTCGGGGCGGGTGCTCCAGGGCCCTGCGGGGTCGGACCCCGACTCTTCCTCGGATGAGTCAGCTTGGGAGACGGAGGACAAGGAGTCTCCCGATACCTTTAAGACTCGGTGCGTCCCTTCTGACTCACCGCAGTCTGAACCCCGGAGTAGGTCCCCTCCGGAGGACACCCGGTTCTCGGAGTTCGTCTGGGATATGGCCACTGCCTTGGCTATTCCGGCGGATCCCGAGGAAGAGCCTCGAGCTGAGGAGCTCGAGGCTCTACAGTATGACTCTCCTCTGAAGGAGGCCTTTACTGTCCCGGTTCCTCCGATGCTGGAACGGCTCCTCTTCCGTATGTGGGAGGCACCGGCCTCAGCGCCGGTTCTTAGCAAGCGGGTCGATTCCAACTATCGACTCCGGAAGAGCCCTGGGTTTCAAAAGGCACAGCTACCACACCATTCCATGGTTGTGGAATCGGCCATGCATCGTCTGACGAGTCAGAAGATGCACTCTGCGGTGCCTCCTGGCAGGGAGGCCTGAAACCTAGATGGCGTCGGTAGAAAGTGTTTTCAGGGCTCGATGCTTGCTTGCCGTGTCCAGTCTTACCAGCTGTACATGGGCATGTACTTGCGGGATCTGGCCAAGGAGTTGGCTGGATTCTCTGCTGGTCTCTCCGGGGAACCCTTGCAGAGATTTAAGTCCTTGTCCTCGGGGATTCGGGACTGCTCGAAGTTCATGTCCCGCGCCGCCTACGATGGCTTCGAGGCTTCGGCCCGAGTTGCGGCAGCCGGCATCATGGCTCGACGCCAGGCATGGCTGCAGTCATCGGACCTCGAGCCATGGGTTCAGGACAAGTTGGTCGATGTCCCTTGCCAAGGTGAAAACCTTTTTGGAAAGCCCATGACCGAGAAGGCCGCACAGCTCGAGACTGAGCACCTCACCCGGACAGGGTTGTCGAGGAAGACCTCTGCCCCTTCTCATAAAAAGAAGGGCTCGGGTAAAAAGCCCTTTTACCTGAGGAAGGGCACTGCCTACAAACAGTACCCACATTATCAGGCTGCCCAGGGTCAGCAAGCCAAGGGCCAGGGTAATGGGCCCCGTAGGCAGAGGACCCCCAAGCCTCAGGCCCCTGCTACCACTCAGCAGGGTGGGGGCTTTTGACTCCTTGAGCATAGCCTCTCCTCCACTGCTCTCCCAACCCTGCACAGGAGGTCGTCTCACCCTCTTTGCCCACCAGTGGCCCCTTATCACCAGGGACAGTTGGGTGCTGGAGATAATCCACAAGGTATATGCCCTCCATTTCCACCAACTGCCACCCCCATATTTTCCAGGGGAGCCTCCAAGGCCTCCTCTGCTCACAGACCTTCTCCGTCAGGAGCTTCAGGGTCTGTTGGTGGACAGGGCGGTGGAGCCTGTGCCTCCCCACTTGCAAGGTCACGGATTCTACTCCAGGTATTTCCTGGTGCCCAAAAGGATCGGTGGCCTTCGTCCCATTCTGGACCTCAGGAACCTCAACAAGTTCCTGGTGAAAGAAAAGTTCAAGATGCTTACTCTTGGAACCCTTCTGCCCTACCTCCAGCAGGGAGATTGGCTATGCTCCTTAGATCTAAAGGATGCATACACTCACATCCTCATTCATCCAGACCACAGAAAGTACCTAAGGTTCATCGTGGGTGGAAACCATTATCAGTACAGAGTGCTGCCTTTCGGCCTCACCTCCGCCCCCAGAGTCTTTACAAAGTGCTTAGCAGTGGTGGCCGCTTACCTGAGAAATCAGGGCATCTTTGTCTTCCCCTATCTGGACGACTGGTTCATCAGGGGTTAGACAGGTCAGGAGGCCAATCAAGCCACCCTCAGAACCATTGCTCTTCTACAACACCTGGGGTTTGTCATAAACTTCGCAAAGTCCACTTTGCTCCCTTCCCAGAACTTGGAGTTCATAGGGGCAAGGTTGGACTCTCTCCTGGCAAAGGCATTCTTGCCAGAAAACAGAGCCAGAAGGTTAATGGCCTTGGCAAGTCAGTTTCTCAGCAGGTCCCTGGTCTCCGCCAGACTCTGCCTGCGGCTTCTAGGTCACATGGCTTCGACAGTACATGTGATCCCCAATGCCAGGCTCCATATGAGGCCTGCACAGTGGTGCCTTCAGTCTCAGTGGTCACAGGCCACAGGCAGCCTCAGAGACAGGATAAGGGTGTCCAGACCATTTCTGCACTCCCTCAACTGGTGGCTACACCCACCCAATCTGCTGAAAGGGGTGCCCTTTCAGATTCCAGATTACACAGTGATGCTAACAACAGATGCCTCCCTGCAAGGCTGGGGAGCGCATTGTCTTGGCAAGTGCACCCAGGACCTCTGGTCTCCCTGGGAAGTTGCACAGCAGATCAATCTCCTCGAACTCAGAGCTATTCGATTAGCACTCAAAGCTTTCACTCCTACCCTGGCTCAACAGTCTGTCCTGATTCAGACAGACAACCAAGTTTCCATGTTTTATGTGAACAAACAGGGCGGAACTGGGTCCAGAATCCTTTGTCGGGAAGCTCAGGACCTTTGTTCTTTTGCCCTCAAGCACAACATGCTCCTAAGGGCTATGTACCTTCCTGGCCAGGACAACTACCTGGCAGACAGATTGAGCAGGATACTGCAGCCCCACGAGTGGCAGCTGCATCCTTCAGTGGTTCAGAAGATCTTCCTGAGATGGGGTCTCCCTTTGATGGATCTCTTTGCCAGCCCCATCAACAAGCAACTGCCACAGTTCTGCTCCAGGCAACCACATCCTCTGCGGACAGCAGCGGATGCTTTTCTGATATCTTGGTCTCAGGGCCTCCTCTATGCGTTTCCTCCCACGCCCTTGGTGGCCCGAACCCTATACAAGATTCTCCAGGACAAGGCCCCGGTCCTGCTGGTAGCTCCCAGGTGGCCGAGACAGCCTTGGTTTCCTCTTCTGCTTCAACTGGTGGTGGATCCTCCACTGCTTCTGGTGTTGCAACCCGACCTTCTCACACAGGACCAGGGTTCCCTTCTGCACCCCAATCTCAAGTCTCTCAATTTGATGGCCTGGAGGCTGCAAGGGTAGTTTTGACTCCCTAGGGCCTACCTCAGGAAGTTGAAGAGGTTGTCCTAGCCTCCAGGAAACAATCCACTAGAAAAACCTATGCTCTCAAGTGGAAAAGGTTTTCTGTGTGGTGTCACCTACGTACAGAGGATCCTTTCTCCTGTACTGTGCCAGTAGTTCTTCAGTACTTACTGCACTTATCCAATCAAGGACTTAAGTCCAATTCTGTTCGGGTCCACCTCTCAGCTCTAGCAGCTCACCACTCATTGGTAGAGGGACAATCTCTATCTGGTCACCCCTTGGTGTCCCGCTTTCTCAGGGGCTTGCTTTTGCTCAAGCCTCCCATCCGTCCTCCTGCCCCTGAGTGGGAGCTGAATGTGGTCTTGCAGCAACTGACTTGCCCACCTTTTGAGCCAATGGCTACTTGTCCACTACGCTTCCTCTCCTGGAAGACGCTCTTCCTGATAGCCCTTACCTCGGCTAGGCGAGTAAGTGAGCTTCAGGCCCTGGTCTGTGACAGGCCTTACACCAGGATTTACAGGAACAGGGTAGTCCTCAGGACTCATCCAAAGTTCCTCCCTAAGGTTGTCTCCTCTTTCCACCTCAATCAGGAGGTGGTTCTTCCAACATTCTTCCCTAGGCCTCATGCTAGCCAGGCTGAAGCAGTCCTGCATACCCTGGACTGTAGGAGGGCCTTATCCTTCTACCTTGACCGTACGCAGGGGCATAGACGGGCTACTCAGCTCTTTGTATCTTTTGACCCCAATAAGTTGGGGTTGGCTGTGTCCAAGCGTACCTTGTCCATCTGGGTGGTTGACTGTATCACCTGGGCTTATAAGGCGGCTGACCTTCCTTTGCAGGGTAGGGTCACAGCCCATCGTGTCAGGGCAATGGCTGACTCAGTGGCTCATCTCCGCTCTGTGCCCTTGGTAGACATCTGCAAGGCTGCAACTTGGTCTTCAAGCCAGACGTTTGCAGCCCATTACTGCCTGGAGAAGGAGTCCCGTAGGGACAGTGCTTTTGGCCAGGCAGTACTCCGGAATCTCTTTGAGGTTTAGGCAACTCCTGCCCTCTGTTGGGCTACCGGTGGAGGTTGTGTCCTTGAAAAGCCTTTCTTTGCTGCTGAGACTAGAGGGAGTTCTCTTGTTCAGCTTGGGTTCCTCGGTAGCCCAGAGCTGGGGAGTCACCCATATGTGAGGACTGACTTCCTGCTTGGTCCTGGAGAAAGAGTAGTTACTCACCTGTAACAGGTGTTCTCCAGGAGCAGCAGGAATCAGTCCTTACAACCCTCCCTCCTCCCCTTGGAGTTGCAGTTGTACATAGTTTATTTTTCATTTTTGTGTGCTGTTCTTAGCTATGTCATTTGACTGAGGTAAGATGGCATCTTTAGGCAGGAAGGGAACCGTGCATGCGTGCCTGCATTCCCAAAGGCTTTCATAGAAAGCTGCGGAAATGCTCCGCTGGGGCTTCATCGGCGCCGATGACACACATATGTGAGGACTGATTCCTGCTGCTCCTGGAGAACACCTGTTACAGGTGAGTAACTACTCTTTTTTTTAAACTAAAAACCGTACAGCACCTAAGACCTCTTCTCGATACCCATGATTTCAAGTCTGTAGTCAACTCATTAAATACCCTGTCACTTAAAAACACAAATATACTACAAAGAGCCCAGAACATCACTGCCAGGGTGGTCGCAAAAGCTCGCCTAGCTGATCACATAACCCCCATTTTACATGAACTACACTGGCTCCCAATAAACAGCCGCATAAAATATAAAATACTTACAACATTCAAACTGCTCAACGACATCTCCCCCTCCTACCTAACCACCTTCCTACACTCCTCACCAGAATCCAGATCACGCAGACAAAATGCAAGTCACTCACTTGTCATACCCAAAACCATCTGCAGGACAAAGAAAACCACAAGCTCCAGAGCCTTTTCTTTTGCTGCCCCCTCCCTCTGGAATGAACTTCCACTAACTCTCCGCATGACAAAAGACCTCCAACTATTCAGAAAAGAACTCAAAACACTCCTTTTCACTGAACACTTTGAAAACCCAACTGAAACCCCTCACCTCCCACGAACAATCTCTCAACAAATACAGAACCAACCTACTAACTTCCCCCCTCCCTCGCCCCCTACTTAAACAACCCCAGATCCTTGCCCCACCCATCCGAAGAAAAAGCTAAGTTTAGAATAAGCTGACTCCTGTATATATGTAAATAGAAAGTTGACACACAAGTTTGTTTGTACAATATGTTCCTTGTAAATAGTTAATACCACTGTTCCATGTAAAAGTTGTTCAGTTGTTAACTGTAAACCGCCCTTGATCTCTGGAAGGGGCGGTATAGAAGAAATGTATAAATAAATAAATTGAAAAAGTCAGTCAATGGAGCCGCTAGAACGTCCCCAAGTTCCTTCAGTATTCTTCGATGTGTCCCATCTGGTCCCATCACTTTATCTACTTTTAGTTTAGCTAGTTCCTCACGAACACAGTCTTCTGAAAATCATTTGTGCTCCCCATCACTTCTGTTCCTAATTGTGGGTGTTTTCTGAGGTCCTTCTGGCCCTTCATCTGTGAACACAGAACAAAAATACTTGTTAAGCAATTCCACTTTATCCTCATGAGCTTCTACATATTCCTCCCATTCACCCTTGAATCTGACAATACCACTTTTGTCCTTCCTCATCTCACTAACATATCTGAAAAATGTCTTATCCCCCCATTTTATTGCATTGGCTATTTCTTCTTCTTTTTTGTATCTTCGCTTTCCTGACTACTTTGCTAGCTTGTCTTTCCTAAAGGCCTCTCTCTTTTTCTTTACCTTTTCAGCTACTTCTTTTGAGAGCCACAGTGGCCTCCTTTTCCTTTTACATTTATTTACCTTTCTAACAAAAAGGTTTGTTGCTCTTAAAATATCCACTTTCAGTTTTGCCCACTGTTTTTCTGTATCCCCCAACTGTTCCCATTCTACTAAAAACTCTTTGAGGTATTGCCCCATTTTGGCAAAGTTAGTTTTCCTAAAGTCTAAGAACTCATTTTTGAATGGATTTTATCAGCCCTAGTCCTAATACTGAACCACACCATCTGGTGATTACTGAATTCGAGATGATTGCCCACTATTACATCAGCATCACTTTCCCCATTGGTAAGCACCAAGTCCAGTACAGCCCCTTCACGTGTGGTTCTGTTAACAATTGCCTGAATATTTCTCCCTGTAGAGAATCCAGGATCTCCTTACATCTAGATGATACTGCAGCAGGGATGTGCCAGTCAAAATCTGGCATATTGAAATCACTTATCAGTAGCACGTCTCCTTTCATCGCAATGCTGCATATGTCTTCTATTAAATCTCCATCCACTACTTCTCCCTGTGAGGGGTATCTGTATATCACTCCAATGCAAATGGATTTCCCTGTCTGTGAACCATGTTTCCATAACTGCCACTGAATTGAAGCCTCTTTCATTAAAGCCTCAACATCTGGGATCTTATATCTCCAGGAACAAGCAGGAATGTAGTCTTCACATATGGGTATCGTCGGTAACGATGGAGCCAGCGCGGGAACGCTCCCCAGCGTCCAATTAGAAAGCTTTTGGGAGCATCCCACAGTGCCTGCGTGCTGCCTTCCCGCCTTTCCCAACTGCCTCTCTCCATTTCTTCGTTTTCCGTGGAGCCAGCAGGTGTTTGTACCTGTCACCGCAGAAAAGTTTCCTTATTGCCCTTCTTTTATGTGGTCGCGTCTGCCTTCCTCGACGCTTACCGGTACCGCCGGTTCTTCTTTCTTTTCTTTAAAAAAGAAACAAAAAACTTTGTACTTTTTTTTCCCATTTTTTCCAGGTGCACGCGCCATTTTGAGCCTTAGGCCCAAAGTTTTTTCCACAGTGGAAAAACCCACTTCGGGTTTTAAAAAGTGCACCAAGTGTGGCGGTACCATCTTCGTCACCGACACCCATGAGTGGTGTCTTAAATGTTTAGGTCCTGACCACTCCATTACGGAATGTATGGCCTGCGCCATGATGTCCAAAAGAGGTCGGCAGAACCGAGCTGCTAAGCTCAGTACCCTGTTTCCCTCTGATGCAGCCTCGGTGGCATCAACGTCTTCTAGGGCTTCCTCTTCCTCCCGTGGATCTCAGGTAACTAAACATAAGTCTAGCCGGTCCTCAAAGGGTAGATCTCCTCCTAAGCATCTAGATGCCTCTGGCGTTGCCCTTGAGGATTCTGCACCGGCAAAATTGCCCCGGCGGGAGGCTTCGGCTTCCAAAGCATTATCGGGGCTCCAGGATGTTCTCGAGGCCTCAACCTCGGCAGAACTACTGGTGCCATGCTCTGGGGTACTGGCGGTCTTCTCCAGTACCGACACCCAGGCATCGGCAGCGTCGATAGACCAGAGGTTCCTGGCTATTGAACGCAGTCTGGCGGCTCTCCTTGCGGCATCGACACCCTCGGAACTGCGTCAGACAGTTCAACCAGTACTGGCACCAACTCCGGCACCGGTATCGGTACCGGTACCAATAGCATCGACATCGACAATGGTGTCCGCATTGCCAGCACCCAGTCACCCGATACACCGGTACCGATTCCCCCTGGTACCGACTTTGGTCGGTACGGGTATCGGGCTCTACAAGAGCATCCGGACAGAAGGTACTTCGAGTCCTCAGAGGAATCTGAGGATTCTGATAGTTCTGTTGATACCGGAGCACTTCTTCCAGAGGAGCCCTCCTCCCCTAAACACAGGATATCTCCTCCAGAGGATATCTCCTTCCAGGATTTTATCAGGGAGGTGGCTCGGGGTCTCTCCATTACTGTGGCGCCTGAAACAGAGCCCAGAGCAAATGAGTTGGAAATTTTACAATATCCCAAAGCTCCTAAGGAGGCAGCTACTTTACCCATCCATGAGATCTTGCATGATCTCATGTTAAGAATGTGGGAGATGCCTCTTGCCACCTCTCCTCACTCTCGTAGACTGGATACTATGTATCGAGTCCCTCCTTGTCCTGGTTTCCAAAAGACTCAGCTTTCTCACCACTCTATTGTAGTGGAATCAGCTATGAGAAGGATCAGGAGTGCAAAAAGGCATGCCTCTAATCCTCCAGGACGTGAGTGCAGAACTTTGGATGCTTTTGGACGTCGTACTTTCCAAGCTTCCATGCTTTCTGCCAGGATCAGTTCCTATATTTCATATATAGGAATGTTCCTGAAGGAAATCACAGGAGATTTAGAGGTTTTGAGCCCTCTTCTTCCTGAGGATAGAAGACAGGATTTTCTCACATTGGTCAAACATGCCCAGGATGTTTCTAAATTTGTCAACCGTGCAGCTTTTGACTGTTTTGAGTGCATAAGCAGAACCTCTGCCATTGCCATAGGTGCACGGAGAATTGCCTGGCTCCAGGCATCTGATTTAGAGCTCTGGGTACAAGACAAACTGGGCAATATTCCTTGTACTGGTGAGAACCTGTTTGGCAAAGATTGGCAAGAAAAAGCCAATGAGTTGGATGCTGACAACTCCACCTTGGATAGACTATCCAAGGCCACAGCTGATCCTGCAAGAAAGAAATCTTTCAAAAAGAAAAGGTTTTATCCTGCTTATTCCCAGCAGGGACGCTCTGCAGGTCAACATGTCCGGAAAGGTCTGCAACCACCCAAACAAAGGAAAGCAAAGACTGCTAAGCCTCAACAATCTCAGCAGTCTCAGCCTTCACAAGGCCTTTGACTTTCAACTAGAGAACTTAGCCTTCCTGGCTCTCAATGGACCAGAGCCTTCCACCATTCCAGGAAGGTTATGTCACTTTGCCCCAAGATGGGGGCAGATAACAGCAGAGCATTTGACACTCTTCATCATAAAAGAGGGGTACAAGCTTCATTTTTTGAGCATGCCCCCTCCCACAATGTTAAGACAGTTCAATTCTCAGACCTCTCTCACCAACCTGTTAGATCAAGAGGTCACCATACTTCTTGCCCAAGGGGCAATAGAAGAAGTACCCATTCCTCAACAGGGTACAGGGTTTTACTCCCCCTATTTCCTTATACCAAAGAAAACAGGAGGACACAGACCTATTCTAGACCTCAGAGAATTGAACAAGTTCCTGTTCAAGGAGATATTCAAGATGGTTTCTCTAGGAACTCTGCTGCCATACCTTCAGAGTCAGGATTGGCTATGTTCTCTAGATCACAAGGATGCGTACACTCGTGGTCTCATCCATCCATCTCACAGAAAGTTCCTTCGGTTCCTTTTTCAGGGGAAGTACTACCAATACAGGGTGCTTCTGTTTCGCCTGGCCTGAGCACCAAGGTTGTTCACGAAATGCATGGCTGTAGTAGCAGCATTTCTCCGTACTCTAGGAATATTCGTCTTCCCCTACTTAGATGACTGGCTCATTCGAGCCTCATCAGAGTCAGAGGCCAGGATTTCTCTATCTTGCACAATGCGTATCCTTCAGTATTTGGGTATGGTCATCAACATCCCAAAATCCAGCCTAACTCCAACTCAGTCCCTAGAGTTCATAGGAGCTTTGTTGGATACCAGAAAGGCAAGGGCCTATCTTCCTCAGAACCGTTGCCTTTGCATGGTTGCCTTTGCATGGTGCAGTTAGCTTCTCAAGCAGTGCTAAAATCCCATCTCACTACTCGAGAAATGTTACAACTACTAGGCCACATGGCATCTACCGTGCAATATGGTCCCTTATGCTCGCCTCTATATGAGAGAAGCTCTGTGGACTTTATCCACTCAGTGGACCCAGGCATCAGGGTCCCTGTCAGACAAAATAGCAAACACAAATCACCTTATTTTGTCCCTTCAATGGTGGCAGTCCACAAAAAACCTGTTGCTGGGGTCCCCGTTTCAACAACCTTCACTCCAGGCAACTCTCACCACAGATGCTTCTCCAATGGGTTGGGGAGCTCATCTACAAGACCTCTCCACCCAAGGCACTTGGACTCCACAGGAGACTCATCTACATATCAATCTTTTAGAGCTCAGAGCAATCTTCTTTGCTCTTCGAGTGTTCCACACCCTACTCAGCTGCAAGACAGTCCTTATTCACATGGACAACCAAGTAGCCATGTTCTATGTGAACAAGCAGGGAGGAACAGGCTCTCTGTTGCTTTGCAACGAAGCTTTGCGACTATGGGCCTTCGCCAAAGAGCATCAGATTCATCTCCTGTATCTTCCAGGCATACAAAACTCTTGGGCAGACAGACTCAGTCGAGTTCTGCTTCCACACGAATGGTCTCTGCATGTAGACCAGGTGGACAAGATTTTTCAAATTTGGGGAACCCTGGACATAGACCTCTTTGAAAGTCCGTTGAATGTCAAACTTCCCCGGTTCTGTTCCAGAATCCCGGCTCAGGGCTCTCAGGCCAAGGATGCTTTCCTCCTTCACTGGGGCCAAGACTTCCTTTACGCCTTTCCACCCATTCCCCTAATTCCCAAAACCCTATTCAAGCTTAAGAGAGACAGAGGCCGTATGATTCTCATAGCTCCACATTGGCCTCGGCAAGTGTGGTACCCTCTGCTTCTACATCTCTTTCAAGCTCCCTCCCTGGACTTAGGGTCTGCTCCAGATCTCCTATCTCAGGAGGACGGAATGTTATGGCATCCCAATCCCCAGTCTCTGCATCTCAGGGCTTGGTTGCTGAAGGCCTAGATCTCCATGATCTTAATCTCCCTCAGCAAGTAAAATATATCCTTTATGCTTCCGGGAAACCTTCCACAAGATGCTCTTATGCTTTCAAGTGGAAAAGATTTACCATATGGTGTTCGCAGAAGGGTCTTAACCCCCTTGCAGTACCTCTGGAATCATTACTGGAGTATCTCCTTCATTTATCCAATGCAGGACTTAAGACTAACTCAGTGAGAGTCCATTTGAGTGCAATTGCAGCTTCCTTCAAGCCCCTAAATGGACAACCTATTTCCTCCCATCCTCTTATAGCAAGATTTATGAGAGGCCTTCTGCTAACTAAGCCTCCCATTAGGCCACCACCTGTGGCATAGGACTTAAACTTGGTTCTTGGTCAGCTCATGAAGCCACCTTTCGCACCCTTAGCTACTACATCCTTGAAATTCCTTTCTTGGAAGGTTATCTTTCTCATTGCAATCACATCAGCACGTCACATCAGTGAGTTGCAGGCACTAGTGGCTGATCCACCTTATACAAGGTTCCATCATGACAAGGTAGTCCTTAGGACTCATCCACACTTTATGCCAAAGGTGGTCTCGCCTTTTCATCTAAACCAAGCAGTCTACCTACCTGTGTTCTTTCCAAGGCGTCATGCATCAAATGCAGAAAGGAATCTTCATACTTTGGACTGTAAAAGAGCTTTAGCCTTTTACTTACAAAGAACACAGCAACATAGAAAGTCCTCTCTGCTCTTTGTTGCTTTTGATCCTTCTCATTTGGGACTTCCAGTCTCCAAGAGAACACTGTCCAACTGGATTGCTCAGTGTATTTCCTTTGCCTATCAGAGTAAGAATCTTCCTCTGGAGGGCCATGTCACAGCTCACAATGTGAGAGCCATGGCAGCTTCAATGGCTCATCTACACTCTGTGTCTATCGACAACATCTGTCGAGCAGCCACCTGGGCCTCGGTTCATACCTTCACAGCCCATTACTGCTTGGACAAGGACTCCCGCCGGGATGCCTTGTTTGGTCAGGCTGTTCTCCAACACCTGTTCCATACCTAATCAACTCCTACCCACCATTCCTGGTTGGATGCCAGAGATCCATGGGGGGAAGTGGAGCCCTTCTCAGGGACACACAACTTCTGGAGTCTCTCCCTGGCATCTAAAGCTAGGGAGTCCCCATATATGAAGACTACATTCCTGCTTGTTCCTGGAGATAGCATAGTTACTCACCTGTAACAGGTGATCTCCGGGAACAGCAGGAATTTAGTCTTCACAACCCACCCACCTCCCCTAGGAGTTGTATCTCTCTATCTCTTTCCTTTCCCTTTCTCTCTCTTTGGCTCAGCTTTAAAACTCAACTGGAGAGAGGCAGTTGGGAAAGGCGGGAAGGCAGCACGCAGGGGCTGTGGGATGCTCCCAAAAGCTTTCTAATTGGACGCTGGGGAGCGTTCCCGCGCAGGCTCCGTCGGTACCGACGATACCCATATGTGAAGACTAAATTCCTGCTGTTCCTGGAGATCACCTGTTAGAGGTGAGTAACTATGCTTTCCCATGCTACAGGCATTTATACATACTGCTTTCCAGAGGTATTTAATGTTTCATACCCATTTCTACAAAGGTATTTAAAGTTTCACTTACCTGGGGCTTTCTTCACCCATCCCCTAATGAATCTAGTTTAAAGCCCTCTTCAGTAAGTTAGCCATTCTGCTACTGAAGACACTTCGACCTTTTTTGGACTGATGGAAGCCATCTCTTCTCTGCAGCCCTTGGAACATCATCCCATGGTCGAGGAAACCAAAACGCTCTCGATGGCACCATTCATGCAGCCATGCATTTATCTCCAGGATGCGAGCTTCTCTGCCTCGGCCTTTACCCCCAACAGGGAGGATAGAAGAGAACACCACCTGTGCACCTATCTGCTTCACCCTCTGTCCCAGAGCCATGAAGTCACTTTTGATATGCTCAGAGGGATACCTAATAGTATCATTTGTGCCGACATGGATGAGCAACATCGGATATATTTATTTATATATATGTGTATTGTCACACCCCCTTTCTGTGTGTATAGGCGGTTGCCTAGAAGAGGGGGAAATGTGGCAGATTATCCTTGTAAGTGCTGAAGTTTGGGGTTTCCATGTAGTTGTGGGCCAAACGAAGACAGCCAAGGTTTTTAAGTGGTAACAAAAACTTTATTGTTGCACAGGATTCTGTCATCTACCATCCCCTAACCAGAAACAAAAAGTGGATACTTTCTTATGCCAAATAAAGTCCAGAATAAAGACAATGTCCAACCTGATCCTTCTCAGGGTTTGTCAGTTATATACAAGATTAATTCAAACTTCTCTTCAGTTCTGAACAGCTTTAGTTGCAGCTAATCATTTGCATAGCATTCACCATTCACAGCTACTTAATGATGTTGAGTTTCACTTAAGCAGAACGCTGCTTCTCTCCGTGCAAACTCAATAGCATGAAATAACTTCTCAGCACTTCTCACAAGCATTAATATAACAGCTTCACTCTTGACAACACAAAGCACAGTCTGCCTCCATCTCAGAACAGCTGCTATCTGATATAGTTGATCCCAACTGCATTGATTCAACTTCAGAGTCAGATATATTCTGATTCACATCAGGGTACTGCAGATCAACAGGCTTCCATTGTTCCAATTGGTGTCTAAGCTGTTTCCACTTATAATTCCTTCCCCTTCGTGGTATCTGAGAGCTACTAGAATCACCAGCCTCCTTTAAGACAGTGTTACTGGAATCCAACGGGCTTAACCTTCTTCTAGTGTGTCTGGCTTTTATAGTTTGGTCAAAAGGCAAGTCTCTGTCTTTGTACTGCTTCACTATCTCTGGCTCAGCAGGGTCTAGCTTTAGCTTCCATCTGCGTAGCACATAATCAGCTGATGGGATAAGAACAGCTGGGCTACTCTCAGAGCTTCTGCTAGTAACAGGCTGCCTGCACTTGGAACGTTTATGCAGCTTATCATACAGAACTTTATCCTTGCTCAATCTCCCACCTTTGTTCACAGCATCTAGGAAAGACTCAAGGGAAGAACGGCTATTTCTTCTGGGTAAGGGTTCCAGCCTCTCCCCACGAGAATGAAAGTAGCTTCTAACCTGCTTCTCCTTGCTGTCTGGTTCGTGGTGACCTCTCTCCCTCAGAGGAAGCTTTCTCCACTGCTTTCCCAGAGACCTCCGTGTCTCTAAGCAGTCTGGATGGCAACTCCCCAAGCACCGTGTGTTATCCTGGCCTTGGTTGCTCCTTCCTTGGCTTCTCTCTGAACCCAGGTCAGAGTCACGTCTTGACTCTCCCACACGAACACTTCCTGCTCTCCTTCTCCTTCCACTTCTCAGACTCAGCCTAACTCTCTCTGTTACTTCCTGGTTAAGAGCATTGGGCTGCCTTATCCGGTTTGACTCCGCCCCTTGCCTCTTACGTCAGCTCCCAGGGTTGTCATGGAGCTGGGGTGTGGCTCTCTCACTGCCTTTCTGTGCAGGGAGTTTCTCTGGGCTTGTGCTTTAACCCCTTCCCTGCCTGCATTATTGTGTGCATTTGAGGAAAGCTGTAGTTTTAAACCCCTTTTTCTGCTGTTTAAGTTCTCTGCATCATCACAGTATTCATGTATTTATTTATGGAAAATGTTTTTATATATGTATGTAATTATTAATTTTAGCATTATAATGTTTTCAGTTTGATTATACTTTTTGTTTTATGTCTTATATACTGTACCACTCAACATTACTGAACACAATAATTTTTTTTTTTTACTATACTTTGTATATGTAATATTTGGTTGTCCCTGAAGGAGGCATTTGTCAAAAAATGTTGGGCTTATTTTATTGATGTATATGGTATATGTTTATATGTTTTTATATGTATATATTTTTTTAACTTTATTTTTAATACACACCAAAACAACAAGCCATCCTCATAAAACACAAGTTGCAACAGATCTGCACACGGCATTACAATGTCTACCCGACACATAACCTTTCAAATGGCAAAATTTTATTTTGACCCCAGTACCCCCCCTTCCCCCCTCCCCCACCAAACAGCAGTCATAGACATATAGAGAACAAAATTACTTTGTGGCCATCCATGTAATATACCTTCCCCACACTTGTACAAACTTTTGCGAGTGCTCATTCTTCAGGGCCGTGAGCTTACTCATAAAATACAGGTGGTCTAAGGAGCAACAGAACTCCCCTAATGTAGGAACCCCCACCTGTTTCCACTTCTTAGCAATCAACACCCGCAAAGCTATACACCCCAAGTTCACAAATTCCCCCTCCCACTTGTTAAGCTCTTCCAACTGCACTCCGAGGAGCGCCAAGGCCAGCGAGGGCTGTATCTCCTTCTCCAAAATCTGACCTAAAAGGTTGAACACCGCCCCCCACACTCCCTGAATCAACTTACACGTCCACCAGATATGCATGTACGTTCCCCTTTCCCCGCATTCCCTCCAGCATTGATCGCTTGTGGCATGATACATCTGATTCAAACGCGCAGGTGTCAAATGCCACCTATACAGAACTTTATAATTATTTTCAATTAAAGAGATCGCCAATAGGCCTTTATTTCTTTTATTTTTTTATTTTATATTTATGAATTTTACAATAAATCCAAGCAGAAAAAATTACTTGAATGGAAATAAGAATACTGGTAACACAGATACCCAAGTCATCCAACACAAGAAAACAATACAGGAAATACAACATACCAGCTCCTTCTAAAGCCCACAATATAGGGAGGAGAAACCTATACATGTCATACGAGAAATACAAGAAATAAACTGTAGGAATACAGCCAGAATATTATACTATGCAGTGAATCTATATTACATCAGAGGAACGACGGGCATTAATGAAGGCAAGAAGCTGAGACGGGTCATAGAAAATATACTTAGCAGAATTTATTTTAACCAAACACTTTGATGGAAATTTAAGAAAGAACTGACCTCCTAACAGCAAAACGCCTGGGCGTAGTAAAAGAAACTCACGTCTACGCTTCTGAATAGATTTAGAGAAATCTGGAAAAACCCTAGTACTTAAACCAAGAAACAAAGAGTCATGCTTCCGAAAAAACATCTTAAGAAACCAATCCCGATCAGAAATCAAAGCAAAGGTAACAATTAAGGTAGCAGGGGTTACAGTATCACTTAAAGAAGTTTCCAATAAAGCAGATACATTCAGAGAATCAGCAACCTCAACCCCAGGTATATTACCCCCACCCTCAACCTTCTTGTTATTAGACAGATAGTAAGCTTTTACCAAGGGGGAGGTGTGACTCCCCCGAAACCCCCAACACATCAATCAAATATTTCTTAAACATTTCTTTAGCACCTATAGACTGAGCCTTGGGAAAATTAACCAAACGAAGATTAGGATATCTGGATAAGTTCTCCAATTGCTCAACCCTAAATTGAATAGCCATAACATCTTTTTGGTATCCTGAAATTGATGTCCCAACTTGAGTAACTTCTTGTTTAAGCTCAGTAGCTGACGTCTGCAGCATAGAAATCTCCACTGTATGCTGTTGAAGAAGGCCGTGATGCGACTGAATCTGAGATGACAAAGTGGAGACCTGAGGAACCAAAAGTTCAGCAAGCTTCACTATCGCCGACCAGATAGTCTCCAGGGTAAATTCAGTCGGTCTCTCAAAAGAAAAGGGCCTCAAAGCCTGAGAACCCACAGCTCCAGCCTCCATATTTCCGCCAGTTACCTCCGACTCTATAGAAGACCCACACGGAACCACAGATGGAAATGTGGCATCAGGAGAAGCAGGCGCGGCAACACAGCCGAGCCCCAAAGCAGATGTCCCTCTGCTTTCCTCTCCCCTAGAAACCTCTCGGGGAGGAAACGCCGCCTGCTTCAGCCTCTCAGCCAACAAGGGTTCCTTCGGAGGGCGCCACTGCTCCGGCGAGGAGATCTCAGGTCCGGAACCACCCGCCGAGCTTAAAGCAGCCGAGGTGTCCCTAGGGCCGCCAATCACCGGAATCTCCGACTGCCGCCGCGGCACCAAAAAGGAATCGATCGGTCCAACCGTCTGCTCAGGTAAAGGGGTCGAGGTCGCCGGGGTAGACGAGGGCTTCTTCACCCCCTTTGCTTTCCTTTTCCCCATGAAGAAAAAGCCGCCGCTAAGCACTTCCGTCATTCAGCCATCTTGACTTCTCCCCCCCAACCTCGCCAATAGGCCTTTATATCGAGATCGATAGATTTGCTTCCACCCCACTCGACCCCCAAATCTGCCTCCCAACTCCTTTGATAGGGCTCTCTTCGCCCACCCTCTTGCATCATAGCATAAAATTTAGTCACAACCCCCCTCCGCCACCCCACCAAGAACATCTGCTCCACCTCAGTAGGGTCACCCCGCAAACCTGGGATTATCTTATGGTGGATATAATGAGTAATTTGTTGAAAACAAAAAACATCCTTATCTTCCAACTGGTATTGCTCCTGCAAGACCGCGAAGCTTTTCACAGCCCTACCCTCCAATAATTGACCTATCCACTCTAACCCTTTCCGTGCCCAATGCGTAAAAGCCGAAATCCCCACCCCCGGTGGGAAGGCCGGATTCCCCCTTATTGGTATCAGCCGCGAGATCCCCTCCTTACCTAGCCACACACATTTCCATTTGTTCCACACCTTCAAGGTGAGCTGCACAAAGGGGTTCTCCCCATGAAAGCCTCTATTCCCATCCCGGGGCAACCACAACAAATCCCCAATCGGGCCCCCCCGCAATTCCTCCAACTCCATCCACACCCATTCTTTTTTCTCATCCCCACACCAGTCCACACATGCATTCAATCGGGTGGCCTCCCAATATCTCCTTAGATCTGGGATCGCCATTCCCCCACTTTCCTTCCGGCGCGTCAAAATTCGCCCAGCTATTCTGTTTTTTCTCAACCCTCCCACATATTTCATAAGCACCTGTTGCCATTTCACTAAACAACTTTTAGGCACCCAAATTGGCAGCACAGTAAACAGGTACAACCACTTAGGATCACCATTTTTACTGCTGACATCCGCCCATACCAGGATAACCCTTTACTCCCCCAGCTTTCCAATTCCTTCCGAACTATTTTGTCCATGGCCCCGTAATTAGCCTCGAACAAATCCTCCTCCTTCGCCGTTAATTTGATACCCAGATAGGTAATACTGTGCCTAGCCCATTTGAATGGGAACTGTTCCTTAAGAAGGAGCACAGTCTCTTCTGGGATCGAAATATTCAGGATCTGGGACTTAGTCGCATTAACTCTGAACCCCGAATATTCCCCAAATTTCACTAAAAGATCATAGAGTGCAGTTAAGGACGTCAGCGGCTCAGTTAGCATAAACAGTAAATCATCTGCAAAGAGAGACACCTTGCTTTCCAAGGCCGTCCATCTAACCCCTTTCACCTCCCCGCATTCCCGCACCCACTGGGCTAAAGGTTCCATCGATAACACAAACAAAATTGGTGATAAGGGGCACCCCTGCCTCGTGCCCCTCCGTAACTCAAAAGCCGCCGTGTATTCACCATTAATGCAAATCTTCGCCCGCGGTTGGTTATAGATCGCTTTAACCCAGCGCAGATAATTCCCTCCTATCCCCATCTTCTCCAAGACCTTAAAAAGAAAGGGCCAAGCTACATGGTCGAATGCTTTCTCAGCATCTATCGTTAATAATAATATCTGTTGCTTCTCCCGCTTCCCTCCCCACATAGCATTCAACACTCTCCGTATATTATCAGATGTATGCCGCCCCGGTACAAAACCCGCCTGGTTCTCATGCACTAAATATGGTAAATGAGGTAAGATCCTATTGGCCAAAACCTTAGAATAAATTTTAAAGTCCGTCCCCAACAAGGAGATGGGTCGGTATGAGCCACATAAAGTTAAATCTTTCCCCTCCTTTGGAAGCACTGTAATACCAGCGGTATGCATGGTTTCCGGCAACACTCCCTCCTCCGTAAAGGAGTTAAAGAGCCGAGTCAAAATCTCCCCCAACTCCTCCCCAAATTTTTTATAAAATTTGTTAGTGTACCCGTCCAGCCCCGGAGCCTTATACGAAGGTAAGTTTTTAATTACCGCAAGCACTTCCCCCACCTCAATGGGCCGAGAAAGCAACTCTGCTTGCCCCACACTCAAACACGGGAGTTCCATACTTAAAAAGTCTTCCATCCCCCTCAGCCCACCTCCCTGATCTGGTGTATACAACTGTTTATAATACTCAACAAACCGCTCTTGCATTTGCCCCAGCTGCCGCAGATCCTTCCCCTGGGCATCCTTAATTTTCGTTATATAATTTCACTGACGTTGTTGTTTCAGCCTGTGTGCTAATATCCTACCGGGTTTATTCCCCCATTCAAAAAAATCTTGTTTTAGCTATATCTCCAAGCTCTAACTCCCCTAACTCCTTCCGGGCCTGAACCAACTCACTCTGGCCCGACCTACCCAAATCTCCCCCCGTTTCTGCAACCCCTCCAGTTCCCTGATCTTGTCATACACTATCCGCTTTTGCCGCTCCTGTACCTTCTTCCGATAGGAACCAAGAGATATCAACTTCCCTCTCACCACCACCTTAAGACATTCCCAAAGAGTGCCTATTTTACACTCAGCTGTATCATTAAACTCTAAATATTCTTTAATATGTTCCTTCACTTGCGTAACAATCTCCGGGATCTCCAACAAGGATTCATTTAAACACCACCCCGAGCCTTTCCCAACCTTACCCCCCAGCCTAATCTCCACCCAAAACGGGGCTTTTCAGACAGCGTGTGTTCGCTAATCTCACACCCTCCCAGGTCCTGAACAAGTGTCTTGGCCACCCATATCATATCCAGCCTAGACAGAGAGTCATGCACAGGGAACCAATAAGTGTAGTCCCTCCTCCTCCCATTCAACTCCCGCCACACATCCACCACCCCCAATTGTGCCCCCATCACTTTCAATGCTCTCCTACTCTTCACATTCCCTAGGGCCTTCCCCCTGGAATTATCCAACATAGGGTTACTCGTTAAATTAAAATCTCCACCCACTATCAGTTGCCCCTCTACAAATTCAGTCACCTTTCTAGTCAATTCCAAAAAGAAGGCCCCTTGTGCCACATTGGGCCCATAAATATTCACCAATGTAAATTTCTGGTCCTTTATCTGTATCTTAACCATCAGATAACGCCCTTCCTTGTCCTGTTGGATCTCCTGTACCTGGTAAGGAACGTGTGTATGCACTAAGATGCCTACCCCCCCTTTTTTGAGCTCAACCCGATTGGAAGCAAACCATCGTCCCTGGAATTTTTTGTTTGCCATCCTCCACTCGTCCCTTTTCAACAAGTGGGTCTCCTGTAGGAACACCACGTCACCCTGCAATCTACCAATCTCTTTATACACCCTTTGTCTCTTCATTGGGGAATTTAAACCTCGCACATTCATTGTTACCACCCTTAATTTATCCATCAACACCCCTTATACCACACACCCAAATCCCACGCTGTTTGGTTGGAGCAGCCCCACCTAACCCCCCCCACCCCCCTCCCCATCCCTCCCCCACACCTTTCCAAGGCACCCACACCTCGAGTGCACGAGGCATGACTCACCAGCCCGAGCCCCTATTACATCTTCAATATTCTCAACGGGCATCCCCCCCCCCCATCACCATTATAGGACTTAATAATCAGCACACTTTACACCGCCTTTCCTACGCAGGCAATAAGCAATAATGTCCAGAGAGTCCACTACTCCATTTCACCCCTCAGACACCACCGCCGTCTTCTGCTGTTGTCTACGCAGCCTCCGGTCTCCTTGAGGTGCTCTCCGCCAGCCACTTTCACCAAGCCTTTTTCTCGGCGTTTTTGGGCGATCCGTCTGTGAAATCTCAGGTATCCCCGTCCACCCCGCCTTCTCCATTGCCTTAACTGCTTCCTCAGCTGTTTTCACATAGGACGTGACACCTTCAATACAAAATTGCAAACCAAACGGGAACAGCCATTTGTATCTAATGGCCCTATCCCGCAACTGTGTAGTAATCTGTGCAAAGTCTCTTCTCTTTCGCATCGTAATAGCGGAAAGGTCTGCATAGATCTCAAGACGCTGATTGTCCCACTTGAAGTGCTTTACTTTGCGGGCAGCTTCTACCACAATAGTTTTTGTAGAATACTCGTGAAAACACACAATAATATCTCTATTGAAGCCTTCTTTTTTGGAGCCCAGCGCTCTGTGGGCCTGGTCTATCTTCCAACACAGGCCCTCCACTGGCAAACCAGCCTCCAGCACCAATTGTTTGCACACTCTTTCTACTAATTGTACACAGTCCACGTTCTCTGCTGTTTCTGCAATGCCACGCAGTCGGATATTCGCCCTCCGGGACCGATTTTCCAGATCTTCCACTTTAGACCATAACTCCTCTTGTTCCCCCTCCATACTCTCCATCTGCTCTTGCAGTTTTTGCAACGTGTTGTCCTGCGTTTCTACTTTATTCTCCAAATCTTCCAGATGTTGGCTCACCTCACAAATTTCTCCACGCAAATCCTCCAGCCAGCCCTGGACATCTGCCTTGAACAGGGACATATCCTGTCTGAGGGTGGTAAACCACCCGTGCAGCTCTCCCCGAAGTACCTCCACATCACTACCCTTCTGCTTCTCTACCTTTGAGGCCTCCTCATCGCTGTCTGCATTTACCGCCGCCATCTTGGATTTCCCCGCGGCACCCACCGCCGCCGCGCCTTTGTAGGCAAACGCCTTTAATTCAGTGCTACTTTTTTTCATCACTGGGCGCCACGCGGTTCACCCAGCTCTCCACTGATTTTCCGACTCTCCAGACCCCGCGTTCAGTCAAGGGGTGCCCCACCAACTCACTCAGTCACGGAGCCTCTCAGGCTGGTGATGTCATTTCCTCCCCATGTTTTTATATGTATATTAAACTTCCTTATTTGTCTATTTATTTGTTTCAATTTTTGGGACTGCTTCTATTTTGTATTATTTATATCCCTGTGGCAGGCATTCCTCTTTTTTTATTTGTGTGTGGGCTTTAAACTGCACAGGGCCAGCAGATCTTATGAAACTGTGGTTACTAGCATGATTCAAGCCGCAAGACCACCGGAGTGGTGCAGGTTCTTAGGCAGCAGGCGGCGGCCGGGCACTAGTTCATGAGAGTGTTGCCTGTGATGCAAGTTAAAATTGCTTGTGCTGCTGTCTTACTATGAAATATGTCTTTTTTCCCCATTCTGTGTTCATCTAAATAATCTCTATTGAATACATTTCTTTCAGAAAGTTACATTCTCTGTATGTATCTCATTTTACCAACTGGTTATTAGTTAACAGTGCTTCTCTGGGATCAAATAGGAAGTCAGTCCTCACATATGGATGATGTCGGCGCCGACAGAGCCTGCGTGGTAACCTCTCCCGAGCTTTCAAAGAAAGTCTTTGGGAGATGTACCGCGTATGCGTGCTCCCCTTTCCATCTAAGGGTGGCATCTTGCCTCATTCTCTTTTTTTCTACTGAGCCCATCGGATGCGTGTCTGTCTCCCCTGGAAAAAGATGATTTTTTTTGGCAATTTTTTGTCTCTTTTTTTCCGGTTGCATATCTGTTCCTTCCCATCTCCCGATTCTGCTTACCTCCGGCATCGCTTTTTTTCAGGTTCTTTTTTTCTCTTTTCCCCTTCAGGGGTCCTTTTCCTTGGTGTGTGGGTTTTCGTGCCCTTTCTGACTGGGTGTGAGGAGTTTGACCTCGCAAGGACCATCTTCCCTTCCATGCCTCGGTCAGCAGCTTCAAGCCATGCGACTGCTGCACTCATAACATGTCGCTCATGGACCCGCATGATTCTTGCCTTCGATGCCTCGGGCCAGATCATGATGCCTTGATGTGTGGTCTTTGCCAACAGATGGCCTCCAAGGCCCTCCGAGGCCACAAGAAACAACACGAGTCGATTTTCCATAAGACTGACTCAGGCCCGGAGTTATCTATGGGGTCAGGGCCCCCAAGGGCTGCCATGGAGACACTCTTCTCGACAGTAATGCACTGCCTCAGAGCCTTGAGGACACAGGGTGCCTAGACAGGGCTCCGTCAAAGAGGAACGCCCCTCAAAGACCCTGACATCGGTGGCCTCCTTGGGTGATGAGTCCGGGACTGTGGGGAAGTCCCATAGCACCCAGCCTCAGAACCCTTGATGCGAGGCTGATGGCTGGGAGCAGCCTTTGACTCTGCCCTGTCAGGAGAAAGCACCCTCGACGGCGCCAGCGTAAGGACTGAAGTCCTCAGTACCAGCGCCAGTAGCTGTGGAGCCATTGGGCATCGAGGCCCAGATGACAGCCTTAGAACGCAGTTTGTCTGCTTTCATGGCCCAACAGCAGGCTCTGATGCCCAGTTTCTCCAGGTCATCAATCCCGACCACTGACCCTTCTACAGCGAGAGCCTCCCTGGAGGTGGAGCCAGTCCTCGAGCACCATTGGCCCGAGACCCCCACACTGGCCTGGTCCTGATTGGGGCCGAGGACTTCCCCACACAGCACATACGACTCTAGCTGCAGGGGCACTAGGACCCCTGGGCCATCGGGGCTGGTGCTCCAGCCTGGGGAACCTTCAAAGTCCCCAGACACCCAGCTGCATAGGGATGTGCCCTCGGAATCTTCCCCTCCAGAGACCCAGTGCCGGTCCCCACCCGAGGACCTAATCTTCCTGGACTTCATGAGGGACATGGCAAAGGCCCCTTGCCTTCACCACCAAGACTGAGGAGGAGCCTTGTGTGGAGGACCTCGAGATCGTCCAGTATGAGGCTCGCCCAAAGAGGCCCTCAGTGCCTATCCTTCCTATCCTGGAGCGGCTGCTATTCCAAATATGGGAGACCCTGCCCTCGGTTCCCATCATGAGCAGGTGGTTGGACTCAATATATCGGGTCCACTGGAGCCCTGGCTTTCAAAAGGCTCAACTGCCCCATAACCTCATGGTGGTGGAGTCGGCCATGCAGAGGCTTAAGAACCAGAAAATGCACTCCTCGGTGCCCCTGGGTAGGGAGGCCCGCTTCATGGACACCCTGGGCAAGAAATGCTTCCAAGGCTCGATGCTTATCAGCCCGATCCAGGCCTATCAGCCATATATGGGCATGTACTTGCAGGACATGATGAAGGAACTCACCTGGTTCGCAGCTGGTCCCTCTGAGGAACCTCTTCAGTGGTCTCCATGGTTAGGAAGTGCTCCATGTTTATGACTCAGGCAGCCTATGATGGCTTCCAGTTGGCGGCTAGAGTAGCATCAGTGGCCCACCGCCATGCCTGGCTACAGTCTTCTGACCAGGAGCAATGGGTACAGGACAAGTTGGTCGATGTCCCTTGCCGGGGAGAGAACCTCTTCAGCAAACCCATGATGGAAAAGGCCACAGAGCTGGAGTCAGAGTTCATGACCAGGCTCTCCAAGAAGAGTGCTGAACCTTCCTGACAGAAGGCATCAGGTGTAAAAAGCCATTCTACCCAAAAAAGAGGAAGGCTTACGGAAACTACCCTCAGCACCTCGGCCTTCCCAGCTCCCCAACAGGGCCTGCAGGCTAAGGGACAAGGACATGGCCCTCGTAAGCCTAAGGCCCCAAGCCCTAGCTTGTGCCTCCGGTGCAACCTGGGGGGGGGGGTTTGACTCCTGGAGTATAGCTTCTCTTCCCCCGGGAGGGCCTGCCCTGCAGCACACAAGGGGGGGGGGGTGCGCCATGACCACAGACGGGTGGGTCCTGCAGGTGGTGCAGGAGAGGTACCTCCTCCACCAGACGGCCTGCACTACCTTCATTCTGGAACATCTGGAGTTCATCATAAACTACCCAAAGTCCCATCTTCAACCACGCAATACCTGGAGTTCATAGGGGCAGTGCTGGACATCATCCCGGCCAAGGCCTTCCTTTCTCTGGACAGGGTCCAGCGCCTCCAGGCACTCACAGGACATGTCCAGGGTCAGCCCTCTGCCTCTCCCTGCCTCATGGTTTGCCTTCTGGGCCACATGGCATCCACAGTGCACATTACCCCAGACGCCTGCCTGCATATGCGGCCGGCCCAGTGGGTTCTCAGCTCCTATGGTCGTAGGCAACGGGGCGTCTACAGGATAGAGTGGTCATAACCCACTCTCTGGCCAACTTGCTTGACTGGTGGCAGCAGCTCCAGCACATGCAGGCTGGAATGCCCTTTCAGGCCCCTGCCTCTCAGAGGATGCTCACCATGGATGTCTCCAAACTGGACTGGGGAGCCCATTGCGACAACTTCCACATGCAGGGCAGCTGGTCGCAGGTGGAGAGCCTCCAGCAGATCAACCTCCTGGAGCTCCAAGCGATAGCGCTCGCCCTCCGGACTTTCCATCACTACCTTCAACATCAAACAGTCTTGATCCAGATTGACAACCAAGTGGCGATGTTTTTCATCAACAAGCAGGGAGAGACGGAGGTCATTCCTCCTGTGCCAAGAGGCAGTGAGCCTTTGCTCCTTCCCCAGCAGCAGCGAGATGCTCCTGCGGACAATCTACCTCCTGGGCCAGGACAGCATCCTGGCCGACCAGCTCAGCTGAGTCCTCCAACCGCACAAGTGGTGGCTGAACCCCAAGATATCCAGTCAACTGTTCAGTCTCTGAGGGCTCCCGCAGGTGGACCTCTTCGCCAGCCTAGCCAATGCCGAGCCGGCTCCAGGCAGTGTCATCCCTCGCGGGTGGCGGTAGATGTGTTCCTCATCCCATGAATCGAAGGTCTCTTCTATGCCTTCCCGCCCATGCCACTGATCACCAAGACCCTGTTCAAGGTCCAGCTCGACAGAGCCACAGTGATACTGGTGGCCTCTCAGTGAGCCTGGCAGCCGTGGTTCTCGCTGCTTCTCCGCCTGTCCCAGGTGCCCCAGGTCCCTCTGGGGAGCGACCTGGACCTGCTGTTGCAGGAGGACGACTCCTTCCTGCACTTGAACCTGGCCAAATCTGGGGTCCCTGTCCTCTGACAGCTTAGCTGCTGAAAGGGTAGCCCTGGTCCATCTTGGTCTCTCCAGTGAGCTGGAAACAGTTCTTTTGTCTTCTCACAAGCCTTCCATCCACCAGGCCTGCGCCTTCAAGTGGCACAGGTTATCTTGATTTGGTGTGTGGAGAGGCGGGTTAACCTCTTGTGTTCGGTCCAGCTGGTCCTCCAGTACTTACTTCACCTGTCCCAGGCAGGGCTGAAGTCCAACTCTGTCAGAGTACACCTCTGCGCACTTTCGGCGCACCATCATCTTGTCGAGGGCAAAACCCTCTGCGCTCAATCCCTCATGATTCAATTCTTGCGAGGTCTACTTCTCTCTAAGCCACCCGTTCGCCCCCGGCGGCGGCGTGGCACCTCAGTGTAGTTCTCTCAAAACTCACTGTGCCATTGTTCAAGCCTCTTGGCTCATGCCACCTTAAGTATCTATCCTAGAAGGTGGTCTTCTTGTGGCACTCACCTCAGCTTGCAGGGTCAACAAGCTGCAGGCCCTGGTGGCTCACCCACTTTATACCAGGTTCTACAATAACAGGGTCGTGCTCCGCATGCACCCCAAGTTTCTCCCAAAGGTGGGGTTCCCGTTCCACCTCAATCAGGAGGTGGTAATCCTAATTTATTTCCATGCTTTCATGCCAGCAGGGCAGAGGTGGCTCTCCAAACCCTGGACTGTAAGCGGGTCCTGTCCTCCTACCTGAAGCGTATGCAGGCCCACTGTCACTCCTCACAGCTCTTTGTCTTCTATAACCCAAATCGGCTGGGAAGAGTGGTCTCTAAACATTCCCTTCCACTTGGGTGGCAGACTGCATTGCCTTCTTTTACGAGCAGGCCGGTCTCTTGCTGGAGCATCCAGTCATGGCGCACAATGTCCGAGCCATTGCGGCCTCTGTGTCAAGCCTGTGCTCCGTCCCTTTGGCTGAGATCTGTCGAGCCGCCACCTGGTCCTTTGTCCATACTTTCGCAGCTCATTACTGCCTGAAGAGGGAGTTCCACTGGGACATCGCCTTCGGCCAGGCAGTACACCATCATTTGTATGGGGTTTCAGGCTACCGGAGAATTAGTTCCTCGACACTTGGGGCCGCTTGTGGGTCTGGTGTCCTTGACCCAGTAGCTACTTCCCATGGTTCACCTTTATCTGGTGTCCCGTGGCTTTTTACAGGTTTTTTCTGTAGCCTGTAGCTAGGGAGTCCAATATGTGAGGACTGCCTTCCTGCTTGTTCCTGGAGAAAGCGTACTTACTCACCTGTAACAGGTGTTTTATTTATTTACATTCTCTTATATACCACGCTATTCTGCATCAGTGCGGTTTACATTGAACAAACCGAAATTACATTGAACAGGGCATTATAACTTGGAGATAACTATTTTACAGGGAACATGGGCTATGGAGGGTTAAGTGGCTTGCCCAAGACCACAAGGAGCACCTGTGGGACTAGAAACCCCAGTCCTTCCGGCCCAAGGTTGCTGTCCTCTAGTGGGATTTGAACCCCTGACCTTCCGGCCTGAAGTACCTTGCCCCAACCACTAGGCCACTCCTCCACTCAGGGACAGTAGGAATCAGTCCTCACAACCCTCCCGCCTCCCAATAGAGTTGCTTTTCTTTTTGCCATCTTGCACTATGCTATCATACTGAGACAAGATTGCACCCTTAGGCGGGTAGGGGACCACACATGTGTGGTACATCTCCCAAAGGCTTTCTTTGAAAGCTGGGGAGAGGTTACCGCATGGACTCCATCGGGGCCAATATCACCCATATGTGAGGACTGATTCCTGCTGTCCACAGAGAACACTTGTTACAGATCAGCAACTATGCTCCCTCTCTGCATTGGATGTTTTCATATAATTTTAGTGTGAATAAGAACATAAGAAATGCAATAATGGGTCAGACCAAGGTCCAGTAGTGGCCAATCCAGGTGACAAGTACCTGGCAGGTTCACAAAAGATACACAGGTTCCACAGTGCTTGCACTGGGGCAAGCAGTAGATTTCCTGGGTCCTCTTTCATAATGGTGTATAGAACGTTCCTCCAGGAACTTGTCCAAACCTTTTTTAAACCCAGCTAAATTAACAGCTTTTACCACATCCTCCGGTAACGAATTCCAGAGTTTGATTACACATTGAGTGAAAAAACATTTTCTCCTATTACTCTTAAATGGGTTACATTGTAGCTTCATTCTGTGTGCCTTAGTCTTTCTGGGCCCGATATTGAGGTGGGCAGGCTATGCCCCACGGCAGCGCATAGCCTGCCTGCCGACCCCCCCCCCCCTCCTCCCAACCCGTATATTAATTTCTGCGCCAGAGGAAGTGAATATCCGGGTTAGCCTGGATGCCCCACCAGCAGCAGAGGCTACACGGGTAGCAGCGATTTTCGTTGCTACCCGCATAACCTCTGCGTCTTAAAGATAGGCAAGAAAAAACCTTGGCTATCTTTAAGACGCAGAGGCTATGTAGGTAGCAATGAAAATCGCTGCTACCCGTGTAGCCCCTTCCTCTGCCCCGGAACGCCCCTAACATGCCCTGATGCTATGCGAGTAGTATCTGGGTGTGTTAGGGACTTAGTCGGAATATTCGAAGGGCACTACCTGTGTAGGTGCCCTTCGAATATCCTGGATAAGGCCCTTACACGGGTAACTAAGGAAGTTGCCCGTGTATGGGCCTTTGAATATCGGGCCCTCTACTTTTTGATGGAGTAAACAACCGATCTACGTTACTCCTCATTTGGCGTATTGTGTGCAATTCTGGAGGACACACTTTCAAAAAGATATAAGCAGGAAGGAGTTTGTGCACAGGATGGCTACTAAAATGGTTAGTGGTCTTAGTTATAAAGCATATGGGAACAGACTTAAGATCTTAATATGTATACTATAGAGGAGATGTGCATTTATGCCATGGAGGTATTTATCATAAGAGGAGAGCCTCTTTTGATTGAAAGCAAGCCCTGCAATGAGGGAGCATAGGATGAGGATGAAAATGGATAAACTCAGGAGTAATATGCAGAATTATTTCTTTACGGAAAGAGTGGTAGATGCGTGGAATGGTCTCCCAGTGGAGGTAGTAGAGACAAGGACAGTTTCTGAATTCAAGAAAAGCATGGGACAAAAAGAGAATATCTCTAAAGGAAAAAAGGGGACTACTGTAGTTGATATGGAAGGACAGATTAGATAGGCCATATGGCCTTTTTCTGCTGTCATGTTTTTGTTTCTACGCCATTCATTAATTTATAGACCTCTATCAAATCTCCCCTCAACCATCTCTTTTCCAAGTTAAAGAGCCCTAACATTTTAAGCCTTTCCTCATAGGGGTCTCCTTCCATCTCCTTTTCCATTTTGGTGGCTCTTCTCTGTACCTTTTCTAATTCCGCTATATCCTTTTTAAGATGCAGCGACCAGAACTGCACACAATAAGTGATTTGCTCCTCTTTAGTTATCAAATAGTTTTAATACATCTTCCCGGTTTATCAGTATTTCTTTCAATTCTTCTGATGCATCACCTTTAAATACCATTTCAGTCATGGTTCCATCCCCTTTACCATTTTGGTGGCTCTTCTCTGTAGCTTTTCTAATTTTTCTATATCTTTTTTAAGATATGGCAACCAGAATTGCACACAATATTCAAGATGTGTTTGCACTATAGAACGATACAGAGGCATTATAATATCCTTGGTTTTATTCCTCTTCCTTTCCTTATGATTCCTAGCATTCTATTTGCTTTCTTGGCCGCCGCTGTACCCTAGGTAGAGGGTTTTAATATATTATCCACAATGATGCCTAAATCTTTTTCTTGGGTGGTGGTTCCTAATATGGAACCTTGCATCATGTAACCATAGTTTGGGTTGTTCTTTCCTAGGTGCATAACTTTGCACTTGTCCACATTAAATTTCATCTGCCATTTGGACGTCCAGTCTTCCAATTTATCAAAGCCCTCTTGCAATTTATCACAATCATCTTGTATTTTAATAACTTTGAATCATTTTGTGTCATCTGCACATTTTATCACCTCACTTGTTCTCATTTCCAGGTCATTTATGAATATGTTAAAAAGGAGCAGGCCCAGCAGAGATCCCTGGGGTATTCTACTATTCACCTTTCTCCATTGAGAAAATTCACCATTTAGCCCTACTCTCTGTTTTCTATCTTTTAACCAGTTCCTGATCCACCATAGTACATCGCCTTCTACACCATGATTTTTAAAATTTTGCCAAGAGTCTCTTATGAGGGAACTTGTCTTAAGGCACTACTCTAACCATTATACTATTAGACATCTTGGTTCTGAAATGCTATCCTGGGGATGTCTATAGATATTTGATAGATGTGTATATAGGGCACGTCCACATTTCCGAAATCATGCCTGAACATGCACGTGCCTGCTTTTCTTTCAGAACCTCTGGCTTTGATGTCCCTCCCCAACACCCACCCACCCTTGGGATAATTGTAGCTTTATAGGTGTATAAACCTCTCAAAGGAAACGAGGTGCCATATTCACTTTCAGATACAGCTGTTTGTCCTCATCAGGCATACATTAAGGACCTGAGATTAATTAAGCTTCAGGTGAACAAAGTACATTAAACGTATTAGGTGTAGTTTTATTAGTATAAATATCCCCACCAACCCTTAGTAGGTAAAAAACATTTAAATACCTAAACACAACCTTAAAACTAAGATGCAGACAGCAGCCTAGCAGCAAGATGGGGGTTTTCCAGTCTTTTGCGTTGTCACATGTATGATTTTCTCCCAGTTGGTGAGGGGTCTTACATATGCATTAGGTGCAAGGAGCTCTTTGCTCTCAGTGAATGAGTCCGATCTCTGGAGACGAGAGTAGTGGACTTGGAGGACATAAGGAAGACAGAGAGTTACATAGATGAGACTTACAGGGATATAATACTGAAGTCCCACCTCCAGTCTGGCAGCATCCCTGTTGCCATGGAGGAGAGAGGTCACGTGACAGGAGAGCATTACCCTGGTGTGGCAGGAAGTGATCCTGTAGCTACGACCTGACCTCCAGGTGATGTAAAACCCTCTCACACCGAGGACGTTTTTCCAGGGCCATGTGCCCATGAGGGAAGGGTTAGGACATCCATTTTACTTGGTGATTTGATTATTAGGCATGTAGATAGTTGGATGGCTAGTGGACATGAGGATTGCCTGGTAACATGCCTGCCAAGTGTGAAGGTAGCAGACCTCACGAGCCACCTAGACAAGGTCTTAGATAGTGCTGGGGAGGAGTCTGCTGTCTTGGTAGATGTCAGTACCAATGACATAGGAAAATGTGGTAGGGAGGTTCAGGAGGCTAAATTTAAGCTTTTAGGTAGGAAATTGAAATCCAGAACTTTCAGGATAGCATTGTCCAAAATGCTTTCCGTTCCATGCGCAGGACCCAAAAGGCAGGCAGAGCTCCGGAGTCTCAATGCGTGGATGAGGTGATGGTGCAAGTATGATGGTTTTGGATTTGTTAGGAACTGAGGAACATTCTGGGGAAAGGAGGGGCTCTTCCGAAGGGATGGATTTCACCTTAACCGGGATGGAACCAGGCTGCTGGCATTAACCTTTAAAAAGGAGATAGAGCAGCTTTTAAACTAGATGATAGGGGAGAGCTGACAGTCACCCAAGAGCGCATGGTTCGGAACAATGTATCCTTGAAGGATACTACCAAAAGAATGAAGTTATGGCATATCAGCAGAGAGGTTCCAACAAAGACAAAAGCAGCCCAATTGCCCTTGAGTACGGAGCAGACAGAGCTTAAAGATTTCAAATTACCCCTGCCTACTGATAGCCAGATTAATATGAATAAAATACAGTTTCTAAAATGCTTGTATGCAAATGCTATTAGTCTAAAAAATAAGATGGGAGAGTTAGAATATATAACACTAAATGAGAGGTTAGATATCATTGGTATCTCAGAGACATGGTGGAAGGAGGACAAGCAGTGGGAGACTGTGATAGCTGGGTACAAGCTGTATCGTAATGTTAGAGCTGATAAAATTGGTAGAAGGGTTGTGCTCTATGTTAGAGAGGGCATTGAGTCACAAAGGATTAAAGGTTTGCAGGGAACAAAATTTGCTGTAGAATCTCTATGGAATGAAATTCCATGTAAAAAGGGGAAGGCAATGACAGTGGGGGTGTACTATCGACTGCCTGGCCAGAATGAACAAATGGATGATGAAATGCTCAAAGAAATCAGGGAAACTAACAAAAGTTACAGCACAGTAATAATAATGGGTGATTTCAATTACCCCGGTATTGACTGGGTGAGTGTCACGGCAGGACATGCTAGGGAGATAAAGTTTCTAGAGGAAATAAATGATAGCTTCTTGGAGCAGCTGTTTCATGAACTGACCAGAGGGGAAGCCATTTTGGACCTAGTCCTTAGTGGAACACTAGATCTGGTGTAAGAGATAAGGGTTTTAGGGCCATTTGGCAAAAAGGATCATAGCATGATCGCGTTTGATTTAATTAATGGAGGAGGGATGGTAAGGAAATCCACTGTACTACCTTTAAACTTTCAAAAGGGAGACTGTGATAAAATGAGAAAAATAGTTAAGAAAAAACTAAAAGGAGCAGTTGCAAAGGTTAAAGACTTAAATCAAGCTTAGGTGTTGTTTAAAAATACTATCTTGGAAGCCCAGACCAGCTGTATTCCTAGCTTTAAGAAAAGTGGAAGGAAGTCCAAACAACTGCCAGCATCGTTTAAAGGTGTGGTGAGAGAGGCTGTTGTTGCTAAAAAAAAAAAAAAAAGCATCTTTCAGGAAATGGAAAAAGAGCTAAAATGACAAAAACTGGAAACAGCACAAGCACTGGCAAGTTAAGTGCAAGGCATTGATAAGTCAGGCAAAGAAACCGACCAGAGGGGAAGCCATTTTGCATTTTGGACATAGTCCTTAGTGGAACACCAGATCTGATGCAAGAGATAAGGGTGTTGGGGCCACTTGGCAATAGTGATCATAGCATGATCACGTTTGATTTAATTAGTGGAGGAGGGATGGTAAGGAAATCCACAGTACTACCTTTTAACTTTTGAACGGAAGACTATGATAAAATGAGGAAAATAGTTAAGAGAAAACTAAAAGGAGCAGTTGCAAAGGTCAAAGACTTACATCAAGCTTGGGTGTTGTTTAAAAATACTATCATGGAAGCCCAGACCAGCTGTATTCCATACGTTAAGAAAAGTGGAAGGAAGACCAAAAAACTTCCAGCATGGTTTAAAGGTGAGGTCAGAGAGGCTGTTGTTGCCAAAAAGGCATCTTTCAAGAAATGGAAAAAAAAGCCAAAATGACAAAAACTGGAAACAGCATAAGCACTAGCAAGTTAAGTGCAAGGCATTGATAAGTCAGGCAAAGAAAGAATTTCAGAAGAAGCTTGCTGTGGAAGCAAAAACACGTAATAAATATTTTTTCAAGTACATTCATAGCAAAAAACCTGTGAGAGAGTCAGTTGGACAATTAGATGATAGAGGGGTAAAAGGGGCACTAAGAATGGACAAGACCATATCGGAGAAACTGAATGAATTCTTTGCTTCGGTCTTTACTGAGGAAGATGAAGGGATGTTACCCAGGACTGAAGTGGTATTTAAAGGTGATACTGCGGAAAAATTGAAAGAAATTGAAAGAAAAGTTCAAATGTTATTGAAAAGTTCAAATGTTATAATGTAAAAGTTCCAAAAACTGTTTTATGTAACGTGTTATTTGTAAACCGCCCCTGATCTCTGGAAGAGGCAGTATAGAAAACTGTAGCTAACAAATAAATAAATATCGATACACCGGGAAGATGTATTACAACTATTTGATAAACTGAAAAGTAGCAATCACCTGGACCGGATGGTATACATCCAAGGGTGTTGAAAGAACTGAAATATAAGATTGCAGGCCTGCTATTAGTAATCTGTGAACTGTCATTAAAATCATCTGTAATACCTGAAGATTTGAGGATCGCTAATGTAACACCAGTTTTTAAAAAGGGTTCCAAGGATGATCCGGGAAGCTACAGACCAGTGACCCTGACATCAGTACCGGAAAAATGGTAGAAACCATCATAAAAAACAAAATTACTGAACATGTAGATAGTCATGGCTTAATGGGAAATAGCCAACATGGCTTTAGACAAGGAAGATCTTGTCTTACTAATCTGTTATGTTTTTTTGAAGGTGTGAATGAACAGGTAGACAAAGGTGAGTCGGTTGATATAGTGTATCTGGACTTTCAGAAAGCCTTTGGCAAGGTCCCTTATCAGAGACTTTTGGCAAAACTAAAAATTCATGGGATAGGAGGCAGTGTACTATTGTGGATCAGGAACTGGTTAAAAGATAGAAAGCAGAGGGTAGGGCCAAATGGCCAATTTTCATAATGGAGAAAGGTGAATAGTGGAGTACCCCAGGGTTTTCTGTGCTGGGTCCCCTGCTTTTTAACATATTCATAAATGACCTGGAAAAGGGAATAACGAGTGAGGTTATCAAATTTGCAGATGACACAAAACTATTTAAAGTTGTTAAAACCCAAGAGGATTGTGGAAAATTGCAAGTGGATCTTGATAAATTGGAAGACTGGGCATCCAAATGGCAGATGAAATTTAATGTGGACAAGTGCAAAGTTATGCACCTAAGAAAGAACAACCCAAACTATGGTTACACGATGCAAGATTCCACATTATGAACCACCACCCAGGAAAAAGATTTAGGCATCATCATAGATAACATATTAAAACCCTCCGCCCAGTGTGCGGTGGCGACCAAGAGAGCAAATAGAATGCTAGGTATCGTAAGGAAAGGAATGGAAAATATAACAAAGGATATTATAATGCCTCTGTATTGTTCCATGGTGCGACCGCACCTTGAATATTGTGTGCAATTCTGGTCTCCGCATCTTAAAAAGGAAATAGCATTATTAGAAAAGGTACAGAGAAGAGCCACCAAAATGGTAAAGGGGATGGAAGGATATCCCTATGAAGAGAAGCTAAAAAGATTAGGGCTCTTCAACCTGGAAAAGAGACGGCTGAGGGGAGATATGATAGAGGTCTGTAAATTAATGAATGGAGCAGAACTGGTAAACGTAGATCGAATGTTTACGTCATCAGAATATAGAAAGACTAGGGGACATGCAATGAAGCTACAGGGTAACTTATTTAAGACTAATAAGAGAAAATATTTTTTCACTCTCAAAGTGTAATCAAACTCTGGAATTTGTTACCGGAGGATGTGGTAAAAGCTGTTAGTGTAGCTGGGTTTAAAAAAGGTTTGGACAAGTTCCTGCAGGAAAGGTCCATAAACCATTAAAAGGGACCCGGGATATCACTGCTTGACCCAATACAAGCATTGTGGAACCTGAGTCTTTTGGGGAAACTGCTAGGTACTTATGAACTAGATAGGCCATTGTTGGAAACAGGATACTGGGCTTGATGGACCTTGGTCTGACCCAGTATGGCATGTCTTATGTAGATTGCACTTGGAGGTCCCATTGTGAAATGTGCCTCCCTATCGACTGACTCACCATTGTCTACCTGTTTATTCACATTTTCAAAAGAATAATATAACAGATTAGTAAGACAATTTTCCTTGGCTAAATTCATATTCATCTGAATTGCTAAAGTACAGTGCTTTTAGATGTTTGGATGACAGATGCTCTTTATGGGTAGATATTTGCACTAGAAATATCTTGTTTGTCTCTCTTGGGTATGAATATGCAGGTACCATAATGTTGTTCTAGGTGATATTTTCTTGTGCAGAAAACCAAGCATGGATTTAATTATGAATGTCCTATCCTGTAACAGCCCACTTTATGGAATAGTATGAAAGATATTTTTAAAACATGTTTCTTCTTTAAAACATTCTAGGGAAGTTATGGGAGAGAAAAAGTATTATTTCTAAGACTTTTCCTGCTTCTGGGAATATTGCATTTTCACAATGGTAAAGCAAAAGACTCCAGGGATTATCTTTTGAAGGTAAGGCCGCCTGTTTCATTGCAGCAGTGTATTTTTTGTTGAGTTTGCATAAGAAAAATATTCAGATTAGTCTCTCTTCTGCAAATTAATTGTACTTGTCTTTTCCTTACAATTGGCATTTCTTGGTTTTTGTTATGTAGGCAAATAATTTATACCAGGAGCTCTTCATAGATCCTGCAAAAGTGGATAGTTTGTTACAGTTGGGCTTCTTACCTCAGGAGGCACGGCTGAGTCTGCGAGCTTGCGATGGGAATGTGGAATATGCTGCCAGTCACATTGCCAACACAAGAGAGGTACTCGCTTCCTATATTCCACAGGAGAAATGGACTGTGGTCTTAGCTACAGCATTTTTGGCTTTTTTTAAAGTATCTTTGTCTATGTTAATCTGCTTTGAATTTGGTATAATTTAGATTTGATTTTGTCATTCCAGCAGCTTCTGAGACTGAGAAAATTATGGAAGGGATTACTTAAAAATGTAGAGGCTGGCTATTGAATTCAGACTGCATTAGAGTTAAGGCTGTATTCTATAATAGTACAAATGCATAAATTGTGTATGTATACTTTTTCCTCGCGGGCAGTTTCTCCAAATGGGTTTGTTTTGCGCATACCATGATGGTCATGAATCTCACTCCTAAGACAGGCTATATGAAGTATGATTTCAGTCTCTCAAATGAAAGTGTGCGTGTACCTTCACTTTGAAAATTATCTTAGAGAACATTTGTACATATATTTAGAAATACAGGGCATTTGGGACTTCCGGTGACGTCACGGAGCTGATGGCGGCGGCTTAGCCAAGCTCCGTCCTTATCCCAGCCTAAACGGAGAGTTATAGAGCTATCCTGAACTGAGTGGTGGAAGGAAGACAGACCCTGATGAGTGCAATGTCAGTCCAGAAAAAACTAGCAGGCTTTCAGTCGGCGTATGTGCACCGAGAGGAGACGGTGTCCCCGAGTGTTGACGCCGCGGTGGAGAGTGGCGAATTGGGGAGTCTGGAAGAGGAGCAGCAGGAGGAGGAGGTGAAGGTGCTGGACGGTGCGGAGCTAAGAGGCTGGCTCCTAGAATTCAAGAGGGACCTGCAGAGTGACATTAAAGCAATGAGGAGTGATTTGAAAGAGGCGCTATACACGATACAGCAGGAAATGAATTCCTTAGGGCAACATGTGGAAGAGCTGGAGGAGCACGTGGCAGTGCAAGATGGAGAGCTGCAGGAAATGGCGGCAGAGCAAGATAACTTAAAGCGCATGCAAGTAGAGATGCAGGAAAAGATGGAGGACAGAGCATGGAGAAATAATCTACGAATTAAAAGGATTCCAGAAACTGACTTATTTAAAGATTGTGTGCAGGTAGTGAAGAGGCTATGTCTTCATATTTTGAAACTGGAGGGGGGAGAGCAGGCTCTGACGGATACCATTGGGGTGGAGAGAGCCCACAGAAGTTTGGGACCGCGACGGGAGAAGCAAGCACGCGATATTATAGTGTGCATGAGCTGCTTTCCAGTAAAAGAGAAAGTGCTAAACGTGGCAAGGAAGTATGGCTGCATAGCATGGGAGTCCTGCGAAGTTGAAATCTATAATGATTTATCTAAAGGAACGCTGGAGCGACGGAGAGGACTGCAGGAAGTGACAGCGTATCTGCGTGGGAAAGGATTGAGGTACCGATGGCTGTTTCCCTTTGGGCTCCTGATGACGGTGAATGGGGTTTCCAGAAGGGTGAAAGTGGCGGAGGAGGCCTAGGGAGTATTACAGGAGCTGGGATGTGAACAACTCCCAAAGGTACCAGAGAAAGAGAAGACTGGGAGCAACAAAGAGCATTGGAATAAGGAGCAAGGCACCTCGCAGTGGCAGCGGGTGACGGAGAAAGGGAAGAGACTTAAAAGACTGTCACAAGAGCATGAGAAAGGCCAGATGGAGGTGGACATATGAGCTCCAATGGTTGAATGGGATCAAGAAGAAGTGTCTGTTGAGGAGTGGTGCATCAGGTTGTGAAGATGCAGGACTTAATGGGCCGTCAGGGGGGGGGAGTTGGGGAGTGGGGATGGTAAGGGGAAAGATGTGGGGAAATGTATATATAAGGGGATTGTAAAGCTGTGATGGAGAGAGGGGGTTGGTTGGAGGGGTGGAGGGCATGAGATATGATTGCAGAAGAGGGCATCGTATCTCAGAAGGGGGTCTGGTATGTTAGAGAGGGGGGAAGAACCTGGAACTTCGGGATGTGGGGGATGGTGGCTGAGGGGATAGGACATGACACACATGGAAGGGTGCAGGACAGGGCAGAGGGGGAGGGGTGTGGGGAGGAAAGGGGGGTGGATGGAGAAGAGGGAGGAAGGGAGACACAACTCGAGGAAGGTGGGAGGGAGGAGGTGGCTGGGTAATGGGGAAATGATGAGGATTGGATCAATTAACGTAAAAGGGTTGAATGCGCCACACAAACGTAGACGGCTGTATCGGGAAATTCAGAAGAACAGATGGGAGGTGGTTTTGTTACAAGAGACGCATTTAAAGAGGGGGGATATTGGGAGATTGAAATATAAGGGGTTCCCAGATCAGTTTTACTTGTGCAATACGGCAGGGGCAAAGAGGGGAGGGGTTACTATATGGGTGCAGGAGGGGAGTGGCATACAGGTACGGGAGAGTTTGAGGGATCAGGAAGGGCGGGTGATGGGTATTCGGGGGAGGCAGGGGAAGGAGGATGTCACAGTAGTATCGGTATATGGACCTAATGGGAACCAGGTGGCTTTCTGGAAGGGTACATCTCCAGGAACAAGCAGGAATGTAGTCTTCACATATGGGTATCATCGGTACCGACGGAGCCTGCGCGGGAACGCTACCCAGCGTCCAATAGGAAAGCTTTTGGGAGCATCCCACAGCGCCTGCGTGCTGCCTTCCCGCCTTTCCCAACTGTCCCTCTCCAGTTCTTCATTTTCTGCGGAGCTGACAGGTCGCACATCCTGTCACTGCAGAAAAAAATCCCTTCTATTCTTCTTTTTTGTGGTCGCGTCTGCCATCCCTCGACGCTACACCGGTACCGCCGGTTCTTCTTTCTTTTCTTCTTAAAAAAAACCAAAAACTTTCTTCTGGAGTCTTTCCAGTAATTTTTCTCTTCAGGTGCCACGCGCCATTTTGGGCACTAGGCCCAACTTTTTCTTCAGAATGGAAAAACCCGCTTCGGGTTTTAAAAAGTGTTCTAAGTGTGGCTGTACCATCTCTGTCACCGACACCCATGAGTGGTGCCTCAAATGTTTAGGTCCTGACCATTCTATATCAGAGTGTGTTGCCTGTGGGATGATGTCGAAAAGGGGCCGGCAGAACCGAGCTGCTAAAACTAGCACCCTTTTTCCCTCTGATGCAGCCTCCATGGCATCGACGTCTTCCAGGGCTTCGTCTTCCTCCCATGGATCTCAGGTAACTAAACATAAATCTAGCCGGTCCTCAAAGGGTAGATCTCCTTCTAGACAGCGAGATGCCTCTGGCATTGCCCTTGAGGGAATTTCACCGGCAAAATTTCCCTGGCGGGAGGCTTCGGCTTCCAAAGCAGTAATGGGGCTCCAGGATGTTCTCGAGGCTTCAACCTCGGCAGAACTACTGGTGCCATGCTCTGGGGTACCGGCCGCTTCATCCAGTACTGATACCCAAGCATCTGCAGCATCGATAGACCAGAGATTCTTGGCTATTGAACGCAGTCTGGCGGCTCTTCTCACAGCCTCGATGCCTCTGAAACCGCTTCAGACAATTCAACCGGTACCGGCACCGACTGCATCGACATCGGCAGGTATTCTACCCAGACCGAGTCATGCGTATCCATCCGGTATCGACAGGTCGGTACCGGACCACTCCGATGCCGACTTCGATCGGTACCGGTACCGTGCCTTGCACGATCACCCGGATCGGAGATACTTTGAATCCTCAGATGAGTCTGAAGACTCTGAAAGCTCTGCTGATACCAGAGTACTTCTTCCTGAGGATTCTTCTTCTCCTCAGCGTATGATGTCTCTGCCAGAGGATATGTCCTTTCAGGATTTTATCCGAGATGTGGCTCGAGGTCTATCCATCACAGTTGCTCCTGAAAAAGAGCCTAGGGCAAAGGAATTAGAAATCCTGCAATACCCTAAAGCTCCCAAGGAGGCAGCTACCTTACCTATTCATGAGATGTTGAATGACCTCATGTTAAGGATGTGGGAAACACCTCTAACCACATCTCCTCACTCTCGAAGACTCGACACCATGTATCAAGTTCCTCCTTGTCCTGGGTTTCCGAAGACTCAGTTACCACACCATTCCATGGTGGTGTAATCAGCTATGAGAAGGATAAAGAGTGCAAAAAGGCATGCGTCTAATTCTCTAGGACGTGAATGTAGGACTCTTGATGCCTTTGGACGTCGAACCTTCCAGGCTTCCATGCTTTCTGCTAGGATCAGTTCCTATATCTTATATATGGGAATGTTCCTTAAGGAGGTCACAGGAGATTTAGAGCTTATGAGCCCTCTCCTTCCAGATGATAAGAGGCAAGATTACCTCGCCCTTGTCAAACATGCTCAGGATGTTTCCAAGTTTGTGAATCGTGCAGCCTTTGACTGCTTTGAGTGCATAAGCAGAACCTCTGATATTGCCATAGGTGCACGTAGGATTGCCTGGCTCCAGGCATCTGACTTGGAAATTTGGGTACAAGATAAACTAGGGAATATTCCTTGCACAGGAGAAAATCTCTTTGGCAAGAATTGGCAGGAAAAAGCTAATGAGATAGATGGTGACATGATCCTGTGAGGAAAAAAATCCTCTAAGAAACCATTCTTCAGTAAGAAGAAGAAGTTTTATCCCTCCTATACCCAACAGGGGCATCGCTTAGGTCAGTCTGCCCAAAAGGGACAGCAGCAACAACCTAGGCAAAGAAAGACGAAAGCAGCTAAGCCTCAACCGGCTCAGCAAATTCAGCCTCCACAGGGGCTTTGATTCCTATCTAGAGAACTTTGCCTTCCTGGCCCTGAATGGCCCAGAACCCTCCACCATCCCAGGAACGTTATGTCATTTTGCCCCCAGATGGGGTCAGATAACAGCAGAAAATTGGACTCTGTCTATTGTAAGAGAGGGGTACAAGCTTCATTTCCTCAGCATGCCCCCTCCTACAATGGTAAGACAGTTCAATTCTCACACCTCTCTCAACAACCAGTTAGGTCAAGAGGTCACTATGCTTCTTGTCCAAGGGGCAATAGAAGAGGTACCCATTCCCCAATGGGGTACAGAGTTTTACTCCCCTTATTTCTTTATTCCAAAGAAAACAGGAGGACACTGACCCATCTTAGACCTCAGAGAATTGAACAAATTCCTGTTCAAAGAGAAGTTCAAAATGATTTCTCTAGGAACTCTGCTGCCATACCTTCAGAGTCAGGATTGGCTTTGTTCTCTAGATCTCAAGGATGCGTACACTCATGTTCTCATCCGTCCAACTCACCGAAGGTTCCTTCGCTTTCTGTGACAAGGGAAACACTCCCAGTACAGGGTTCTTCCTTTTGGCCTGGCCTCTGCACCAAGGGTGTTCACAAAATGCATGGCTGTGGTGGCAGCATTTCTCCGCACCCTAGGAATATTCGTCTTCCCTTACTTAGATGACTGGCTCATTCGAGCCCCTTCAGAGCCAGAGGCCAGGGTTGCTCTCTCTCGCACAATGCGCATCCTTCAGTATTTGGGACTTGTCATAAACTTCCCAAAATCCAACCTTGCTCCCACTCAGTCCCTAGAGTTTATAGGAGCTCTGCTGGGTACCAGACAGACAAGGGCCTACCTTCCACAGCCCCGCTGCCTTCGCATTGTGCAGTTAGCTTCCCAAGCAGTGCTAAAACCTCACCTCACTGCTCGGGAAATGTTACAATTGCTAGGCCACATGGCATCCACCGTGCATATGGTTCCTTATGCTCGCCTCCATATAAGGGCAACCCAGTGGAAATTATCCACTCAGTGGACTCAGGCGTCAGGTTGCCTGTCAGACAAAATAGCAAACTCAGATCGCCTTATTTTGTCCCTCCAATGGTGGCAGTCACCCCAAAACCTTTTGGTGGTGTCTCCTTTTCAGCAACCCCCACCCCAAGCCACTCTAACAACAGATGCTTCAGAGGTGGGTTGGGGAGCCCACCTGCAAGGCCTCTCTACCCAGGGTACCTGGACTCCACAGGAGGCCTGTCTACACATCAATCTCCTGGAACTCAGAACAATCTTCCTTGCTCTTCGAGTATTCCACTCCCAGCTCAGCTACAAGACAGTCCTAGTTCAAACGTACAATCAAGTAGCCATGTTCTCTGTGAACAAGCAGGGCGGAACAGGCTCTTTGTCGCTCTGCAACAAAGCTTTGCGAATATGGGCCCTCGCCAGAGAGCATCAGATTCATCTCCTTGCGGTGTATCTTCCAGGCATTCAAAACTCTTGGGCAGACAGACTCAGCCGAGTTCTGCTTCCACACGAATGGTCTCTCCATGCAGACCAGGTGGCCAGAATTTTTCAAATTTGGGGAACCCCGGACATAGACCTCTTTGTATGTCCGCTGAATGCCAAACTTCCCCGGTTCTGTTCCAGAATTCCGGCTCAGGGTTGTCAGGCCAGAGATGCTTTCCTCTTCCATTGGGATCAGGACTTCCTGTATGCCTTTCCACCCATTCCCCTAATTCCCAAAACCTTGTTCAAACTTCAGAGAGACAGAGGTCATATGATTCTCATAGCTCCACGTTGGCCACGGCAAATGTGGTACCCTCTGCTCCTACATCTCTCTCAAGCTTCGCCTCTGGAGTTAGGATCTGCTCCAAATCTCCTTTCTCAAGAGGGCGGGATGCTGTGGCATCCCAGTCCCCAGTCTCTGCATCTCAGGGCCTGATTGCTGAAAGCCTAGAACTTCACGGTCTTAACCTTTCCCAGCAGGTAAAGGATATCCTTTATGCTTCCAGGAAGCCTTCCACAAGACGCTCTTATGCATTTAAGTGGAAAAGATTTACCATATGGTGCTCGCAGAATGGTCTTAACCCTCTTGCGATACCTCTGGAATCATTACTGGAGTATCTCCTTCATTTATCAAATGCAGGGCTTAAGACCAATTCAGTGAGAGTTCATTTGAGTGCTATTGCAGCTTCTTTCAAGCCTCTAAATGGACAATCTATTTCCTCTCATCCTCTCATAGCGAGATTTCTGAGAGGCCTCCTTTTAACTAAGCCTCCCATTAAGCCACCACCGGTGACATGGGACTTAAATCTGGTTCTTGGGCAGCTCATGAAACCGCCCTTTGAACCATTAGCCACTACCTCTTTGAAATTCCTTTCCTGGAAGGTCATTTTTCTTATTGCAATCACATCAGCACGTCGCATCAGTGAATTGCAAACATTGGTGGCTGATCCTCCTTATACAAGGTTCCATCATAATGAGGTAGTCCTTAGGACACATCCACACTTTATGCCAAAGGTGGTGTCATCTTTTCATTTAAACCAAGTGGTTTACCTTCCTGTATTCTTCCCAAGGCCTCACGCCTCAAATGCAGAAAGGAATCTTCATACTTTGGACTGTAAAAGGTTCAGAGGTGTATCCGGCAGAGGTGTTCAGCCGGATACACATCACGGGTTAGCTGGCTGAAGGAAGGTGGCACTTGAAACAGGGCAGTTGTCCCGAAAAGTGCTTGAAGATAATACCGTGGAAGTTTGATGAAATAACATTACCAACAGAATATGCTGACACAGATAAGGATTTATTTAAAATATTACAAAAAAATGATTAAAAGGGAATAAGCCGTCTGGTGTGGGTGGATATTTTATTCCTTCCTCCTTCGGCTTTTTCCGACAATAATTGTAATAGAAAGGGTTCACTTAGTTTGGTGATTCTTTGGGATTGTAGATTTTAGTATATTTATTACCAAACAGTGAGGGTTCATTTTATGGGACGGCTTAAAGGCATATGTGAGGGGAAGGTTTATTTTGTGGGGGGCGAAATTGAAAAAGGCCTGGGGTGCTAAGGAGTAGGAGTTAAGTCGAGAGTTGGCAGCAGCAGAGGGGGTGTATAGGACAGGGCATTGAGAGAGACAGGAAAGTGGTGGTGCAGGTGAGGGGGGAGTTACAGGCCTTACAGGTGGATCAAATTGCATTAGAAAGGACTCGGGAGAAGCAGATGTATTATGAATTCGGGAATAAGGCGGGGAGATTGCTGGCGCGTAAGTTGAGGCGGAAAAGGGCGGTTTCTATGATTTATCAAATTAAAGGTGATAATGGGCAGGTGCTCCGAGATGAAAAGGAGGTTAGAGAACGGTTTGCACAGTTTTATCACAAATTATATCAAAGGGATGAAGGAATTGGGTTAGAGCAAATACACAAGTATTTGGAGGAGGTAGAGTTGCCTCAACTAACGGAGGAAGTTAGAGAAAGGTTAGAGGAGGGAATTTCCAGGGAGGAGGTGGGACGGGTGGTGAAGGGGTTGGTGGGGGGAAGGCACCGGGGTTAGATGGGCTGCCTGGGAGTTTTTATAAAGTATTTTGGGCGGAAATAGGGGAGCTGTTGTGTAGAGTGTTTAACGGGATGGAGGAGGAGGGGGGATTTGCTGCCGAGTATGCTTACGGCGGGAATTACCATCTTACCTAAAGCTAGGAAGGACCCTCTGGAGTGCGGATCGTATCAACCCATCTCTCTGATTAATTTTGATGTAAAAATTTTGGCTAAAGTACTAGCAGGGAGGTTGGCACCAAGGTTGCCGGGATTGATAAAGGCGGATCAGTCTGGATTCATTGTGCGGAGGCAGACGGCGGATAATATAAAAAGGGCTTTGGGAGTGGTGTGAGAGGCCTGGGAGGGGCGGGAAGAATTTCTTCTTATGTCAATTGACGCCGAGAAGGCGTTTGATAGGGTGCACTGGGATTTCTTTAAGCAGCGGATTTAAACCACTTGGTTTAAATCCGCTGCTGATCGCTGGAAGTAGCGGTATACAAATGTACACTAAATAAATAAATAAATAAGTGCTGAAGAAACTGGGGTGTGGCCCGAATTTTGAAAAGTGGGTGGGGGGCTTTAATCGGGGTCCTTGGGCGCGGGTGAAGGTGAATGGGAGCTATTCAGGGGATTTTGAGTTGCGGAGAGGGATGCGACAAGGGTGCCCCTATGTCACCTTTATTGTTTGCTATGGTGGTCGAGCCGCTTGCACAGCAGATAAGGGAGAATGATAACATTTTGGGATTAAAAAGGAGGGGGTGGAACATAAAATATCTCTATATGCGGATGATATCTTCTTATATATTAGTAATCCACAGGCGGTATTGCCTAAAATTATGGGGGAGTTGGATAGGTTTGGGGGAGTGTCGGGGTTCAGGTTGAACCTGGATAAAACCGAGGTGTTAAACGTCTCAGTGCCCAAAGAGGTGGAGCTACAGCTGAAAAGGGTTTATCCAGTGAAATGGGTTAAACGGTCCCTGGGATATTTGGGGGTGCAGATTCCGGCGGGATATGCAGAGGTTTATCAGGTTAATTATCCCAGAATGTTGGGGGAGATCAGTAAGGACCTAGAGGGATGGATGAATTCGGAGGTGTCGTGGCTTGGGCAGATAGCGGGGGTTAAAATGAATATTCTTCCACATGTGCTTTATCTATTTCAGGCTTTACCGGTTAGGGTGCTGGAGGGGGTGTTGAAGACGTTGCAAAGGAAGGTATTCAAGTATATCTGGAAAAGGAAACCACCGCGGATAGCAAAGGAGGTTATGTACGCGAAACCAGATGAAGGGGGTTTAGGGGTGCCTAATTTTAGGGATTATTATAGGGCGGTGCAGATCTGGCATTACTAGATTGGAGAGGGAAGGGGTTAGTTAAACTGGGGGTGGAATTGGAGAAAATATATGTCAAGGGGGGTAGATTAGCTGCCTGGCTGTGGGTGCCAAAGCAAGATTGGAAGGGATTGGGGATGGGCTCGCCGATTATGAGGCATGTGATAGAAATATGGGATGGGGTGCCGGCACAGGAGTTAAAAGATAGGGGGAGCAGGTTCTCGATGTTAACCCCGTGGAGGGGTTGGAAAGATTTTAAGCTGGGATGGGAAGGAGGGACGTTGGATGGATGGACAGGCAAGGGTTTGGAGTGCTTTTATCAGGTGATGGATGATGGAGAGGTGATGGGGTTCAATGAAGTACGAGAAGGGTATGGATTGGAGGAAAAGGATAGGTTTGTCTACTTTCAGGTACGGAATTTCATTTTGAGAATGAGGGAAAAAGGAGGGATTTCAGGGCAGCTCTCTGAAATGGAGGCCATTTGGTATGGGAAATGGGGGTCGAAAGGAATGATTACAGCATTGTACAAAGGGGTGAGGAGAGGGGGGAGCTCGAGTTTTAGATATATGGGTGAGTGGAAAGGGATTTGGGCGTAACAATGGGGCCTAAGGAATGGAAACAAGTGTGGGAACAGGTGAAAAGAGCTCCCTGGTCCAGTAGTATCAAAGAGAATTGTTATAAGATTATGTTCAGATGGTACTACACCCCAGAGAGATTGCATAAAATGTATCCTGGGGTGAACTCAGGGTGCTGGAGGGAATGTGGAGAGGTAGGGACGTTTTGGTATACCGTATTTTCACGCATATAACGCGCGCGCTATATGCGATTTTACCTACCGCGCAACCCTCTCGCACGTTATTTGCGGGTACGCACTATACCAAATCTTTCTTCCCGACTAGCTTTCGGGAACTAAACCCCTCTTCCTGCGATTGGAACGAAACCAGCACGAGGGGTTTGCTTTTAACAACACAGCTACAGGGCACCACTACAGCCTCTGTCATCAAAGTGCTGAGTAACAGCTGCACTCTCAGGTAAATTACAGCCCAGCAAAGGTGTCTTCTCTTTTGTTCTGAGGGTGAGCTTTTTATGACTGTAGTTCAAAGATGGACAGAAAGAGGCTGAAGGGTAACACGCTTTCCTTACCGCAGGGTCTGGTATCGGTTTCTTGGGGTGAGAGCAGCAAGAGCTGTGAGGCCAGGCTTTGGGGATCACTCACTCTGCTACTCCACTCAAAAAAAGTCCACGTGCCAGGAGTTTATTTCAAAACCAAAGTGAATTTACTGCCACACAAGAGATATCCACATAACAGCAAGGAAAAGTTTGAGATAATACAGACAATCATCTGCAAAATCCACAATCTCAATCTCTAGCTAAAGACGAAGCCCTGAAGTAAAAAAACAAACAATCCACTTGAAATCCAAATCTCAAGCTCCTTGAGCACTCATAGTACCGTTTTTACGCGCATATAACGTGCGCACTATATGCGAGGGCGCGTAATGTGAGAACTTTATTACATAAAAGCCCAATCTCCGCGCATTATATGCGGGTGCGCGTTATATGCGCGAAAATACGGTATTTGGTGGGGGTGTGACAAGATTCAAGAATATTGGGGTAGGATACGGAGTTGGATTCAAGGGAACTTAGGGGAGGAATTGGAGCTGGCGCCGGGTATATTTTTACCATCTTGGTGGGGGGGGGAGCGTGAAGGAGGAAGGGGGGCATAGTTTATTGGCCTGCTTAAGTGCCGCTCGATGTGCCGTGGCGGCGGCCTGGAAACAGAGGGAGGCCCCATCTATGGCGCAGTATGAAGGTAGATTGCGGCATATTGTATTGATGGAGAAACTAACAGAAGCTAGAAGACAGAGGGTGGATACGTTTGAGGTGAACTGGGGGGAGTTGTGGAAGGTTATTTCCAAAAGGGGGGAGGGGAGGGAGGATGGGGGGGAGGGATGGAGGGGAGTAGTTTGGATGGGTAATTTGGTTATTTGTTTGGTATAGTATAATTAGAATTTGGTAGATAGGTTGGGTAGGAAGGTGGTGTTTTGGTTTTGAGAATATGATTTGAAATGTAATAGTTGGGGGGGAATGTAATAAAGACTGAAAAATAAAAGACAATATTACGCAAGTGGGAGGGGGAGAGAGGGGGTTAGAGGGGGATGGGGGTGGGGGATATACAAATGTTAGAAAGTGCAATGTTAGGATATGAAAATATGCAAACTTATTTTGTTTGATTATCTGGAATGTTATGATAATGGTGATCAATAAAAATTTAAAATGAAAAAAAAAAAAAGAATATGTATTAACCAGCCCAAAGGAAAGTGAAGGGCTTTTTCTCTCATTTGAAAAAGGTCACCAATTTTCATATAAGAAGTCACTTAGTTTCTTTAGAAATGAGCATGATGACCATTCGCTTGTGTGGGTGATGATCCAACTGACAGTATTAATGCAGAATATCTCTGGAAGTATTAAAGAAAATCTTTGAAATATTTTACAGGGATACATGGAATTTCCTGTGCAACGACTGTCTCATGGAGTCTTCTCTGTGTCCATGTTGATATATGGATATATTTAGTCTCCTTTTTACCATCAAATATTCCTCCTTCTTTTGAAAAATGGGCTACTTTCGTTGCTTTTATTTTCCTCCCTGCTGTCTCATATATTTTAGTTAGGATTTTGGCAGTTCAGAAGTTAAATTTTCAGTGTGACCGGCCTGATTCTTCTGCCTTAATTAGATTTTTCCTATACATTTTGTCCTTTGAGTTTGAGTCAAAGAGTTTCCTCATCCTGGTCAAGAAAAAGTCCAGTGACTTCAAATACTAACCCTGATACAGCTACAAAATATCCATCACAGACAATCACAAGATTTGTTTGTGCTACTTGAACTAACAATAGGATGAACTTGGCTTTAGTTTCTGCTCAAGGATGTTATCCAGCTTGACCTCCAGTGACATCGCCACCAAAGATGGACATCTAGTAAGATCACTCCTGCTGCAAGGCTAATTACTTCCAGCCTATCCATCACTATTTGCCAGCTGAAGCCCAAAACTAACACAACCACTTCAGAAAAGTGAGGGGCACAACCACTTGAAGAAAATTGCTGATTTGAAGCACTATACCTATACCAGAGCAGTAGGCCTAAGCCCAAACTGAGAGAGGGCTGACTTGCACATGGCATCCACACTGGACAAGCAAGCAACCAAAAAAACTGTGTTTAATTTCACAAGAAACAAATGAGAAGATTTGCTAAACCATAATGAAATAAAAGCTTGACTGGAGGAGATAAAGGAAGCAATTGTCAGTGCAAGAAATGACATGCATAATCTAATAGTAGACCTCCGCACTCACCTAAAAAAAAACCTAGGACATAGAGTTGAAGCCCTGGACGAGAAAAGGGAAAATCAATATGATAAGTAAACTCAATTAACTTTTTTCTGACCTGGAAATACTGCAGAATGAGTATGAAACTAAATTAGATGACTTTTAAAATGGACTGCATCACTAAAACCTGTGTACCAGAATCACAAGAATATCAGGATTTCACAACAATTATTTAGAGCATCTGCACCAACCTTTTCTTCAAGCTGTCCCAGGTATGGGAATGCCTGACATTAAAATTGAAAGAGCACACCTAACTCCTAGTCCTCCACAAAATAACTGCTCTCAGGACATTGTAGTATGTTTCTTAGAGTACCCAGTGAAGCAAAACATTTATGACACAGCTAAACTTGTGAACTACTGGAAATGGGAAGGACATGCTGCATTTCTATACAGATCTGTTTCCAGATACACTAAAAATAAATAAATAAAATAAAGGTGTGACTTGCAGACATTACCAGATATCTAAGAAAAGTCCATCAGTACTTTATTTTAGCTTTTCTATTCAGTCTCACAATTACAATAAAAGGATCAGCAATTAAATGTGAGACCTGTTCCAGAAGGAATAAAGAAACTCTGAAATGCAGGCATCAGTGATCTCCCAGAAGAACCTCCGGACATAAAAATGGATAAGACCTAACCAATGCCGGAAAGCTGGAACACATTTCCCATAGACAACATGGCAATCACTGACACAGAGGATTCAGAGACTCAAATCAAAGACCAGCAGTCCAGAACCAGCCCAAGACCTCAACAAAAGGAACTGCACCACAAATCATGTAGTGTGGACAAGCAGCATGCTGTAGTCAACTATAAATCTACAGATGAGCATTTGGTGAAAGACCTGGGAAGTTTAAATGGGACATTTGTGAATGATGTATGGATTCCAGAGCAAACATATATTACTTTGAAGCTGGATGATAAACTGAGATTTGGATATGATATCCTTTCCATCAGATAAATTGTATGCATCTTACTGGGAAGTATTACATCAGCCAAAAATTCCATCTATTCTTAGCTTTACTACTCTTAAAAGGTATTCCTTCAAGATCATGCAGGATATATGAAGTCCCCACTGATACACAATGTCATCTAATGGAGCCTATTGGATTAAAAATTAGTAAATTTTAAAAAAAAGAAATATAGGGCATTCTGGCTCTCAAAAAGAGTTTGGCCGCATTCTTAGCAGCCTCGGTACCAATAACATCGAGAGCTTCAGGAGTGCAGGCTTCAACACCAAGCCTTCAGCCATGTGTATCTGCCCTGATATCAGCCCTTGAGCCGGCATTGACTAAAACAGTGAGGGTGGTACTGCCATTGGAACTGACCAGTTCCCCAGTATCCAACTGGCATAACCCGAGGTAGCTCTCTGTTCCAATACCTCAGAGCGTTGGTACCAGCATCAACCTTCGACATCAATGAAACATCAAGGTCAAACTCAGGCTCGCTAATACTTTGACTTCTTGCCAGACTCCAGTTCCAGTTCTTCAGAGTCTGACGAGGTATACCTCAATTCCCAGGAACTACCAGACATTCCTTTGGACCTTTCACCACCTCAGGAACTGCGTTGGTCCTCATCAGAGGATATATGCTTTCAGGACTTCATATGTGACATGGCAGCAGGGCTCACTGTTACAGGCGCCTCAGAAAAGGAACTGAGGGCAGAGGAACTGGAGATACTCCAATACTCTCCCACGCCCAAGGAAGCAGCTACATTGCCGGTACATCAGATCCTACAAGACCTTATGCTCCGTATGTGGGAAGCCCTGCTCATGGTTCCACCTATCAGCAAAAGGCTTGACATCAAATACGAGAGTACCCAGGCTTCCAAAATCCTCAGCTCCCCCACCACTCCATGGTAGTGGAATTGGCGATGTGATACATAAAGAGTTCTAAGAACCATTCATCTATGCCTTTTTGCTTCTCTCTTAGATTCATTGTACCTATGCACCCAGAATCCCACCCAAGGAAGCCTTCTCATATTTCTCGACTTATCTTCAGCCTTTGATTCCCTTCCCCACCACCAACTTTTAGACAGGCTGTACGAAATAGGACTGAGGGACACAACACTAAGGTGGTTCCACTCTTACTTAGAAAATAGGACACAACAGGTCCACATAGGGAATGACACATCCCTACCATTTACCCTAAAACAGGGAGTCCCCCAAGGATCCAGTTTATCCGCGCTACTATTCAACATTTTCCTTCAACCAGTTTGCAAGATTTTCCAAAGTCATGGAATCTATTACCAATTATATGTGGATGACATTATGTGCTTCACTCCATTCAATTTAGCAAACCCTAACTTTACCAACATAAGCGAATGCCTCACAAACCTAAAGACTTGGCTCTTGCATCATAATCTTCTAATTAACCAATCTAAAACCAAAGCTCTTCAAGTATTTACCAACACTTCCTATACTCCACCAACAACCCTTACTCTTGGTGATCTCACCCTCACTATTAAAAATCAAGTGAAATATCTTGGTCTTATCCTTGATCAGAACCTCACATTCACTGAACAGATAAAAAGAACCTCTAATACAATATATGCAAAACTACTTACTCTTCGGAACCTCCAACCTCTCCTAAACCCCGACTCCTTTCGCATTGTCTGCCAGGCTCTCACCATCCCATCCCTTGACTTCTGTAATCTCATCTATCATGACCTTCCCAAGAATAGCATACAACCTATCCAAATGGCACAAAACACAATAGCTTGCCTCATCACAAATAACCCTAGACGATCACACATAACGCCAATCCTCCACGATCTCTACTGGCTCCCCATTCAATCCAGAGTTAAATTCAAAGTAATCACCCTCATACATAAAATCATCTCCAATGAGTCAGCTCCATGCCTCTCCTCGCTCCTATACAATTCCAACAACAATAGAACGCCACACCAATACTAAAAACCTTCTATCTATCCCAACTACCAAGAGAAAATGCAATCAAACTACCTGTAATCGGGCATTCTCCCTTTATGCCCCCTCCTTATGGAATGCCCTACCACATGGACTACGGAACTGCTCTGATTACTCTGAGTTCCGGAAGAAGCTAAAAACCCATCTCTTCCAGGAACATTTTGCCCTACCACCATAGCCCTCCCTCTACACCCTTTCTCTCCCGCTCAACCCTCCCTCTAACACCCTACCCAATTCATCTCCTTTGACCTCTCTCCACCTCTTCTGTAAATAATCATGTAAATAGTTCTTGTCCATGAAGACTCCCCATGGACAAAATTACTTATATTAACCACTTGTACCCTCATTATGTTTGTTTCTGTGTAATCAGTCGAAATATACTGCTGTATTATGTTCTCTGTAAACCGTCTTGAATTGTAGAAAGACGGTATATAAAAACTGTTAAATAAATAAATGCCACCTGGCAGAGGTTCGAGGATACTCGATGCCTTTGGGCGGCAATGTTTCCAGGCATGCATGTTGGCCTTCAGAATAAATTACATTTATAAATAAATACATGCTCTATATGGGCATGTTTCTGTCACCAGGGATCTGAAGACTTTTGTCCCCATGCTGCCTGAAGATAAACAGAGTGCTTTCTAGGCACTCATCAAGCAAAGCCAGAATAATTCTATGGTTCTTACTAGGGCCTCTTTCGAGGCCTTTGAGTTAAGCAGCAGAGCTTCAGCAGTCTGCATTGGTGCTCATAGAATGGCCAGATCTCAAGCAATGGGTCCAGGGTAAACTGGCTAATATCCCATGTATTGGGGAAAATCTTTTTGGTAAAGGTTGGAGAGAAAAAGCAGGAGAGATTGAGGCAGACGATCTCACCCTCAAACACCTTTCCAGGAAGACAGCTGACTCATCCAAACGGAAGGCTCTTCCCAAGAAATCTTTCTATCCCAAAAAGAAAAGATACTGTCCTTCTTACCTGCCTTCTGCTGCTTATCAACCTCAGTATACTCTGCAGAGACAGCAGGGCTCTCGCAAACCCCAAAAGCCCAAGGCTCCTAAGCCTCAACCAGCTCCACAGGCACAACCTGCACCTGTTTTTTGACCCCTTCCTCGAGAGCATGGCCAATCTGCCCCTGGAAGGTCCTCAGCCCCTCCACATAGCCGGCAGACCATGTCATTATGCCCACTGGTGGCACTTCATAACATAGGAGCAGTGGACATTCCAGATAGTCCAAGGGGGTTATCAGCTTTATTTCAAAACCTTACCACCCACGCAACTTTTCAGGAGTTATCCAACACAACCCCTTCAAAGCACTCTTAAAGGAAGAGGTGACCACCCTGTTCTCTCAGGGGGTCATAGAAAGAGTTCCTTCTTCTCAAGAAGGGATGGGCTTCTACTCATCATATTTTCTCATACCAAAGAAAACAGGAGTATTCAGGCCCATCTTAGATCTCAAGAGACCTAAACAGATTTCATGGTCCAAGAGAAATTCAAAATGATTTCTTTAGGAACTCTTCTACCATACCTCCAGAGACAAGATTGGCTGTGTTTTCTAGACCTAAAGGAAGTATACACGCATTTACTGATCCTTCTGCGTTTCATGTTTCAGGGAACCCGTTATTAGTACAGGGTTCTCCCCTTCAGTCTCGTCTCTGCCCCAAGAGTCGTCACAAAATGCATGGCAGTAATCACTGCCTACTGTCACAAAGTAGGTTTAACAGAGCCCATGGAAATAGGCAGAAACGCAGGCAGTGAAATTGATTCTGACATTTCAGAGGAGCACATGTCAGGATGTTGCTATAGGCAACCCAAACAAATCAGGTCACGAGCTAGAGAAACACGCTCAAGCAGCAGAAAGGCTGAGGGATCAGTAACTGATGAAAGCCAGCTGGGAGGGGGTGGAGCTGACACACACGCAGATAAACTCAATGCACATGGAGTTAGGGAGAGAAGCAGAACAGAACCCGGAAGAAACACAGGTAGCCTCGAGTGTTCAGAGAACCAAGGACGTGCTGGGAGAAGCTCAGGTTGGAATGAAGCCGATGGAAGAGCTGTAAAAGCTAAAAAGTTTTATTCCAAGGGAGAGAGTGAGAACCCAGGTGCCTGTGGTGGAAGGCAGAGCACAGAAGCGTCAGAGCTCAGCAGAAGTTATCTAAAAGGTAACGGAGAGTTCAATTGGGAAGCTAGTTGGAGGAAGCCTGAGGAAACTATTTACCCTAGTAATTGGCACAGGAAAAGTAAAGCTTTTGTACCTGAAGATAATTTTGTATCTGGGAGAAGGACAAAAGGCAGGAGCCGTGGAAAGCTTCCACGTGATGTTACTCCGGTGTCTGCAGCAGCAGAGAGAAGCCCGAGTCAGAGACTGCCAAGAGATACACCAATTGTAGCTAATAGAGGGAAAGGTGAATGTTGTAATTTCCCCTATGGTCCTCAGCATTTGAGAGGCTCCCAAATTAAGTACTCCAGTGAATGTGGTAGTAGCCTGTCACACATTCTCACAGAGAGAGAAAGAGAATCTCTGAATAACAAAGAGAGACTGTTTAATAATGTGCCGAACTGTGCAAGAGAAGAATTGTTAAAGGCAGAAGAAGAGGATATGCAATGTGAGGTACAGGGGGACACAACGTGTAATGAATACATGGACTGTACGCTTACAATTTCTGATATATATCTTCTCTGCGGTGAACAAGTTGTGATACTTGCCAAGCCTTAAAGCTACAAAGAAAAGGGTTTTTGTGTGCTGGAAAAGGGCTGTTTAACTACTTTTGTTTGCATGTTAAAAGCTGAAGATAAGCATTTTTCTGTTCCCATTTTGTTTCTTTGTTTGTGCCCAAAGTGGGGCTGTTTACCTTTTGTTTTGACCACTGAAAGAATCCTCCCGGAAGGGGAATAAAACCTGTTTAAGCCTTACCTCGTTTCCACAACTTATTCTTTTGACTGGCCTAAGAAAAACTACGTATCCCAGAGTGCCAAGCAAGGTCTCTGGGCTGGTTAAACACAAGGACTCGGCTTAATACCCCGCCTTAGCTTGAAGGGACAAGCAACGGCGTGACACTACTTACACACCTTGGGGGTATTTGTCTTCCCTTACTTAGACGATTGGCTGATCAGGGGAGACTCCCCCCAGGAGGTATAACTCTCCCTTTATTGCACCATCATGGTGCTACGTCATCTGGGCTTTGTCATAAACTTCCCAAAGTCTCATCTCGCTCTATCCCAATGACTGGAGTTCATCAGAGTGCTCTTAGACACTCAACAGGCCCGAGCTTTCCTTCCACAGGATCGCTTTGCCCATCTAATTGAACTGTCAAGGAGTATGCAAGAGTAAAGCTGCGTAAGAGTTCATAAAAATGCTACGGCTCTTAGGACATATACTCTTCACTGTCCATTTCATCCCATAAGCTCGATTACACATGCGACAAGCGCAATGGATGCAAGCAAAGGGGTGTCTCAGAGACAAGATCCACATCGCCTCTCAACTGATCAAATCCCTTCATTGGTGGTGTTTCCACAGAACCTTCTCATTGGGCTACCTTTTCAGATGCCTCCAGCTCGATGTACCCTGACAACAGATGCTTCCAAGCTGGGTTGGGGGGCACATATGAACAACCTAACACAGGGATTGTGGATACAACAGGAATCTGCTCTGCAGATCAACCTTCTAGAACTATGAGCATTGACAAATTCTGTTCAGGTTTTTCAACCCCAACTTTCAGGGCAACTTGTTCTAATCAGGATGGGCAACCAAGTTGCCATATTCTAGGTGAACAAACAGGGGGGAACGGGATCCAGTCCCCTCTGCGAGGAAGCGCTTTGCCTATGGTCCTTTGCCATCTCACACCGCATGCACCTCAGAGCAGTGTATCTCCCAGGCAAACTGAATGTCCTTGCGAACAGGCTAAGCTGTATCCTACGGCCACACAAATGGACCTTACATTGGCAGAGAGCTGCCAGGATCTTCAGCACGTAGACAGCACATGCATAGATCTCTTTGCCATTCCGCAAACACACAGCTTCTTCTCTTTTGCTCGCAGCTTCTGTCACTACGTCGACAGGCTCAGGATGCCTTCCTTCTACATTGGGGACAGGGATTGCTCTATGCATTTCCCACCCATCCCCTTTATACCCAAAATGGTTTTCAAGCTGCAGGCCGACAGAGGCTTCATGATCTTTAAAGCCACCTTTTGGCCTCGACAACCGTGGTTTCCTCTGCTGCTTCGACTTGTACAAACTCAACTGTTCAGCCTGTGATTTGCACCCAAACTCCTCTCTCAGGACAACGGGACGTTCCTCCATCCCAATCTTTACTTCCTACGCCTGACAGCATGGCTTCTAAAGGGATAGTGCTCGCTGACCTCAACCTCAACCTCCCACAGGTGGTCAAGAATGTCCTTGCATCACGTAAGGCTTCCACCAGGCGATCTTATGCCTTCAAGTGGGCGTAGGTTTGCCCTCTGGTGGCTCCCCAAAGGACATAAACTCCTTTTGTTGCTCCTCTACTTATCCTTAACAGATTTTAAAACCAACTCAGTGAGAGTTTACCTTAATGCTGTTGTAGCCTATCTCCTCACACTCCTTAGTAGCATGCTTCTTGCGGGGTCTGCTGCTGTCCAAGCTTCCCATTAAGCTGCCTCCGATGGCCTGGGATCTCAATGTTGTTCATGCTCAGCTTCTAAAGCCTCCTTTCGCATCTTTAGCCACAACTTCACTGAAGTTTTTATCTTGGAAAGTAATCTTTCTCATTGTCCTCACCTCAGCTCATCGGCTCAGTGAACTGCAGGCTCTGGTGGCGGATCCACCTGTATCAAGTTCCATCTTGACAAGGTGATACTGCATACTCATCTGCATTTCCTTCCAAAGGTAGTCTCCTCCTTCCATCTAAACCAGTAAGCCATCCTACTGATTTTCTTCCCAAGACCACATGTGTCTTGAGCCAAAGCAGCGCTTACGACTGGCTTACTACTTGAATAGAACGAAGGATCACAGAAGATCCTCTCGATTATTCATCTCTTTTGATCCTAGTCACCTAGGCCTACTGGTGACGAAATGTACTCTATCCAGATGGATAGCAGATTGCATTTCCTTTGCTTATGCACAGGCAGGACTCTCTTTGGCGGGTCTTGCCACTGCTCATAATGTGCAGGCTATGGCAACCTCCGTAGCCAATTCAGTATCCATTGAGCAGATCTGTCAAGCAGCTACCTGGTCCTCCATTCATACTTTTTCTGCACACTATTGTCTGGAAAGAAACCCTCGTTGGGATGCTCTCTTTGGCCAAGCTGTACTCCAGCACGTCTTTGGGACTTAAACTCAACTTCTACCTTCTGTCCCTGACTTCTACAAGAGACCAGACTATCATTTGGGGAGTATCGCTCCTGGAATCGAGTCTAATGGCGCACAACCTTCCAGACCCTTTGGCTACAACTTTTGGCCTCAGGGACTACTGCGCTCCCCCCATAGCCAGTGAGTCCCATATGCACTGTTCCCTCTAAGCTGTGCGCGTGTGCGCGCGCACACACCTCGCCGAGCGAGCGCACATACTTTACAAAAGAGCGCACAAAAATTCCAGCTCTGATTCTGACAGAAAACAACACAGATGTCTTAAAATTTAAAAGTTATGTTTGTAATTACTAGAAATTCCCACTTCATTTAGTAATCATCTGTTTTCATTTAATTTGATTAAAATCAATGTGGTGTACATACTGTATTCTGACGTGTAGTCAAATTTTAAAGTATATAACTCTGAGTGTCGTTATGTGGCGCACAAAATTTTAACCTTCCTTCAAAAGCTGCACACAGCTGATATTTTATGCGCACACAGCCTACAGAAAATTAGAGGGAACATTGCCCATATGTGAAGACTGCATTCCTGCTTGTTCTTGGAAATAGCATAGTTACTTACCTGTAACAGGGAACAGCAGGAATCAGTCTTCACAACCCGCCCTCCTCCCCTAGGAGTTGTAGGATTCCTTGATTTTCTTCTTCTCAGCTACAAACTCAACTGAGGAGAGGAGCTAGGAAGGCAGGTACACAGGCACAGTGGAGTGATCCCAAAGACTTTCCTATTGGATGCTGGGGAGCATTCCTGCGCAGGCTGCGTCGGTGCCGATGTCACCCTTATGTGAAGACTGTTTCCTGCTGTTCCCAGAGATCACAGGGGAGTAACTACGCTTATTGGGAAGGCAAATTTAGAGAAGCCTATTTCTGCACATAAAACCCTGTTTTGCCCACAGAAATGGATGTGACAATCAATCTCTTAAAAAAAAAGATAGGGAGGAAGTGAAGAGCATCTGTATGGTGGTGGGGTATTGTTTATGCTGTTTTATTCTTGCATTTAAAAAACATTCCAGATGTGGATGTGGTTTAGCTCATCTTCCAGGTATAGCGGTCCTCAGTCTTAATGTTAGAATTTTAAAAACGCATAGAGGAACCTACTACTACTACTACTACTATTTAGCACTTGTAGAGCGCCACGCACGCAGCGCTGCACAGCAACCTATAAAAGGTAGCTAACATACAAGGGACGGTCCCTGCCCGTCAGAGTCATGCTCATCGGACAAGAGACAGTCTCTGCCTGTCAGAGTCATGCTCATCAGAGCTTACAATCTAGTTAGAACAGTACAGAACATTAGTCAGTTCTGGAGTATGGTGTGGTATAGTTTGGTACAGTTGGTCTATAGTTTGGTCATAAACGTTAATGGGGGAAGGGGTAAGATGAGAATGGAAGTCAGGATCTGAATGCGACGGTGAAGAGGTGGGTCTTCAGCCTCGATTTGAAGAGGGCCAGGGTGGACGCCTGGCGCACAGACGCAGGTAGGCTGTTCCAGGAGTGTAGTGCAGCAAGGTGAAAGGGGCGCAGTCGGGAGTTTGCGGTGCAGGTGAAAGGCATTGAAAGAAGCGATTTGTTAGCGGAGCGCAAATTTTGAGTGGGGACGTAGGGAGAGATAAGAGATAGGAGGTATTGAGGGGCCATAGAATGAATGCATTTATAGGTCAGCAGGAGAAGCTTGAATTGGATGCGGAATTGGACAGGGAGCCAGTGAAGTGACTTAAGGAGAGGAGTAATGTGGGCATGGCGAGGCTGGTGGAAGATTAGTCGAGCAGCGTGATTTTGTATAGATTGAAGGGGAAGGAGATGGTTCACGGGGAGACCAGCGAGGAGTAGGTTGCAGTAATGGAGGCGAGAGGAGATTAAGGAGTGGATAAGCGTTTTGGTAGTGTGTTCAGAGAGGAGGGGGCGGATCTTGCTGATGTTGTAGAGGAAAAAGCGGCAGGACTTAGCTACAGGTTGGATATGAGCGGAGAAGGAGAGAGAGGTGTTGAAGATGACCCCTAGATTGCGGACCGAGGGAACAGGAAGGATAGTAGATCCATCCACATGGACTGAGAGAGGGGGTAGTGGGGGGGAGGAGCTGGGTGGAAAGATAAGGAATTCAGCCGTGGTCATGTTCAGTTTCAATCGGCGATGAGACATCCAGGCAGCGATGTCCGAGAGACAGGCAGAGATCTTGGACTGGGTTGCCAGAGAGATATCGGGTGTAGAGAGATAGATTTGGGAGTCATCAGCATAGATATAGTATTGAAAGCCATGGGAGGAGATAAGCGCACCAAGGCCTTGGGTATAGAGAGAGAAAAGGAGGGGGCCCAAGACAGATCCCTGGGTTACACCTATATGGAGCGGGGTAGGGGAAGAGGAGAGGCTGCCGAGTATACACTGAATGAGCGTTGGGAGAGGTAGGAGGAGAACCAGGATAGTACGGAGTCCTTGAAGTCAAGCGAGGAGAGGGTGGTGAGGAGAGGTGTCAAAGGCAGCAGAAAGGTCAAGAAGGATGAGGATAGAATAGAGGTCCTTAGATTTAGCCAGGGACAGGCCGTTGGAGACTTTGGTGAGTGCTGTTTCAGTGGAGTGTAGGGGACGGAAGCCGGATTGTAGTGGGTCCAGGAGGGCCTGGGAGGTGAGGAACTCGAGGCAGTGATGGTGGACTGCTCGTTCTAATAGTTTGGATATGAAGGGAAGGGGGGAGATGGGTCGAAGGGCATGTGGGGTCAAATGAGGGTTTTTTGAGGAGGGGTGTGACAACAGCATGTTTGAAGTCAACAGGGACAGTTGCGGTGGAGAGTTAAAGGTTATGGATATGAGTAATGGAGGATATGAGTAATGGAGGGGGCAATAGTGAGGGAAATGGAACGTAGGAGATGGGTGGGGATAGGGTCTGATGATGGGTTTGGTGGGTGGGTTTGGAGGAGGAAAGAAGAAGTGTGGTTTCTTCTTCAGAGATCGGAGGGAAGGAGGAGAGGGTGGTAGGGGGAGTAAGGAAGGGGGAGGAGAATTTGGGAGGAGGGGAGGTAGATGAGGAGGTAGAGAATTGGAGGGTAATTTTGTGGATTTTGTTGTGGAAGTAATCGACCAGGGTTTGGACAGAGAGGGAGGGCGGGATCGGGGGCAGGGGGACCTTGAGGAGAGAATTGAGGGTGTTAAAGAGACGGCGAGGATCAGAGGCAAGGGAATTAGTCAGATGGATGTAGTAATCTTGTTTGGCAAATGCTAAGGCTGACTGGAAGGAGCCAAGCATGAATTTGAAGTGTAGAAGGTCTTCCGGGGAGCGGGATTTGGACCAGGCTCGTTCGGCAGAACGGGTGCAGATGCATAGGTAACGGATTGTGGGTGAAAGCCAGGGTTGGGGAGTAGATCGTTTTGCAGGATGAGGGGTGGAAGGGGCAAGAGTGTCAAGGGCCGAGGATAGTGTAGCATTGTATGAGGATAGTGCCTCGTCAACGGACTCTGAGGATAAAATGGAGGAAAGAGATGGAGAAATGGTGGAGGAGAGAGTCAGGGGATCAATGTTATGAAGGTTTCTAAATAGGATGGGGGAGAAAGGATGTGGTAGGGACGGCGGGAGCTGAAGAGTGAATGTCAGGAGTTGATGGTCAGATGAGGGAAGGATTGAATTGCGGAAGTTTAGGGGAGAGGAATTGGAGAAGAGTATTAGGTCAAGGCAGTGGCCATGTAGGTGTGTGGGGGCAGTGGAGCAAGGTTGGAGGTCGAACGAGGAGGTAAGAGCGAGGAACTTTGAGGCATGGGGGTCGGAGGGGTTATCAATGTGAATGTTGAAGTTGCCAAGAATAAGAGTGGGGGAGGAGGGATCCATAAAGGCAGAAAGCCAGGAGTCAAAGTCAGTGAGGAAGGTTGACCTGGAGTTGTCGGGTGGGCGATAAATAACAGCTACTTGGAGGGGAAGTGGTGTGAGGAGGCGAATGGAGTGGACTTCGAAGGAAAGGGGGGGAGTGTGATTGGGGTAGCAGGAGGGGTTGGAATTGGCAGGAGAGAGAGAGAGTAGGAGGCCAACGCCACCACCGCGACCAGTAGATCGAGGTGTATGGGAGAATTGGTAGCCCCCATAGCAGAGAGAGGCAATGGATGCGGTGTCGTCTGAGGGGAGCCAGGTCTCGGTCAAGGCAAGAAGGTGAAGGGCATTAGAGATGAAAAGATCGTGAATAAAGGTGTTTTTTTAGTGACTGAGCAAGCGTTCCATAAGGCGCAAGTAAACGGGAGAGCAGAAGGAGGAAGGAGAGGGATATGGATAAGGCTGGATAAGTTACGTGTGGATTTCTTAACAGAGTAACGTGGGAGTCTATTTCTAGGGTAGTACTGAGATTTAGAGGGAGCAGGGTGTGGGCGGGTATGTCTGGGTGTGTGTGCTCTCTGAGAGGGACATGAGGGAGGGGAAATGAGGGGTAAAGTGATGGTATCAGGTAGGTTGTGTGAGGGATTATTTTTGGGGGTAGGGTTGGAGTTGGTATCTATGGATGAGTGATTATGGGAAAAATGGGGGAGGGCGGAAGGAGGGAGGAGCGGGATGTGGATGAGATTATATCGTGTACGTGAGGAACTTTCGTTAGTGTGAGAAGGAAAAACGGGGGGGGGGGGGGGCAGGGTTGGGGTTGATATTACCAGATGAGAGACGGAGAATGAGTATTAGAGAGCGAGGTAAAGTGGGGATAGTACGGCGGAAGCGAGGGTGGGGTTGCCTTAATGAGAGGGGGGCTGGTTGAATGCGGGGGATGGTGTGAAGAAGCTCTAGAGCAGGTGCTAGGCTAGGGGGCAGAATGGAGGGAGATAGAGAGGGGGGCTGGTTGAATGTGGGGGAAGGTGTGGAGAGGCTCAAAAGCAGGTGCTAGGCTAGGGGACAGAGTGCAGGGAGAAGTGAGGAGGGTAGGAGGAGAGGAGGGAGGGTGTTGATAGGAGGGGAGGCAGTTGGGGAGGATGAGGAAGAGGAGTACAATGAGATGTAGGGCCATAGTAGTGGGTAGTGGGTAGCAGTTCTACACAGGGAGTAGGTAGCAGTTCTACACAGGCAATGGGTAGCAGTTCTATGCAACAATGAGTAGCAGTTCAATAGGGCAATGGGTAGCAATTCAATAGGGCAATGGGTAGCAGTTCTACACGGGCAGTGGGTAGCAATTCAATAGGGCAATGGGTAGCAGTTCCACACGGGCAATGGGTAGCAGGTAGCAGAAATACGCAGGCAATGGGTAGCAGATCTACACAGGCAGTGTGTAGCAGTGTGTAACCTATGAAATATCCATATTCTTTTCTTTTTTTTAAACTTATATTCTTTGTCACTTACTCCAGTTGTTTCTTTTCTTACATAGACCTGCCTAAGTAAGAAATGTGCCTTTCTGTAATTTTTCCTTTTGTTCTAGCATTTAAATAACTATATTAAAAAGCTGTCATAAGAACATAAGATATGCCATACTGGGTCACACCAAGGTCCATCAAGCCCAGTATCCTGTTTCCAATAGTGGCCAATCTAGGTCATAAGTACCTAGCAGTCTCCCCAAAAGACACAGGTTCCTCAGTGTTTGTATTGGGTCAAGCAGTGATATCCTGGGTCCCTTTTAATAATAGTTTATGGCTCTTTCCTCCAGGAACTTGTCCAAATCTTTTTTAAACCCAGCTGCACTAACAGTTTTTACCACATCCTCCGGTAACAAATTCCAAAGTTTGATTACACGTTGAGTGAAAAAATATTTTCTCTTATTAGGCGTAAATAGGTTGCCCTGTAGCTTCATTGCATGTCCCCTAGTCTTTTTATATTCTGATGATTTAAATAATCGATCTACGTTTACCCGTTCTATTCCATTTATTAATTTATAGACCTCTATCATATTTCCCCTCGGCCATCTCTTTTCCATGTTGAAGAGCCCTAACCTTTTTAGCCTTTGTTCATAGGAATATCCTTCCATACCCTTTACCATTTTGATGGCTCTTCTCTGTACCTTTTCTAATAACACTATATCCTTTTTAAGATATGGCGACCAGAATTGCACACAGTATTCAAGGTGCGGTCGCACAGTGGAACGATACAGAGACATTGTAATATCCTTTGTTTTATTTTCCATTCCTTTTCTTATGATACCTAGCATTCTGTTTGCTCTCTTGGCTGCTGCTGCACACTGGGTGGAGGGTTTTAACATGTTATCCACGATGACGCCTAAATCTTTTTCCTGGGTAGTGGTTCCCAATGTGGAACCTTGCATCGTGTAACCATAGTTTGGGTTGTTCTTTCCTAGGTGCATAACTTTGCACTTGTCCACATTAAATTTCATCTGCCATTTGGATGCCCAGTCTTCCAATATATCAAAATTCTCTTGCAAGTTTCCTCTTGGGTTTTAACAGCTTTAAATAGTTTTGTGTCATCTGCAAATTTGATCACCTCACTCGTTATTCCCTTTTCCAGGTTATTTATGAATATGTCAAAAAGCAGCGGACCCAGCACAGATCGCTGGGGTACTCCACTATTCACCTTTTTCCATTGGGGAAAATTGGCCATTAAGCCCTACCCTCTGCTTTCTATCTTTTAACCAGTTCCTGATCCACAATAGTACACTGCCTCCTATCGCATGACTTTTTAGTTTTGCCAAAAGTTTCTGATGAGGGACCTTGTCAAAGGCTTTCTGAAAGTCCAGATACACTATATCAGCCGACTCACCTTTGTCTACCTGTTTATTCACACCTTCAAAAAACATAACAGATTACTAAGACAAGATCTTCCTTGTCCAAAACCATGTTGGCTGTCTCCCATTAAGCCATGACTATCTACATGTTGAGTAATTTTGTTCTGTCAAGAGTCTTATGGAGATTTGTAAAGATCTAGTAACATAGAGCTGGATATTCAAAGGCAAAGGACACGGTTTGCAAACCTGCAAACCATGTAAATGCTGCTGAGCTGGATATTCAGCGGCATTGACGCTGTTAGTACTGCTGGATATCCACAGGTGCCGCTGCTACATGTCTCAATGCTAAGCAGTTAGCATCAGGGTGTTCCGGGGCGGAGCGGAGGTACAGCACCCACTGCTATCCGGGTAGCAGCAATATTGAGCTGCTGCCGAGTTATTGACATGTGGGTAAAGTAACCAGTGCAAAACGTGATAATGTGGAAAGACATAGCTTTATTTCTATGAAACCAGTGACAACCCGACATAGGCCGTGTTTCGATACCCTTCATCAGGGGTTAGTCTGGCAATTGCTAAAAACATAAATATATGAATACAAAAGTCATAAAAGAACAGATAGCAATATAAACATAATTAGAAACAATAAAAATATTACAGTAATGAAGAAATTAAAACATTAAAATTTAATAAAAAAATAAAATATTTCAAACTCAACAAAACTGAACAAATGTGTAACTATGGTTACAAACTATCTTGTATATATAAAAAACATAAATAAACGTGAAAACCTCTTAAAAAATAATGAAATAATTAAAATGAAGGGATGTGACACACAAAACATGAATATAATTACCTCTGTTTAAGAACGTAAAATCAAAGATCCTATAACACTCTGTTCTAATCATTAAATCTTGTACATACTAAGGAAATAATACAAATAAATAAGAACAGTAAAATGCCATGTAATATAAAAAAGACATATGTATAATAAACATGTAGAGACTGAATGTTGTACAAATAAATAATTAAGAACAGTAAAATACCGTGTAATGCATTAAAATGTATAACAACTTGTGGAGACTGAAAGACTGTATATTGTTTATTGTACAAAAAAAGGAAGTAGCAGGAGCGAATCAGCAAGGAGGAGACAAGACCAAGATGACTCAGAGACAAGTGAGAATATTTCATGACTTCAAACGTGTAAAAAAAATATATATATATGTGCGAGGAGAATCAAAAACATAGGCCATTTACAAACTCCTTCTCAGTCAAAAATAATTGTATGAGGAACTGAAAATGGACATGAATATTGTCTATGTATAGACTCAAAACTTGATCGTAAAGAGGCCATTGATACGTTAAAAAGCAAAACCATCTCTGACATGAACGGACAACAGTTTAACATTGCGAAGATTGAAGATCACATTCGATCTTACCCAGCCGCAACTTAAAACATTGCGAGAGGAGGGCTTAAAGGAAAATAAACTCTAAGGGGCTTGTTTACAAAGCCGCGGTAGTGGTTTCCAATCGTTATCAATGGGGGCCGCGGCTCTGATAACGATTGGAAACCGCTACCGCGGCTTTGTAAATAAGCCCCCAAGTGTAAATACAAAACGGCCTTATGTGGAGACCGCAATAATAAATTGGCTTTATACATTAAATCTTGTATATGCACAAACGATGACAAAAAAGGAGAGATATTTTACCTTTTCAGCTGCATGGAAAACTTGCAGAAACCAGCAGTGAAATGCACAGAGTAGGACAAATAACGGAGAGACGCCCACTCATGCACATTGACTAAAAAGAAGAAGGAAAAGGGTGCGGAGTCAAACAAAACCGCGGGAGTAAAACATCATGTAATCGCAGTGATTCTTAGAAGTGCCATAAGTGTGGGTAAAGTAAGGCACGGCAAAGGATGACCTAACTTTACCCCGGAAGCTAACCGGGCAGCAAATCAATATTGCCACTGCCTGGTTAGCTTCTGGGTTCTGCAGTGACCCAGATATTCAATGCCGGTGGCCGGATATGGCCCCGGCACTGAATTTCTGGGGTTAGACTTGAGCGGCGACAGCAAGCCACATTACAAGTGCTATCCGTCTCTGCTGACTATCTCCACTATAGTTCATAATGGCAGCTAAAGACCAGTATGGTCCATTTAATCTGCCTAGTAAGCTGACTAGAGTGGTTGTACCCACCGCTCTGTGCCCCTCTATTTGTTGAAGTCTAAGTTTGTTTAGATTTGTTTAGATTCCATCCTTTTGCTATGTTATGTTCTTGTGTGCCTGTCCCATGCCTTTTTGAATTCCATCACTGTTTTTGCCCCTACCAAGCCACAAGATTTTGAGAGACAGGCGGATGAGATGAAGGAAAGATTCTTAGCCAGACAGTACCCAGTTAGGTATCTTGACCAAGCAATCAAAAGGGCTCATGGGTCTTCCCGAGAAACTTTGCTCAGGGTTAAAACTAGAAAAGATAATATAGGGATGGTATGCCCTCTTTTATATTCTTTACAATCACAAAGTATTATTAAGATTTTGAAAAAAGAGTGGCATTTGATACAAACCATTCCGGGGTTTCATGATTTACAACTAATGATAGCTCACAAACGGAGCATTAACTTACAGAACCTTCTGGTTTCCTCGGTATTCACTGAAAGGAAATTTTGATCCAAATACAAAGGCCACTTTCAATGTGGAAGATGCTCTGTGTGTTTAAATTCCTTACCAGTAAGAGACACCTTTATTCATCCTTTTACCATTCAGAAATTCCACATTGACGACTTTTCCAATTGTGAAACCAGCAATGTTGTATATGTTATCCAATGTCCTTGTAAGAAATTATACGTGGGTAAAACTACACGTAGTATCAGGGCCAGAATTGTTGAACACAAAAGTTGCATCAAGAGAGGCTTGACTGATAAACCTCTCGTTCTTCATTGGCAAGAGCAAAATCATAAGATTATGGATCTCAGATTTTTTGTCATCAAGAAAGTTAAATTAAATTGGAGGGGTGGAGATGTGAATGAGACTATTATGAGATTTGAGCAGAGATACATATTTTTATTGGACTCATTGGCACCCAGTGGGCTCAATTTAGATACTGATTTGTCTGGTTTTCTTTGAGTGACATTTTTTGCACACATTTTTTTCAACTTTTTATCCTCTTTAGTATTTTATAACTTAGCTTAATGGGTTTCCTACCTTTTAATTCTTCTTTTTGTTTGTTTTTCAGTCCTTCTACAATACATATTGATTTTTCCATTACTTTGTTATTTTTTCACAATTTTCATTTATTGTGCAGATATTATCAGTTTTTTATCATGTAACAGTTCCTCGATTTATTATGTCCATTATGTCTTAAGAAGACTCATTAGTTTTTCTCTCCCCCTTTTTTATATATACTTTTTTGTTTTCCTGTGGTTTCTAAGTACAGTATTATTGACATACAGGAATCTGTTATAGCATTTTTTCTACCTCCGATAGTTTTCCCGCCGGTCGAGCTTACTCCGCCCCCTGCCGCCTTTATTACGCATGTGTGAGCGTTTTTTAAGTTTACATTCTGATAGTCGGGCAAGAGGAACTGCCGCCGGCAAAGGTAGTGTTGTTAATGTTTTCCTAAGCCTCCTTACTTTTCTATTCTTATGCTGTTTGGGTTGCATTATTTGATACTCTTCTTTCAAAGTTTTTATGCATTGCATCCAAGCGGCTCTTCATACTTCTTTTGAGCAGCTTTTGTACAGTTCATTACCTTTGTTCTGCAACGCTCCATAGTGTATGTTTTGACGATCTCATTGGGAGCCGCATAAGATACCTATTTTATTTCTTTTGTTTTCAATGTGTCTCTGCTATTTTTATGGATACATTATATATATATCTATTTTTTTTATATATTATTTATCACATTGGTTGTTTAATCTGCTCTTTTTTATTGCTCTGCAGAGCTCCGCAGTGCATGTTTTGACAATCTTATTGGGAGCCACATAAGATAACTGTTTTATACCTTTTCTTTCTAATGTGTCTCTTGCTATTAGTTTTTATGGATACATTGTTTTTATATATTATTTATATTGGTAGCTGTACATATCCCCCCTTTCTTATCTATCCCTTTTTTGTCTAACTTTTTCAACATCGTTCCTGCAATTCAGTGATATGGTCTTGCTTAGTTTTTCATGTATTTTACATTTGTTGAGCTCTATCAACCAAGGTAGTGAAACATGATGAGATTTATCAGTTTGTTTATATATTTTATGTATTTTTCCACGTGTGCCCTAATTGGCCAGATATTTTTTTGTCCTCTTCTACTGTCTCACTTCTGTTACCCATGTGGGGGTGTTTTTACGTTTTTTTGCCCCTTTTTATTCCATGGAGAGTTTGTTGCCCCCTAGATGTTTTCTCCACTTTCTATTTTTTGCTTTTTATGCCTTTTTATGCTTGCAATGTTTTCTAATATTCATACTTTTACCGCACATGTTTATATTTATTTGTGTTTTTCAACATTTATACACTTACTGTACATGTTGATATTTAATCTATTTATTCATCTTTTTTATTGTACAGATTTCTAATAGATAACGAGATACCAGACCTTTTGGTCTAATGTTCTTTAGCAGAGGTATTTATGGTTTATGTGTCACATCCTTTTTGTTTTGATTTTATTTGTTATTTATTTGTATATATTTCTCATATTTATTAATATGTTAGTATACTTTTTATAACAATTTTTACATATATGAACAATTCAGTATTGGGTTCCTTTAGTATTATATTTATTGATGCTATTTATACATTTTTTAATCTCCAGGAACAAGCAGGAATAAGTCCTCACATATGGGTACGTCGGTACCGACGGAGCCTGAGCGGGAAAGCTCCCCAGCTTCCCAGAAGGAAAGCTTTTGGGGCCTCCCACTGCGCATGCGCGCTGCCTTCCCGCCATCCTGACCTACTCTCCTCAGTTCTTCTTTTTCCGCGGAGCCAGCAGGTCGTGTTCCTGTCACCGCTGAAGAAGTTGTTATTTTAATTTATTTCTTTGGCCGCGTGTCTGCCTTCCCCGATTCCAGACCGGTACCGCCGGTCTTTTTTTCCTTTATTAAAAAAAAAAAAATAAAAAATCTTTTTTTCCCTCACTTGGTGTGTTAGTTCTGTGAGGGCTTTAGGCCTTCACTAATTCTCCCTCATGGAGAAACAAGCCTCTGGGTTTAAAAAATGCACCAAGTGCAGCGGTACTATTTCAGTCACAGACACCCATGAATGGTGTCTTAAATGTTTGGGGCCTGACCATTCCATTCCGGATTGCCCATCCTGTTCTTTGATGTCTAAACGTAGCTTACAGAACCGGGCAGCCAAGTTTCACATGCTGTTTTCTACAGATACTCCAGCATCAACATCTTCCAGGTCTTCCTCTCCTGATGGATCTCAGGTAACCAAACTTTCCTCTGGCAGGTCCTCAAAGGGCAAATCTCCCTCTAAGTATCGAGATACCCCTGGGCTTGACCCTGCCCCAGCCAAACAACCCCGGCGGGAAGCTCCGGCTTCCAAAGCTCCTCCTATGGGGTTACAGGTTGACATCGATGGCACGGCCTCGACCGATCACCTGTTAGACTGTTCTGGGGTACCGGCTCAATCATCCGGTACCGACATCCAGACAGTCGTGGCGTCCATGGATCATACAGTTCAATCCATGCAGCAGGCCATTTTGGCTTTTATTAAGGCTGCGACGCCCTCGGTACCGCACCCTGCGGTACCGACTCCGGTTCCGGTACCACAACCGATACCGGTACCCATGCCTTCCACATCGACCAGGATACCGATTCCGGTTCCCGGTTCCGGGGTTTTTCCCGATACCGATCTGGTTCCGGGTACCCCCGATGTCGATACCGGTCGATAAGCTAATCGATCCCTGGAAGCAAACAGACGATACTTTGAGTCTTTTGATGATTCTGATTCATCAGATGACTCTGCTGAAGTATCCCTTACTCTACCTGAGGAGCCCTCTTCTCCAAAGAGGAGAATGTCTCCTCCAGAGGATTTATCCTTTCAAGACTTCATCATTGAAGTAGCTAAAGGTCTTTCTATTTCTGTATCCTCTGAAAAAGAACCTAGAGCAAAAAAGTTAGACATTTTAGGATACTCTAAGGTTCCCAAAGAGGCAGTCACCTTGCCCATCCATGAAATTCTTCAAGATCACATGATGGACTTATGGGAGACTCCTCTCACCCTATCTCCACATTCTCGTCGTCTGGACACCATGTATCGTGTCCCCCCCTTCTCCTGGGTTTCAAAAAACTCAGCTCCCGCACCACTCCATCGTGGTGCAGTCAGCTATGAAAAGGATCAAGAGTACTAAAAGACACTCTTCTACTCCCCCAGGAAGAGAATGTAGGACTCTGGATGTTTTTGGAAGAAAAATCTTCCAAGCAAGTATGCTTATTGCCAGAATCAACTCATACAGCCTCTATATGGGCATGTTTCTGAAGGAAATTGCATTAAAAATACACCATTTTCTCCCCTTTATCCCAGAGGATAGAAAGGAGGAGTTCCTTCTTTTGCTGAAGCATACCCAAGATATTTCAAAGTTCTCCAACAGAGCAGCCTTTGACTCCTTTGATGGTGCTAGCAGAGCCTCAGGTATTGCCATAGCAGCTCGCAGAATTGCTTGGCTCCAGGCCTCTAACCTTGAACCCTGGGTCCAGGATGGGTTGGGAAATTTGCCCTGTACAGGTGAGAATCTGTTTGGTAAGGAGTGGCAAATCAAAGCCACTCAAATGGATGCAGAAAATGCTGCTTTAGATAGACTTTCTAAGTCTACCTCTACCCCTGTCAAGAAGAAATCTTTCAAAAAGCCTTTCTACAAGAAGGCCAGATTTGCCACAAATACTGGCCAACAATCTTCTGCAGCTCGCTTTGCTCCTAAGCGTCAGCAGCCTAAACAGGCCAGGGCAAAACCTGCAGGGGCTGCTACAGCCCAACAGTCCCAACCCCCTCAGGGTTTTTGACTTAAAACTAGAGAACTTAACCTTTCTGGCTCTAAAACATCCAGAACCTCTCACCATTCCAGGAAGGTTTACTCATTTTGCTCCCAGATGGGAGCAAATCACATCAGAGCAATGGACCCTCTCTATCATCAGAGAGGGCTACAAACTACATTTCTCCAACCTTCCTCCCCATACCATGGTGAGAAGTTTCAATTCTCCCCCATCTCTCCTAGACCTGTTGGGTCAGGAGGTGACCACTCTTCTCGCCCAAAAGGCAATAGAAGAGGTTCCTCTTCCTCAACAAGGGTCAGGTTTTTACTCCCCTTATTTTCTCATTCCCAAGAAAACAGGGGGGTACAGACCCATTCTGGATATCAGAGAATTGAACAAATTTCTATACAAGGAGAAATTCAAGATGCTTTCTCTAGGCACTCTCCTTCCATACCTACAGAGTCAGGACTGGCTTTGTTCTCTAGATCTCAATGTTCCAGGGAAAACATTTCCAATACAGAGTACTTCCCTTCGGTCTAGCCTCTGCTCCAAGGGTATTTACCAAATGCATGGCAATAGTAGCTGCATTTCTACGCGCCCTGGGAATTTTTGTCTTCCCATACCTGGACGACTGGCTCATCCGAGCTCCGAGGCTCAGACTTCCCTGGATCGCACCAGGCGAATTCTACAGTATCTGGGACTTGTGATCAATCTGCCAAAGTCCCAACTCACCCCTACTCAATCCCTAGAATTCATAGGGGCCTGGTTGGATACCACCACCGCAAGGGCCTATCTACCTCAGGCCCGTTGCCAACGTCTAGTGCACTTAGCCTCTCAGACTCAGTCCAGAAGCCACTTGACTGCCAGAGAGATGCTACAACTATTAGGCCACATGGCCTCCACAGTGCATGTGGTGCCTTATGCTCGCCTACATATGAGAGCAGCTCAATGGACTTTATCCACCCAGTGGACTCAAGCATCAGGAGCTCTCTTAGACCAAATAGCAAACTCCAATCGTCTCTTTTGGTCTCTCCAATGGTGGATATCCACTCAAAATCTGTTGTTGGGGGCCCCCTTTCAATCATTGTTGCCCCAAGCAACCCTCACAACAGATGCCTCCCAAACAGGTTGGGGGGCTCATCTCCAAGATCTCTCCACTCAGGGCACTTGGTCTCCACAGGAGACCACCCTTCATATCAACCACTTGGAACTTCGAGCAATCTTTCTAGCTCTCAAAGTTTTTCATACCCTCCTCAGCAACATGACAGTCCTTATTCACACGGACAATCAAGTAGCCATGTTTTACATAAACAAACAAGGAGGGACTGGCTCTCTGTTGCTTTGCAACGAAGCTCTAAGATTATGGGCCTTCGCCAGAGAGCATCAAATCCATCTCCTGGCAGTATATCTTCCAGGAATCCAAAACTCTTGGGCAGACAGACTCAGTCGAGTTCTGCTTCCACACGAATGGTCCCTGCACATGGATCAGGTACTCAGAATCTTCCAGAAATGGGGAACCCCGGATGTAGACCTCTTTGCAAGTCCGTGGAATGCCAAACTTCCCCGGTTCTGTTCCAGAATTCCGTGTCAGGGAGTTCAGACCAAGGATGCCTTCCTCCTGAATTGGGGTCAGGGTTTCCTGTATGCCTTTCCACCCATTCCTTTGATTCCCAAGACTCTGTTCAAACTTCAAAGGGATCAAGGGTCCATGATCCTCATAGCTCCACGCTGGCCACGCCAAGTGTGGTACCCTCTACTTCTGCATCTCTCCCAAGCCCCCTTCCTGGACTTGGGAGCGGCTCCAGACCTTGTGTCTCAGGAGGAGGGGACTTTGTGGCACCCAAACCCCAAGTCCCTTCACCTCAGAGCTTGGTTACTGAAGGCCTAGACCTTCAACACTTCAATCTTTCGCAGCAAGTGAAGGATATCCTACATGCCTCTAGGAAACCTTCCACTAGGCGTTCTTACGCTTTTAAATGGAAAAGATTTTCCATTTGGTGTGCTCAAAAGGTTCTTAACCCACTGGCACTCCCATTGAATTCTCTTTTGGAATATCTCCTGCATCTCTCCAATGCAGGACTCAAAACGAATTCAGTAAGAGTCCATTTGAGTGCTATTGCGGCATCACTTAAGCCCATCAATGGACAACCTGTTTCCTCTCATCCTCTCATTGCTAGATTCATGAGAGGCTTAACTTTAACTAAACCTCCCATTCGACCTCCTCCGGTGGCATGGGACTTAAACTTGGTTCTTGGTCAGCTTATGAAGCCACCTTTTGAACCCTTAGCCACTACCTCCTTGAAATTTCTTTCCTGGAAGGTTATTTTCCTCATTGCAGTCACTTCAGCTCGCCGCATCAGTGAACTGCAGGCCTTAGTGGCTAATCCACCTTATACAAGGTTCCATCATGATAAGGTAGTCCTTAGGACAAATCCACACTTTATGCCTAAAGTGGTCTCACCTTTTCATCTTAATCAAGAGGTATATTTACCTGTCTTTTTTCCAGCTCCTCATGCATCCAATGCAGAGAGGAACCTTCATACTCTAGACCAGTGATGGCTAACCTTTTTGAGCCCGAGTGCCCAAACTGCCGCACAAAACTAAAGAATTTCCTCAAAGTGCCAGCACGTCATTTGCATAAGTGGTCTTATTTGCATAAATATTTGCATAATGTTACCATACACTAACTTTTAGTAAACATGTCTCTTAATGAGTGTATGGATAAAGAAAGACTAAAAGATTTCTACATTACTATAATCCAGTGCCAACCGCCAGGCACATTAGGAACTACTACAAACGCTGCCCATTTAGAACCCATAGCAAACCCGCCGTATCCTGACAGCATTACCAGGACTCACAAAGCACCATACCCTACCTATCAAAAGGCAACACTGCAAATATTAAACCAATACATTTCAGAGAATACTGGGGAAAGAGAACAAGTGGCAACGTCAAATAGGAATTTCCTCTTGTACCAAACAAAGCGCAGATGTTAATGATGCACATTTCCCAGAGCTGACATATTCCAGTTAATAAATTCAAAATAAAGAGATATCTTTCTACCTTTTGTGCATTTTTTTTTCAGTTGCAATTGGTCCAGCCACCTTCTTCTGGTTTCTTCATGTTTTCTGCTAACTCTCCATCGTCTGCTGTCCATTTGTCCTTTCTTCTCTCTTCTAGTTTTTTTTCCATTCTCTCTCTCTCTCTACATCTGCTTTAACATACTAATCTTTCTCCTTTTGCTCTTTCCTCATTCCTATTTCATCCACACAAATTTTACCCCTCCATCCTCAATCCCCAATTACTCTCCCAATACCTGGCCAATTGTAGATTTTTCATCCCTCCTACACAAAATATTTTTCCCCTCTCCATTTTACTCTCCCAGCCCCATCCCATTCTAATCCTCCCCCAACATCAGCTCCCTTCTAGTTCCAGTCTCACCCAGCATCCATTCCCTTCTAGTCCCTGCATCAGCCCATTTCCAGTCCAAGTCCCTTCATCAGCTCATTTTCAATCCTAGCCCCCCCATCAGCCCATTTCTACTCATTTCCTAGCCCCACCATCAGCCCATGTCAAATCATAGCTCCCCTCCACTCAGCCCAATTCCAGTCCAAGCCCCCCCATGAGCCTACTTCCAGTTCTAGCCCCTCCATGAGTCCATTTCAATTCAAGCCCCCACCACAGCCCATTTCCAATCTTAGCTCCCCCCAACAGCCCATTTCCAGTCCTATCCTAGCTTTTCCATCAGCCCATTTTCAGTCCTAGCTCCCTTCCCTCACAGCCCATTTCCATTCCAAGCCCCCTCCCCATCAGCTATTTGCAGTTCAAGCCTCCCCTTCCACTCAGCCCATTTCCAGTCCTAGCAACACCCCAACCCATTACCAGTCCTAGCCCCCCGTCAATCAACTTCCAGTCCTAACCCCCATCACCCCATTTTCAGTTTAAGCCCCCCCCTATAACCCTTTACCAGTCCTAACCCCCCATCAGCCCATTTCCAGTCAGCCCCCCATAGCCCATTGCCAGTCCTAAACCCCCCCATCAGCCCACAGCCCATTACCAGTCCTAACCACATCAGCCCACCTCAAGTCCTAACCCCTCCCCATCAGCCCATTTCCTGTCCTAGCCCCCCCCCATAACCCATTATCAGTCCTACACCCCCATCAGCCCACTACCAGTCTTAACCCCCCCATAGCCCATTACCAGTCCTAACCCCCCCCATCAGCCCACTACCAGTCTTAAACCCCCCCCCCCATAGCCCATTACCAGTCCTAACCCCCCCATCACCCCATTTCCAGACAGCCCTCATCAGCTCATAGCCATTGCGAGCCCTAATCAGCCCACAGACCATTGCTAGTATTTACTCCCCCCCATAGCCCACTGCGTCTTAACCCCCCTCCCCAGCCCACTTCCAGTCTTAACCCCCCCCTCCCTAGCCCATTGCCAGTCTCAACCCCCCTCCCTCCCTCCCTAGCCCATTGCCAGTCTCAACCCCCCTCCCTCCCTAGCCCATTGCCAGTCTCAACCCCCCTCCCCCCCCCCCCCCCTAGCCCATTGCCAGTCTCAACCCCCCCTCCCCCCCCCTAGCCCATTGCCAGTCTTAACCTCCCTCCCTCCCTAGCCCATTGCCAGTCTTAACCTCCCTCCCTAGCCCATTGCCAGTCTCAACCCCCTCCCTCCCTCCCTAGCCCATTGCCAGTCTCAACCCCCTCCCTCCCTCCCTAGCCCATTGCCAGTCTCAACCCCCCTCCCTCCCTAGCCCATTGCCAGTCTCACCCCCTCCCTCCCTCCCTCCCTCCCTAGCCCATTGCCAGTCTCAACCCCCCTCCCTCCCTAGCCCATTGCCAGTCTTAACCCCCCCTCCCTCCCTCCCTCCCTCCCTAGCCCATTGCCAGTCTTAACCCCCCTCTCTCCCTCCCTAGCCCATTGCCAGTCTTAACCCCCCTCCCTCGGCTCATGGCAATAAAATAAAAAAAAAGCTGCCCGCTGCCGCCGCGGCGGCATGGAATGTCCCGCGGGGCTCCCTCTGCCCGGCGGGACTCTCCCGGCGCTGCTCAGCTCAGCCCCTCTCTGCCGGCTTGCAGAGACGCGAAGGGAGAGAGAGTCTCCCTCGCGTCTCTCTTAAGCCCGCAGGGGCAGATGGGAAATTTCCCATCAGCTCCTGCGGGCTTAACAGAGACGCGAGGGAGACTCTCCCTTCACGTCTCTGCAAGCCGGCAGAGAGGGGCTGAGCAGCGCCGGGAGAGTCCCGCCGGGCAGAGGGAGCCCCGCGGGACATTCCATGCCGCCGCGGCGGCAGCGGGCAGCTTTTTTTTTTTTTTTAATGTGCGACCTTCCCGCGTGCCAGCTGCAAGGCCTTCGCGTGCCACAGCTGGCACGCGTGCCATAGGTTCGCCATCGCTGCTCTAGACTGTAAAAGAGCTCTTGTCTTTTACCTCCACAGGACACAGCAACATCGAAAGTCTTCTCAGCTTTTTGTTGCTTTTGATCCTTCTCATTTAGGACTTCCAGTCTCCAAAAGAACACTCTCCAATTGGATTGCTCAGTGTATCTCTTTTGCTTACCAGAGTAAGAACCTTTCTCTGGAGGGCCATGTCACTGCTCACAACGTGAGGGCCATGGCCACCTCTATGGCTCATTTAAACTCTGTGTCCATTGACCAGATCTGTCGAGCAGCCACCTGGGCCTCGGTTCATACCTTTACAGCCCATTACTGTTTGGACAAGGACTCCCGCCGGGATGCCTTGTTTGGTCAGGCTGTCCTCAGACACCTGTTCCATTCTTGAACAACTCCAGCCCACCTTCCCTGAATGGATGCCTGAGATCCATAGGAAGATGAAGAACCTTTCAGGGTCTCATACCCTTCAGGGGATCTCCCGGGCATCTTAGCTAGGGAGTCCCCATATGTGAGGACTTATTCCTGCTTGTTCCTGGAGATAGCACAGTTACTTACCTGTAACAGGTGATCTCTGGGAACAGCAGGAATTAGTCCTCACAACCCGCCCACCTCCCCTAGGAGTTGTATCTCTCTCTCTCTTCCTTTCCTCTCTCTATTGTCTCAGCTATAAACTCGAACTGAGTTGGTCAGGAAGGTGGGAAGGCAGCGCGCATGCGCAGTGGGAGGCCCCAAAAGCTTTCCTTCTGGGAAGCTGGGGAGCTTTCCCGCTCAGGCTCCGTCGGTACCGACGTACCCATATGTGAGGACTAATTCCTGCTGTTCCCAGAGATCACCTGTTACAGGTAAGTAACTGTGCTTTATCTTTTAGCTACACATTTAATATGTCTTTTGAGTGATCTGTTTTTTTTTATATGTTATGTATTTATATATTTATGTTTTTAGCATATGCCTAGACATACCCCTGACGAAGGATAGCGAAACACGGCCTGTGTCGGGTTGTCAATTGGTTAATAAAGGCTCTGTCTTTCCACAATATCACATTTTGGACTGGTTTCTGCAATCGACGTGCTATTTACTTCTGTTGTGTTGCACACCAATCTCTCTTCCTCTATTGCATTCAACTCCTTTGGATTTCTGCATTCCGAAGTACATGACTCTGCACTTCTTCACATTAAATCTTAGCTGCCAAGCATTAGACCATTCTTCTTTTTGTAGATCTTTCCTCATGCTGTCCATGACCTCGGAGGAATCCACTCTGTTGCAAATGTTCATGTCATCTGCAAAAAGATACTTTTCCCTTCAGTCCATCAGCAATATCACTCACAAAGACATTGAACAGCACCAGTTCCTAGAACGACCCCTGAGGCACTCCACTACTCGCCTTCCTTTCTTTTGAAGAGAATTCCATTTACCACTATCCTCTGTCGTCTGTCAACCAATTTTGATCCAATTCACCACTTTGAAACCCATCCCCAGGCTGCTCAGTTTGACAAGACTCCTCTGAGGAACAGTATCAAAGGTTTCACTGAAATCTAGGTAGATCAAATCCATTGTATGACCGTGATCTAGTTCTGTGGTCACCCAGTCAAAGAACTCAGTTGGGGGATGCTCGTGAGCCCGATGGTGATGGCAGCAGTTTGGCACAGCTCCTGCCCCAAAGATTCTTTAGAGTAAGACTTGCTGCCTAAAAGATTTGAATTTTAACAAAATATGTGCTCCTCAACTGGCAACTTCCCTGGTCATCATCAGTTTGGGGAAAGATTCGAGCGATCGGGCGCTGGTCCCTTATCTGCTTCCCTCTCTGCCTAAAGCTCTGTCTGAACACAGCCATGTCTACACTCTGACTTTGTAAGATCAAAGGATTATGAGGGTTGACATAGTCTGATAATGAACCTGTGATGCTATCAACCACCTCAGTGAAAGGTTTCAAACTCCCAGCAGCTCTGAGTGGAAATTTCTTCATCTCCCGATGAAAGACTGCATTAGAATGGTCCGACCATTGCCAACTCTGCCCCTCCACATATAATAGCGATTCTCTTAAAACTGCGGCTCCTCTGCTGCCTTGTGATCAATTTACAGCTCTCACATGCGATCCCGAATGTCTGGGAGCTCCCTTGGCTTCTTCTGGGACAGCAGCTACAGACGAGACTGATGACGCCATTGTATATGTGGAACTGGAACGCAAGCTGACAAGTTGGAACACGCAGTAAAACACAGAAGAGCCTTTCTCCCAGTGGGAAACTGAGCACTTCCAGGGCCACAGAACAAGCCGATTCTGCAATATAACTGGGAATGGCAGGCAGGAAGTATTCGGGAGCCCTTCAATGTGTCATCTTTAGTATCACGCCATTTTGCCTGCCATGCATCTCTTCTCTGGTGAGTGCGAAGGAAGAAATTCTCCCCTTTTTTTTTTTCTTTTTCTGTCTTGGCAGCTTCTACAAGGCACCAATAGATCGGAACTCTCACAGGCTATTAAAGTAGGAGCTCCATCTGGTGGTCACTACTGGAACTGCACCTCACAGTTTAATCTCCCAGATAAGTGATACTTTCAGGTGGCTAGCAGCTACACCTCAGCCATTACACTCTTGGTGCTGCTTTATTACAGCAGAGGAGACACTCTTGTCAACATGGCTTCCAAAAATACATATGCCAATGCTCTTTCGAAGTTCTCACGGAAAGCTGATCGTCCTGAGACTGAGGTCCCTACTAACGATATCCCTCTCCTGGTAGGACCTCTGTTTCGGACACATGGACTGCATTACCCACCACTAAAGCAGACCTAGAAATTTTACAAGAGCTTCGTTCATTCCACTTCTCCAAAGCAATATCAGATCTTCGCTCGGATATGAAATTGTTGGATGACCGTGTGACTCGATGAAATAAATATTGGAGAACAAATTAATGCTACTGTCCTCTTCCAATCCCGTATCCAAAAGCTGGACCATTTGATGCGTGATCTTAAAGAATGTCACGATGATCTTTAAAATAGGCAACGTAGAAACAACATTCACATAACTGGGCTTTTAGAATTCCCGAGTGGTCAGGAGAACACTGGAAGGCTGGTGCAAGATCTCTTCTCCTTTTGCGTCCCGGGGAGAACTAACCCAGTTAAGCTGGAGTGAGCCCTTTGAGGGGGTGAGTCCATCTCTGGGGGGGACTCTAGACCCCCATCCAATAATTACTTGCTTCTCCTATTTCGAGGACAAAGTCGCTTTCTTGAAGAGTCTGCAAGGTAAGTGTGTGATCCGCTTCCATGATTAGGAGATACCAATTTACCAAGACCTATCTCAATACACCTTGGAGAGAAGATGAAGTTTCAAACCCCTCACACAGTTCTTACAAAATTAATCTATCAAGTATAGATGGGGGTTTCCCTTTGCCCTTCTCTTCGAGTGGAATAACACAGCGCATAGAATTTTGGAACTCTCTGTTTGTATGGAACTTTAGTCTGAGGAGAACCAGAGCTCATGTCCAAGAAGTGCCATACTGGATTGGGAAGTATCTACACCAAAATGACGAGACGTTCCCAGGTCGAGAAGGCATTCAGAAGCTGACGCTGACAATGCCCAACACAAATCAATGGACACTACTGCTCCTACCTGACAAATGCTATATTTTTAATTGGTGATACTTTTTTGCTGTTTCTACTTCATGCTATATAAGATGAGATTCCTCAATTCGAGGAGGGAGTTCAATTAACTCTTGTTGCTCTCTCGGAGGGGTGACTGAGAGGTGTAAGTTCAAAGGTCAGCAGTGATATGGGGAGTTGCTGGGTTCATGGTGTAAGTTTCCGAGCTGAGGGGAAAGTAACCCTGTGGTAGCATTTTCTTCTCGGAAATAGTAACGTTGAGGCAGAACAGATGGATAGATTACCTGCATAGGATCTTGGGGGAGGGGAATGGTATGGCTTCACCCTCATTTGCCCTCAACTTTGCTTAAGATGCTCAAGCACCTTTCTTTTTCTTTTTCTTTTTCATATTTCACCTTGACCATGGATATTTCCATCCTTATGAGTTAGGACTGAGGGGTTTAGGGATGGATGAGGTGTTGGGGTGGGGGGGACAAGGGGGGTAAGGAGAGAGCTGTTGGGGGACTGGGCTGGATTTTCACCTCATCAAAGTCAGGGGATAGAGTCGAAGAAACACACGTGTAGATTTTTCTTTAGAATTAAAGGTTTAGCCACGCCCAGTGACACAGAGAGGTTGACTGATCACTTCATCCTACCGGCTCGATGATCAGACTTTTGTCCTGGAATGTCAGGGGACTTCACAACCTAGTCAAAAGGAGATGGGTATTAAACCAAATACGTAGGATACAGGCCGAGCTGATCTTTCTTCAGGAGACACATCTCGCTTCCCAGGACCATATTCGATTTGTATCTCAGAGATTTCTGCATGTGTATGCCTCGAATTTCTCATCACATAAATGGGGTGGGGCTCATCATAATCTCGCAAAATTGTCCTTTTAGGCTTTTTACACAATATAGCGACCCTCATGGGCATTTTTCTATTATTACTGGGCACTGTACATGAGACCTAAATTACGCTGGTCTACCATTATGTGCCCCCCCCCCCCCCACAAGACTGCATAAACACTTGATGATCTACTGGAGATGATCAAGTTGTACTCGCAAGGTGAAATTCTTATAGGGGGAGCTTTCAATTGTGTTTTTTCAGATCTGAATAGAAGAGGCAAGGGAAGTGCCCAATCCATGCAACCCCCTCAATTGGCGACACTTTATGCAGACCTGGATTTATGTGATACTTGGCAAATGCTCTATTCAGGTGAGAAGGATTATATATTCTTCTCACCTGTTCATTGTTCACACTCTTGTATTGATCAGTGGCTTGCTTCCTGGTCGCTTCTACCATTAATATTGCAAGTGACTATTGGTAGTATGAGACCTTCAGATCATGCTACCTTATACTTGGAGTGGAGTGTGACAGTTGAAGAAAGGCCCCCATGCTCATGGACACTACCTCTTCATCTGCTTAAAAACCCGATCTTCTTGGACACCATTAAAGCGGGGTGGAAGAACTACCTTGACCTTGACCTGTGGGAAGCTGGGAAAGAAGGGTAAAGACCCACTGTTATGCAGTAGCTACTGCCCAATATCGCTACTAAATCTAGACTATAAGTCTTAACAAAGATTTTATCATCCCGCCTTGATTCCTGCATACATGACATCATACATCTGGATCAAATGGGTTTCATACGTCAGTTGTATGGATACGTCTGGTTAATATCCTGGTTGGGCTGAAGCGTGTTTCCGGAGACTTTGCGTTCCTTTCTCTCGATGGAAATACTTATTAATGGTTCTTGAGTATTTTGGTTTGGGCCTTGGTTTCTGTGGCTGGATTGAAGTGATGTATGCTGCCCCCAAAGCATGTTTTCTTTCCCCATCTTTTGAACTAGGCAGGGGCACTAGGCAAGGGTGTCTGCTCTTTCCACTGTTCGTGATGGCGACTGAACCCTTGGCGGCACACCTGCAGAAGAAGGCCTCACAAATTGGAATGCAATCGGGAGGTTCTTGTCATACTGTTTTGTTTTATGCGGATGATACTCTTATCTTCTTGCGAAATCCGAGTGTGTCCTTATCTATAATTGGGGGTGTTTTAGAAATGTTCTTGTCGGTCTCAGGGTTCTCAATTAATAAACAGAAGTTGACGCTCTTACCATATTTTTCGGCCATTAATAGATATGGTTCTCGGATTTCTTGATAGTGACACAATTCCAGTATTTAGGAATTATGATCTCCCAAGACATATTGAAACTATATGCTCTTAACTATACAGCTCTCCTAAATCTTTTAGCCCAGGATTTGGGTTCCTGGCAGACATTATTAGTATCTTGGTTAGGACGTATTAACACAATTAAAATGTTACTTCTGCCTAAGCTGCTCTTCTTGTTTTCACAGCTACTAATTTGGGTCCCAAGTTCCTTTTTTCAGCAGCTGCGGTGGCTCCTGATGAGATTCATATGGCAAGGCCGTCGGCCTCGAATCAGATGGTTCATCGTGATTCGTCCTTGTGGATCCAGAGGTATGGGTTTACTGGACATGGAGCTCTGCGTGCCCTACATTTTTGGATTGCAAACCCAAACTCTGGGTATGCTGGAGGCGGAATGGATATACCCAGTACCTCTCAGAGCTATACCATTTGTACAGGCCCAAGATGACCAGTGAAGAGTTCTTTCCCATATTTTTCTAGGACCCATTTGGAGGGGATGGACTTCTCTATACTGTAACTTTCAGATGTCATTGAGATATACACCATATACAGTGCTGACTGTGTTCCCATTCTGTTAAAAGTTTGGGACCCGAACTATGGCGTCTGGAGGTTTAATTCATCTAGCTGATCTTTTAGATGGGCAAGCTCCGGTTGACAAGATGTATTTTGAATAGCTGGCACATTTCACGCACTCTCCTTATCAGTATTTTCAGTTATATCATTGCCTTGGGACCTCAATATGTGCTTGGGTATGGGCACCCTCCGCGACTATGGGAAAAGGTACTGTTTGACTCCACACGTTTTACTGCTTTTCTGGCTAGGCTTACTGAGCTCTAATTGCAGATTCTCCTACAGGATTCCAGATACCAAATCATGAAACAGACTGTTGACTTCTGGACAGAAGTATACCATTACGTGTATATGTGCTCTATCTCTCTCTCCTTAGTTAATACCCAATTGCGGATTCTCTTTCGTATATCCATTGTACCAGTGGATCTTTTTAGATGGGGACATGCGGATGACTTCTTATGCTGGCGCCTATGTTGGTCACCGGGGAGATTTCTATCATATGTGGTGGTCCTGTCCTAAGATTCAAACATTTTGGTGCTCAGTGCATAGCCGTATATCACAGATGGTTAATGTTTGCTTTCCCTTATGTATAGAATCTTGTTTTGAGTTATCTGTCCCCAGATTCGCTCTTGTCAAATCACTGCCATATTAATAACTGCTTATTGCTAGCCGCCTGTTCAGTTATAAGTAGGTACTGGAAGAGATCTTGTGCGCCTTCTCTAGATGAATGGATGGTTAAAGTATGGGACATTTACTGTATGGAGAAGCACACGGCTGATCTACATGGTACTCCTGAGAGGGTAAGGAGACTCTGGTCTCCTCTTTGGATGTCTGAGCCTCTCTGTTGCTGGGCTGTGATGAATTCTTGAACATACCTTTCTAGAAATGCTTTCTTATGAGCTCTCGACAAAACTTGCTACTGGTGTTTCCTCTACCCCATCACTGCTTTGTCAGTAAGCCTTCTCTGTGAGAAGAGAGAGAGGGGAGGGAGGTGGGGGGATGTTGAATCACGGAGGAACTTCAATATGGTAGGGATGGGTTGGATCAAGAGGAGAACAGACAGGGCTGAGCTGAACTGTCTCAGAGGGAGGGGATCATCCAGCTTACCTGAATGAATATAGTGTGATCGTAAAATTTTCTAGTTAGTAATGTTTACGTCTATTGGGAAAAATCTGTATACCTTATAACAATGGATAAGTGTTGCTGACATTCTTATTTGGATTGAGGGAGGAGCTGCTTATATGGTTGTGCTGCCCTGTGAAATGCAGGTAATTTTTCTTGCTTTCCAAGTTTATGTATATTACCCTGTCTGTATTTGATGGAAATGAAGACTTTGTATTGCTCTTGACATCAATAAAATTGTTTACTCAAAAAAAAAGAACTCAGTCAAATTCATTTGGCATGATTGTCCTTTGGTAAACCATGTTGCCTCGGATTGTGCAACTCATTAGATTCTAAAAGGTGCACTATTCGTTCTTTCAGTAAAGCCTCCGTTACGTTTCCCATCATCTTTGTGCATTTAAAAAAAAATCTAAATAGCAATAACAGTGTAAAGATTATAGAAGTAGTACAGTGTAAAAACTGTGGTCTTCAGTCTTTAGAGATACGTTTAGGGGCCTTTAGAGTTGCCATATTTGTGTTTAGCTTTCTGTAAAGCAGATGAGAGCTGGATCAGCTCAGGATAGAACAGGCTAGAATTAAAGGGGCCTCCTTCATATTCAGACTCCAGCAAATTTGCTCCCATTTGTACAAAGGCGCTTCAGAATTAAGAATTAATGGATTACAGTGGGCTCTGGTAGGATGAGACCTGAGAATTCCGACATGTCTCCCGTCATCTTGGCATTACCAGTAGAAGATATAGTCACATAAACATCTGAAGAGGACAGAGAGTTGAAAGAGGAGACTCTAGCAGAGAAAAAAAGATCCCAAAGAGGAGCAGATTCCATCTAGTTACTGGTCTGTATCATCAGACAAATTGGGGAAAGGATTAAAGAAAGATTGGAAAGATCAAATGTCTACCAGGATTCTTTGTTAGCCAGGATATAACTGTATTGTTAGGGCTGTTGGTGGAAAATAAAGGATGATGTCCTAATTCATTTGGGTGCAGGGAAAAATTTTTTATTTTGGTTCATTGGCAGTTTTCAGGTTTTGTCTTATCGTTTTTTAAAATAATGTGTCCAGTTGCACAATAGTGTGCACTGTTTGGGTATGCGCGAATAGTGCTTGCTATTGTGGGATAGGGTGCATTACTACCACATTTGTTTAAAAAAAAGTACATGCCTAGTGCAAATATCTTCATCAGCAATATGTAGAAAGATTTAAAAGAAAAAAAATTTACCATTTAGCAAGTGACATTGAGTGGCCCATCTGTAATGGAGTAGATAGAATGAGAAGTGATCTAATAGAGTGCTTAGCAGTTAGAATTCAGTGCCAAAAATTGCAGAACCATGCATTTGTGGTACATAAATTGAAGAGAGCAGTGTTCCATGAGTGATAAGATACTCATGTGCACTAACTAGGTTAGAGGTATGATCACAGAGAGGGTGATGGACCCAATAACAAAATTCAAGGAAGCATGGTGTAAGCACAGAAGATCCCTAATTGCAAAGAAGTCAGAGAGAGAGAGAAACTGAGCTGTACTGCATTCTATCAGGAATGAAGCTGGGCAGTCTTGATTGGCCTAATAGCCCTTATCTAACATCATACTCCATGTTTCTCTGGGAACAAGCAGGATCTGTCCTCACATATGGGTGATGTCAGCGCTGACAGAGCCCGCGCGGAAGCATCTCCTCAGATTTCAAAGAAAGCCTTTGGGAGATGCACCACGCATGTGTGGTCCCCTTCCCTCTCAAGGGTGCCATCTTGCCTCAGTCTCCTTTTTTCCGTGGAGTCTACCAGATGTCTTTCTCGTTTCCCCAAAAATAGTGTCTCTTTTTCTCTTAAAATTATTCCTTTCCGGTAAGCGTACTGGTTTCTCTTCCCGCTCCCGAGCCAGCTCGCCTCTGCGTTGCTCCTTGGGTTCGTTTTTCTTGAGGACTTCTCTGGTCGTCGAGCCGATCCTCGAGAGCCACCCCCTCGAGAGATCCATTGGCTTCGGACAAGGTCCCGGTTCCGTTCCTCGGGACACCAGTCCTCTCTGGTTGAGTGCACATGGCTTGGACCACAGGTCCCCTGGGGGTCACAGGCCTTTGGGCTTGGGGCCTGACCATGGGAGACAGAGCCTTGGATTCTTCCTCTGACTTAGACTCAGCCTGGGAGTACGAGGAGTTCCCAGACACCCAGCAACATAGAGACGTGCCCTTTGACCCACCGGTGCCCTGGTACTGTTCCCTGCCCGAGAATGTTGCTTTTCTCAACTTTGTGCGGGACATGACAAAGGCGCTTGCTTTGGACACCAAAGTGGAGAAGGAACCCCACACAGAGGAACTTGAGATCCTTCAGTATGAGGCCCCCCCCCCCCGAAAGAGGCCCTCATGGTGCCCATTCTTCTGATCCTCGAGCACCTCCTCCTACTTTATATGTGGGAAACATCGGTGTCGGTGCCCATTGTGAGTAGACAGCTCGACTCCATGTACTGAATCTGCCGAAGCCGGGGTTTCAAAAACCCAGCTTCTTCACAATTCTGTAGTCATTGAGTCGGCCATGTGGAGATTCAAGAGCCAAAGGACTCATTCTTCGGTGTCCCTGGGCAGGGAGGTCCGGACCTTGGATGCCCTTGGCCAAAAATGTTACTAGGGCTCGACAGTGGTTTGCCAAGTCCAGTCCTACCAGTTGTACATCGGCATCTACTTAAAGGAACTGGTAAGGGAGTTCGCTGGTTTCTCTGCAGGCCTCGATGGCGAACCTCTTCAGCAGTTCAAGTCACTGGCGTCGGCAGTCAAGGAGTGCTCAAAGTTCCTGTGTCGAGCAGTGTATGATTCCTTTGAATCCTCAGCCAGAGTATCTGCCGTGGGCATCGGGGCCCGATGCCAGGCGTGGCTACAGTTGTATGATTTTGAGCAATGGGTCCTGGATAAACTCATTGATGTCCCTTTCACTGGAGAGAACCTCATCGGAAAACCCATGTCAGACAAGGCTGCTGAAATACTGAGTTTCTGACCAGGACCAGACTCGAAGAAGACCTCGGTGCATCCCTGTAAGAAGGCCCCAGGGAAGAATCCTTTCTACCCAAGAAAGAAAAGGGGTGTTTGGTAATGCCCCACAGTGCCAGGCCTTCTCTGCCCCACAGCAGTAGCAACCGTCCAAGGGACAAGGACATGGCCCCCACAAACCTAAGACCCAGGCACCGGCCCCAGCCCAGCCTGGAGTGAACCTTTGACTCCTGGGATGCCTCCTCTCCCCCAGGAGGCCCTCAGCAACCCACAGAGGAGCGTCTGGTCCTGTTTGCCCACAGGTGGTCCCCCATTATCACCGACTTCTGGGTGCTGCAAGTAGTCAAGAAGGAGTACCTCCTCCACTTGCAACAGATGCCACCCTCGTTCTTCTCAGGAGAACCTGTAGGGCCTCTCCTTCACCAAACTCTGCTCCTCACTAAGCTTGCAGGCCTCCTTACGGACAGGCTGGTACAGCCAGTGCCCAAACATATCTGGGGCAAAGGCTTCTACTTCAGATATTTCCTCATTCCCAAGTGGACAGGGGACCTCAGGCCCATCTTGGACTTACAGGACAAACAGATTTCTGGTGAGGGAGAAGTTCAAGATGCTTTCCCCTGAAACACTGCTGCCTTACCTCCAACAGGGAGACTGGCTATGCTCCTTAGACGTGAAGGATGCTTATACCTTCATCCTGATCCATCCCACCTTACCAATACAAGGTGCTATCCTTTGGACTATGTTTATGTTTATTGGTTCTTGATATACCGCCCTTTGTTACATCACAGCGGTTTACAATTCAAAGTAATAACATAAAATTATGGCTCAAGGCCGGAAAAATGAAAAGGAACTAGTGTCATCGCAAAGAGTCTTCACCAAATGCCTAGAGGTGATCGCAGCCCACCTTCGTCTCCAAGGGGTCTTCCTCTTTCCCTATCTGGATGACTGGCTCATAAGGGGAGGTACAGCTGCAGTGGTGCACCATGCCACCGAGCGCACCATCCATGTCCTGCAGCATCTGGGGTTTGTCAGCAACTACCCCAAGTCCCACCTCTTTCTGGCACAGTGCCTGGAGTTCATAGGGGCTCAGCTATACACCCTCCAGGCCAAGGCCTTCCTCCCTCCAGAGAGGACAGAGCGCGCCTCAGGGCACTAGCCACAGAAGTGCACCACCACCAGTCGGTGCCTGCTTACCTTCTCCTCTGTCTGCTGGGCCACATGATCTCCACGGTCCACGTAACCTCATACGCCCGCCTGCATATGAGGGCAGCTTAGTGGTGCCTCCATTCCCAATGGACACAAGCCATGGGCAGACTTCAGGAGAGGGTAAAATTGACCCGCCAACTGGCGGACACCCTCCACTGAGCAGATCCCCTGCCATCTTCAGGCTGGGATGCCGTTCTAGGCACCCACTCCCAGAGGGTCCTCACTACGGATGCCTCCCTGCGAGGCTGGGAAGCTCATTGCAAGGACCTCCACACCCAAGGCATGTGGAAGCAGACAGAATGCCAGTTGCAGATCAACCTCCTGGAGCTCTGGACAATATTTCTGGCCCTCCGAGCCTTTCGCCACCAGTTGCAGCACGTCAGTGCTGGTCCAGACGGACAACCAAGTTGCAGTGTTCTATGTCAACAAACAAAGTGGCACAGGGTTGTACTCCCTCTGCCAGGAGGCGGTAGCCCTCTTCTGATATGCAACACGCAACGGAATGCTCCTTCAGGCGGTCTACCTCCTGAGTCTGGACAATGCCCTGGCAGACAAGCTGAGCAGAGTCCTCCAGCCACACAAGTGGTGCCTTGACCACAAAGCGGTCTCCCGGCTTTTCCGACTCTGGGGTGTCCCTCTGCTGGACCTGTTCGCTAGCCCGGACAACAGGCAGTTGTCCCGCTTCTGCTCCCACCAACCTCACCCATCCCAGGTGGTGGCAGATGAGGCCTCCTTTACACCTTCCCACTGACACACCGCTAGTCACCAAGACCCTCTTCAAAGTCTAGTGTGACAGGGCATCACTGATTCTGGTAGGTACACCGGTGGCTCAGGCAATCCTGGTTTCCACTGCTTCTCTGTCGGTGGCGCCTCCAGTTCCCCTGAGCTGTTCCCCAGAACTACTCTAACAGGAGGAGGGCTCTTTCTTGCACCCCAGCCTGGGATCCCTGTGTTTCGTGGCTTGGCTACTGAAAGGTAGTGCTAGCCCCCTTCAACCTCCCATATGACGTGGAGGAGGTCTTTCTTGCCTCCCGTAAGGCCTCCACAAGGACATATGCCTTCAAATGGCATCATTTTCGGTGTGGTGTGCCGAGAGGCAAGCAAACCTGTTCTCCTGCTTGGTGCAGTCGGTGTGCCAGTACCTACTCCACCTGTCACAGGTGGGACTGACGTTCAACTCAGTCATAGTGCACCTGAGCACTATTGTGGCACATCACCATGCTGTTGAGGGCAAGCCTCTCTCGGCTCAACCCCTTATCTCTTGTTTCCCACGGGGTCTTATGTTGTCCAAGCCCCCTATCCACCAACCAACGGCGGAGTGGGATTTCAATGTGGTGCTCTCACACCTCACTAAACTGCCATTTGAGCTCCTGGCTACCTGTGTCCTGCAGTACCTCTCCTGGAAGGTTGTCTTTCTCATGGCACTCACATCGGCTCACAGGGTCAACGAGCTACGGGCTCTGATGGCAGAGCTGCCCTACACGAGATTCTACAAGAACAGGATGCTGCTGCGCACATGCCCCAAGTTTTTGCCAAAGATGGTGTCCCCCTTCAAACCTCAATCAGGAGGTGGTGCTCCCCACCATCTTCCCAAGGCCTCACGCCGGCAAGACAGAGAACATTCTCCATACACTGGATTGTAAAAGGGCCCTGTCCTTCTATCTGCAATAGACTCAGCGCCACTGCAAAGCGCCTCAGCACATTTATCTCCTATGACCCCAGTTGACTGGGGCTTCCAGTAACTAAGCGAATTCTGTCCACTTGGGAGGCGGACTGCATTGCCCTCGCCTACGAGCAGGCTGGGATCTCACTAAACCACCGGGTCACAGCGCACCGCATCAGATCCATGGCTACCTCTAGCAAATCTGTGTTCCATATCTGTTACGGAAACCTGCTGGGCCGCCTCCTGGTCTTCAGTACATACCTTCGCAGCTCACTACTACCTGGAGAGGAAGTCCCGACGGGACATCGCCTTCAACGAGACTGTGCTCTGTAATCTCTTTGGAGTGTAGGCAACTCCTGCCCTCCGACCCTTCTGTGTTCAGGTTACTGGAGTGCTGGTTCTCCACCAGACACTTGGGTCTTGAGAGAGTCTCTCAGTTGGGACTCAACTGCTGCAGCTCATGGCTCTTCTCTGGCCACTGTGGCTTTGTGTACAGGTTCTTTGTAGCTGACGAGTCCCGTATGTGAGGACTGACTTCCTGCTTATTCCCGGAGAAAATGTAGTTACTCACTTGTAACAGATGTCCTCTGGGGACAACAGGAATCAGTCCTCACAACCCTCCCTCCTCCCCTTGGAATTGCTTCTTTACCGTATTTTAATTTTTGCCGTCTTGGCTATGTCATTAGACTGAGGGAAGATGGCACCCTTGGGCAGGAAGAGGACCATGCATGCGTGGTGAATCTCCCAAAGGCTTTCTTTGAAAGCTTGAGAGATGCTTCTTCGTGGGCTCTGTTGGTGCTGACATCACCCATATATGAGGCCTGATTTCTGCTGTCCCCGGAGAACACCTGTTACTGATGAGTAACTACGCTTTACTGGAAAATAATCCTTCCTAGTGCCCACACAGTATCTGCTCAGTCCAATAGGAATTAGGATGAACTTTGTGGTATGCAAAACTGCTATTTATTTTCCATGAAGAAATTGTGAGGACCTGATTTATCAAAAGGTTCTCTCTGCTAGTAATTGCAATAAGGATGCCATTAGTTTTCCAAACGTATTTCATTGTCCAGATTTTCCTATGGAAAAGCTGTGTATTTTGCTCACTTTTTAAAAAACACACACAGAAAATAGTGATAACACCCAATTTCAGTTAAAGATTTTACTTCCTTGACATTTACTTAGAAATTCTTTAAGCAACTCCTCTGCAATTCTCTTGAATCTTGTACGGGCAACTCTGGTTGGAAGGATGTCACAAAATTTCCTCAAATGATGTAGAATCCAGGGCCAGACTTAAAATGTTGGCATCCGTAGGCAATGGGAGGAGAGTAGGGTTCTCTGCCCTCAATGGCGCCTGCCCAGATCCGAGCGGGTCCCCTCTCACCTCGCATCTGTGCTGTGTACTGTGATCTAGAATATCTCAGCTTCACAACAGCAGGGAACTCTGAAACAAAATTAAACATGGGGCCTATTCCTTCAGCATAGGCTTTCTGTTACCACAGAAACTCATTCAAAGCACAGGACTGTCCAGCGCAGGAGGGCTGGCAGCCCATGCTGAATTTTCTTTCTGAGTTGCTCCTGCAGAACCAGGGTGCTCTCTAGAAAACAAGCAGTGATCTAGGTGGAGGCATGACAGCACTGACAATCTGCCACCTATCAAAATCTAGTATCAGAAGCAGTTGCCTGTGCCTACATCCAGGCCTGGTAGGTTTTGATTGGTTCATGCCATATCTATGTGATGCACCAGTTAAACTTGGGGAAATTCTGCACAAACATTTAGAAAATTCTGCACATATTTTAAAATTCTGCATGTTTTATTAGTAATTTTTTGCACAGCTAACTCCTCTTCTAGACTTGAAATTCACTCTGCCTCTTTCCTTCTTAGCTCTGTCGCTCCACAGTTCTCTCCCCAACCCCCCAAGCCTTCCCTCTCCCTCCCTTGTTCTCTCTCCTAGCAAGATCCCTACTGCTTTCTATCCTTAAGGTCTGCCTTCATGCACATACCCCCACCTCACCTCCTTTCTTCTCTCTGTATGCACCAAACCTTATATCTCCTTTGCCTCTCCTTTTTTCCCAGGTACATACCTCCACCTTCTTATCTCCCCATCCCACAGGCATATATCCATCTCCAAACCCCACCCACCCCCTCAAATCAGCGGCAGCACTTCTCCAGCCCCCAGCCACTTACCTCCAGCCACTTATGTCTTCTGCCTGCCCTGCAGCGGCATTTCCCTCAGCTCCCACGGCTGTGTTAAACTTCGGACGCTGGCCCTGCGTGTTTTAAGAACGTAAACAGAAGTGCTTCCTGTCTATAGCAATAAACAGGACGTTGCAGTGCTGTTGTCCGAAGTATAGCACAGCCATAGGAGCGAAGGGAAACGCTCCTGTGGCTGTGAAGAGATGAACAGTGAAGCAGGCTTGGGAACCATTAAAGCTCGTGAATCTCAAGCCTGCCTCAATGGCTCGCCGATGCTGGTGCCTGTGCAGAATTCCACCAGAAGTAACCAGTCAGTTCCAGTACCAAAAGATAACTGGTATCTCTCTGATTTCCATATCGCATATCAGTAGTTCAGTGGATTTCCAAGGAAGCATCTTAAAGAATTAAGAATTTTACCTTTAACTCATTGTGTATTAAAGGATACATAATAAGCATTACAGACTGCTGTGTGTGCTTTCGAAACACTGCCCAAAAGGCATAACCTTTTATTTAAGGTAGAGAAGAACATCATCTTGATTTATTTATATTTATAATTTGTTGCAGTATTTTCTCCGGATTGAATTTTATAAGTACATTTTGGCGATATTACACTTTGCAAGTTAAATAAATTTAGCACAGCGGGCTATTAATACCAAGCTAATGTTTGGATTGTTTAAATCATGATCCTAGGTGAGATAGAAGCACAATAATAATATTTTCAGTCTAGTCCTATCTTTTATATCATGATCAAATAAAAAACTAACCCACTCAAAAACCAACAGTACACCATGGTTTAATAGCACATTAAAACAAATGAAAAGAGATCTAAGAAATCTAGAACGTAAATGGCGTAAAACTAAATCCACCATTGAGAAAGAAATATATTACAACCACCTCACTCAATATAAAGACGCCATAGATAATTCAAAGAAAAATTATTACGCTACAATTCTTTCAAAATCATATAATAGACCAAGAGAACTATTTTCCATTGTTAGCAACCTAACAAACTCTTCTCAAACTTCTAGCAAGGAAATCACTGAAATATCAGCACAAACTCTAGACAATTATTATCAAAACAAAACAAAACATTCACCAATGACCCTAGACCCCATATACAAACCTTTCCATATGCTAAATGAATGGCCAGAATTTCACCCTATATCCAAAACATCATTAAAGAATATCATTCTCAATCTCAACACCACAACTTCTTACCTCGACCCCTGCCCAGTAATCTGGATAAAAAACACACTCCCAACTCTTCTATCCTTCATACTCCCTATGGTCAATCTATCATTACTCCAAGGTTACCTCCCACCTACACTTAAACATGTACAAATCAGACCAATCCTGAAGAATAACACACTTGACAAAACATCCCCAAAATCCTACCGACCTATCTCAAGTATACCATTCTTAGCAAAAGTCATCGAAAAAACTGTACAAATACAAACACAAGAATTCCTTGATTCATCCTACCCTCTTGACGACCAACAATATGGATTTCGTCCCAAGCATGGAGTGGAAACACTTCTGACTGTTCTAACTGATACACTACTAAGAGGAATAGACAACCACAAAAAGCCTTCATCCTCTTATTTATCGACATATCAGCCGCTTTTGATAGTGTTCACCATTCAATAATGCTTAACAACTTAAGATACATAGGAATATATTCTACAGTTCATAAATGGTTCACTTCTTATCTGAGCAATAGAACCCAAAATGTCAGAATAGGCAATCAAACATCTGAATCATATAAATTTGAAACAGGTTTACCACAGGGCTCAGCACTTTCAGCTCTGCTATTTAATATATACATAAAACCAGTTTGCAATTTCTTTAAAAAATATGGCGTACTCTATCATCTATATGCAGATGATATTATGATGTACATCCCATTCACAATCCCTAACATACCATTGCAACTCCTATCAGATTGTTTTAATGATATAACTTTATGGCTAAATGCCCACAATCTCCAAATAAACCATTCAAAAACCGAAGTGCTAATTGTCACTAAAAATCATGATTATACCCCTCCAACACATATAACACTTCAAAACCAGGAAATTAAAATAAAAAATGAAGTGAGATACTTAGGAGTTATCATAGATAAACATCTCACACTAGATACCCATATCAGAAACACCACAAAGAAAATTTATTTCAAACTCAAAATACTTAAACAACTTAGACCTCTTGTATACATACATGATTTTATCAGTATAATTCAAGCTACCATAACCCCCCACTTTGATTTTGCTAATCTCATATTAGTAGGTACATCAAGACAAAACATTAAAAGACTTCAACTTGCACAAAATTCAGCAGCTAGGATCATAACGAAAACACACTCACATCAACATATAACACCAATACTAGCATCCCTTCACTGGCTGCCAATTCAAAGCCGGATAACGTATAAAACACTAATAACTGCTTTTAAAACACTATTTGATATGGCACCATGCACATTAAGTAACTTAATTACTAAAGAACATTCAAAACCTACTCAAAGAAAAGGTCAATTAAATAAACTCAAAACCCCCAAAGACTTCATAAAAACAAATAAATCAAAAAACAACAGAGCATTCTCACATGCAGCTCCAATAGCCTGGAATTCCCTCCCAGTTGAACTAAGAATGCTAACAGAGATTAATGAATTCCGCAAAAAATTGAAAACCCACCTTTTTACAATACACTACAATAACATAGACCAGCCCTCAAAAGAATTAGATAAAGGCTAATCAGTTTCTGGTTAACATCTTACTATAACAGAAAAAGAAAATCTTCCCCATCAAAACCTGAACTACTCATTACGATAATACCCTACATAAAATGTATATGTATATAATGTATATAGTGTTGCACTGTTCCGTGCTAATCTGTTTAATATTTTCTGTTAACTTTACATTGTTTATAGTTATATGTTATATGTAAAACAAACCATGCTTTGTTGACTGTTGTTATTTGTGAACCGCAGCTGATCCCCGGAAGCCGCGGTATATAAGTGCTTGTTAAATAAATAAATAAATAAAATCTCTGTTTTACTTTTGAATTGAAAACACTGTAAAAATAAAAATTAACTACTAAGCATTGGAACCTAAAGGGGAGAACCTATTTAGAATTTCCAAGACCCAAATATTACCTTGTTCCAAATATTGGCTCATATCTTGTTCCTCTTTATGCAAGATACTGAGCATGGTTTGAAATTTCTTTTTGGCTTGTGTTTGAGCCGAAGGTAAAAAGTCCTTTGTAACTCTGTTACAAAGGACTCTGTTAAGTTTTATAGTCTGTGAAATTGAAAGGCATGCAGAAAAGTAAATTTTTACAGATCCAAGATGAATACCCCCTGAACTAAAAGAATTGTCTTTACTACAGCATGGAAAGAAGTGCCAAAGGCTGAGTATTTCCAGGTGTTCAGCCATTTCCATTGTTCAGATTGAGGCCATTGTGATCAGGCTTTCAGAAGTGTAACATTTTCCCAATCTCTTTCTTGTAGGTTGAGAGCTAAATTTAAGAGCTGTTTAAGGCACACAGTGCCATTAGGAAATCTTTGGTCAGCATAGTTTTGTTCGGCAAATTTTTACTGTACATCAATCTTGCGCCTTTGTGAAACATCTTCTGTTTCCAAATTAAGCAAGAAGATATCACATTTTCTTGGAAATTTTGGGCATGCTTAAGAAATTAAATAAGCACGTTGTGCAGGTTTTATCATGTGCTAACTGCTAATGCGGGCTTGTGCTAGCAGTTGCAGTGAGATATAAAAACATTGCCATGGTAAGAATAAACTCTGTGCTTAGTGCGGATTTAGGGTGGAGAGTAGGCATTGTAGCCAGTGACAACACAGGATGGTACAGCATGCTAGCTGTTAGAACTGCTGATAGCACGCCTGCAACTAGCACCACCCCAAGAGGAGGAGTAGCCTAGTGGATAGGGCAGGAGCTTAGAGCCAGAAAGACCAGGGTTCAAATCCCACTGGCACTCCTTGTGGCTTTTGGCAAGCCACTTAAACCTCCATTGCCTCAGATACAAAATTAGATTATGAGGCCTTTGAGGATAGGGAAATGTATACTGTACCAGAATGTAACTCACCTTGATGTTCTCCTGGAAAGGTGTGAGCTAAATCCTAAAAATAAATAAATAAATCCCAAAAGAGGTGACATTAAGTGCAGCCATACTATGAGCATTCCGGAAGCTTGGCTGCTGCTGCTGAATGTAGCAATAGAAAAAAATCAAAACTGGCTTTGTAAATAACCTTTCCAATTCCAATCACCTCCCCAACTCAACAAGCCCCCATTCGATCCATCTCCACTGCACTCCCCTTTCTCCAACATTAGCCCACCTTCCCCCAATCCTATTCAGCACCCTTCCCACTGGAAAGCCAACCTCCAGTCCCATGAAGAGGTTTTCAAGGAATTCTAGGCTGGAATATGCCCCCCCCCCCCTCACACCTCCCAATCCCAAAGAGAATTTCCTCCCCCCATAGGCCACAGCCAACCCTCCCTGGGTCTTTCCCAAGGGCGGGGGTCTGCATTCTTCTGGTGGAAGTGGGTTAGGAGCCAGTCCTCCTCTATTCCTCCTATAGCTGCCACAGCTTTCGATATAGTGGCAGTAAATCCCAGCAGTAATTTCATGGGGTGGGTCTCTGGGGAGGGGGGATGGGCATACAGGGAAGGCAGGTTCTGTGGCCATACTATCTTACAAGTCCCTTCTTGGGGCTGAAGGTTAGCTTTCCAGTAAGGGGGGCCCTAATGTTGTGGTGGGTGAATTGGATGCGTGTATGTGGGGGAGGATGATTAGAGGGTAAGTCAGGGTCATCGCCGCTGTGACATTTTCTTTACATTTTTGGCATCAGGGCCTACATTCCCTGCCAAGGCACCTGTACTACCTACTGAGGCAGGGAATGCTGGCAAATGTGGTAATTGCCCTGTATGCTAAATGCAGGGTAGATGCTGGACATGCCCCTTGCATTTATTAGAAAGGCTTTGCACTTACTGCACCTTAACTGCAAATGTTAAGATGCAGTAAGTGCAAACCCTTTCTGCACATAATAAAAAGGTCCCTTTGTGCAGTAGCATTTTTGCATTGGGCTAGAAATTGTGCACATTCTTGCACATTTTTAATTTAGTTCAAATACAAAATGCCTTGCACGCTTCAAAATATCTGTGCTTTTTACATTTTTTTGCTCAGTCCTAAGTGCATAGAAGTGCAATACATAGAGCACAATATGTGCTTTTTTATTTCTGCTAATGGACACCTGGTCAAATAATATGTTTTGTTACTGTGACAAACAAAGCATGTAGAATTTTGCATAATTCAGACCTTTTGACACAGAAATTCGAATTTTGGGTGCAGAATTTCAGCAGAAGTAAGTCATAGGCCCTGAATGTGGCCATTAAGCAGTGACCACTGTTCCCTCTAAGCTGTGCGCGTGTGCGCGCGTGCACACCTCGCCAAGCAAGCGCACATGCTTTACAACAGAGCGCACAAAAATTACGGTTCTGATTCTGATAGAAAACAACACAGACGTCTTAAAATTTAAAAGTTGTGATTGTAATTACTAGAAATTTTCCGCTTCATTTAGTAATCGTCTATTTTCATTTAATTTGATTAAAATCAGTGTGGTGTACATACTGTATTCTGACGTGTAGTCAAATTTTAAAGTATATAACTCCGAGTGTTATGTGGTGCACAAAAATTTAACCTTCTTTCAAAAGCTGCACAGCTGATATTTTATGCGCACACAGCCTACAGAAAATTAGAGGGAACATTGGCAGTGACCATGACTGCTTCTCTTCAAGGGCTGTGAATGCTACCTCTGCAGCATTCTCATCCCCGTCTCCAGTTGACCTTAGGAAAAGAAGTCCTGACTTGAAACTTGATCTAGGACCCTTCCATATGGCAGTGCTCAGTATTTGCCACCTGAGCTGCTTGCAGAGGCTCTTCCTTATGAGAAAAGGGTCCTTGCTGTCCGTTGTAAAGTTACCACTCCCTCATTAACCTGCCATCCATGAGCCCTTGATAATGCAACGCAACTTCTGTTGAAGCATCTATTATACACAGTCTTTGGAGGAGGAGGGCAGTAGTTGCCCAGTATTACAGGCCATACATGTGGGCCTAGAGGTGGCTAAGCTTGTAAAAATGTATACAGAGAGATGCAATTACGGGGTCTCCTTATATATATATATGTATAGGTGGCTAGGTCATAGAGGAGGGCAATGTGAAACTGTTAGATAGAAGAAGGAAGCATGTCTAAGATAGACCTCTCTCTGAACTGAGCAGTCCAAGGGTATTAAGTACCCTCGGCAAATCTTCAGTCTTTTACCCTCCCCCCCTTACACACATGCCTACAGCATTAGCATTATCCTCTCTCTTTTTACTCTCTGTCTACCTCTTCCTTTGTCTACAGTATGCCTCTTCCTTTGTCTACAGTACCCAGAACCTTTTTCCTTACTTCCCACCCCAGCATCTTCCTTTCTCCCCCTTCACCTCTCAGCCAACAGGCGCACAGCATCACCCAAACCTGCCTCTTTTCCATAGTATCCAGCATCCACTCTCCATTCCATTCTCATAGCACTCCCTCTCTCTGTCCCCACCTACCTAGCCACCTTCTCCACTTCTCATTAGCCTAGAACCTTTCTTCCTCTCTCTAACAGCCCAGCATCCATTCTCCCTCTCGCTCCATCATGCACACCTACACAGCATCCATTCTCCCTCTTCTAATGATGGCAGTATGAAGCTTCCTTCTCTGTTCAGCTGCTAGCAGGATTAGCTTCACCAGCGGACTCATGTTAGCACTGCATGCATTTTTTAGAACTCTTGGAACAGCAGATCTGATGTCCTTGCTGAGATTCTGGTGATGCATAAGACCAGGAAGTCAGGAAATGCTGGCAGTGCTGTGCCTTAAAAGTGGGTGGGTCATCCTGGAGATTTACAGAGATTTGGCTGTCCCTACTCCTGAATTCCAGCACCCTAGGCTACCACCTTGTTCATGTGATGAGGAACTGGCCCTTCTTTCATCAGAAAAGAGTCACTAAAAATAGGTATATCCTACTTTGTGGTTTTCAAGATATCAATAACGAATATGCATGAGGGAAATTTGCATGCACTGCCACAGCTGTGTGCAAATTTATCTCATGCATATTCATTGGGGATGACCTAAAAACTGGACTGGCTGGGGTTCGCCAGGACAGATTTGGAAACTCCTAAGCATGCCCATAACCCTCAGGCTGCTAAGCTACTGAAGAGTGTGTGACTTCAAACTCTCATCCTACTGAGTAACTAATGATGTAATCAAATACTGTTTGTACAGGAGAAAGCAAAAATAAGAAAGGAGGAAAAGGAAAAGAGACGAGTAAAACTGGACAAAATAAATACATTAAGAAGCATGGGATACTCCGAGCATACTGCTTCTGAGGCTCTTCTCCAGGCAAAGGGGGATCTTGATGTTGCATTACAGGTTGGTATGCTCAAGGAATAATACTGTGAAAATAGATATCTTGCTATGATATTTTTTTTAATAATTTGGAGGATATAAAGTTGCATTTGTGATCAAGAAGTAATTTGTTTTTTAAATTAAGTCAATTATGGAGTGGAGTACCCTAGTGATTAGAGCAACAGCCTAGCACCCAAGAGATCTGGGTTCAGTTTCCACTGGCACTCCTTGTGACCTTGGGCAAGTCACTTTACCCTCCATTTCCCCGGAAGAAAAGGCTTGGCAATCTACTTCCGGTCATACCTTGCCAAGAAAAAACCCAGGAGCTGCTGGGTCGCCAGGAGTCAGCATTGACTTGACCGTAATTTATATATATAAAAAAAAAAGTCAATTATGTTCCTTGAATTAAAAATCCCTTTCTATCCCAAATGCAATTATTCAAAACCTGAATAAATAATATCATCAACTTCTGTGAGCTCAACTAGATTAATTTTCAGAATGTTAGCTGGGATGGTTGGACTTGTTTTATATTCTGTACAGAAGCTCTGTTAGAGAACATACTCTAGTTCTAATTTAAACCTACAAAAGATAGGTAAAGTTTGCCTAATGGAAAACATAACCCAAGGATAAAGATTCATAATTGGAGTTGTAGGGAGAAAGGTACAGAGGAAATAGAGAAATAGTCTATCTGGCAGAAACAGTGTTACCTGAAAAAGCTACCATACTCTCTTTAAAACAATGGTAAGTGAATCATGCTTAGGACAGAACTATAGGACAGTGGTAGAACATTGTTAACAGGTGACAGTATTGCAAATAACCCATCTTTCACTCCCACAAGGGTGGATGCAAAGAGCGAGATACTAAGGAATAAACAACGTGCTCCACTTGGATCATTGCATAATGCAGATTATAAACATGAATGACTGAATAAATAAAGGAAGCATAATCTAGCAACATTGCAGATTGCAGGGTAACTGGTCGAAACCAACAGGCTACAACTACCCAGATATCAACTGGATCTTTGATGGCCTGGGTGCCAACCAGAGAGGCCATGGTAAGAAGGAGGGATAGCTTTCAACATTCTGCACCTGAATCTTACAGCTTCAGTTACAGAATATTCTCTGTCTGGTATACGCAGGAAAATGTGAACCACTTTTCCTGCTTGCTTATGCACCTGCTTCCATATCTAGTGTACCTTTCCTCATCTAGCTTCCAGCCTTGCCAGTAAAAGTACATCTAAGTGAAACATCAGCATACCAATCTCAGTAAATAAAAACCCAATGTCACTGCACCCATTGGTGGCCAGGTTCATGAAAGACACATGGAATACAAAGCACCACTCAAGCACCTACTACAGGTGAGTAACCATGCTTTATGTATGAAAATAATGCAGCCATATTGGCAATCAGTGCACATTTTCATCTCTCTTAACCCTAGTAAGTTAGGAATTAAAGTGGCAAAAATAACTTGTTAGCCAGCAGCATCTGTCATTGCTATGGCTTAACAGGGAAACATTTGACGGACTACAAAAGGGGACTGTTACATATGCAGAGAGATCTGCAATTGTAAGTATTTACTTACATAAGAACATAAGATATGCCATACTGGGTCAGACCAAGGTCCATCAAGCCCAGTATCCTGTTTCCAACAGTGGCCAATCTAGGTCATACATACCTAGCAGTTTCCCCAAAAGACACAGGTTCCACAATGCTTGTACTGGGTCAAGCATTGATATCCTGGGTCCCTTTTTAATAATGGTTTATGGATCTTTCCTCCAGGAACTTGTCCAAACCTTTTTTAAACCCAGCTACACTAACAGCCTTTACTACATCCTCTGGTAAGAAATTCCAGAGTTTGATTACACGTTGAGTGAAAAAATATTGTCTCTTATTTGTCTTAAATAGTTTACCCGGTAGCTTCATTGCATGTCCCCTAGTCTTTCTATATTCTGATAATGTAAACAATCGATCTACGTTTACCCGTTCCACTCCGTTCATTAATTTATAGACTTCTATCACATCTCCCCTCAGCCGTCTCTTTTCCAGGTTAAAGAGCCCTAACCTTTTTAGCCTTTCTTCATAGGGGTATCCTTCCATCCCCATTACCATTTTGGTGGCTCTTCTCTGAACCTTTTCTAATAAGACTATATCCTTTTTAAGATACGGTGACCAGAATTGCACATAATATTCAAATTCCTGGTGAGGGAGAAGTTCAAGATGCTCTCCCTTGGAATAATGCTGCCCTACCTCCAGCAGGGAGATTGGCTATGCTCCTTAGACCTCAAGGATGCCTATACCCACATCCTCATTCACCCAAACCACAGGCAGTACCTGCAGTTCATAGTGGGGAGCAGGCACTATCAGTACAGGGTGCTCCCTTACGGCTTGGCTTCTGCCCCAAGGGTCTTCACAAAATGCCTGGCAGTCGTGGCCGACTTCCTCCGTCTTCAGGCCGTTTTTGTCTTCCCCTACCTGGACAACTGCCTCATAAAGGGAGGTATGGCCTTAGAGATACAGCAGGCCACTGCATGCACCATCCAGGTTCTGCAGCACTTGGGCTTTGTCATAAACTACCCCAAGTCTCACCTCCTGCCAACACAATGTCTGGAGTTCATTGGGGCAAAGCTGGACACTCTCCAGTTAAAGGCCTTCTTGCCCAGGGACCAAGCCGAGCAACTCAGGACTTTGGGTGGAAGGTTTGTGCAGTATCTGATGCCTGCGTGTATATGTGTTGTAGGATTGTGACTGCCAAAAGCGGATTTTCTTCGACAGAAGTGAATGGTGCTGGTGTACGCACACCTCCTGATTACACAGTAAGATTGCACCGTTCTTGTGTATAGACAAAAAAAGCACAATGAGAGTGCATTTCGCATCTGTGTTTCGTTTTTTGGTTAGTTACAACGTCAGTTAAGCAACATTTCTCCCCCTGTAGTATATAAACTCCCTATGAAGAAAGGTCTTTTGAAAAAGGTCTTGTGAGAAAAGAATCTCGTGAAGACAGAGGTTAGGAGTTCAGATTTCTCCCCTATTCATGTTTAAGTAAACACCAAAGCTTTTTGTGGTTATTTCTCCTCTGTCCTTTTCTAAGTGAGTTGATATGTGGTGCATTGCTTAGAAAAATGACTTGTCCTATGGTTCTCATCCTTGTCCCTATTGTCTTGCCATCTTTACAGTACACTACGGATGTGTGAAAGGCCTACTTAAGGTAGATATTGTTGATTACAATTCATTTATTTATTTATTTCTTAATAATTTATTTATTGCTCCAGCGTTTGTTACTTTTCCAGTATAGTTTTAGTTTTGGTGGTTTTTAAATTATTATCATTATATTTCCATTATTCATTGTTATCATTATTTATTATTATTCTTATATTTTTAATTTTGGTTTTTAATTTTTAATTATTTATTTTTTATCTTCTATATTTTTTATTTCTGTTTATTACTTACAGCTAATTTCTTTTATTCATTTTTAACAACACATTTTGTAATCATAACCATATCAGTAATTATATAATCACATCAGTAATCATGTACTTATATAATCGTATCATATTGTTAGTCATAATTCATGTTTTTATCATTTACATTGGTATGTCCTGTTGGTTGTATTTGTCTCTTATGCTCATGGGTTTATAGGATGAATGGTTGTTTTCATCTTATTATATATATTATATATGTTATTTATACATATATATATATGTATTTTTGATGTAGCATAATTTTATATGATTTTATGTATACAATAACTAGTTCTTATTGGTGGTGCTGTGCTGATCTTTTATCATCCCTTTCTTTAACTAATTATTGATCTAATCATTTATTATGCTCAGTTTTATTATTTATTTTTTATTTATTTATTGATATATCCTTTGTACATTCTTCACTGGTAATCTTGGATCTTGTGAGATTTATATGTTGGTTATAATTTATTAGTGTATTTATTTAGTATGTATATATCTCTTAAGGTTTTTAATTATGTATTCATGTCTATTACTATTGTTTTAATACTTTTGCTGCTGTTTTTTAGCCTGCCCCTGAGGAAGAATACAAAACACGGCCTGTGTCGGGCCTAGGCTTTGTTTAATTTGTACCAATAAAGTTGGTCTTCCAATCGCTTCCCACGTCTCCCACTCTCCAGTTAAAGGCCTTCTTGCCCAGGGACCAAGCCGAGCATCTCAGGACTCTGGCACGGGACATACAGTACCGTCCTTTGGTGCCCGCTTGGCTTCTTCTGTGCTTTTTGGACACATGGCCTCCACGGTCCACATCACCCCAAATGCTTATCTCCACATGAGGGTGGTACATTGGTGCCTCCGGGACCAGTGGTCTCAAGCCATGGGGCCACCTCCGAGACAAAGTCTTGGTAACCCGTCAACTGGCAGACTCTCTGGCCTGGTGGCAGTCTCTCCAGTATCTCGAGGTAGGCATGCCTTTTCAGGCCCCAAGCCCCTCAAGGGTCCTCACCATGGACACCTCCCTGCATGGCTGGGTAGCCCACTGCAAGGAGCTCTGCATCCAGGGCAGCTGGTCACCAGGCGAGAGCACCCAGCAGATCAACCTCCTGGAGCTGCAGGCGATATACTTCACCTTGCGAGCGTTTTTCCCACCACCTGCGCCACCAGCCGGTGCTGGTCCAGACGGACAACTAGGTGGCGATGTTCTACATGAACAGGAGTCAGCAATGACTTGACGGCACTTCAAAAAAAAAAAAAAAAAAGGGTCAGTAGGAGAAGTTTGAACCGAATGCAGAAATGGATAGGAAGCCAATGAAGTGACTTGAAGGGGTTACATGAGCATAGTGACACTGGTTGAAGATTAGCCATGTAGCTGAGCTTACAAGAGGAGAGAGATGATTCAATAAGAGAACAAAGAGGAGCAGGTTGCAATACTCTAAACTGGAGGTGACAAGAGAGTACCTCATCCTTCACAAGCATGACTACCATGCATATGGCACTCTGTTTTTTATTGCTTGGCATCCTTGCTGTGGAACGTGTTCCTTAGTACTTAATTCTTAAGCCTTCATTGCTTAAATTTAAGGCTGCACCCAAGACCTATTTTTTTCTCCCAGACCTTTGAGTTGCGACTGGATGCTGGAGGGTATTGGCTTAGGTATGATCAGTCTGCTTTCTTTTGTTATGCAACTTGCCTCTGATTATTGCTCCTTACTGTACTAGTTCTGCCTTAACCTTATTTTTTCCTGCTTTCCTTTTTTCTATCATTAAGATTTGATACCTAGCGAATGGCAGTATATTAATCTTATAACAAACAACAAATAATCAGACGAGACACAGTGTGAGTAATTTTATAAGTATTTTTAGTGCATAAAGGACTTTTATAAAATTCTCCCCAAGGATGACAAGAAGGTGCATACTTTTACATGACCTATATGTAGGTGTGTCCTGAGACAGAGTGTGGGCAGAGTCACAATTTGTTTATAAAATATGTCCATACTTCAGCATATACATTTATGCCTATTCCCAAGCAGGTCTTCATACACAGGCAGCCTGTTATAAAATTATCCTCATTGAGTTAGAACACTAGCTGTCTCAAGCAGGATACAGTCATATTTCAGGAGAAGAGAGTATAAGGATATTCTGGAGGTTGAAATTTAAGGAATATAGAACAAAATTCTTAAGGCTAAAAATCCACTTTCATTCAAACTTACTATTACTATTTTTAGTTTGTAGGACTAAGTTATTTTCAGTGGTAAATCACCTGTTCAAGGTTGAGAAAATACAACCTTCTATTATACAAGATACTTCAAACTGTGAACAGTTCTTTCTTCAAAGGTCATTTACTAATGGTTTTTGCAATAATGACAGTACTGTGTAATAACCATTAGTAAATGGTCCTCTTTTTTTGTCAAAAAACAGCAACCTTCAGGCAGTCCTTGTTATCCTTGGAATTGAATGATCTGCATGTATGTCAGAAGGATATTCTCAGACAGTGCAAATGCGTTTTATTTACATGAATCATGAAGGAATACTAAGAGCACTCAGGTTGCCCAAGAAGTGAATCTCTTAATCCATGGGCAGAGAAGCATCTGCATGTTCTCTTGGCAGGGCACACAGCAGGGATGAAAAACATCCAGGCAGATTTTTTAAATAGACCACTCTGATCCCAAGGGAATGGGAGCTGGCAGACCTCCATGGTTTGGCTTATCAGGCAGATGTGGGGTAATCCAGTAAGGGTCTTCATGGCCTTCAGGAGAAACACAAATGTTCCCACCTTCTTCAGTCAGAGTGAGTGTGGGGTCTTTGAGAATTAACACCCTTTCTCAACTGTGGCCTTGTTAGGGCCTACTCAGCAACCTGTGGGAAGAATTCTTCAAAGGATTGCAAAACATCAGGGCTCATAGGTCCTAATGGCTTTGGATTGACAGAGACCATGGTATGCCGATCAGATGAGATTCAAAGCCAGAAATTTGTCTCTTCTGCAAGGCAAAAAAAATCGTTCTCTAGGTCTGATTGTTCAGGAAGGTCTCATCTCTTTACATCGTATGGCTTGGCTATTGAATGGATGAGGTTGAGGGAGATAGGTTATCTTCTTGCAGGCTTGAAAGAGGTCCATGTTTCTGACATACTTTAGAGAACATAAGATCATAAGATATGCCATACTGGGTCAGACCAAGGTCCATCAAGCCCAGTATCCTGTTTCCAACAGTGGCCAATCTAGGTCATACATACCTAGCAGTTTCTCCAAAAGACGCACGTTCCACAATGCTTGTATTGGGTCAAGCATTGATATCCTGAGTCCCTTTTAATAATGTTATATGGACTTTTCCTCCAGGAACTTGTCCAAACCTTTTTTAAACCCAGCTACACTAACAGCCTTTACTACATCCTCCGGTAACAAATTCCAGACTTTGATTACCCATTGAGTGAAAAAATATTTTCTCTTATTTGTCTTAAATAGCTTACCCTGTAGCTTCATTGCATGTCCCCTAGTCTTTCTATATTCTGATAACGTAAACAATCGGTCTACGTTTACCCATTCCACTCCGTTCATTAATTTATAGACTTCTATCATATCTCCCCTCAGCCATCTCTTTTCCAGGTTAAAGAGCCCTAACGTTTTTAGCCTTTCTTCATAGGAGTATCCTTCCATCTCCTTTACCATTTTGGTGGCTCTTCTCTGAACCTTTTCTAATAACGCTATATCCTTTTTAAGATACGGTGACCAGAATTGCACACAATATTCAAGGTGCGGTCGCACCATGGAACGATACAGAGGCATTATAATATCTTTTGTTTTATTTTCCATTCCTTTCCTTATGATACTTAGCATTCTATTTGCTCTCTTGGCCGCCGCTGCACACTGGGCGGAGGGTTTTAACATGTTATCCACAATGACGCTTAAATCTTTTTCCTGGGTGGTGGTTCCTAATGCAGAACCTTGCATCGTGTAACCATAGTTTGGGTTGTTCTTCCCTACGTGCATAACTTTGCACTTGTCCACATTAAATTTCATCTGCCATTTTGATGCCCAGTCTTCCAATTTATCAAGATCCTCTTGCAATTTTCCACAATCCTCATGGGTTTTAACAGCTTTAAATAGTTTTGTGTTATCTGCAAATTTGATAACCTCACTCGTTATTCCCTTTCCAGGTCATTTATGAATATGTCAAAAAGCAGCGGACCCAGCACAGATCCCTGGGGTATACCACTATTCACCTTTCTCCATTGGGAAAATTGGCCATTTAGTCCTACCCTCTGCTTTCTATCTTTTAACCTGTTTCTGATCCACAATAGTACACTTCCTCTTTAGTTTTGCCAAAAGTCTCTGATGAGGGACCTTGTCAAAGGCTTTCTGAAAGTCCAAATACACTATATCAACCGACTCACCTTTGTCCTACCTGTTTATTCACACCTTCAAAAAAACATAACAGATTAGTAAGACAAGATCTTCCTTGTCTAAAGCCATGTTGGCTGTCTCCCATTAAGCCATGACTATCTACATGTTCAGTAATTTTGTTCTTTATGATGGTTCTACCATTTTTCCCGGTACTGACGTCAGGCTCACCGGTCTGTAGTTGCCCAGATCACCCCTGGAACCCTTTTTAAAAATTGGCGTTACATTGGCCATCCTCCAGTCTTCAGGTATTACAGATGATTTTAATGATAGTTCACAGATTACTAATAGCATGTCTGCAATCTCATATTTCAGTTCTTTCAACACCCTTGGATGTATATCATCCGTTCCAGGTGATTTGCTACTTTTCATTTTATCAAATAGCTGTAATACATCTTCCCGATGTATCGATAATTCCTTCAATTTTTCCACACCTTTAAATACCACTTCAGTCATGGGTAACATCCCTACATCTTCCTTAGTAAAGACCGAAGCAAAAAATTCATTCATTCTCTCCACTATCGCCTTGTAGCCTCTTAGTGCCCCTTTAACCCCTCTATCATCTAATGGACCAACTGACACTCTCTCGCAGGTTTTTTGCTACGAATGTACTTGGAAAAGTCTTTATTACGCGTTTTTGCTTCCGCAGCAAGCTTCTTCTCAAATTCTCCCTTTGCCTGCCTTATCAATGCCTTGCATTTAACTTGACAGTGCTTATGCTGTTTCCAGTTTTCGTCATTTGGCTCTTTTTTCCATTTCCTGAAAGATGCTTTTTTGGCAACAACAGCCTCTCTGACCTCACCTTTAAACCATGCTGGCAGTTTTTTGGACTTCCTTCCACTTTTCTTAAAGAGTGGAATACAGCCGGTCTGGGCTTCCAAGATAGTATTTTTCAACAACACCCAAGCTTGATGTAAGTCTTTAACCTTTGCAACTGCTCCTTTTAGTTTTTCTTAACTATTATCCTCATTTTATCATAGTCTCCCTTTCGAAAGTTAAAAGGTAGTACTGTGGATTTCCTTACCATCCCTCCTCCACTAATTAAATCAAACGCAATCATGCTATGATCACTATTGCCAAGTGGCCCCAACACCCTTATCTCTTGCACCAGATTTGGTGTTCCACTAAGGACTAGGTCTAATATGGCTTCACATTATGGAATGTTTTTCATGAGTGGTTTCTTTTTATGCCTCAGTCTCCCTTATCCTCACATTATTTGCAGAGATGGGCTTTTCTTTTCTTAAATCCTGAGTGGAGAAGTAGCCCAGTGGTTAGAGCTGGTGACCAAGAGACCAGGCCTTTCTTTCAAGACAATGAAGGGTACTCTACTTCCGGTCACACCTTGCCAAGAAAACCCAGGGCTGCTGGGTCGCCAGGGGTCAGCATTGACTCAACGATACACATTGCATACCAAACCAGTCCTGGACCCACCCTATTAGTCCACTCTGCCTCCATATAATAAATGACAATTCAGATACTATGGTTGTGTTTATCTGCAGCATTCCTATTATTTATTGGATTCTTGGTCCTCACACATGGGTTTGGTGGCTGTAAGGCCATGAGTTGCAGTTCACAAAACCTGTTTTGTTTTTTAATTTTATTTAACTTGCAGTAATTCAAGGCATGTTACATTCAGATTCAGTAGATATTTCCCCATTCTCAGAGGCCTACAATCTAAATTAATACCTTAGACAATAGAAGGTTAAGTGATTTGCTCAAGATTACAAGGAGCAGCAATGGGATTCAAACCCCGGCTTCCCTGATTTTCAGTCCACCGCTCTAATCATTAGGCTACTTTTCCAGGCCATTTTGAGTTAGGCAGCCACTGAGGCAGGAGTGAGAGGGGATCACTCCTGTCTCAGTTGCCTTTTTAGGTGTCTCAGGGTCCAGGAGGTTGGTGGGGAGGGTGGGTGGGGGGTTTGGACATGTTCTTAGGAAAGGACAAAGTGCTGAAAGGTGTGGGGCCTTGAGTAGGGTTTTTTTTTTACAACTTTTAACCCCGCTTCGGGGGGCATTTTTGTGTAAAATGCACAATATATAAGGCCTTTTATCTTTGTCCATTGAGGAAACATCTGCTTTGTTTCCTGTCTTTTAGCTAGTTCTCATTCCACAACAGGGCACTGCCTCATAGGCCATGACTTTTTAATTTCCTCAGGCATCTTTCTTAAGGAGCTTTGTCAGATGCCTGCTTAAGGAGCAGCCTAGTGGTTAAAGCAATGGATTGAGAACCAAGGAAGCCAGAGTTCAGATCTCTTGTGATCCTGGGCAAATTGCTGAACCCTCAACTAAAAACTCTTGATTTTAAGACCTTTAGAAACAGGAAAATACCTTCTCTACCTGAATGTGTGTGCGTGTAATCTTTCTTTTAAAATGTATTTTTTAATTACATTTACAATTAATACACCCTTCACAAATGAAAGATAAGGAAGCTATATCATCATAGTGGAAAAAGGAAGACCCCACATATAACAACAACAACAAAATACTATATAAGACCACCAAATTGGGAACAAGAAAAGGAAAATTTCACAAAAGAAAATTCAAGGAGCCAAAAAACAGCACAGCCAGCTTATATGGTAGATAATTACCGCACTGCAGACCCCTCCCTACCCACCAAGAAACTTAGAAGCTGTTTCAGGTCAAAGAACAGAAACCTCTTATGATCTAGAAACACAAAACGACAGGGAAATTTAACAAAAAAGTAGCTCCCAGGGCGAGAACTCTTGGTTTTAAATCCAAGAATTCCTTCCTCCTGACTTGGGTAGCCCTCAAAATCAGGAATAATTTGAATCCTAGACCCCAAAAACAGATCCTGTATATGACGTAAATGCATTTTCAAAACAGTATGTCAATCCATCTCAAGTGCAAAATTAACGAGCAAGGTGGTTTGCTCAGTCACAACTTCAAGGGAATTTTCCAAGAAGCCAGCAAGCTCAAAAGAATCCTGCTGACCCCATGATTGATCCCACTCCAGAAGCACCAGCTCTAGCCACAAGAGACAAATATTACACCTGCGTAATCGGTGGCAAATTGTCCGAAGGAAGCTGAAGGACTTCCCAAAAATATTTCTTAACCTTCTCAGCTGCTGAAACCAATGGAGACTTAGGAAAATTAATAGACCTCAGATTGTTCTTCTGGGAAGAATTCTGCAGATATTCCATTTTCCGACAGCACTGGGGAGCCTTTAACCAGCGCACCCTGAGTTTCCTGCAATTCCCCAAACCTTGCTTCCAAAACAGACAACCTGGAAGCTTGCAAAGTCTCTCCTGAGAGACCCCCACAAGGGAATCTTTTACTGAAGAAAGTACTAAGGAGAAAGTACTTACAAGAGCTTGCAGAGAGGAGTTCATCGAGGTCATTACTTCCCAAATAGTGTCCATAGTTATGACTGCAGGTTTTTGCAACCCTCCAAGACCTGGAGGAAAGGAGACACCTCCCTCGGCCACAACGCTCCTCTCCAGAGCACTGCCATTCATTGGTTCCAAACCCCCAAGCACTGGGGAAGACACCGCAACTGGGGATCTTCCTGGGCTCACACCAGCTCTTGCCGGAGCCAGCAATGGCCATGCAGGAAACATTTCCGGGTCGTGGAGGCGCAGCTCTCTCTTCAGGGCTCAAACTTGTCCCACTCAAGGCTGATGCCGATAACCTTGCTGGCTCCGCTGAAGTGCCGCTTCAAACTACAAAGCTCAACCCACATTCAGTAAGTGTTCTCTATGTCCCTGGGGTAGAGGCCATTGCTTCGGAGGACTGGAGCTTCGGTTTCTTCTTTTTCCTCCCCATCATAGCATGGGAATCCCCCAGGAACAAGACATCAAACTGAGGGGCAGAGCCACAGCTAAAAGCTAGACACCATCTTGTTTTTGTACCAGATATGCATGTGTTCATCTTAAACTACAATTGAAACGGTGTGCGTTAAATCCAAAATCTAGATACACTAGTTAAGCGGACTCACCCTTAGCCATATGTTTAACACCTTCAAAAAAAATCTATCAGATTGGTATGGCAAAAATTCCTTTTGCTAAATCCATGTTGGCTCTGCCCCATTAAGCCACATCTATCCATATGGCCAGTAATAATGGGGGATTTCAATGAGCCCGGTATTGACTGGATCAGTCTCACATCTAGACATTCTAAGGACTGTTTCATGGAGCGGCTGGTTCAGGAACAGAAACGCAGGGACATTATTTTAGACCTAGTCCTCATTGGAATGCAGGATGTAGTGCAAGAGGTAACTGTTTTGGGGCCGCTTGGCAATAGTTATCATTACATTGATTTAATAAATGGAGGGAAGATAGCAAGGAAATTCACTGCGCTAGCATTTCATTTTCAAAGAGAAGACTATAATAAAATGAGGAAAATGGTTAAGAAAATAATAAAAGGAGCTACTGCAAAGGTTAAGAGTTTACACCAAGCTTGGGCATTATTTAAAAACAGTATCTTGGAAGCCCAGACCAGATATTATTCCATGCTTAATAAAAGGTGGAAGGAAGGTCAAATGATAGCCAGCATGGCTTGAAGATGAGGCTGTTATAGCTAAGAGAAAAGCTTTCAGAACATGGTAAAAAGAGCCAAATGATGAAAACAGGAAACATAAATACTGGTAAGTTAAATACAAGGCACTGATAAGACAAGCAAAAAAAAATTGAAAAGAAGCTTGCCATGGAAGCAAAAGCACATAATAAAAGCTGTTTCAACTATATTCATAGCAAAACTCCTGTGAGGGTATCGGTTGGACCATTAGATGATGGAGGGGTAAAAGGTGCATTGAGAGAGGATAAGGCCATAGCAGAGAGACTGAATGAATGTTTTGCTTCAGTCTTTACTGAAGAAGGTGTAGGAAATGTACCCATGCCCAAAATGATATTTAAAGGTGAACTAACAGAGAAATTGAAACAAATCTTGATACATTGCAAAAATGTAATACAGCTAATTGAAACTACAGGCAGCAGATCACTTGGACTGGATGGCATACATTCCAGGGTGCTGAAATAACTGAAATATGATGTTATAAAACTACTATTAGTAATCTGTGATCTATCATTCAAATCATCTGTTGTACCCGAAGATTGGAGAGTGGCCAATGTAACGTCCACTTTTAAAAAGGGTTCCAGGGGTGATCCGGGAAACTACAAACTAGTGAGCCTGACATCAGTACCAGGCAAAATGGTTTTGCCTGGTAAAGGCTTTAAAAGGTTAGGGCTCTTCAATTTGGGAAAGAGACAGCTGAGGGGGAGTTAAGTTAGAGATCTATAAAATAATGAATGGAGTAGAACGAGTAAATGTATATTGGTTGTTTACACCTTCAAAAAGTAGAAAGACTAGGGGGCACGCAATGAAGTTACAATGTAGCACATTTAAGGCTAATCAGAGAAAATATTTTTTTTCACTCAATGCATAATTAAACTCTCAAATTCGTTACCAGAGGATGTAGTAAAAGCTGTTAGTGTAGCTGGATTTAAAAGAAGTTTGGACAAGTTTCTTGAGGAAAAGTCCATAAACCATTATTTATTTATTTATTTAGCTATGCTTATATACCTCTTTTCACCAGTTTACATTAAACAACAAGAGATACATTGACTAAGGTCATAACATATTTACAGGGAGTTATACATTCTCCAGGACCAAGCAGGAAGTCAGTCCTCACATATTGGTGACGTCGGCGCCGACGGAGCCCTCGCGGAGCAATTTTCCCCAGCTTTCAAAGAAAGCCTTTGGGAATTGCAGCGCGCATGCGCGATCTGCTTCCCGCCCAAGGGTGCCATCTTAGCCAGTCTTCTTTTTTCCGCGGAGCCCTACAGACGTACCCGTCGTGTCCCCGCTGGAAAAGTTGATTTTCGTGATTTATTTCTCTTTTTTCCTTCGGTTCGACGCCGGTTTTTCGCTGGCAGCCCGGTCCTTTGACCTTGCAGGGGCCCTTTTTCCCCCGATGGCTGCCAGTGGTTTCAAGCGGTGTGTTCAGTGTGACAGAAATATGTCACTCACTGACACACACAATAATTGCCTCCGCTGCCTGGGCCCGGATCACGAAGAACTGATCTGTGGGGCCTGTGGCAAAATGTCCTCCAAAGCGTTAAGGAGTCGGCGGCACCAGCGGGAAAGAATCTTCGCTGACCCCGGCCGTACCCGGACCTCGTCGGAGGCCTCGGCATCCAGAGGTTCCAGCTCTGACCACCGCCGAAGCTCCTCCGACAGGGGTTCTCCCTCTGGGGACCATCGACGGAAGGTAAAACCCGCGAGGGCGGCGTCGGTGGACGCTCCTGGCTCCGCGAGGGCCAGGTCGCATAGCCCCGATAGCCGTCCCGGGTCTTTGGAGAAGGAGCACCTCCCGAAGCGACCTCGCCTGGAGTCGGAGTTGCCTGCTCGGGTAAGTCCTGTAGTCCTCCTGGACTCGCCTCCGAGAGTTCCGACATCGGGCCCGACGCCGTCGGGGCCCGAGTCGGGGGCTGCTGGGTCGCCTGAGGTCGGACTCAGGTTGACGGCCTTGGAGAGCAGACTATCTGCCTTCATGGACCAGCAGCGGGCACTGATCGCTAGCCTCGCTGGCGCCACTGCCCCAACCGCCGGGACGTCGACGTCTAAGTCGACCCCGGAGACCGAGCCGATCCTCGAGTCCATGCGAACTCGAGTCGATCCTCGGTCGAGGTCACCCTCGGCCTCCCGTTCGGGACCGAGGTCGTCGACGCCGACTCCCTCGGTGTCGGGGCGGCCGACGCCTCCGCCTGCCCGAGCCGACCCCACCGATTCCTCCTCGGAGTCGGCCTGGGAGTCTGAAGAGGAAGAGTCACCTGATTCGTTTCAGACTCGGTGTGTCCCCTCGGACTCACCTGAGTCCGAACCTCGGAAGCAGTCCCCTCCGGAGGATGCCCGGTTCTCGGACTTCGTCAGGGATATGGCCAAGGCTTTGGCCTTTCCTGCGGATCCCGAGGAGGAGCCGAAGAGCTCGACGCCCTTCAGTACGACTCTCCCGCCAGGGAGCACTTTACTGTACCGGTTCCTCCCATGCTGGAACGACTACTCTTCCGCATGTGGGAGAGTCCGGCCTCGTCGCCGGTATTAAGCAAGCGGGTCGATTCCATCTATCGAGTCCGCAAGAGTCCTGGCTTCCAAAAAGCACAGCTGCCACACCATTCCATGGTAGTGGAATCGGCCATGCATAGGCTTAAGAGCCAAAAGATGCACTCCTCGGTGCCTCCTGGCAGGGAGGCCCGTAACCTGGATGGCCTTGGTAAGAAGTGTTTCCAGGGCTCTATGCTTGCTTGTCGTGTCCAGACCTACCAGCTATACATGGGCATGTATCTCCGAGACCTGGCTAAAGAGATAGCCGGATTCTCCGCTGGACTGTCCGAGGCACTGTTCCCTCTAAGCTGTGCGCGTGTGCGCGCGCACACACCTCGCCGAGCGAGCGCACACAACTTTTAAAGGAGCGCACAAAAATTACTGATTTCATGAGTTTTCAAACCTTGGGTTTTTGAAGGCCGCGGCTGCACCACCGATCTACTGCCATTCTGTAATTTTCGTCACTTCCGAATCTCTCCTCTGTCTGCACTGAGTCCCCTGCCCTCACTCCTCTCACATGTGACGACGATTGACGAATCATGACAGGCTAGAGGGAAATAAAAGGGAGGGGCAGCCAGCAAGCCAGCCTCTTTCTGCTCTTGTGCCTGCCTGCCAGCCACGCACCTCCTTTAATCCCTCCCTCAGCCAGCCTTCAGTGCCACGTGCAAGAGCAACACACGGCACCAGCGAAGAAGAGAGAGACCGGTGCTCCGGGACTGCTGCCTGGGGACGGGCTATCGGCAGCGGAGCAGGTGAGTGCATATCTATGCTTTTTTGCATATCTGTGTAGTAATCTGACTGAGTCCCCGACGCGTGAGGCATCGCGAGAGCCTACACAACTAGGCAAGGAAGAGCAAGCAGCGGCAGCTCCTCGATTTGGGGTCCTTCGTCGTCCTTCTCTATCTCTCCCGCTCGCGGGCTGCCTGCATGTCTACTCTGTACTGCGCCCAGCCCCGCCTCCGCCTCCCACACCGTCACCCCGCCACAAGCAGCAGTACCCCATCGCCGCTGCGCTGGATGCAAGTAAGTGGGCATTTGTGGTGAGGGGGATGGAGATGTGTGGGCGTCTGTGGCCTCTTCTCCGTGCCCCCCGCCCACTCCGGCCGGTGTTCTTTGTGCCACGCGCCGCCCTCGCCTGGTGCTGTCGGGGTTCGCAGCGCAGTTTTTATTTGTCGTCTTTTTTTCACCCTGGGGGAAATGGGGAGTTCTCTCAGTAAAGTGGAAAGCTGGGTGGCGTTTAGTTAATTTTAGACTTAACGAGACCTTGTTCTGTAGATTCTGTCTTTTAATGCCATCTTCTCTGGCTTCATTATTTTCATGCATCTGCCGCTTTGTTTCTGCATGATTAAACTTTGTACTTGTGTTCAGTAGAATTATTGATGTAGGACTTAAGGAAAATAGTATACCTCAAATTTTAACTAAAAAAGTGGTTTGTATTGGGGGAAAAAAAAACCCTCTGACTTGAGGAAGGAGCATGTTAAAAACACTGTGGGACTGCTGCTCCTACTGAGGATGCTCTTCTCACAACTGTCACTGACTACTTTCTTCAGAAAGTTTGTTTAAAGCCATTTATTCCCTGACACCCAATTCTTACCTGTTGTGTAAGGCCCCCTAGAATTTCAGTGTGTGTTTTGCTCTTCTCTAAATGGTACTATTCATCTGTGTTTTAATGAGAAGGTGAAGAATGTCGCAGGGGTTACCTAGGAAAGCACTTAAGAAATGAGGAGTGGGATTTCTAAGTTCTTGCCCCCTTTTCTTTTTATTTCAGGTGTTTTCCCCATAGGGCTGGCGAGTACAGGCATAGGAACCCTGTGAAAGAGGGAAAATGTCCTTGACTTGCCCCCACTTTTCTCTCTTCTTTCAACCAGAGATGATCTTTCTTTTTGCCAAATGTACTTATTACTTTTATACTTATCTTCAGAGATATCTTTTAATGCCAAAAGTATTTATTATTTTTACTACATATGCCATCCATCACCTTTTTTATTAGTGGTACTTTTTAGTCCCATTTGCCCCCCCCCCCCCTTTTCTTTTAAACAGATAAAGCTCTTACAATACAATGTCAATTTTTTTCTTTTTTCTTTTCTTTTTCTTCCCCTTCCCCCCCCCCCCCCCCCTTGTTATTGATGCTTGTTATCCCTCGGTCGTCGATTTTTAGTGTTCAGCTATTTTAATGTCATTTTAATGTTTTGAACTTTTTGTAAGCCATATGTTTTTTTGAGTTGCTTTACATAAAATTTTGGTGTATGTTGTTTTTATACATGTACATACCTTATAGATGTTTTTTATGTGTTAATCTTGGCTATATCCATAGTTTTAAAATTAAGTCACTTTTCTGGATTTGTGTTAAACTGTTAATCCATGTAAGTAATACTGTGCCTTCTTTTTTACTATGTATTCTTTTTCTCTTTGTTACCACTATAACAATATTGTTATATTGCTTGCAGTTCCAACTTCCAAGCCCATCAGGCTTTGGATGAAATGCATTGGGGCATTTCTTTTGAATAATAAAGCACCTGCTGTGACCACCACACCACTTTTAAAATGTTGAAACCACTAGCAATGAGAGGTGCAAAACGTAAGAGAGAACGGCCAGAGCTTTTAAGCCTGAATGGCTTGAAGAAATTATTGAAACGGAGACACCGAAATCTCAGGATAAAACGTGCGTTCAACTGCGTGAAATATTCACTTACGAAGAGGATGACGGAGTAGTCTGTTTATACAGTCAAACCTCGGTTTTCATTTGCCCCGGTTTTCATACGCTTCGGTTTTCAACGTCTTTTTTGACTGAGATTTTGTCCCGGTTTTCATACATCGCTTCGGTTTTCAACGTCTTTTGACTGAGATTTTGTCCCGGTTCTCGTACATCGCCTCGGTTTTCGTAAAGTACAGTACTGTAAATACATACACCCTCGCGCTGCACACCATTCTGTATACACTGCCAGAACGCCTGCCCGGTCCCGGCAGCACTGCCCCCCCGGACTCACCGATCGCCAGCGTGATGAGAAGCAAAAGCCAGCTGAGCACGTAAATGAAACACATCATCGAGCCTGGTCAGAGTCAGAGAGGCAAGGATTGCGCAGAGAGGAAGGTCCCGATCTCGTCCACCGCCTGCCCGTTCTCTGGAGCGCCCCCTCAGGGTCGGAGGTAGCAGGGAAGAAAAGCTGTCAACGTAAGCAGGAGATGTTGCATGAATGTGGGAGGCAGTTCTTTCTCTTGCATGGTACGTCTGAAGCTATATCATTAAGATTTTCTGCCATTCTGAAGCATTGAGCAGATAATGTAAAGATATTTTAATGGGCTGAATCCAATGTGATTCCGAAGAGAGCAGGGCACAGCAGCTTGTCAGGGGTGGCTAAGGCCAGATGTTAACATACTGTACTGTACAGTACTGAGCTTGCTTTCAGTGATGTTAAATGTTCATTTATCCATTTCATTAGTCATTTATATTTATTTCTCATTGTTTTCTGTATGTAAAAATATAGTTATTCTCTATAAAATGTATTTTTGTGAATATTTTTGGGTGTCTGGAACGGATTAATTGGATTTACATTATTTCTTATGGGAAATATTGCTTCAGTTTTCATACGTTTCGGTTTTAGTTAGACTTTTTCAAACGGATTAATCATGAAAACCGAGGTTTGACTGTACTGCCAAGATGCAAAAACCATCGGGGAGTTTTCGAATGGCAAAATTTGGGATGATGTGTGGAAACTGGACTTTTTGAAACATCTGTCTAGTAAGACTCATACTGAAAGTGTTAAGAAACTTAGAGCTAAAAATCCAAATTTAAGGAGAGGATTATTTAACTTGTTGCTTGAGAGCACCGCTGAAAAAGAGAAAAGGCAAATTAGTAATGAACGGAAACGTTCTACACCAGAAGAAATTAAAATTCTAATTGATAGTGTTTTGCTGGCTGTTCGGATGAATATTTCCATGCTCTCTGTTCAAGATATTAATGAACACATGTCCAAGTACATAACCATACCTGAAAGCTGGAGAAGCAAAAACTATTTGTTTGAATTTCTTGAAATTATAAACATGAATGTCCAAGATAAGCTCATGGCAGATGTTGCATCAGCAGCGTATCATACATTAACTATTGATGAAAGCACAGACATTTCTGTCAACAAATACTTAATACTGTACTTCAAATATCGGCCAGTAAATTCATGTCTGTATAAAACTTCATTTGGTGGGATGCTGCAGTTGGAAGCATGCGATGCTGCATCAATAGTCAGTGCACTCCAGGAATTCTATGGGAAATACAAGCTTGACCTTAACAAAATGGTCATGTTTACTTCGGATGGTGCCTCTGTCATGTCAGGCAGAATAAATGGTGTTGCTGCGCAGCTCAAACAAAATATTTCGCATTTAGTGCAGCAGCATTGTGTTGCCCATCGTGAAGATTTGGGGATCTCTGAATCATGGAAGGAAGTAAAGTTGATGAAAGAAGTTGAAACTTTCATGAGAACTGTTTACACAACCTTTTGTCGATCTTCTACTAAAAGGTCACAATTTAAAGAATTAGCAGATGCTTCTGAATGCGAGTCAATTGCTTTTAGACCTCTGAACGAAGTGCGGTGGTTATCTAGACATTTTGCTCTTCAAGCAATTATTTGAAATTATGATCCATTATTAAAATACTTTGAAGAAGGGAAGGATGATGATCCCATTGCAAATTACTGTTCTAAAAAGCTAAACAGCCATCAATTCCATATAACACTGCAAATTTTGAATGATGTTTTATCTGAACTAGCTTCATTAACAATGGCATTTCAAAAACGTGGCCTAACACCACTGGAAGCATATCATCTTGCACAGGGTAAGCTGAACAAAATCTGAATGCAATACTTGGGTGACACAGTAAAATGGACTTATAATGTTAAAAATCTTCTCGACAAGATACCTGGAGACGTTTCAGTGGATACTGGTTCCACACTTACTTTCATTAATATGCTGTGTCTGCATTTAGGGGAAAGATTTCCTGAAAATGAAATTGAAGAATGGTCTGCTTTTGACTTGACAGCAATAGCACAGTGTGATTATGAATTTGGAATTGAAAACGTCCGATCACTCTGCTTAAAGTACAAACAATTTCTTATGGAGGAACATATTGTTGTTCAGCAGTACAATGACTTCAAGTTTTTAGTCACAGAAAAAATCAAAAGCAAACTGATAAACAGTTTTCCGGATATGGTGACTTTGGCGTTTCAGAATGCTCAGTTTGCAGATTTAGTGAAACTGATCGATATTGGTGGAACATTTTTGGCTTCTAGTGCAGATTGCGAGCGTGGTTTCAGCTTGATGAACAGTTTAAAAACCAAAATAAGGAATCGCTTACATTTAGAACATTTGGAAATGCTGATGCGTGTTAAGAGTCATCTTCAAGATGGCGGATCAGTAGACCTTGATAAAATTTATTCAGACTGGGTACATTTGAAAGATCGAAGAGAGAAAGTTTGAGAATATAGTAAGTGACGGCAGATAAAGACCAGCATGGTCCATCTAGTCTGCCCAGCAAGATGGCAAGAGTAGGTGCACCTGTTGCTCTGTGCAGGCCACCTCTCCCCATGTCTTTGTTTAGGGGTGAACCCACCACTCCATGTAGGACACCGAACTCTTCTTCCAAACATAAATTATTTACATGGAATAACAATGGCTTTCAATAAAAATTAACTGAAATACCACATTTGTGATTGTAATTACTAGAAATTTTCTGCTTCATTTAGTAATCGTCTATTTTCATTTAATTTGATTAACATCAATGTGGTGTACATACTGTATTCTAATGTGTAGTCAAATTTTAAAGTATATAACTCCAAGTGTCGTTATGTAGCGCACAAAAAATTTAACCTTCCTTCAAAAGCCGCACAGCTGATATTTTATGCGCACACAGCCTACAGAAAATTAGAGGGAACATTGGTCCGAGGAACCTTTGCGGAGGTTCCTGGCCTTGACAACTGGTATTCGGGAATGCTCCAAATTCATGTCCCGAGCAGCCTATGATGGCTTTGAAGCATCGGCTCGCGTGGCCGCAGCTGGCATCGGTGCCCGCCGACAAGCTTGGCTTCAGTCGTCTGACCTGGAACCCTGGGTGCAGGACAAGTTGGTCGATGTCCCCTGCCGAGGTGAGAACCTCTTTGGCAAGCCCATGGCTGAAAAGGCTGCACAAATCGAGACGGAGACTCTCACCAGGACTAGGCTTTCTAGGAAGACCTCCGCCCCTTCCCAGAAAAAGAAGGGCTCGGGAAAGAAGTCCTTTTACCCGAGAAAGGCGGCTGCCTATAAACACTACCCACAATATCAGGCCTCCGCAGCTCCCCCACAGGGCCAGCAGGCCAAGGGACAGGGTAACGGGTCCCGTCGGCAGCAAGCCCCAAGCCTGCACCACCAGCCCCTGCTCAGCAGGGTGGGGGCTTTTGACTTCCTCAGCATAGCCTCTCCCCCTCCGCTGGCTCCTCCCAGCACCGGAGGCCGGCTGGTTCACTTCGCACACAGGTGGTCCAACATCACTTCAGATGCCTGGGTGCTTCAAGTCGTAAGAGAAGGATATCTTCTCCACTTCCATCAGGTCCCTCCCTCTTATTTCCCGGGAGAACCTCCACGACTCCCTCTGCACAGGGACTTACTCCTTCAGGAGTTAGCAAGTCTTCTTCAGGAACAGGCTGTGGAACCGGTGCCCCACCACCTGAGAGGTCAAGGCTTTTATTCCAGGTATTTCCTGATACCAAAAAGGACAGGAGGCCTCAGACCCATCCTGGACTTGCGCAACCTCAACAAGTTCCTCGTGAGGGAGAAGTTCAAGATGCTTACCCTTGGAATCCTTCTTCCCTACCTCCAGCAGGGAGATTGGCTATGCTCCTTGGATCTAAAGGATGCCTACACGCACATCCTCATCCACCCAAGCCACCGCCAATACCTACGGTTTGTGGTGGCAGGAAATCATTACCAGTACAGAGTGCTGCCCTTTGGCCTATCCTCCGCACCGCGAGTCTTCACAAAATGTCTCGTGGTGGCGGCCTATCTCCGGCTTCACGGCCTCTATGTCTTTCCGTACCTCGACGACTGGCTCATCAGAGCATCGTCCTCTCCGGCAGTCACCAATGCCACACACCGCACGGTGACTCTTCTACAGTACTTGGGCTTTGTCATAAACTTCGCAAAGTCCACTTTGCTCCCTTCACAGGATCTCGAGTTCATCGGCGCAAGACTGCACACTCCTCAGGCACGAGCTTTCCTGCCTCTCGACAGGGCTCAACGGCTCATGGACCTAGCCGGCCGTTTTCGCAGCCAGTCCCTGGTCTCCGCCAGGCGCTTCCTGAGACTACTCGGCCATATGGCTTCCACCGTCCACGTGACCCCCAATGCCCGCCTGAATATGCGGCCTGCTCAATGGTGCCTTCGCAAGCAGTGGCAACAAGCCACAGGCGGACTAGCCGACTTAGTGCTCATCTCCGGGCCGCTAGCCTCTTCTCTACAGTGGTGGCTTCATCGGCCGAACCTGGTGCTCGGAATGCCTTTTCAGTCGCCTCAGCCGGCTCAAGTGCTGACGACCGATGCTTCCCTCCTAGGTTGGGGAGCACATTGCCAAGGGGCGTGTACTCAAGGTCTCTGGACCGCGTGGGAGTCTGCTCAGCAGATCAACTTCCTGGAGCTCAGAGCAATCCGTCTGGCGCTCAAGGCTTTCTCCCACCTGACTTCTCACCAGTCCGTCCTTGTCCAGACGGACAATCAAGTTGCCATGTTCTACGTGAACAAACAGGGGGGCACGGGCTCCTTCCTTCTCTGCCGAGAAGCTCAGAGGCTCTGCTCTTGGGCCGTCAGTCACGGCATTCTTCTCAAGGCAGTTTATCTCCCAGGCCAAGAAAATTGCCTGGCGGACAAACTCAGCAGGATACTCCAGCCGCACGAGTGGCGTCTGGATCCCTTGGTAGTTCAGAAACTTTTTCTGAAGTGGGGCCTCCCCACGATGGATCTCTTTGCCAGTCCTCTCAACCGGCAACTTCCTCGCTTCTGCTCTCGTCAGCCACATCCCCTTCGAGTAGCGGCAGATGCTTTTCTACTCTCATGGTCGGAGAGCCTTCTCTATGCTTTTCCTCCCATCCCGCTAGTCTCTCGAACTCTTTTCAAGGTTCTCCGAGACAAAGCTTCCATGATCCTGGTGGCTCCTCGCTGGCCCAGGCAGCCGTGGTTTCCACTCCTGTTGCAACTAGCGGTAGAGGATCCGTTCCCTCTGGGGTTTCAACCGGATCTCCTAACACAGGATCAGGGGTCCCTGCTACACCCCAATCTCAGATCTCTCAATCTAATGGCCTGGCGGCTGAAAGGGTAGTCCTTGCTCCCCTTCTCCTGCCGGCAGAGGTGGAAGAGGTCGTCCTAGCTTCTCGGCGACCTTCTACCCGCAAATGCTACGCCCTTAAATGGCGTCGCTTTTCCGTTTGGTGTGCCCAGCAGTCTCAGGATCCCTTCTCCTGCTCGGTGTCGGTGATCTTGCAGTACTTGCTCTACCTCTCTAACATGGGACTTAAGTCCAATTCCGTCAAAGTTCACCTCAGTGCTCTTTCAGCACATCATGTGCCAGTGAACGGCAGACCTCTTCCAGCGACCCTCTCGTGGCAAGGTTTCTCCGAGGTCTCCTTCTACTTAAACCACCTCTGCGCCCGCCAGCACCTGACTGGGATCTGAATGTGGTTTTACAGCGGATCACCTGTCCGCCTTTTGAACCAATGGCTACCTGTTCTCTCCGTTTTCTGTCTTGGAAAACCTTATTCCTGATAGCCCTCACTTCCGCTAGACGCGTAAGTGAATTGCAGGCCCTCGTGTCTGATCCCCCTTACACTCGGATCTACAAGAATAGGGTAGTCTTACAGACTCACCCAAAATTTCTTCCAAAAGTGGTCTCCCCTTTTCACATCAATCAGGAGGTGGTACTTCCGACCTTCTTTCCCAGGCCACACTCCAACCGAGCTGAAATGGTCCTGCATACCCTGGACTGTAGAAGGGCGTTGAACTTCTACCTTCACCGTACGCGGGAGCACCGCAAAGCTGCTCAGCTCTTTGTGTCTTTTGACCCCAACAAATTGGGGCTCCCTGTCTCCAAGCGTACTCTGTCCATCTGGGTTGCTGACTGTATCGCTAGGGCTTATGGGGCAGCCGGACTCTCGTTAGAAAGTCGAGTCACGGCTCATTGTGTTCGGGCAAAGGCTACGTCAGTGGCTTACCTCCGCTCTGTTCCGCTGGCAGACATCTGCCGGGCCGCTACTTGGTCTTCGAGCCAGACTTTTGCGGTCCATTACTGTCTCGAGAGGGAGTCCCGCAGGGACAGTGCTTTCGGACAGGCAGTCCTCCGAAATCTCTTCGAGGTTTGAGCAACTCCTACCCTCCATCCCGGATGAGGGCTACCGGTGGGGAATAATTCAGTGAAGATTCCTTCCTTCTGTGCCGCTGAGCTAGAGGGAGCTCATTTTTGTGCTTAGGGTCTCCGGTAGCCTTAAGCTTGGGAGTCCCATATGTGAGGACTGACTTCCTGCTTGGTCCTGGAGAAAGCGTAGTTACTCACCTGTAACAGGTGTTCTCCAGGAGCAGCAGGAATCAGTCCTCACAACCCTCCCTCCTCCCCTTGGAGTTGCGATTATCTGCTTTAGTTGTTTTGCATATTTTTACGCTGTCTTTTTAGCTATGTCATCTGACTGGCTAAGATGGCACCCTTGGGCGGGAAGCAGATCGCGCATGCGCGCTGCAATTCCCAAAGGCTTTCTTTGAAAGCTGGGGAAAATTGCTCCGCGAGGGCTCCGTCGGCGCCGACGTCACCCATATGTGAGGACTGATTCCTGCTGCTCCTGGAGAACACCTGTTACAGGTGAGTAACTACGCTTTCAACATGGTCTAAACTTATTTACAGTCCCAACTGGGTCTGCATCAGGGTTTTCTAACTTATTCACAATTCTTAATATGTTGGTCTCAAATTTATCTGATATACAATGTGATCCTGTATTCATTGGGTGTTGCTCATGTCTGTGCCAAAGTGTTCTCTGAATAAGTGGGTCTTTAATTGTTTTTGAAATGAGGAGAGGTCCTTGTTGTTCTAGATTTTGATTGGGAGAGAGTTCCATAGGGATGGGGCAAAGAGGTCAAATGCACAGGTACATGTTTGGTGACTGCATTTTGTCCTTGCATGTGGTACATTCAGAACATTGTTAGTGGCCTGCCTTGTGGATCTTCCGGAATTCGGTTGTGGTAGGAGGGTGTGAAGATGTGATGTTTATTGTTGGTGTAGTGCTTTGTGAATCAGTACTAAGGATTTAAACTTGATCCGAGCTTCCAATGGGAGGATGTGGAGATGCTTCAGTACTGGGGTGATGTGGTCATATTTCTTTACCCTTTGAATGATCCTGGCAGTTGTGTTAAGGGCTGTCCATAGCAGGTGAGGAGTGGAAAGTGAGAGTCCTTGATGTATCTCATTGCAGTAGTCCAGGTGGGGGAGTGTCATTGCTTGTAGAACTGATCTGAAGTCCTGGGGGTCTAGGAGTAGTCTGAGGCTCTGTATCTTCTTGGTTTTGAAGAATATTATTCTTGCGGTTTTTGCAATCTGTTGTTTGATTGAGAGAGTTTGGTCGAGAATGAGTCCCAGGTACTTTATTTGTGTTTGAACTCTTATTTGGGTTGTTCCCAGGGTAAGGTGGGTTGGTGGGGGTGAAGGTTTGATCCTTTGTAACGACCATTATTAAAGTGGACTGAGGAAATCTATTGCTTACCTATTGGACAAGGAGCATTAAATTGACAGGTACCTGTGTCCTGGATTGGATTCTGTTGGAAACAGGATTTTGGACTTGATGGACTCTTGATCTGACACAGTCTGGCATATCTTATGCTCTTATGCACTTTTTTTAACAGTTTGCATAATTTTGCATAATGGAGTGGAGGAGTAGCCTAGTGGTTAGAACACTGGCTTGGTAACCAAGCAACCAGGGTTCGATTCCCACTAGCACTCCTTCTGGCCTTGGGCAAGTTACTTAACCCTCCATTGCCTCGGAAGAAAGGCCTGGCAATCTACTTCCGGTGACACTGCCAAGAAAACCCAGGAGCTTCTGGGTCGCCAGGAGTCAGGACTGACTTGAAGGGACACATTGCATTTTTTTTTTTCCCATTTAAACGTTTTTATTAAATTTTTATCACACTTAAACAAAACATTTCAACACAAACACTCCAAGGAGGTCAGCCCCCATTTCCATCCTGCTATACATTAACAAAAGCAAATACCCAACCCCTAGTCCCCTTCCCCCTCCCCAACCCCCCCCCTTAAAAGCCCATCCCTTCCCCTCACCCCGCACCGCCCCCCCTCCCCCCATCCCTCCCCCCTCCGGATACATGCCTCGCCACAGCTTCCCCCACCTAACTTCAAAGAGCCCCCCCTTCTCCCTTCTGGCTGCTGTTAACCGCTCCATGGAAAGTATATGATGTATACGCCCTTCAAACTCTCCAATCCCTGGCGCTTCCTTGCGCTTCCAGGCTGCCGCTATTACACAGCGCGCCGCGCATAAACATGCTATTACCCCACGCCCCCTCCTTTTCCCCTGTAGCCCCCCCCAAGACAGCAGGAACAGACCCGGAGATAACTCAAGATCCTCCCCCACGGTAACCCGTATCCAATCCCGTATCTGATTCCAGAAAATCTGAATTTTTGCACCATCCCCCCAGATATGCCAACCAGTCCCCCCTCCCCCCCATTCACGCCAACAGGCAGAGGACGTACCAGCATACATCTTGTGCAACCGGTCCGGTGTGTAGTACCACCGCGTCATTATTTTATAACTGTTTTCCCTGATGCTAGTCGACATTGGAATCTTTTTAAGCTGATCCCAAATCTCCATCCAGGCCGCCTCCCCCAGGGATACCCCCAGGTCCCTCTCCCATTCGATCATATATTTAAATTTAGTACCACCCTGCCTACAAATCCCCTTATACAGAGCTGAGATCATCCCCCGAGTAGTCCCCATCCCTACCCACACCGCTGCGACGTCGGTCAGGTCCGCTACTAAATCACCCTTACCCTTCCTTCCCCGGAGGTAAGACTGAACCTGAGCTAAAGGGAAGCGGTCCACCTCCCGGAGCCCATAACTCTCCCGCAATTCACTAAACGACACTAGTTCATCACCGTCCATCAGCTGGAAAAAGCACTCAAGCCCCTTCCGGGTCCAGCCATCAAAGGCCCCTCCCTCCCACCCGGGACGAAACTCCTTATCCCCCCTCCACGGAGTCGCAAGAGAGAACCCTTTCCCCCCTCCTACATATCCCTTTGCCCGGACCTCATCCCATACCGATCCCACCTGCTGCATGGATGGGGAGCCCACCCCTAAATCCCGCCGATCCTTCCCCCTCGCCCAGAGCCATGCCGACAGCCTCCCACCCTTCACATATTCCCGCGCTACTAGCACCCCCTGGTTCACCTCACCCCGACCCCACCAGTCCAGGGCCCGCCGCAACTGCGCCGCTTGATAATAGACCCGTAGGTTGGGTACCCCGATCCCCCCTTCCCGTTGTTAGCATAGAGAACCTCCCGCGCTATCCTCGGGGGTTTCCTTTTCCAAATATATTGAAACACCTTCCTCTGCAGGGCCCGAAATACCTTGTCGGGAACCTTTACAGGGAGCACCTGAAACAAATAGAGAATACGGGGCAGAAGATTCATCTTCACCCCGGCGACCCGACCAAACCAAGATACTTCCGCTTGCATCCAGCAGTCTAAGTCCCTGTGCAGCTCCCCCAGTACTTTGGGATAATTGACCCGATATAAATCTTCGTATCTTCCGGAAAGTTGAACTCCTAAGTATCCCAGAGACCGCGGTACCCAACGAAAGGGGTAAACCTTCTTTAAACCCTGTACCACACCACAAGGGGCCGTAAGATTTAAAACCTCCGTCTTACCCGTGTTCATCTTGAAGCCTGCCACTCCCCCAAACCTCTCCACTTCTGCCATAATACTTCTCAGGCTCTCCACTGGCTTGCTGATGAACAAAAGGATATCATCCGCGTATAACGAGATCTTATGTTCCACTCCGCCCGCCACTATCCCACTAATCAAAGTATTAACCCGGATCCGTTGCGCCAGGGGTTCGACCACCAGAGCGAATAACAATGGGGAAAGGGGACAACCCTGCCGAGTCCCGCGTTCCAAGGCAAAGTCCTCCGTATAACTCCCATTAACCTTGACCCGCGCTCGAGGCCCCCTATATAGCCCCTCCACCCAGCCGAGAAAGTTTGGCCCGCACCCTATCTTCCTTAGCACCTGCCAGACAAACTCCCAGTGTACCCGATCGAATGCCTTCTCGGCATCTATGGACATCAAAATACAGGCTTCTCTCCCCCCCCTCGCAATCTCAATGACCTCAATGGCCCTGTAAATATTATCCCCTGTTTGCCTCCCTAATATAAAGCCCGATTGATCTTTGTGTACCAACGAAGGCATCCAGGGGGCCAATCTGTCCGCTAATGCCTTTGCCAAAATCTTGACATCCACATTGAGTAGGGATATCGGCCGATAAGAGCCACATTCCAGCGGATCCTTCCCAGGCTTAGGCAGGATCGATACGCCCGCCGTTAACATTTCAGGAAGCAGCTCTCCACCCTCGGACAACATCCCATTAAAGACTCGCAACAGTAGTCCCCCAACCTCGTCCCAAAACTGCTGATAGAAAACCCCAGGTAGGCCATCTAGGCCCGGAGATTTGCCCCCTCGCAGCCCTTTCACCACCCTGCCCACCTCTTCCGCCGTCAATGCCCCCTCGAGCCCATCCTTGGCTTCCTCCCCCAAACACGACAGCTCCAGTCCCTCCAGGTACTCCTGAATATGCTCGGTCTCTACCCCCGCTTGTCTCCGATAGAGCTCCCGATAATATTGTTCAAAACACTCCCGAATAGCCCTTTCTTCCCTTAACACCTCCCCATTCCGGTGCCGAATTTGATAGATCAAAGACGCCGCTACTCTCTTTCGCAATTTACGAGCCAGCAAACGCCCAGCCTTATTACCATACTCATAATAAACCTGTTGAACCCGTTGCAAATCAAACGCAATCTTCTCCACTTGCAGATCCCGTAGTTCCCCACGGACTCGCTCCAGGTCTTTCCGGGCTCTCACCGAGCCCTCTGCGCGGAAAAAACCCGGACCCTAGCCTTCACCTCCTCCCGCAACCCCTCCATTTTCCGCCCCCTTTCCTTCTTCAACCTCGCCCCCCAGTAAATAAACCGCCCTCGAATATACGCTTTCAAAGCCCCCCATACCAGGACATCGCGTACCTGCCCATCATCATTGAGGGTCAAGTATTCCTGAATCGCCCCCTTAATATCCATCAGCACCCCCTTATTTTTCAAAAGGCTCTCGTTCAACCGCCAGAACCGGGTGCCCAAATGCCGCCTGCCACGGACCTCTACCCCCACCGCGCTATGATCCGACCACACAATTGGACTGATCTCAGCTTCTGTAACCCCCACCAACCAGACCTCACTCATCAGAATCATATCTATCCTGCTCCAGCATTGATGCGGAGCAGAGAAAAAAGTGTATTCTCTCCCGGTGGGGTGTCTGTGTCTCCACACATCCACCAAATTATGCTGCTCCATAAGCTTTTTGAGCCCTTTCCTATTAGACCCCCGCCCCTCCCAGCCCCGAGGGTTCCTGTCCCACCCATCCTGGAGGGTGCAATTAAAATCGCCCCCGACCACCAGTTGTCCCTGAGCCTCCCGATCCAAAAGCCTCCGGGTAGAGTCCCAGAAGGGCCCCTGAGTTCCGTTGGGAGCATACACGGAGACTATGCATATCTCCTCCGTCCCCCACCTCCCCTTCACCCCCACAATTCTCCCCTCCATATCTTTAAACCATCCCAGCACCTGGAACCCCACCCCCCGCTTCACCAAAATGGCAACCCCCCGCTTCCGTTCCCCCCCTTTTGCACAGGAGAAAAACTGCTCCGGATATCCAGAATGTTTTAAGCGAGCAATTTCGCTACCCTTGAGATGCGTTTCTTGCACCAGAATCACCTCCCACCGATTATCCTGAAGCTCTCTAAAAAAGTGCCGCCGTTTTTGCGGAGAGTTCAACCCCTTTACATTTATAGATCCAATCCGCAGCATTCCCTTATGTCACTCCCCCTCCCTCCGCCCTCCCAAATGTGGCAGCCTCGCACCACCCCCCTCCTCCTTTCCCCCCCCCCGCCCCCCTCCCCCCACCCCTCCTCCGCCCACCCCCCACCCCCTCACCCCTGCCTCCCTCCCTCCCCCCTCCCCCCACCCCCCCGCCTCCTTCTCTCCCCAAGCAAACTTCCGTGTGAGTCATGTCTTCTCCGACCCCCTCCCATATCAGAATCCCCAACCTCTTTTCAGCGCCCCCACCGGCCTCTCCCCCCTCCATCCCTGGCCCCACCATGCCCTTGTCCCCCAAGTTCAATCCCCCAACAAACATCCATACCCCACCCTCCATACCGACCTACTCCCTACAATCCACCACCACCCCCTCCCGGCCTCATTCAATACACAACCCCAAAGCAAACATTTCAACAGTTACTCCCCTTCAGTGTTCATGGTGGTGCCACAGAGTCCCCCTCCAATGCATCCTGAGATAATCTCTTGAGCCTTTTCCCTTTCTCACAAACACGCTTCCACTGGGACAGGCGCTGCTCTTTGCCACGTTCTTCCTGATGTACTCCACTAGCCGCAGTCTTAGGAAGATGTTCACAGCCCAATTCATGCAGAGCACTCCACGCCTCATCTGCTCCCTTAACTCGCCTCGAGATACCATTGACTGTGAGCAAAAGCCCAAAGGGGAACAACCAGCGGTAACGCAGTCCTTTCCCCCGCAAGAACGCCGTGACCTCTTTCATGCTGCGCCGCCGCTCCAAGGTCCCAGATGATAAATCGTTGTAAATCTCCACCTCACAAGAATCCCAGGCAATGCGACCATATTTCCTGGCTGCATTCAGGATCCGCTCTTTTAGAGGAAAACTGCTCAGACAGGCAATCACATCTTTCGCACGCTGATCTCTACGGGGGCCTAGGCTGCGGTGTGCCCTCTCTACACCCACAGCCTCCACGTGGTCGCCCTCTGTGTCTCCCAGTCTGAGAACATGTTGGCATATTCGTTGCACCGTCTGGACACAATCCCTATATTTCTCCGTTTCAGGGATCCCCTTAAATCGCAGATTGTTCCTGCGGGCTCTATCTTCCATTTCTTCCATTTTGGCTTGCATTTCCTCCTGCCGTTCACACAAGCGGCGCTGCTCCCCCTCTACCTCTCTGAAAGCACTTTCCACCGTCTCCACGTGGTCAGCTACCTCCTCTACTCGATGCCCCAGGCCGGTCAATTCGTGGTGTAGAGCATGGAGCTCCGCTTTTAAATCTTTGCGCAAGTCTTTAATGTCTCCACGCAGGTCCTTCTTAAACTCCGCTAGCCAGTCCTTTAATTCCACCCCGGAGGAGCTCAACTCCGGCCCGCTGCTGTCATCTCCGGAGCTCTCCCCGCCGCCATTCTCTTCCTCCATCTCAGGGCGCTGCGGGCCTTTGTCATCTTTCGGGGCGTACTTGGATTTAAACCCGGCTAATTTCTTGCGGGCTGCCATCCCACCTCCTAGGGTCGCTTTCTCCGTGCTTTTTACGTTGGGAAAATCGCTCATGGCCTCCGTTGGTCGGAATCAGACGGAGCTCCGTTACCTTGCGGCCATCTGCCCCGTGACGTCACCGGAAGTCTTCTCCACATTGCATTTTTTTTTTTTTTTGCATAATTTTGTCCTGCACCAACATCAGGCTCACTAGCCTGTAGCTCTGACATTACATTGGCCATCCTCCCTCAGTGACCCTTTTAGCCCATGCTCATCTAGTGCTCCAACCAACTTCCTTACAGGTTTCTTATTAGATCTACTTAAAAAGGTTTTATTATGAATTTATGGTCTCTATGGCAAGCTTCTCAGATTCTCTTGGCCTGTCTTATATCCAACTTGCCCATGCTTATGATCTTTCCTATTTTCCAGGAACAAGCAGGAAGTCAATCCTCACATATAAGCGACATCAGCACCGATGGAGCCCACACAGTAACCTCTCCCCAGCTTTCAAACAAAACCTTTGAGAGATCCACCACGCATGAGTATTTGTCTTCCCACCCAAAGGTGCCATCTGGTCTTGGTCGTCTTTTTTTCCATGGAGCACATCTGCACCCTGGAAAAGGTTGATTTTTCTATTTTGCTCTTTTTTGTGTTTTGTCCTTCCCCAGTATGCGTACCGGTGCTTTCTCACCTTCCTGGGTCCACTGCTGCCTTGGCGCTGTGGTTTTCTCAGGTCTTTTTCTTGGTGCATGAGAATTATTTGCGCCCTCCCTGGCTGAGATGCATGAGTTTGATCTCACAGGTGCCATTTTTCCTGCTATGTCCTCGACCAGTGGGTTCAAGCACTATGACTGCTGTGGGCGCACCATGTTCCGCATGGAACCACACAATTGCTGTCTTTGTTTTCTCATTGCGGACTACGATGATTCCTTCTGTGGGCTCTGTCAGCAGATGATGAGCAAAGGATAGAAGAACCATGCTATGCCACGAGAATCCATATTTGGAAAGACCTCTGTCTCGGCCCCAGCATGGCTCACAGAGCCGTCACCCTAGGGGGCTGCTATGGGGGCCTTGGCCTCACGTGATGGCTGTGTCCGTTCTGAGCCCTGAGGTTGTGGGACATCGAAGAGAGGATCCTCTTTGGAGGGCCATCCCCCAAAGAGCCGGACGTCATCAGTTGCATCATTGGGAAACACCACTGGAGCCATGGCTAAGTCCCACAGTCACCGGCATCGGAACCCCGGCCTCTGTTCAGTTGTGAGCAGGCAGCTCAATGCCATGTACAGAGTCCACCGGAACCCTGGGTTCCAGAAAGCACAGTTTCCCCATAACTCCATGGTGATGGAGTTGGCCATGTGTAGGATTAAAAGTCAAAAGACGCACTTCTCGATGTCCCCCACCCCCCCTGGCAGGGGAGGCCTGCTCCATGGATGCTTTGATATTAAACCATAATTGTGAAGCAATCAGTCTTTTTTTGTCGGAGCAGCTAGCACAGTAAGGGGAAAAGTGACTACCCCAAACCACTGTAGCCAATCCTTTTAATCAAATATGTCATAAAAAATACTTTAACAAGTGTTTAAAAGTACACTTATCTGAAATTATCGGTGGTATTTAATTCCTGCATCAAAAACGCAGTGCCAAGTGCTGACACGTAGAAACAGGCTGTGAAGACTGATCAGCTAGCATCATGAACGACGTGACACGTTTCGGGGTATAAAACATTTCCCCTGCATCAGGTTCCAGCCTTGTCCAGCTTCGGCTGGAACCTGATGCAGGGGAAATGTTTTATGATTAAAAGGATTGGCTACAGTGGTTTGGGGTAGTCACTTTTCCCCTTACTGTGCTAGCTGCTCCGACAAAAAAAGACTGATTGCTTCACAATTATGGTTTCATATTGAATCTCGGGTTATGTCTTTGTGATTTTTTCACCGGGGTTTGGGTATAATTAATTTTTTCTGTTTTCCATGGATGCTTTGGGCAGGAAGTGCTACCAGAGCTCGATGATTATTTGGCTGGATCCAGGTGTATCAGCTCTATTTGGGCATGTACTTGTGAAGTCTGGCAAGGGAACTCACTGGGTATTTGGCTGGGCTGGCAGAAGAGCCTCTGTAGTGGTTTCAGACTCTGACCTCAACAGTCAAGCAGTGCTCCAAATTTAGCACTCAAGCAGCCTATGATGGCTGCAAGTCGTTGGCCAGAGTAGTTGCGGTGGGCATTAGTGCTCGCAGTCCGGCCTGGCTATAGTCCTTTGGCTTGGAGCAATGGGTATAGGATAAGTTGGTCGATGTCTCATGCTGGAGGAAGAATCTCTTCAGCAAACCCATGACTGATAAGTCTGCTGAGTTGGAGTCCAAGTTCTTGACCAGGTCCAGGCTCTCCAAGAAAACTGCTGATCCTTCTCAATGGAAGGTTTGAGGAAAAGCCCCTTTACCTGAAGAAGAGGAAGGCTTAAGGAAATTACCCCCAGTATTTGGCCTTACCAACTCCCCCACAGGGTCAGCAGGCCAAGGGACAGGGGCATGGCCCATATAAGCCTAATGTCCAACCCAGAAGCACACTAGACACTTGCAGAAACACAAGCCAGCAAACTGGAGTGAGTCATCAGATAATGGTTTAGAAAGTTTATTCAGTGGTACAGTACAGCAACACTCGATACAGCTGTGTTTTGTCATCTGCCTTCTTCAGGGGTGTATTTTCCTTCTTATGTGAACCAGATACACTTAGGAATAAATGCCGGTACCATTCAATCTTAATGGCAGCCAATGAAAGCCAGGGGGCCTTTTTGACTCTTGGGCATAACCTCTTTTCCCCCAGGTCTAGTCCCGCAGCACATGGTGGGGGGGGGGGGGGCGCATCTGGTATACTTTGCAAGCTGGTGGCCAAACATCACCACCAATACCTGGGTCCTCCAGGTGGTGGAGGAGGGTTACCTCCTCTATTTCGAACAGACGCTGCCCCCGTTCTTTTGAGGGGAACTCCCAATGACTCCCCTTCACAGAGACTTGCTCCAGTGAGAGCTCATCAGTCTACTGGTCAACAAGGCAGTGGAACTGGTCCCGCCCACCTCCAGAGCCAGGGGTTTTACTTCCGGTACTTCTTGGTTCCAAAGAGGACCGGCGGCTTTAACTCTATTCTAGATCTGCGAGATCTCAACAAGTTCCTGGTGAAGGAGACGTTCAAGATACTCTCCTTTGGAACATTGCTACCTTACCTCCACCAGGGAGAATGGCTATGCTTCTTGGATCTCAAAAACGCGTACATACATATTTCCATCCACCCGAGACACCGGCAATACCTATGGTTTATCATTGGAGGAAGCCACTACCAATACAGGGTTCTGCCCTTCGACCTTGTCTCGGCCACAAGGGTGTTCACCAAGTGCCTAGTGGTGGTTGCCGTTCACCTGTGGCTGCAGAAGGTATTCGTCTTTCCCTTCCTAGACAACTGGCTGGTCAGGGGTGACACTGCTGTAGAGGTGCAGCAGGCAGCATGCCACACCATTCTCACTCCGGAGATCCTGGGGTTTGTCATCAACTTCCCCAAGTACCACCTGCAACCAACTTAAAACCTGGAGTTTATAGGGGTGTTGCTAGACACGGTCCAGGCCTGACCTTTCTCCTCTTCGACAGGGCCCAGCGCCTAGCGCCTGGCGGCCCTCGCAGGAGAGATTCAGGGCTGACCCTTGGCCTCTACCCAGCTCATGTTGCGCCTCCTGGGCACATGGCCTCAACAGTGCACATCATGACCAATGCCCATCTCCACATGCGGCTGCCCAGTGGGCCCTCTGCTCCCAGTGTTCCCAGGTGACACGGCACCTGCAGAACAGGGTGACCGTCACCCAACCCCTTGCCAAGACCCTCAGTTGCTGGCAGCAACCATCAAACCTGCAGGCAAGAATGCCCTTTCAGGTTCCAACTCCTCAGAGGCTCCTCACCACAGATGCCTCAAAGTTGGGCTGGGGGGCCCATTGCAACGACCTCCCTACTCAGGGCCTATGGTCAGCATTGGAGAGCCTCCAACAGATGAACTTCCTGGCACTCCGAGCAATTGCCCACGACCTCCAGGCTTTTCAGCATTACCTGCGGAACCAAGCTGTCCTAATCCAGATGGACAATCAGGTGGTGGTGATTTACATCAACAAACAGGGGGGCACGGGATCGTCCCTCCTATGCTCGGAGGCAGTCCTTCACTGCATGTTCGCCAGCGAGAGCAGGATGCTTCTCAGGGCAGTATACCTTCCCAGACAGGACAATGTTTTGGCGGAATGCCTGAGCCGGATTCTCCAGCCCGACAAATGACGGATTAACTGCGTGTGGCCAAACAACTTTTACAACAGTGGGACCTTCCTGTGCTGGATCTCTTTGCCAGCCCGCCAGTGCTCAGCTGACCCAATTCTGCTCCAGACTTCCGCACCCCTCCTGGGTTGCGGCCAATGCGTTTCTCATTCTGTGGACAGAAGGACTCCTTTATGCCTTCTCTCCCATGCTACTCATTGCCAAGACCCTCTTCAAGGTCCAGCTCGACCGGGCCACCCTGATCCTCATAGCACCCTGGCAGCCCTGGTTTCCATTGCTCCTCAGCCTGCCTCAGGCACCCCCAGTCCCCCTAGGGAACGCCTTGGACCTGCTTTCACAGGAGATAGGCTGTCTCCTGCACTCCAACTTGGGGTCCCTGGCCCTGACGGCCTGGCTGCTGAAAGGGTAGCCCTGGCCCAGTTTGACATGCCCGGTAGGAGGTCCTACTGACTTCACGCAAGGACTCCACCCAGCAGCGTACATCTTCAAGTGGCACCACTTCTTGGTTTGGTGTGCGGAAAGAGGTGCCAAACCCTTCTCCTGTTCTGTCCAGCTGGTGCTGCAGTATGTGCTGCACCTGTCTAATGCTGGTTTGAAATCTGTAGTAGTTGATATGGAAGAGCAGACTAGATAGGCCATGTGGTCTTTTTCTGCCATCATGTTTCTAACTCCATCAGAGTTAGACAAAAGAACCTTCGCCCACCCAAACTACAATGTTACATCTGCAGGAATACGCTGACTACATACTAGCCAAATCCACTCCTAGTAACAACCTATACCAACCACTACCACTCAACTCGCTTACAACACTATCAGCCAGAGGCATCGAGGACATCATTGCAACCATTAACTCCACCACTGCACCAAAAGACCCCTGTCGAGCATATTGGATAAGATCTTTGCGCAATGAACTCGGTCCAACTCTAGCCAAGATCATGGAGCGGTCCTTCTCCACAGTAACATTCCCAGCATGCCTCAAACAGACGTCAGTAAGGCCCCTTCTGAAGAACAACAAGCTGAACCCCCAGAAGGTTGAATCCTATCGACCAATCTCAAGCATCCTGCTTCTAGCCAAGATTATTGAGAAGGTCGTACAAAGGCAAATCTAAGAACACATTGACTCCACTGCCCCTCTCGATCCTTGCCTTCACCCCATTCGTTATCGACCAACCAGACTTCTCATCACTAGTAAAATGCTTTGATGCCGTCGCTGCACTCAAGAGTCTCAAGATAAGCTTCAGCAAGACAGATGTACTGTTCATCACGAGAAAACCATACCTTCTCCCCACCGGCAACATTAAAGACGAGAGATGCCGAGCTCCCGAGTCAATCCACCATCCGCTACCTAGGAGTCACGCTCGACCAGCACCTCGACTTGAAAGCGCACATAGGCAACACTGTCAAGAAAATCTACCACAAGATGAGGACAATTCAACATCTTCGACTCCTGATACATCCAGACGACCTCCGAACAGTTTTCCAGGCACTAGTAACCCCTCACTTCGACTACGCCAATGTGATCCTTCATGGACTCCCTAAGAACACACTAAACCCACTATAGTTAAAAATGAACGCTGCTGCCCGCTTCCTACACAGGGCCTCTAGAAGGGACCACATTACTCCAATCCTGAAAGACCTACACTGGCTACCAATCTACTGCCGACTCATCTACAAAGCAGTACTGTTAACATTCAAGGCCATCAACAAAACAACTGCTAGCTCCTTGACGAATCTTATCCACCCCACACCTGCAACTAGAGCAAGAAGATCCTTCACCACCAACACACTAATAACCCCCAGCGAAGTAACAAAATGCACTCAGGCAACAAAAACAGAGCCTTCATGTTCTACACACCTACCTGCTGGAACGAGCTCCCAGTGACTGTCCGCGCAATCACTGACCTTGCCCAATTCAGAAAGGCACTAAAGCACCACCTTTTTCTCCTACACTACGCCCAGGCCAGCAGCACGTCCCCACCTGACACAATCCTATAATCTAATCGTAAAAAACAGACAACCCAGTAAATAAATCACATCCCTGTACATAGCTCCCAGGGCAAGCCATGTCATTACAACTGCATGGTGATTCCCTGTCTTGACTGTTAATTGCCTGTATGACTCACTGTCTAGACTGTAAATAGCCTGTATATAGTTACCCCTGTTCTGAATCCAAGTTGTTCTACCCGTTCAATGTAAGTGCAGAGCAGGCTCTTCCTACTCTGTACAAAATGTTATCTGTAAACCGCACTGATTTTAAAGAGCGCGGTATATAAAAGCATTAAATAACTAAATTAAATTTAAAAATTCTGTGAGCTCTTGGCACACCACCACCTTGAGGGAAAGCCCCTCTCTGCCCAGCCTCTTGTGGCTCACTTCCGGAGGGGCCTTCTGCTCTCTCGACTTCTCATTCATCTGCTGGTGGTGGAGTGCGATCTGAATGTTATCCTCTCGAAGCTCATCGCTCCACTCTTTGAGCCGCTGGCTTCCTGCTACTTCAAGTATCTGTCCTGGAAGGGGTCTTCCTCATGGTGCTCACGTCTGCTCGCAGAGTCAGTGAGCTCCAGGCACTGATGGCTCATACCCCCATACGAGGTTTCACTGGAACAGGGTGGTGCTCCAAACGCATCCGGGGTTCCCCCCGAAGGTGGTCTTTCCATTCCAGCTCAACCAGGAGGTGGCTCTTCCCACCTTTTTTCCCACATCCTCACACCAGAAGGGTGGAGGCCACTCTCAATACACTGGACTGTAAATGGGCGCTGGCCTATTACTTAGAGCGGACCAAGTCCCATCGCCGCTTCTCTCAGCTCTTCATTTCCTACGACCCTAATCACCTGGGCGTAGCTGTCTCCAACCATACTCTGTCTACCTGGGTGGCAGATTGCATTGCCTTCACCTATGGTCAGGCTGGTCTCTTGCTGGAGCGTCATGTCACGGCGCACAGCATCTGGGCCATAGCGGCTTCTGTGGCAGACCTCCACTCAGTCCCCTGAGTGGAGATCTGCCATGCTGCCACCTGTTCCTCAGTTCACATCTTCGTAGCGCATTACCATCCAATAAATGTATTGAGAACACCATAGCATCACTCAACACCTCCACTGCACAGACCGACCCATGTCCAGCTTTTTGGATCAAGGAACTACGTGATGTGCTCAGTCCTGTCATCGCAAATATAATGAAACTCTCCTTTTCAACAGGTTATTTTCCCACTTCACTCAAGCAGACGTCCATTAGACCATTACTGAAAAACCCCAAACTGGACCCCCAAAAGGTAGACTCCTATCGACCAGTAGCTAGCATCCCCATCTTAGCCAAAATAATCGAGAAGGAAGCACAACGGCAAATTCAAGATCACATAGACTCTGTTGCTCCCTTAGATAACTGCCAACATGGGTTCAGAGAACATCACGGGGTTGAGACACTACTCACTGGTCTAATCAACAATATCATCACAGGAATCGACAACATCCATCAAGGTTTTGTCCTCATTTTCCTAGACATCGCCGCGGCTTTGACTCCGTGAGTCACGAAATCCTCCTGGGAAGACTAAAAGAAAAGGGTGTCTGCAACAAGGCACTAAAATGGTGCAAGTCTTATCTGGACGATAGATGGCAATATGTGAAGTCTGGATCAGAAGAGTCTAGCCACTTCCATCAAAAACAAGGGGTACCTCAAGGATCCTCATTATCCTCCTTACTCTTCAATATCTACATGCAGCCCATATGCAATATCATAAGATCATTCAACGTAAACTGCATGATATATGCAGATGACATTCTTTTATACATGCCTTTCTCCACAACCCACATGGACCTGACCCCACTCACAGATTGTTTCAATGCAGTTTCAACATGGCTCCAGACACAGAACCTACGTATCCAGCATAAAAAAACAGAGGTCCTTTTCATCTCCAGAGACTCCAACTTTACGCCCCCATCCCACGTCAGTGTCAAGGAAGCTGATTTGCAAACTAAAGATGCAATAAAATATTTGGGAGTTACCCTGGACCAACATCTAGACATGAGACGCCACATAAGCAGCGTAGTCAAAGCCATCTACTTCAAAATCCGTTCCCTCAAACACCTACGCTCCCTGCTGGACCCAGACGATTTCCGTACCATATATCAAGCGCTGATCCTGCCGCATTTTGACTTTGCAAATGCCATCCTACAAGGTCTCCCCCAATCCACACTAACCCCCTTACAGTTGGCCATGAATGCCGCAGCTAGGGTCCTCTACGGTGCATCCAGAAACGACCACGTGACTCCCATTCTCAAACAGCTGCACTGGCTACCAATTCACGGGAGAATCACCTTCAAATCCCTTGTATTAGCATTTAAGGCAATCAAAGGCACCTCATCCCTCTCACTCACGAATCTAATCCACATGGTCCCCCCCAATAGAGCAAGAAGAACATCAGCTGTAAACTTGCTAGCAATACCAAAGGCTTCAACAAAGTCCAACACGAACACCACAAACAGGGCATTCAGTTTTTATGTACCAAAATGCTGGAACACCCTACCCCCCGACATTAGAGCCATTACCAATCTATATCAGTTCAGAAAGGCTCTCAAAACATACCTTTTCCGCCAATATTTCCCAGACAGCAACTGAACCAGATATCCCCTCCAAGAAATAACCCAATCTAGAAATGCCCGCACACTGCAGTGTAGATAGATTATGTATATAGTTAACCCAGTTATCCAAGTTTGTACTCCTGTTCAATGTAAAACCTGACAGTTTGTCGTAATGGTCGTTTTGTTATGATGTAAACCGCGCTGATTCTAAATAGCGCGGTATATAAGAAACTGTAATAAATAAAATAAATAAATAAATAAATAAATTACTACCTGGAGGAAGGGTTCTGGCGAGACAGCGCCTTCAGCCAGGCAGTACTCCATCATTTGTTTGGTGTTTATTTATTTATTTAACAGGTTTTCTATACCGCCTTATGAGTAATTCAAAGCGGTTTACATAGGACAAATACAGCAACCAGCTTTTACATAGAACAGGATATTAAAACTTGGCGGATTAGATGGGGTTTAAATGTTATATTTAATAATTGCTAACTATATACAGGTAACTTGGTGTGGTGTGATGAGATACAATTGCTACATTTAACAGTTATCCCATGTGTTATTTTCCCTGTTCATTGTAAACTCAATGTTGCCTGTATGCATTGCAGATTAGATGGGGTTTAAATGTTATATTTAATAATTGCTAACTATATACAGGTAACTTGGTGAGGTGTGATGAGATACAATTGCTACATTTAACGGTTATCCCATGTGTTATTTTCCCTGTTCATTGTAAACTCAATGTTGCCTATATGCATTGCAGTATGTTTTGTTCGATGTACACCGCGCTGATTATAATAGCGCGGTATAGAAGAAATGTCAAATGTCAAAAAACAGTTGATCACTTATAAACAGATACATTGTTGCGGTATAGGTTGTATGCAACATGGTTAACTTTATGTAGAGGGAGAGGTCCGTGAGGTTTAGAGGTCCTCGTGTTTTAATCAGAAAGTGAAATCAAGATGGTCAGGGGGTGGTACTAGTAAGTTCAATAGTTTTATGGGTTGTTTTGGACCATTTTCGTATGGCTCTTGTTCTAGGGTGGGACCATAGTATTCGAGGAAGAGGTAAGTTTTTATTGCTTTCCTAAACTCCAATAGGTCTTTGATTGCACGCGTTGAGGCGGATAAATCATTCCACAGTTGGGGAGCGTACAAGGAGAAGGCTCTACTGCAAGTGGTTAAATTTTCTGTTCTGAAGTTTGATGGGGTTTCCAAGATGATGTTGTTTGCTCTTCTTCTTGTTCTGGTTGGACATGTCTTCTTGATCAATGGTTCAAGAGTCATCGGAGATAGGTTGTTTAATATTTTGAAGATTATTATTATGTTCTTGTATTTGATGTATACAGTGACAGGGAGCCAGTGGAGTGTAGGGGTTATATGGCTGTATTTTGCTGTTCCAGTAATGATTCTTGCAGCAGTGTTTTGTAAGGGGAGTATTGTTTTCTTAGGAAGGCCATGGTAGATTGCATTGCAATAATGTGGGGTTTAAGGCAACTCCTGCCCTCCATCCCTTCTGTGTGTCCAGGTTACTGGAGAGCTGACTCCCTAGTTGATGCTGGAGTCGCTGCTGAGCTCTTGCAACCAAACTGTACTCTCACTGTTCCTCACCATTTGATTTTTGGGGGCCGCCCTTGGCTTACAGGTTTTTTCAGTAGCTAGGGAGTCCCTTATGTAAGGACTGACTTCCTGCTTGTTCCGGAGAAAGCGTAGTTACTCACCTGTAACAGGTGTTTTCTGGGGACAGCAGGAATCAGCCTTCACAACCCTCCCTTCTCCCCATGGAGGTGCTTTTCTTTTTTGTTGCCGTCTTGAGTAATGTCCTCATACTGAGGCAAGATGGCATCCTTGGGCAGGAAGGCAGCCACACATGCGTGGTGAATCTCCCAAAGGCTTTCTTTGAAAGCTGGGGAGAGGTTACCATGCAGGCTCCGTCGATGCTGACGTCGCTCATAAGCGAGGACTGATTCTTGCTGTCACTGGAGAACACCTTTTACAGGTGAGTAACTACACTTTTTCTTTTAAATCTATTAGAAAAGCATGAAATAAAGATGATGGTAAGATTTCCAAAATACATTTAGGTCTGTGCATCTGCTGTTTGGTTGAACACATTCAGTCATATTGTTTGAGTTCTTATCCTTTGTTATATATTGTAATTACATTTGTTTTAGTTTCTTCTTGATAATCCCAAATCGATCTCCTGGCAAAACGATGATAATCCTGGAACAAGCAACACATTGATGGTTTCTCAAGACTATATTGACCAGGTAAGCTCTACATTTTTCTCAACTATGATTTTGTAAACTGTGTATAATTTTACAAGAACTATTTTTAGTTGATATGCTGACACTCATCCCCATTCAGAATAAAACATGTAGCAAAAAGGCTTTTTTGCAAAAGCTCAGTCAAGTAAGCATGATCACTTTTAATACAAGCAGTCATCTCTATTCATGCCTAATATTTGTTCTTTTATAGCCCAGTTTCCTATGCATTATTCACCAAACTCCATCCATGGGAGAATATTCAGACTAGCAGGTGGTATATGATTTTGACTGCAGATCATGATTTGGCCCAGTACTAGCTTCCACCACTTCAAAGCAAGAACTGAAGAAATTAGGTCCCCTCAAGGGGTACCATTGTGTATGTACTAGGTATAGTAGCAGCAGGCCTTGGCTGATTTCCACTACCCAAGAATTGTGAGTATCCCAAAGTGTACACGCAGGGCTGGCCCCAGAGTTGGTTCAAGGTTGGCACTCTAGGCATACCTTAAGCCTTATTGCCTCCTCCCCTCAGTTGTCAGAATGTATTGTTTTTGAATGTCCTGCTCTTTGCATCATGCACGCCCCCACCCCAACTGAAGTCGTCACCCTAGGCGACCACCTAGTTTGCTGTAGCCCTGTATGCATCTTGGCATACTTAGTATACAGTAAATATAAAATGTTTTAAAAACAAAACATACCCATTTCCTCAGGTTTTTGTCACTTGCCATTTTTACATTGAAGAAGTCATCTCTAGTAAAACACTTTCACTTTGTTAAAATGTAGGACATGGTGTTTCTTTATATCCCAGCATTATCCTTTAAAAGAAATCTAGACTAGGCTGTGATGTTTTTTATATGCTTAGTTCATCCCAAATTACAAAACACGTAATGGGCAAGGCAAATTGCAAATTCTAATCGCTGTGGTTATTATGTATTTGTCAACATTTTATACAGTTCCCTGATCCAGCAGTATCACCAAAAATAGATAATAATAATGGCAGCAGAAAAAGGTTTGATATATTGCAATGATGAGCATAGATTCTATAGTCTAGGCCAGAATCTTTTCTCACATTTGCATCATCTTGTTCTCTGTCTAGCTGGTCTATCTGGGGTTCAGTCCTGAGGCAGCTGAGACAGCTCTGCGACTATATGAAGGAAATATAGAGTTAGCTGCACAGACCTTGGCACATCACAATGGAATTCTTCCTCCTCAGTTACTCAACCAGCTGGAAGAACCTCCTCCATCCCAAAGTGATTCATCTGGCTCTGCAGGTAAAATCCCTAACAGAAGCTCACAAAATCACACAGTGGCACAGCACCAATGGACACTTACCTAGAGCTGTTTGCCTAAACCATGCAAGTGCATTTTTTATTGTATTATAGCCAATAACATTTTTTTCTAATATTCTATTTAGTCTATCTTTAGGAATCTCTCCTTCCCCCTTGAACTTAAGGCATTGTGTTCAGGCTACTATTCTTAACATTACATCCTTAGAAAAGGAGAAGACAGAAGTTAACTGAGGGCTTATAAAAGAAATGAAGATGGGCACAATAAATAGACCTTAGGGTCCTTTTCTACTGTCATATTCTACGCAGTTTGCCTCTTATAGCAGGAATCTTGTGGTGGTTGTTTAGTGTAGCCGTTTGAACGTGGTAAAGGCCTAAGGTAAAGTCTTGGTAGAATCATCCAGTCTTCATGAGTAAAATACATAAAAGCACATTTACAAATGATGTCCAAGTTCAATCTAGAACTTCCAAGCCAGAACATCCAAAAAAAATAAACATAAAAACATAGAAAATGACAACAAAAAAAGACCACATGGCCTATCTAGTCTGTCCTTTTATATCAACAACTACAGCGGTCCCCTTTTTTCCTTTAGAGGTCCTCTGTGTTTGTGCCATGCTTTTTTGAATTCAGATACTGTCCTCATTTCTACCACCTCCACTGGGAGACTATTCCACGGATCCACCACTCTTTCCGTAAAGAAAATGTCTCTGGGGTTGTCTCTGTGATTTGGTCATCCGCATGCATGTTTTTGAACATCCAAATAGCGACTAAGGCTTTTGAAATGCCCTCCATAGCCTTCAGGAACTCTTTCTGCTTTTGCTTTAAAGTCAACATCCACCCCCATTAGTATAGAGAGGATTGTGTTTAATGAACTCCCAAGTAACATGAATCATACTAATTGAAATCCACTCCTTACTCTCTTCTGGCTAGGAAATCATTATTTACACTCTGGGGATTTAAGCACTCACAGAAATAAATGCATGATTAATAAGCCAGTGCATAACAACATAATTCTCCAAAATGCAGGCAGAAGTTGGATAAAAGTGAACTTCTGTGACAACAGATAATTCTATGGCACAGAATTTACTTGGAAGTGGGAGGAGGAGAGGCTAGGATGGCTGTCCGTGAATGGAGAGAAGCTGTTGCAGTCTTTTTCCTTTACAGTGCAATGCTTTCAGAGGGTTAGCAATACAGTGGTCAAAGTCCTGTGCTGTTCTCACAAAGCTTAGAAAACAGTGCTGCATTTGCACCACTGTGCAGCTGAAACTCAGAAAGCTGCAAGGTGCAGGAAGAAACATAGAAATCTGACGGCAGAAAAGACCACATGGCCTATCTAGTCTGCCCTTACATATCAACTACAATAGTCCCCTTTTTTCCTTTAGAGATCTTCTGTGTTTGTGCCATGCTTTTTTGAATTCAGATACTGTCCTCATCTCTACTACCTCCAATGGGAGACTATTCTATGAATCTACCACTCTTTCATAAAGAAATATTTCCGCATATTACTCCTGATTCGTTCCCCTTTCACCCTCGTCCTATTTCTCCTCGTAGCAGAGCTTGTTTTCAATGAAAAGAAGCTCTCCTCTTGTGTAGTTAAACATCTCTATCATATCTCTTCTATCCCATCTTTCCTCTAACGTATACATATTAAGATCTTTAAGTCTGTCCTCATATGCTTTATAACAAAGACCACTAACCATTTTAGTAGTCACCCTCTGCACCAATTCCATCTTGTTTATATCCTTTTGAAGGTGTGGTCTCCAGAATTACACACAATACTCCAAATGAGGTCATACCAGAGACATATACAGAGGCACTATCACCTCCTTTTTCTGCTGGCCATTCCTCTCCCTATGCATCCCGGCATCCTTCTGTCGCCTTTTCTACCTATTTAGCCACTTTAAGATCATCAAAAACAATTATGCCTAGGTCCCACTATTCTTTCTTGGACAGAAGTACTTCGCCCCCTTGGATTTTTTGCAGCCCAAATGCATGACCCTGCATTTTTTAGTATTAAATCTCAGTGGCCAAATTCTTGACCATTCTTCAAGCTTAGCTAGGTCCCTCCTCATGTTATCTACTCCTTCTTGGGTGTCTACTGTATTGCAGATTTTCATATCATCCACAACGAGGCAAACCTTACCCAACAGCCCTTCCACAATATCACTAACAAAGATGTTAAAAAGAATCGGACCAAGGACAGATCCCTGCGGCACATCACTGGTAACCACCTTCTCCTCAGAATGAGCTCCATTTACCTGTACCCTTTGTTGCCGCCTTCCACTCAACCAATTTCTAACCCAGTCAGTCACTCTAGGGTCCTCGGGCTGGGACCGGAGATCAGAAGGGATGTTGCGGTGGCGACAGGTATCGGGGGACTCCTCGTCCTTCATCTTCCACTTGGAGTAGTTCGTCGAGGACTTGTAGGAGGGCTGCTCCACAGGCCTCGGGGCCCCCAAAGCCCTGTGGCTGGTGCCCGGCAAGCTTGCCGGGGATGACCATTGTCCCGTCGAGTGGGACTCAGAGCACAATTTCGGCCAAAGATCAACTCGAGGTCGAAGGACTTTGAGGATCGGATCGGCCTCCTGGGACATCTTGGACATTGAGGGCCCAGTGATCAGGGCAGATGAACCAGCCATGCCGTACAACAGTGCCCGCTGATGGTCCATGAAAGCAGATAAATTGCGCTCCAGGGCCGCCATTCTGGACTCCAGATCAGAAGGCTCCGCAACCTTCGGCATGGGCACCGAGGGACTCAGGTACGACACCGGCTCCCCCGAAGGGGAATCCTCAATGAGGATGGTGTCTGGGGACCAAGGCTGGTCAGTGGTTGGATCTTTCCGGGGGGACCATCGCAGGTCGCTCCTTCTCCAAAGCCTCGGACAAGCATCTCGGACTGCGGGACCGGGTCCAGGGAGCCCCCAGCCGGTCGGAACCATCCAAGGACACCGCCTTCGAGGGTTTCTTCTTCTTCCTGGGTTCCCTCAAAGGAGACCCCCTTTCTGAGGACCCACAATGAGGCTCGGGTTCGGAGGGTTCCGCCCGAGATGTTGGGGCCTCAGACGAGGCCTTGGCCTTCGGAGGCATCGGGGACTCGGGGAAAAACGTATCATGCTGCTGCTGGCGGCTCTCGAGGACCTTGCTGGACATCCTTTTGCAGAGACCGCAGGCTGCCAGGTCGTGGTCTAGCCCAAGGCAGCGAAGACAGCAGTCATGTATGTCGGTCAAAGACATGATTTTAGAGCACAGATCACACTTCTTAAAGTCTCTGGTAGCCATGGGGGGAAAAAAGTACCCCTGCGAGGTCGAAGACTCTCCAGGCTGCCAGCAGGAGGAAAAAGGCGTGAAAACACCAGAAAAAGAAAATAACGAAAGACTACAAAAAATAAACTAAACCCAACGCAGAGGCTCCGAGGTTGTCAGGAGGGAAGAGTACCGGTGCAATACCGGAGGTGAGTGTGAAACTCGGAGAGAGAAAAAGATCAACTTTTTCTGGGGACAAGCCAGACAACGTCTGAAGGGCTCCGTGGAAAAAAGGAGACTGAGCAAGATGATACTCTTGGGCGGGAATGGGACCATGCATGCGTGGTGGCATCTCCCAAAGGCTTTCTCTGAAAGCTGAGGGGATTTTATTTATTTTTATTTATTTATTTATTTTATTGTTCTTATATACCGCACTCTTAAAAATCAGCGCAGTTTACATACAACAGTATTGTACCAATAAGGCACTTACAATGAACTGGATAATTGAACTTGAGTTTCAGCTGGGGGTAACTATGTACAAGTGTTTCAAATTATTTACAAATTGTATCTGCAATATGTACAGCTATTTCAAATTATTTACAAATTGTAACTGCAACATGTACACCCATTGGCAGTGATTCATTTATTTATTTATTTTTATTTATTTAACAGCTTTTATATACCGCGCTATTTGTTATCAGTGCGGTTTACATACAACAAGGGTGCACAGTCAGAAAACTGTTCTGTGCTTACATTGTAACAGGAGTTTAAACTTGGACAGTACATTGTAACAGGAGCATAAACTTGGAGTAACAGAGAAACTATAAACATATGTACAAAATATAATTAGATTTGGTTTGTATATACAGTAAGTCTAAAGCGGGCTCAAGATACTTGTGACAGGATGCAGTTTGTAGACATTGGTGTGTTCATGGTTGTGTGTATGCCAGAAGGTGTCGGGTTGGAGGGTTGAGAGTAGTGTAAGAGAAAGAGATAATGCTTTAGCGCTTTTCTGAATTGGGCTAGATCTGTTATGGATCTGATGGATGCTGGGAGTGCATTCCAACAGCTGGGGGCATAAAATTTAAAAGCTCTGTTCCTTGTTATCTTGGTACATTTTGTTATTTCCCTGGGGATCAGTAGGGTATTGGCTGTGCATGTTCTCCTTTCTCTGTTTGCTGCCATGGGGTGGATAAGGTCCATTAGAGCTGTGGGGGCTAATTTGTTGATAATCTTGAAAGTAATGATGATTACTTTATAGGACAGCCTACAGTATATTGGTAGCCAATGTAGTTCCTTAAGTACCGGGGTGATGTGATCACCTCTGGCAGTTCCACTCAGGACACGTGCGGCAGCATTCATGGCTAACTGTAGGGGGTTTAAGGTGTTTTTGGGTAGGCCTTGGAGGATTACATTAGAATAATCAAAGTGGGGGATCACCAATGCCTGAAAAACAGATCTGAAGTCCTCCGGTTGCAGCAAGGGTCGAAGATGTCGTAGGGTTCGTATCTTGTGGTATATTTGTTTGACAGTGATGCTTCCACGAGGGGTCTGTCGGTGCCAACATCACCCCTATGTGAGGAATGACTTCCTGCTTATTTCCGGAGAACAGCTTTACCCAACACCACTTTACCTAGAATCACTATGCCAGTAAAGGCTGTTAGTGTAGCTGGGTTTAAAAAAGGTTTGGACAAGTTCCTGGAGGAAAGGTCCATAAACCATTATTAAGAAGGGACCCAGGATATCAATGCTTGACCAAGTACAAGCATTGCGGAACCTGTGTCTTTTGGGGAAACTGCTAGGTACGTATGACCTAGATTGGCCACTGTTGGAAACAGGATACTGGGCTTGATGGATCTTGGTCTGACCCAGTATGGCATATCTTAGTAGACAGGTGTCTGCTTGCAGCATTGGAAAGTAAGATGGATCAGGAAGGACAGGAGAATCGGTTGGAGAGAGTGTGTTGGGGTGAGAATTTTCTGGATTAGAGGTTTTTGACCCAATTCCTTGAAACACACTTAGTTATTCAGGTTTTCAGGATAATCACAATGAATATGCATGAGAGAAATTTGCATGCACTGCCTCCAATGCATGCAGATCTCTTTTATGCATATTCATTTTGGTTATACTGTAAATCTGACTGACTAGGTGTGTCCTGAGGACTGGGTTGAGAATCCCTGCTCTGGAGTGAATGTAGGAAGAGAAACAAGCTGGGGAAAGGGCTTGGGGAAGACGGGATAAAAGAATTTGGTACTGGATGGTGGGGGGAGGGAGAGAAGGAAAGAGCCATACGCTCGGGAGAGGCAGCAGATTGATAGACATAGAAATATGAAAACACTAGACAGAAGTAACGGGTGTAAATGGTTTGATAGATTTGCTGACAATATTCTTTGTTCATTTGGAATGGTATAAGCCTCATTATGTTATTGTAATGATGTATTTAGTAAAAGGAGTGCACCTAGCTTTTAACAGAATGAACTACACCTAGAACAAAATTATTTCAAATTCCCTATGTTGGTTAAAGTCTGTTTTTTAATCATACTTTGATTTATATTTTTATGAATATTTTTACTTTAAATATCATTTCTGGCCAAGGCCATTAAGTTGGAGTAATAAATAAAGTACCTGTGCATATTTCCATGAATGCTGAAATACTGTTCTCCATGACAAGCAGGAATGAAGTCCTCACGTAAGGATGATGTCATCTGACAGAGCCCACATGGGAATACTCCCCAGCTACTAGTTGAAGCTTTTGGGAGGTTCCACCATGCATGCATGCCATTCTGGATTAGTCTTTGTTTTTCCATGGAGCCCAAAGGGTGCTTTCACCATCGTTTCCGCCAGTCGGTAATTGTTTTCCCCTCTTCGGGGACCCTGTGCTTTATCCAGATTTTTCCATATCCTTTTCTGCCTGCCATCGTGATCTCTCTTTTTCATTAGTGAGTTTTCTTTCTTTTTTGAAGCACGTCTGCTCCTTTAGACGATGGTGCTCTGGCTGTGCACTTCCTCTTTCAAAACTGAGCCATTTGATTTTGCTGCGGCTATTTTTCTGGATGATATGTCCCAAAAACGGGCCAGCGGGTTTAAAATGTGCTCCCAGTGTTCGAGGACCATATTCATCACGGATACTCATAGCTGTGCCTCCAGTGCCTGGGACACGATCATCAGCCCTCTTCTTGTAATTTGTGTCTGCAGATGATGAAAAGAGGACTCAAGGGTCAAGAGAGCAGCGCAAATCGCTTTTTGATGCTCACAAGTCTGATCCACAGACATCGGCATTGATGGCACCAGTCTCAATGGCTTCAAAGGCTGCATTGGATGCTGGCAATGCATCAGCATCGAGGAGTTCTCGTGCCCACTTGGAGCCGAGCACCCGTAGTGCCCCAGAGCATTGGCCAATGCCGAAGGGAGATTACATTGAGCACCAAGTGAAGACTGGTGCACTGTGTTAAAGGCCTTCGAGACACGGCATCGAGAACGATGATGGTCCACAAGATCACCCCTCCAAGCTGCCCCAAAGAGAGGAGAGTTCATCCTCCAGGACAGCTATGGCCTACTGAGAGCTGAGAATAAGCTGTCGATATTCCAGTACAGATTCCAGGTACAGCAGTTGCTGAGGCCCCACATTTTTCAGAGTTGGCAGCCATGGAGAAATGCCTTCTGCAGGCTCTCGAGGAATGGATCATGGTGCTTTTAGCTGTGCAGCAGGCCGGAGCCTCGATGTCAGCTGCATCGACATTGGCAGCCGTACAACTGAACCTTTGCCTGCAGGAGAGGCATCAGCGGACCCAGACACTGGTGGTTGCCTGGCAAATATTACTGTCTAGCGTTTCAAGGTCTGATGCGCCCTCGAGGTCTAGACGAGCACCGGTGCATCATTGCTTCCGGAGGAGCTCCTGATCCCCCCCCTGGGCCAGGAGAGAGGTCCAGGTCCAAGTACTTGTCGGACAGGTCTCCTGAGTTCCTGTTGAACCCTTCTCCTCCTCATGAATGGCACAAGTCCCTTCCTGAGGAGATGACCTTCCAAGATTTTGTCAGGGATATGGCCAAGGTCATACCATTTTCACTGGCAACTGAGGATGAGCCCAGGGCAGAAAAGTTGGAGATTCTGTAGTACTCCTCTGCTCCTAAGGAAGGCCCATGTACCCCATCCTTCAGAAAGTACAGATGAGAATATGGGAGAGCCCACCCCATTGTACCTTCAGTCAGTAGAAGGCTTGACTCCATGTACAGAGTTCAGAAGGTTCCTGGATTCCAGAAGCCCCAGCTTCCGCACCATTCCTTGGTGGTTGAATCTGCCCTAAAGAGATCCAGAAGTACCAAGACTCATTCCTCGGTGCCCCCAGGGAGGTAGGCTCGAATATTGGACTCTTTGGGGAGAAGGTATTTTCAGAGTTCAAAAACATGTTCATGTAGAGCTGGTAAGAGGCCACGTGGGCTATGAGCATGAAGAACATCATGTGTGACCTCACTGATCTGTCCCTGCATCACCCTCCAGAGAAATTGGAACAGTATCATTCCCTAGTGGCTCATGGCAAAGACTGCTCGAAGTTCATGGTCCAGGCGACCTATGATACTTTCAAAATGACATCGAGAGCTGCTGCCTTTGGTATTGGCACCTAGAGACTCACCTGGCTCCGGTCATCAGACCTGAAACCATCAATGCAGGACAAGTTTATTGATGTGCCGTGCTGTGCTGAGAATCTCTTCAGAAAACAAGTCTAAGAGAAGGCTGGCTTTATCAAAAAGCAGCACATCACCCTTTGTAATCTCTCAAGGCACATGTCCAAGCTGGTCACCTATCGCAAGAGGTGTACCAAGGAGGGGGCCTGAAAAAGACCTATTACTCTCGCAGGTGTAGGTACTTTCCTGGCTCCCAGACCTCCCAACCAAAACAGGCTCCTCGACCGCAATAGCGGAAGGAGAAGCCTCAGAAAGCCTAGCCTGCTCCTCAGTCAAAGCCTGGTGTGGGGTTTTGACTGGTTCTTTCAGAGCATAGCCACTGTACCAGTAACTGCAATGGAAGACCCTCTAGTCGGAGGAAGGCTCACTCTTTTTACCCAAAGGTGGCCCCTAATAACCTCATACACATGGGTTCTGCAGATTGTCCAAAGCAGTAACAAATTGCCCCTCTCGAGGGTGCATCATCTTGACTCTCTGCATCAGGAACTTTTTCAGAGAGAAATCACCTCTCTCTTGATGGATCCTGCAATTAAGCTTGTGCCACCAGAGCAGGGAGGGCGAGGATTTTATTCCAGGTAACATAATAACATAGTATATGATGTCAGATAAAGACCAGTATGGTCCATCTAGTCTGCCCAGTAAGGTGGCTAGAGTAGGTGTATCCGCCGCTCTGTGCAGGTCACCCCTCTTTGCTTGTTGAGATATAAGAAATAGTTATGCTTATTTTGATTTTATCTTCTTGCTATAAAGGGATCCACTGTGTCTGTCCCATGCCATTTTGAATTCCCTCACTGTATTTGCCCAACCACCTCCATCGGGAGGGCATTCCAAGCATCCACCATCTTTTCAGTGAAAAAGTATTTCCTGACTTAGCTTTTAAGTTACCTCCTTGCAGCTTCATTTATGCCCTCCAGTTTTACAGCTTCCTCTTCTTTGAAAAAGGTTTATTTGTTCATTAATACCTTTAAGTATTTAAATGTCTGTATCATATCTCCCCTGTTCCTCCTCTCTCTAGAGTATACATATTTAGGTCTTCAAGTCTCTTCTCATATGTCTTCTGGAGCAGGCTCCAAATCATTTTGGTCACCTTCCTCTGAACCGTTTCAAGTCTTTTTACATCCTTTGTAATAGATGGTATTTCCTGATTCACAAGAAAATAGGAGGATTCTGCCCCATCCTAGACCTAAGAGATTTGAACACCTACTTGGTCAGAGAAAAGTTCAGAATGATTTCTCCAAACACCCTATTCCCTATCTTCAAAAAGAACATTGGCTGTGTTCCCTGGATCTGAAGAATGCGTATACCCACATATAGATACATTCCACTCATAGGAAGTATCTCGGATTCATCCTGGGGGAACAACACTTCCAGCACAGAGTGTTGCCCTTTGGCCTACACAGTTTATTAAAAACTTGATATGCTGCCTCTCGACAACATATCAAGGCAGTGTACAATCAAAATGCTAGAAGGAAAGAAAAAGGTGAAAGAAACTACAAAATCTGATAGGACAGTTAAGGAGCAGTCATACATCAGAAAGAGAAGAAGGGTAGGGCTATACAATAAGGGCATGGAGAGGGTATTCAGGATAGGAGATTATAGACTTGATGAACAGATGAATTTTTAGAAATATCTTAAATTGTTTAAAGGAGGGTTCTAGCCGAAGTTCTTCTGGGGGAGAGTTCCAAAAATATGGTCTGAGAAAATAGAAGGCCTCAATGACGGATAGATTCCAACCTTGCTAAAGATGCTGTGGGAGATGGAGACGGTTAGCATGGATAGTCTGGAGGGTGCGCTGCAGTGCATGAAGGATGACACGAGTGGCAGGATGATAAGGGGTGGTGGTGCATAGTGACTTATGAACCTAGGTAAGAATTTTGAACTGCATACGGATTGGAATTGGTAGCCAATGATTTTGTATAAGTAGGGAAGAGACATAGTCAAATCGAGTGGCATGGGAAGAGAGTCTTATAGAAGTGTTCTGAATTATATGTAGTCATTTTAGCTCATATAATGGAAGTCCAACAAAGATGATGTTGCAGTAATCGAGGCATGAGATAACAAGTGAGAGGAGCAGAGTTGACAGTGCTGTAAGGAGAAGAAACGATCTGAGAGCCTTAATTTGTCAGAGAGAGAAGAAAGTACTCCTGACCACTATGCTAATGTGCTCATGGAATGTAAGGTGAAAGTCCAGTGTAACCCCAAGATATTTAAGAGTAGGGACTGTGAGAATGGGGATACCAAGGGGCAGTGAAGACACAGATGGAGCATCAGAGGAAATGTCTGCATTCAGTATCAACTGATGTATGTTTAGCCAAGTAGCTACCAAAGAGAGACAGTTAAGTGGAGTGAGGTCCGGGGACACGGCATGTGTATGTAAGAGCAGGAGGATATCATCCACATAGTAATGTGCAGAAATCCCTGCCTGCTGAATGAGGAGTGCTAAGGGGGAGAGGTAGATATTAAAAAGAAGAGGAGCCAGGACCAATCCCTGAGGATCCCCACAAGTGATATGGAGAGTGGCTAAAGAGGAGGAACCGAAAGTGCCTAAAAAAGAACGATTGAACAAGAGTGGAACCATTGCAGAACCGTATCACGTAAGCCAAATTCTTGTAACCGAAGATAAAGACAAGTGTGATCAACCAAATCAAAAGCTGAGGACAAATCAAGTGAAACTGCAAGGGAGATGTTATCTTTGTTGATTAACTCATGTACTTCACTGAGAAGCAAAAAAAAGAATAGTTTCTGTACTATGACCCACATGGAAGCCAGATTGCTGGGGGTGAAGAATGTTGATATATGCCAGGTGTGCTGATAGTTGAGAAAATACAAGTTTCTCCAGTTTCTTAGAGAGAAAGGGTACGTTAGAGACCAGTTTGTAGTTTGCTCGGGTATTTCTATCCAAGGTAGGGTTAATTAGAGAAAGGCGGACTATTGCCTTTTTCCATGGGTAGGAAAGGAACCTTATACTAGACAGTTGTAGAATAAGGACCAGAGGCACATTGGAGATCCAAGAAGAAGGGATAGGGTCAGTGAAGCAGAGGGTAAAGAGGTGTAGGAAGCTGATAGAGAGGATTGAGGTACATGAGGAGCAAATGGACAAGGAGATAGAGATGAGGTAGCCAATGGAGACAGTGATCTGGGTGGGGAGGCCTGAGTGAATAAAACAGCTGATGGAGACTGTAAAGTCAGTGGGAAGAGCCACGTGCAGATAAAGAAGCTGATGGAGACAGTAGTCTATACGGAGACCTGCTAAGTACTTGCTGAAAGCCAAGTGTCTTTTCCCGAAAGAAGGAAGCAAGTTGGTCAGCAGAGGAGCCTAATTCCAGTGTACACTTAGCAGATGATAACCATGAGAATTGTGACACTATGGATAGCGGTTAGCGGCTGTGGTGATACGAGTGGGGTAGTAATCTTTCTTAGCTTTGGTGATCATTGACCTGTAGTGATGATGACAGTTAGTAAAGAGAGAAAGAAAGTCAATAGAGCATGGCGTCCGCCAATGCTGTTCTGCTTTGTGGAGCTGTGCTCAGGAGGCGCAGTCCAGAATGGAACCAGGGATGTCTCTTTATGTGAGAGGAGTGTCGTGGGAGTAGAGGGTCATCCTGCTCTAAAGCAGAGTGAAGATGAGAAAACCAAATAGTTTCTTGATTGGTGAGAAAAGTGTGTCAGCAACAGGAAGTGCAGGGAGCATCTCTTGAGTGATATGGCACACAGGAGTGGAAGAGGCGACTGCAGGAGCACCGGCGGGGGGAACTCATATAGGGTTCAATGAGAAAAGGACGCAAAGGTTATCCATCCATAGTAAAGAATAAGTGGAGACAGCGAAGGGCGGAGAGGGAAAACATCAGAGGTGAGAATCATGTCGAGGGTATGTCCTGCAATGTAAGTTGGAGAGTGTATATGCTGGGTCAGTGCACCGTCCAATAGAAAAGCAAGAAAGAGCTTATCCCGAGATCTCTGTGGCTGTTTGAAGTGAACATTGAATTCTCCCAAGCCGAGATGGTTAGGGTAGTGAATGATAGCTTCCGAAATAGTAAGGAGTAAGTAATTCCACAGCAGGAGATAGAATGAGGGTTGCATATCAGTAAAAAAAAAAAAAAAAAAAAAGAAGAGATGGGAACAGATCAAGGCTGAGCAAAAGGGCTCCTGGATAATGTAGTATGAGACTCTCTCTGCTAAAGGGATAGAAGACCTATAGATAACTGTGCTTCCGCATCTACAGTAGCGAAGAACAGAAATGGCAGAATAGTTTGGGGGTAGGCATCAATGTAAAATCAAATCCTTACCATCCTTGAGCCAAGATTCTGTCATAAAAAGAGGTCTAGGGAGTGCTCAGACACAAGGTTGGTGCCCAAAGTGGTCTTTGACCGAATGGAGCGGCAACTAAGCAAGGCACAATGAAGGGGAGGGGATGGGGTCTGAAAGAGGCAGGAGGAAATAGTATCAGAAGAGGGAAAACAGGGAACCAAAGTACTCACATCATGCCATGATATTTATTTATTTAATATCTTTTTTAATACCGTTTTATTGCAAGCCAAGACTGTTTACATGGAATTCAGTGCAATTTAACTAAATAACTTTAACAGTGGTGTGTGTTACAATTAATATTATGAGGAGCATAAGGTGGAACTTAATATACAAAAGCAGAGGGTTAACAATCATGTAGATAGGGAGGGCGTGAATATTTCTCCAGGAGCAAGCAGGAAGTCGGTCCTCACATATGGGTGATGTTGACGGAGCCCTCGTGGAAGCATCATCCCAATTTTCAAAGAAAGCCTTTGGGAAATAACACCACGCATGCATGGTCCCCTTTCCACCCAAGGGTGCCATCTTGCTCAGTCTCCCTTTTTTCCGCGGAGCCCTACAGATGTTAGTCTCATCCCCCTGGAAAAAAATTGTTTTCTTTGTATGATTTTTGTACCTTTTCCGACCTGTGCTGGCTCCTTTCCCACCTGAGACCCATTGCTGTCGCACCAGGCCTCGGAAAACCTTTTTGTTTTGATCTTTGCCATCACAGTGCCTCTTTCAACCGTTGACCGTGTCAAGGATCTTTGACCTCGCTGGGGTCCTTTTTGCCCCAATGACCACCGGCTTTAAAAAATGTGATCGGTTCTCAAAAAACATGTCTCTCACCGACACACATGATTGTTGCCTCTGGTGTCCGGGCGCCGACCACGACCTGGAGGAATGTTCCCTGTGCAAGAAAATGTCCGCTTAGGCCAAACAGAGCCATCAGCTTAAGCAGGATGACATCTTACACCAGGCAGACTCAACCCCTGTTTCCCGGTAGCCTCACACTCGAAGGCTCCGCACAAATCCTCGGACTTGCGTAAGGCCTCTGCAGGCCTACAGACACTCCGAGCAAGGGTTCTTGTAGTGTGAACACAAGAATAAGAAAAAGACTTTGAGGACCTCATCCGGGGAGGTGGACAAGCATGGGGAGTCCTGTGCTTGGTTCCTCAGTCCCTGAAGAGTCCCTGAAAAACTGGAACAGGAGCATCCTTGGAAAATGTCCAGGACCGATGTTGTGGCCTCTGGCAATGGACTGCAGTCTCCCGAGGCCTGTCCTGTGGAAGACCCCCCTCTCCTCTTGGACACCCAACCTGATCACTCCGGTGCCAATGTCCATGGTTGTTACCCCCAAGTGGTAAGTTCCTATGTTGGCCTTAGAGCGCAGCGTTTCTGTGTTCCTCGCCTCCCAGCGGGTGCTGACCCCTGGCCCCGCTGAGACTGCAGGGAGCTTGACATCAAGGATTCTCCGAGCTGCCGAAGCAAGGGTCTCATTCTCGCTCTCAGTCCTCAGGAGCGAGGTCTTCACAGGCAAGCGCCTCTGGCTCCAGCCATGCCCTAAACTTCACAGCATCCAAGACCAGAGCTACCAGCTCTCCTGCATCTGGAGGACCTCAGATCCTCCTTGGATTATTCCCACTGGGAGTCTGACATCGAGACATCCCCAAAAACTCAGGCTCACTGAGACTTCCCCTCGGACCCGTCCCCACCAGCTGCCAAGCGCCAATCCCCTCCCGAGGATACCTCTTTCCTCGAGTTAATCAGGGACATAGCATGGGCACTCTCCCTCATGACAGAACTGGAGGAAGACCCTCATATGGAGGAACTTGACATCCTCCAGTACGAGGTACTACCGAAGGAGAGCTTGACAGTCCCCATTCCCTCTGTCCTCACCCAGCTCCTCCTCCAGATGTGGGAGATCCCAGTCTCGGTGCCCATCGTGAGTTGGCGACTTAACGCGATTTACAGGGTCCAGTGGGGGCCAGACTTTTGCAAGGCACAACTCTGCCACACCACCATGGTGGTTGAGTCAGTCATGCACCGGTAAAAAAAAGCCCTAAGACACATTCCTCGGTGCCCCCAGGCAGGGAGTCTCGCACCCTCGATGCTCTTGGGTAAAAATGCTACCAGGGCTTGATGCTGGCGTATACAGACTTACCAACTCTACATCGGGCATGTTCCTTTGGGACCTGGCCAAGGAGCTCGGGGGGGGGGGGGGGGGAGGGTTGCCGCTGGCCTCAATGGAGACTACCTCCAGCGTTTCCAGGCTCTTTCAAAGTCTGTTGCGGAGTGTTCCAAATATTTGTCACGAGCCGCATACAATGGCTTTGAATCCAGTGAGAGAGTGGCCGCCGCCAAGCTTGGCTCCAGTCATCAGATCTCAAGCGGTGGGTGCAAGAAAAACTCAGTGAATAGCACTTCGGCAAGCTGATGGAGGGCAAGGCGGCCGAAATCGAGACTGAGTATGTCACTCAGACTCTGCTCTCAACGAAGACCTCTACCCTTCCCAGAAAGAAGCCACAGGAGAAGAAGCCCCCTTTCCTCCAGAAAGGTCAGACCTACCAGGGCTACCCTCCTTATCCTGCTATTCAGACCCCATAGCAGGCTCTCCAGAGCAAGGGAATGAGCCAGGGCCTGCGCAAACCCAAGGGCCAAAAAATCCAGACACTGGCCCCAGCCCAGCCTGGGTCGGGGTTTTGACAGCATCAGCATAGCCCCTGTTCCACTGGAGGACCAACTTCCTACAAGAGGATGCCTGGTCTGCTTTGCCCATCGGTGGACCTCCATCACCACAAACTCCTGGGCCCTTCAGGTGGTTAAGGAGGGCTACCTCCTCCACCTGCTCAAGGCACCTCCACCCTTATTCCCTCGGGAGCCTCCTTGGTCCCCCCTGCACCAGGCCCTGCTACAACCAGAACACACATGCCTTCTTAAGGACAGCGCTGTGGAGCCTGTACTTCCCCCCTCGAGAGGGAAAGGTTTCTACCCCAGGTACTTCCTAGTTCCAAAAAGGACAGGAGGCCTGAGGCCCATCGTGGACCTGAGAAACCTCAACAAGTTCCAGGTATGGGAGAAATTCAAAATGCTCTCGGAACACTGCTGCCCTACCTCCAGGAGGGAGATTGGCTATGCTTCTTGGATTTAAAGGATGCTTACACCCACATCCTTATCCATCCAAGTCAAATAACTGAGGTTTGTGGTTGGAGGCAACCACTATCAGTACAGGGTATTTCCCTTCGGTCCCGCCTCCGCCCCAAGGGTCTTCACCAAGTGTCTGGCAGCCTATCTCCACCTCCAAGAGGCCTTCGTCTTCCCTTACCTCGATGACTGGTTGGTAAAAGGGGATATGGCCTCAGAGGCTAGGCAGGCCACCATCCAAAATCCCACATTATCCCGACTGAGGCATTGGAGTTCATCAGGGCCCGCCTGGACACTCTCCAGGCCAGGGCTTTTCTCCCCCTAAAATGGGCGGATCGCCTTGCAGCCAAGGTACAGTGCCACTGCACTGTGTCGGCCCAATCGCTACTTTGCCTCCTGGGCCACATGGCCTCCATGTGGTTCCCGATGCATGACTCCACATGCATGTGGCTCAGTGATGCCTCCATTCCCAGTGGACCCAGGCTACGGGCAGACTCCGGGACAGAATCACGGTGTCTTGCCAACTGGTAGAGTCCCTCACCTGGTGGCAGGATACTCAACACCTGCAAGCAAACATGTGAACCCCCAGAGGGTTCTCACAACAGACGCCTTCCTGATGGGCTGGGGCGCCCATTACAGGGAGCTATGCACCCCGGGAGTCTGTTCCTTCAAGGAGAGCTAGCAGCAGATCAATCTGCTCGAACTCAGAGCAGTCTTCCTTGCCCTGAAGGTTTTCAAGCACCGCCTACAGCACCAGTCAGTGCTCATCCAGACAGACAATCAAGTCATGATGATCTATGTGAACAAGCAGGGCAGCACAGGTTCCTACTACCTTTGCCAGGAGGCCGTGGTCCTCTGTTCTTTCGTGACAAGCCACAGGATGCTCCTCAGGGCAGTCTACCTACCGGGCCAGGACAATGCCTTGGCAGACAGGCCAAGCAGGGTCCTCCAGCGGCAAGAGTGGCACTTGGACCCCAAGTTGACACTCAGGCTTTTCTGGCTATGGGGCCTCGCCAGCCCGATCAATGCTCAGCTGCCCCATTTTTGCGGGCCCCAACCCCACCCATCCCGGGTGGCTGCGGATGACTTCCTCATCACGTGATCGAGCGGCCTACTATATGCCTTCCCTCCCACGCCCAGTAGTCTGTAGCTAGGGAGTTCCATACGTGAGGACTTCGTTCCTGCTTGTTCATGGAGAAAAGATAGTTACTCACCTACAGCAAGAATAAGTCCTTATAACATAAGAACATAAGATATGCCATACTGGGTCAGACCAAGGTCCATCAAGCCCAGTATCCTGTTTCCAACAGTGGCCAATCTAGGTCATACATACCTAGCAGTTTCCCCAAAAGACACAGGTTCCACAATGCTTGTACTGGATCAAGCATTGATATCCTGAGTCCCTTCTTAATAATGGTTTATGGACCTTTCCTCCAGGAACTTGTCCAAACCTTTTTTAAACCCAGCTACACTAACAGCCTTTACTACATCCTCCGGTAACAAATTCCAGAGTTTGATTACATGTTCTTTTATTAGTCTTAAATAGTTTACCCTGTAGCTTCATTGCATGTCCTCTAGTCTTTCTGTATTCTGATAACATAAACAATCGATCTACGTTTACCCGTTCCACTCCGTTCATTAATTTATAGACTTCTATCATATCTCCCCTCAGCCATCTCTTTTCCAGATTAAAGAGCCCTAACCTTTTTAGCCTTTCTTCATAGGAGTATCCTTCTATCCCCTTTACCATTTTGGTGGCTCTTCTCTGAACCTTTTCTAATAACACTATATCCTTTTTAAGATACGGCGACCAGAATTGCACACAATATTCAAGGTGTGGTCTAACCATGGAACAATATAGAGGCATTATAATATCTTTTGTTTTATTTTCCATTCCTTTCCTTATGATACCTAGCATTCTATTTGCTCTCTTGGCCGCCGCTGCACACTGGGCCGAGGGTTTTAACATGTTATCCACAATGACGCCTAAATCTTTTTCCTGGGTGGTGGTTCCTAATGTGGAACCTTGCATCGTGTAACCATAGTTTGGGTTGTTCTTCCCTAGGTGCATAACTTTGCACTTGTCCACATTAAATTTCAACTGCCATTTTGATGCCCAGTCTTCCAATTTATCAAGATCCTCTTGCCATTTTCCACAATCCTATTGGGTTTTAACAACTTTAAATAATTTTGTGTCATCTGCAAATTTGATAACCTCACTCATTATTCCACTTTCCAGGTCATTTATGAATATGTCAAAAAGCAGCGGACCCAGCACAGATCCCTGGGAAAATTGGCCATTTAGCCCAACCCTCTGCTTTCAATCTTTAAACCAGTTCCTGATCCACAGTAGTACACTGCCTCCTATCCCATCACTCTTTAGTTTTGCAAAAAGTCTCTGATGAAGGACCTTGTCAAAGGCTTTCTGAAAGTCCAGATACACTATATCAACCGACTCACCTTTGTCCACCTGTTTATTCACACCTTCAAAAAAACATAACAGATTAGTAAGACAAGATCTTCCTTGTCTAAAGCCATGTTGGCTGTCTCCCATTAGGCCATGACTATCTACCATTTTTCCCGGTACTGACGTGAGGCTCACCGGTCTGTAGTTTCCCGGATCACCCCTGGAACCCTTTTTAAAAATTGGTGTTACATTGGCGATCCTCCAATCTTCAGGTATTAGAGATGATTTTAATGACAGTTTACAGATTACTAATAGCCGGTCTGCAATCTCATATTTCAGTTCTTTCGACACCCTTGGATGTATATCATCCGGCCCAGGTGATTTGCTACTCTTCAGTTTATCTAATAGTTGTAATACATCTTCCCGATGTATCAATATTTCCTTCAGTTCTTCTGCACCTTTAAATACCACTTCAGTCATGGGTAACATCCCTACATCTTCCTCAGTAAAGACCGAAGCAAAGAATTCATTCAGTCTCTCCGCTATCGCCTTGTCACCTTTTAGTGCCCCTTTAACTCCTCTATCATCTAATGGACCAACTGACTCTCTCACAGGTTTTTTGCTACGAATGTACTTGAAAAAAATCTTTATTTTAGGTTTTTGCTTCCGCAGCAAGCTTCTTCTCAAATTCTCCCTTTGCCTGCTTTATCAATGCCTTGCATTTGACTTGCCACTGCTTGTGCTGTTTCCAGGTTTCGTCATTTGGCTCTTTTTTCCATTTCCTGAAAGATGCTTTTTTGGCAACAACAGCCTCTCTGACCTCACCTTTAAACCATGCTGGCATTTTTTTGGACTTCCTTCCACTTTTCTTAAAGCGTGGAATAAAGCTGGTTTGGGCTTCCAAGATAGTATTTTTCAACAACATCCAAGCTTGATGTAAGTCTTTAACCTTTGCAACTGCTCCTTTTAGTTTTTTTCTGAACTATTTTCCTCATTTTATCATAGTCTCCCTTTCGAATGTTAAAAGGTAGTACTGTGGATTTCCTTACTATCCCTCCTCCACGAATTAAATCAAAGGCGATCATGCTATGATCACTATTGCCAAGTGGCCTCAACACCCTTATCTCTTGCACTAGATCCGGTGTTCCACTAAGGACTAGGTCTAATATTGCTTCCCCTCTGGTCGGTTCATGAACCAGCTGCTCCAAGAAGCAGTCATTTATTTCATCTAGGAACTTTATCTCCCTAGCATGTCGTGCCGTGACACTGACCCAGTCGATACCGGGGTAATTGAAATCACCCATTATTATTACTGCGCTGTAACTTTGGTTAGCTTCCTTGATTTCTTTGAGCATTTCATCATCCATCTGTTCATTCTGGCCAGGCAGTCGATAGTACACCCCCACTGCCATCGTCTTCCACTTTTTACATGGAATTTCAATCCATAGAGATTCTACAGCAAATTTTGTTTCCTGCAAAACCTTAATCCTTTCTGACTCAATGCCCTCTCTATCATAGAGCGCAACCCCTCCACCAATTTGATCAGCTCTATCATTACGATATAGTTTGTACCCAGGTATCACAGTGTCCCACTGGTTGTCCTCCTTCCACCATGTCTCTGATATTCCAATCATATCTAACCTCTCATTTAGTGCTATATATTCTAACTCTCCCATCTTATTTTTCAGACTTATAGCATTTGTATATAAGCATTTTAGAGACTTATTTTATTCATATTAATTTGGCTTTTGGTAGACATGGGTAATTTGGGATCTTTAAGCTCTGTCTGCTCCATACTCGAGGGCATTTGGGCTACTTTACTCTTTTTTGGAACCTCTCTGCTTTTGGTAGTATCCTTCAAGGATACATTCTTCCGAACCATCCGCTCTTGGGCGACTGTCGCCTTTCCCCTATTATCTAGTTTAAAAGCTGCTCTATCTCCTTTACAACCCTTCCACCTCCCCGGGAGTTGTATTCTACTATAGCTATGGTATCAGACTAATCAAAGATGGGACCCATGCGTGGTGGAACCTCCCAAAAGCTTCCATTAGTAGCTGGGGAGAGTTCCCACTTAGGCTCTGATGGATGACATCACCCATACGTGAGGACTTATTCCTGCTGTTCATGGAGAACACCCGCTACACAGGTGAGTAACTACCTTTTCTATTTAGTATATTGGAGGAGGTGTGGCCTGGTGCCCAAAGACATCAGGATTCCAATCCAATTGGCACTCTTTGAAGCCTTGGTCAAGTCACTGAACCCTCCATTGTTTCAGGTGCAAACTTAGACTGTAAGCCCTCTGGGGCCATGGGAAAATCTACAGTACATGAGCTAAATACTAAATAAATTATTGTAGTGATTTCTTTGGCATAATTTTCAGTGTAATTTCTTGGGATGTAATATATGCTATAGTGTATTTCTTATATGCAGTTGGCAGGTACTCAAGAGTTTTACCAAAAGTAGCTGTATTTCTTCTGTATGAATTAAGGAACATTACTACTAGATACAGCTGACTATAACAAAATATAATTTTTTAATGTATAGGAACAGCCAGTACTTCAACAGCTGATGACAAGGAAGTGGATCTAGTCAAGGAAATCCTGGATGATATTCCAGAACATGAAGAGGATTATCTGGATTTGACCCTGGAAGAAGAAGGTCTTATCATTGCAGAATATCTGTCATATGCAGACAATAAAACGTGCTTAGAATCCAGAGGAAACTAGGGTGGAATGCATTGGTTCTTGTTATCCATAGTTCAGATTACCTGACATCAGCATATTTTACGTAAATAAAATGGATTTGGGTTTTAGAACAGAGTTTAGTAAATATGTACTTTTTGAATCCACAAATAAGCCTTAAGTCATCATATAAATAACTAACTGTTCCTATTAATTGTGTTGGTTACAAATTTATACTTTTAAAAACATTTTTTATAGATATTCATAGATTATTTTGGGGTGTGCGTGTGTGGGGTTCGTCTCTAGAATATTTTAAAGTCTTGTTTGAGCATCTAAATTTTCTAGGTGAGGGCGCCTGTACTGCTTGAAAATGCTTTCAGAATGGTATATGGATAGTAGTAAGAAATATCTCCCAGTCGTAGAAAAGCAAAGTGAAGAAAAGATAATCTTGGCTTTAAAGTGGACACTTAAGATTGTTCTAAATAAACCAGAAGGATGTGTAGCTACACAGCCAAGTCGTCTCTGATTGAACTGAAAAAGCATACGGACAGTCTTTCTAAACAAACAAATCACAGAAAATAAAGCAATCACATACCATACTTGCTCTGTTAGGATTTCCTGATTTTTATTCTTTCTGGCTGTTTTGCTCAATATGTGCTGTATTGTATAGAACTGAAATGAAATGCTAGTATGATTGGTATCAAGGCAAAGGTATTAACTGCTCTAGGCAAGCCTCCAGCCTTAACACCCCCAAGATTTTGTTAATTAAACTCAACAGTCTTGATCAGTCAAACACCACCCCTCCCACAAAAAGCTTGTAAAAATGCATAATTGGACATCATACTTTTAAATAATAAACTTTGCTTTGTATGTAGATGTGTGCCTGCAGGTTAAATATGCTGTTGGCTCTTTCAGTTAGTGAGTTTTGCTTTGACTACTGATGCTCTGTGCCACCCTTCAAGCTGCTGCCCTAGGCAGATGCCTAGCCTTGCCTAATGCACTAGCCCTGATTGGGATGGAGGGCAGAACAGAACTATCCTGTTTCCCTGCTGTGTTTTGTAAGTGGGAGATATTTCATTACCAAGCATATCTATATGGTTGCATTCCTCTTGAAAGTGGATGGTCATGAAAAGAGGAAAAAACCTGTATATTTGAGTTTCTTTTTGAAGTCATTGCTGATTGATGCCCTCTCTATATTTAAATCCAGGTAGAACTATTAGAAGCAGATCTCTGAATAAAACAGTAATCTTTCTGTACTGTGCCTTGTGAAAGTCTTCACATTTTGTTATCTTTCACATTCTGCTGTCTAAACTCTTACATATTTTGAATTCTAAGAGGTTATTTTGTTGATCTACACAGCATACTCTATGCCTGATGTGAAAGAAAAAATCTCCAGAAACAAGCAGGAGTGTAGTCTTCACATATGGGTGACATCGGTACCGACGGAGCGGGAATGCTCCCCAGCGTCCAATAGGAAAGCCTTTGGGAGCATCCCACTGCGCCTGCGTAGCTGCCTTCCTGCCTTTCCAGCTTTGCCTCCTCAGTTCTTTGTTTTCTGCGGAGCCGACAAGAAGAAATTCCTGTCACTGCAGAAAATTTGTTTTTTTTTTCTTATTTTTTTGTGGTCATGTCTGCCTTCCTGTCGGTACTTTCTTTCTTTTCAAAAAAAATAAAAAAATTTAGTGAAGGAAGAAACCTTTCTTCCTTCAGGGCGCATCAACGCCATCTTAGGCTTACGCCTTTCCCTTTTCCCAAAATTATAAAACCAGCCAGTGGTTTTAAGAAGTGTTCCAAACGTGGTAGCACAATTTCGGCCACGGACACCCATGACTGGTTTCTAAAATGTTTGGGACTGGCTCATCAACCGTCAGAATGTCCTCTCTGTAGGAAGATGACAAAGAGAGGCCTACAGAACAGAGCTGAGAAACTGGGCACCCTCTTTGCCACTGATGTAATGTCGGTAGCATCGACGTCAGCGAGAGCTTCATCTTCCTCTCAAGAATCTCAGGTATCGAAACCTAGGTCTTCATCGAAGACTAGCCGGCCCTCCAAGGGTAGATCACCTTCTAAGCAATGAGATGCCTTGGGCATTGCCCTGGAGGAGGACACACCAGCCAAACAACCCTGGCAGGAAGTTCTTGCCTCCAAAGCCTTAGTGGGGTCTCAGGATGCTCCAGAGGCCTCCACCTCTGGAGAGCTCTTGGTGCCATGCTCAGGGATCATGGCTTGCAACTCCAGTACCGATACCCAAGCATCGGCAACCTCCATTGATCAACGTATCCTGGCCATTGAGCGGAGCTTAGCGGCCTTACTGGCGGCCTCCGTACTGGTAAAGCCTTTACAGTCGATTCCTCAGGCATCGGTACAGACGATGGTACCAAAAGAGCCTGCATTGACTTTTTTGCCGCTTACCACACTTCCACCCTTGCCAACCCTCGAATCCGTTTCCAGTACCGAGGTTCAGGCACCGCAACTTTCAGCTACCGGCTTCAAGCAGTATAGAGTACGTACAGAGTGCAAGCACCCTGCCTGTTGATACTTTGAGTCTTCTGACTCCAATTTGTCGGACGACGAATCAGCCGGTACCCAGGAAATGAGAACTCTCCCAGAGGACCCATCTCTGTCCCCACAATGTTGCATGTCCCCTCTGGAGGACATGTCTTTCCAAGACTTTATTCGCGATGTTGCTCGGGGTCTGTCCATAATGGTGACTTCAGAGAAAGAACCTAGGGCTGAAGAGCTTGAAATCCTTCAATACCCTGCAGCCCCAAAGGAAGCTGCTACTCTCCCCACTCATCGAATACTTCACGACCTTATGCTTAGTATGTGGGAGACACCCTAACCATCTCTCCACATACTGGACGACTCGATACAATGTACCAGGTACCAGAGTGTCACGGCTTCCAGAAGACGCAATTACCACACCATTCCATGGTGGTGGAATCGGCAATGCGTTGAATAAAAAGTGCTAAGACATATTTTTTGAACCCTCCAGGGAGGGAATTGAGAACCCTCGATGCTTTTGGTCGTCGATGTTTTCAGGCCTCCATGTTATCGGCCAGAATCAGTTCCCACATACTCAATATGAATATGGTCCTCAGGGAGGTGGCTAAGGATTTGGAGTTGATGGCTCCTCTTCTTCCTGATGACAAGAGAGCTGATTATCTCACCCTTGTAAAGTGTGCCCAAAATGTTTCAAAATGTGTTAACAAGGCAACTTTCGACTGTTTTGAATACATCAGAAAAACTTCAGCTATAAGCATTGGTGCACACAGGATTGCTTGGCTCCAAGCATCGGATCTTGAACAATGGGTTCAAGATAAGCTCAGTAATATACCTTGCATGGGTGAAAGACTTTTTGGCAAATACTGGCAGGATAAAGCTTCTCAGCTGGAATCTGAGAACACCACTGTTAATAGACTTTCTAGATCTACTGCCAACCCAGCTAAGAAAAAGACATCAAAGAAACCTTTTTTTTTTCAATAAGAAAAAGAAGTACTACCCTTCTTACACCCCTGCGGTGCACTGTCCCATCCATGCTCCCCAGAAAAGGCAGCAGCAAGCAAAACAGCAGAGAAAGGCTCAGACTCCCAGGTCTCAGCCACCCCAGCAGACCCAACCTCCTCAGAGTCTTTCTCTTTTCTGGAGAACATAGCCGTCCTGCCTCTGGAGATTCCAGATTCCATCTGCATTCCCAGCAGACCATGTCACTTTGCCCACAGGTGGCATCTCGTAACATCAGAGAACTGGACTCTCTCCATAGTACGGGAAGGGTGCAAACTTCACTTCCGAAGTCTACCCCCCCCCCCAGTCTCCTCCAAGAGAGAGTTCTGTTCTCAACCCCCTCTCACCACTCTGTTGTTGCAGAAGGCCATCTCCCTTCTCTCACAGGGTGCAATAGAAGAGGCGCCACCCTCCCAGCAAGGTCGGGGCTTCTATTCTCCTTACTTCCTCATTCCAAAGAAGACAGGAGGATACAGGCCCACTCTGGACCTCAGAGAACTGAACAAGTATCTACTTTGGGAGAAATTCAAGATGATCTCCCTAGGTACTCTTCTCCCCTATCTCCAGAGTCAGGATTGGCTCTGTTCTCTAGATCTAAAGGACGCATATACTAACATTCTTATTCACGCTGAACACAAAAGGTTCCTGCATTTCCTGTTCCAGGGGAAACATTATCAATACAGAGTCCTGCCTTTCGGCCTCGCCTCTGCCTCGCCTCTGCCTCAAGAGCCTTTACAAAGTGCATGGCAGTGGTAGCGGCATTCCTAAGGACTCTAGCGATATTTGTCTTCCCCTACTTAGACGAGTGACTCATTCGAGCAAGCACATCTCTAGAGGCCAATCTTTCCCTCTCACGCACCATGCAGGTGCTGCAACACTTGGGATTTGTAATAAATCTTCCAAAGTCCCAACTCATTCCCTCTCAAACTCTAGAGTTCATAGGGGCTCTCCTAGACATTCAACGGTCAAGGGCTTTTCTGCCCCAAGCCCGCCGTGCTCGTCTCATTCAGCTTGCATCTCAAGCAAGCCTCAAGACCTTTCTCACTGCTCAAGAAATGCTGCAACTCCTGGGCTATATGGCATCTATTATACATGTTGTTCCATATGCTCGTCTGCATATGTGTGCAGCTCAATGGACCCTGGCTTCCCAGTGTTCTCAGGCATCTGGTCGCCTGAGAGACAGAATAATGCTCTCTACACATCTCATCTTGTCTCTCCAGTAGTGGCAATCCCCAGAAACCCTTCTCGTAGGGTCACCTTTTAAGATGCCTCCACATCAATGTACACTGATGATGGATGCGTCCAAATTGGGCCTGGGGAGCTCATTTGGACAATGTCTCCACTCAGGGTCTTTGGTCTCATCAGGAGTCACAACGCCACATAAATCTACTGGAACTCAGAGCTATCCAGAATGCTCTAAGGGTGTTCCAGGACCACCTTCGCTTCTGCACAGTTCTAGTTCAGACGGACAATCAGGTAGCTATGTTCTACCTGAATAAGCAGGTCGGAACAGGCTCTTGGACACTTTGCAATGAAGCCCTACACCTGTGGTCCTTCGCCATACAGCATCAGGTTCACTTACTTGCAGTGTATCTTCCAAGCAAACAGAATCTCTTGGCGGACAAACTCAGTCGAGTCTTGCTACCCCACAAGTGGTCTCTCCATGCGGACAAGGTTGCTCACATTTTTGAGATCTGGGGAACCCCAGACATAGATCTGTTTGTAAGTCCTCGGAGCCAAACTTCCCCACTTCTGTTCCAGAATGCCTGCTCAGAACAACCAGGGGGTAGATGCCTTTCACCTTCACTGGGGTCAAAGCTTCCTATATGCTTTCCTTCCCATTCCCCTTATCCCCAAACTCTTTTCAAACTTCAGAGAGACAGGGGCTACATGATTCTTATAGCCCCACGTTGGCCAGGACAACCGTGTTATCCTCTGCTTCTACGTCTCTCAAGATCAACCAGTAGAATTGGGGTCTGCTCCAGATCTCCTCTCAGAGGAGGATGGAACACTGCTGCATCCCAGTCCGCAGTCCCTACATCTTACAGCATGGCTGCTAAAGACATAGCCTTCCAGGCCATCAGCCTCTCTCAACAGGTGAAAGCTATCCTTTTAGCTTCTAGGAAACCTTCCACAAGGCGTTCCTATGCCTTCAAGTGGCATAGATTCTCTCTCTGGTGTTTGGAAAGGGATCTTAACCCCTTCTCAGCTCCAGTGGATGCATTACTTGAATATCTTCTCCACCTCTCTTCTTCTGGACTCAAAACCAATTCGGTAAGAGTCCACCTAAGTGCTATTGTGGCTTCTCACATGCTCTTAGATGGTCAACCCATCTCTTCTCAGCCACTTGTAGCACCCTTCATGAGAGGTCTTCTATTAACTAAGCCTCCCATTAAGCCATCCCCAGTGGCATGGGATCTCAATGTTGTTTTAGGACAGCTTATGAAGCCACCCTTTGTACCTCTAGCCACTACTTCTCTGAAGTTTCTCACCTGGACGGTCACCTTCCTTATTGCCCTCACTTCAGCAAGACGCATTAGTGAGCTTCAGGCTTTAGTGGCTGATCCTCCTTATACACGATTCAACCACGATAAGGTAGTCCTTAGGACTCATCCTCACTTTATGCCATAGGTGGTCTCGCCCTTCCACTTAAACCAGTTCCTTTGCGTTCCTCTAGTCCAGTCCCGGAACCATAGAGTTGTGAACCTCCACCAGCAGCTTTGGATTGCAAACGTGCTGTGGCCTTTTATCTCCAGAGAACTCGGGAGCACAGAAAGGCTTCCCAACTTTTCATCACTTTTGAGTCACCTAGGACTACCAGTTTCCAAGCAAACTCTCTCCAGATGAATAGCAGATTGTATCTCCTTTGCTTACGAGAGTGCAGGACTCTCTCGAGGGTCACATCACTGCACATAATGTTTGGGTATTGGCTATCTCCATGGCAAATCTACATTCTGTATCAATTGATGAGATATGCAAGCAGCAACCTGGTCTTCATACTTTTGCTGCTCGCTATTGCCTGGACAAGGGCTCCCGCCGGAATGTCTCATTTGGCCAAGCTCTTCTCCAGCATCTCTTTCAGACTTAGATCAACTCCTACACCCCGTCCTGGGTTTCAATACCAGATATCTTTGGAGGATATATGACCTACTACTTGGGCCTGTGTTCCACAGTTCACTCTGAGGCTATCTCTCTGGCATCTCCAAGCTAGGGAGTCTCATATGTGAAGTGGAGGAGTGGCCTAGTGGTTGGGGCAAGGTACTTCAGGCCAGAAGGTCGGGGGTTCAAATCCCACTACAGGACAGCAACCTTAGGCCGGAAGGACTGGGGTTTCTAGTCCCACAGGTGCTCCTTGTGGTCTTGGGCAAGCCACTTAACCCTCCATAGCCCATGTTCCCTGTAAAATAGTTATCTCCAAGTTATAATGCCCTGTTCAATGTAATTTCAGTTTGTTCAGTGTAAACCGCACTGATGCAGAATAGCGCGGTATATAAGAGAATATAAATAAAATAAATAAATAAGACTACATTCTTGCTTGTTCCTGGAGATAGCATAGTTACTTACTGTAACAGGTGATCTCCGGGAACAGCAGGAATTTAGTCTTCACAACCCTCCCTCCTTCCTTAGGAGTTGTACTTTTTCCTCTTCTTCTCTCCTTTTATCTCAGCTACAAACTCAACTGAGGAAGGAGAGCTGGGAAGGCAGCTACACAGGCGCAGTGGGATGCTCCCATAGGCTTTCCTATTGGATGCTGGGGAGCATTCCTGTGTGGGCTCCGTCGGTACCGATGTCACCTATATATGGAAGACTAAATTCCTGCTGTTCCCGGAGATCACCTGTTACAGGTGAGTAACTATGCTTTATATTCCAAAATGAATAAAGAAATAAGAAGTCGTCTTAGGGGCATTTTTACTAAAGATTTTAACACACATTAATAAAATTAACATGCATTAAGCATCCACAGCCCTTTTATTTCTATGAGTGCAGTGGCACTTAACGCACATTAGTCCTTAGAAAACATGCCTCTTAGCTATATAAATCTTCACTCCCTTTGACATGGTAAACCCAACCTAGCTCTGGAGCAGAATAGTAGCCCAGTGGATAGAGCAGCAGGCAGAGAAGCCATATTCGAACCCCACTGTCACTTCTTGTGATCTTGGGCAAATCACCCTCCTTTGTAAGCCTCTAGGGACAGAAACGAAATACCTACTGTACTTGAATGTAACTCTCTATAAATATCTGAGAAAAGCATGAGTTAAATCCAAGTTACCTTCCCTTCTGTTTCCAAAAATTGTCTTACCAGAACTTACCTTGTCTAATCCAGTAATTCAGCAGATTCAAATACGCCTGGATGAAGAACTGAGCTGTTTCTGTTGCATGAAGTGAATTTGAAGGAAAGGTATAAAATGCCAAACATTATGCTACCAAAATAATTCCCCAATAAAGTTATTCAAAAGGTACAGCTTGGAGGAAAGCAATAAGATTAAAATGTGTTTAAATATCCCTTGAGCACTGCCAGATTCATAACTGTAAAGCAGAAACACTTTGGCAGTATTAAAATAGTGCCTCTATCAGGCTGTCCCTCCAAAGCCAGAAGCCAAGTTTAAAGAAACTGTTGAGGAAGGTCACTGTGAGGCTTAAGATTACTCTAAAAGAGCTACTACCATCGTGGCAGCTTTTTCTCTTTTGTAGCTAACTCCAGACTTCACTCCTTTCACCTTGCTACTCCTTATGCCTAGAACAAACTACCCAAGTCTGTATGTCAGGCACCTTCTCTGACCCTTTTCAAATCTAGGCTGAAAACTCTCCTCTTCACTGCTGCTTTCGGATCTTGACTCACCTGGTCTCCTCTGTGTTTCCTTATCATTTCCCTTAGATGTATCCTGTGTCTACAGCTACTGTGTTTCTGTCTTGACTAGATTGTAGGCTCTGATGAGCAGGGGACCATCCTTTACATGTGTCTGTGCAGCGCTTCATATGTTTTGAAGCGTTATACAAATGTTCAGCAATAGTAGTAATACTACAGTCTTTAGCTGAGACTGGGGGAAATGTTTATGGTTCAACAATTTGAAAATTATGTTATAAATATGGCCTGTATGGGAGGATGAGGAGAAGGAAGCAACTGCTAAAGGAAAGCCATATGATCTGCTGCATAGCATTTGCAAAGAAGTACTTAGAATACACTCTATGTATGTGGAGGAAGATTTTGTGATCCGATGGAGTCAAAGTGGAACTTTCTGGTCTCTGTGATAAGCAACATAAAACACAATACACTAACCTATTAAACAACATCCTTACAGTAAAGTATAGTGATGGCAGTAGCATGATGTGGAGATGTGTTGCATCAGCGGAGACAGAGGCCTGTGAAAATTAACAGAAAGATGGATAGTGCAAAGTATAGGCACGGCATGGTGAAAGACCTGTTCTGGACTGCCAAAGCCTTGGGCTGGGGAGACTTATTGCCCAGCAGGACAATGATACATAGAAACATGATGGCAGAAAAAGGTCATGCGGCCTATCAAGTCTGCTCTTCCTTCCCAGCTGCCCCTGCGGGCTTAACAGAGACGCGAGGGAGACACTCTCCCTTCGCGCCTCTCAAAGCCGGCACGGAGGGGGCCCCGCGGGACAGTCCATGCTGCAGCGGCCAGGGTTTTTTTTTTTTTTATATTAAAGTTTACTTGAGCCGATGGGGGGGGGCTGGGACTGGAAATGGGCTGGGGGGGGTTAAGACTGGAGTTGGGCTGACACGAAGAAACCAGAAGAAAGTGGCTGGAGCAATTGCAGCTGAAAAAAAATGCACAAAAGGTAGAAAAATATCTCTTTATTTTGAATTTATTAATTGGAATATGTCAGCTCTGGTAAATGTGCATCATTAACGTCTGCACTTTGTTTAGTACAAGAGCAAATTAATGTATAGTTTTATTTCTACAGTGTTGTACATTCCAAGTTTGGCTTTTGGGATTCCCAGTTTAATTATGATGTCAGGGCCAACAGCGCGCAGCTGATCCGGCGTGCTCGTTTTTATCTTTTCTGGGGGCCCACAATTTTTGTTGGCGTAGGGCCTCACTCAAGGTAAATCCGGCCCTGGTCCCATGTTTTCTTGAATTCATAAACTCTCCTCTTCTCTACTACCTCCACTGGGAGACTATTCCAGGCATCTGCCATGCTTTCCATAAAGAAATATTTCTGCATATTAGTCCTGAGCCTATCCCCCCTTTCACCTTCATCCCATGCACCCTCTTTGCATAGTTTTCTTTCAATTGAAAGAGGCTCTTCTCCAGTGCATTTATGCCATAGAGGTGTTTATTGCCTCTATCATATCTCCTCTATCCTACCTTTCCTCCAAAGTTTACATATAGAGATCTTTAGGTCTGTCTCCTTATGATGAAGCCCACTGACCATTTGGGTAGCCATCCTCTGCACTGACTCCACCCTGTTTATATCTTTTTGAAGGTATTGTCTCCAAAATTGCACAAAATACTCCAATTAAGGTCTTATCAAAGACTTTTACAGAGGCACTATCACCTCCTTTTGCTGGCCGTTCTTCTCCCTATGCACCCAAACATCTTTCTGGCTTTTGCTATTGCCTTTTCTACCTGTTTAGCCACCTTAAGATCATCAAAAACAATCCCAGATCCTGCTGTTCTTTTGTGGACAGAAGTACTTCAGCTTTATACTGTACTTCTTTGGCATCCCTGAGGTCATGAGCACAGGTGTAAAGATGAAGCAGGGCATTGGCGCAAGAACCAAAATGCAGTTCAGCAGTGAAAAGATAAGCTGAGCTTAGACATAAAGTTTCAGCACCATGACTCAGATACACATCATCAACAGATTGTAGGAGAAGATTGGCATCAAGATACAGCTGCAGAGTTTCATCCCCATGACCTCAATACTGACCAATATTTAAACGATTGTGTAAGCATTGGATGATGGTGTTGATGTATTATTGTTAGATGTAAGTTCAGCATTTCACACAGTGGACCTTTTTTAAATTGAAATTTTCAAATGTTAAAAGCAGTAACAATAAGGAAAGCCAATCCTCAAACATAAACCACACAAAAGAAACAGAAAAATAAGTAATAATAAAGAAGAAAAGCTTGAGTCCACATTAAGGGAGTACACCAAATTGGATCGCGGCAACCCCAATCAATTAAACTAACCCCTTTTAAAATCTCAATCTGCAAAGATAATCATAATTTACAGGATGATTACTACTTATCCACAAGAAAATTCTCCAAATAGGAAACATCTGTAGACATATCTAGTACCCGCATACATCAAAATACATTTACTGTATAAGGAAATTTTAAATAAAACGTTCCACCAGTTGCAAGAACCTTAGACTTTAATTGTAAGAAAGACTTCGTACGAAGTTGAGTAGCCTTTGCTACTCCAGCAAAAATAATAATGGGCTACCACAAAAAGTGACAGTCTTCTTAGGAAAATAACATTTCATAATAGAATTTTTATCCTGTTCAGATCTAAAGGTGACCACTACAGTTGCCCTCTTAGAAAAAATGTCCAGAGATGACTCTAAAAATTAAGTCAATTCCAGACTATCCATATTAACCAACTCATCTAAATCCCACTCTGGAGACTTAACACCACTACCAGGGTGATAATAGTTTGATGACTCTTAAGTTTCCTCTAACTCTGAAAACAAAAGAATCTTCCTCAAGTATTTTTTTCAAAAGCTCCAGGGGAGAAAGAAGACAGACCACAAAGAAATTAAAAAATCTGAGGTTAAGAAATGAGTTCCCCAAAGCTTGGACACTCCCTACAGTACCCTCAAGCCTAGATACTCTACTGTCTAGATCCGAGAGCCATGCTCCATGATGTTGTAAAGTCTTAGCAGTGTCCTGGGAGAATCCACAAAGTTGGGTCAAAGTGCCCTTAAAAAAAACCCTCCATCTGACTTAGGGCAAGTCAAACATCCTTCAAAGAAACCTCTCCCAAACCAGAACCTGCAGAAACATGACTGTGGAAATCACAGGAAAAGAAACTGGAAATGGATAAAGCTCCAAGTCTGCAGGAAGTTTAAGCTGGCTAGCCACATTGTGGGGGAGTGGGGTAGAGGTGGACGGTGACGCAGCACCCGCTAAAGAAGCACAGACCCACTTGCGTCATCAACAACAGCAGGCTAAGGAGGAGGGGTAGGAAAACCCAAACTTAATGAGGCCTCAGAGGAGGACATCAGCCTGATAGTTTGCGCAACAGAAGCAGCACTCACTACATGATGGTCCATCAGATGCTTCACCGGCATTGCCATAGCAGGGACTCTTTTTCTTGGCTTTGCATTTCCCCATAAAGAAAATATCAAAGGGGATGAGATCCAAACCTCAGGCATCCTCAGACGCTCCAAAGGGGCAAACTTGCCCCTTAGATCATTCCCCTTTGGGCATGCACCTGTGGCATATTCCACAGCACTAGCCACCTTAAATCTCCGATGCTGGGAAGAAGGAGATATGACGATTCTGGTGTGTAATGATGGAATCAGGACCCTGCTCAGACATCCTATGACACTCAGGCAGCAAGATCCAACAGGTGCCTCAAGAGGTCCCCGGCACTAGCCGGCTTGAATCTTCAATGCTGAGAAGGAGGAGCTATGATGACTCAGGCATGCAATAATGGAATCAGGACCCTGCTCAGACATCCCACGATGCTGAGGCAGCACGATCTAACAAATGCCTCCACACTGGACCATTCTATTTTGTTAAATACATTGACAGATTGGTCTTGGTGGTACTGTTTTGTCTTAGTTCAGATCATTTTTGGAAGATAGATGTCTATGTTTATACCTAGACTTCTTTTATTTGGAGCCCCCCAAAGTGCTTTGTTTTCCCTACTACTCTTTAACATTCCTAACAGGGGCTCTACAGGTCAAACAAGGATGCCTAAGCTCCATGAACAAAACGATGGCTGGGAAAAATCATATACCTAAAGCTGTTGCCCCCGTTACAGCTACTGTCTCTGTCCAGACCAGAGGTACCAATGCGAGTTGAAGGACCAGTTCCAGGGGCAGGGTGCCTGCATGCTGAAGCTCTGAGGAAACAAGTAGAGGAACTCAGAGAGGAGGTGGCGAGGCAGAGGAGCATTCAAGACAGTGAGAAGTACATTGATGAGATGCTTCTTGAAGCATGCAAGCTCTCTAGCAGAAGAGAAGATGTGTGCCAACAGAATGATGAATGTTGGACACAAGTCACCAGGGCCTGCAGAATCACCAATCCAACTTCTCCAGCCCTTGAGTTGGAGAACCATTATGCAGCCCTGGAAGTGGAAGAGGTGAAAGCATCCCTAGACAGGGAAGAACCAGAGCTCAAGTACCCCAAAGTTGCAGAATCAGTGACAACAAGGAAGCGAAGGGGAGTGGTGGTTGGTGACTCTCTTCTGAGGGGTACTGAGGCTTCCATCTGCCAACCAGACTTGATGTCCAGAGAGGTTTGCTGTCTGCCTGGTGCCAAAATCCAAGATGTTACGGAGAGCTTGCCGAGACTCATCAACACCACTGACTATTACCCAATGTTGCTAATCCATGTCGGAACAAATGATACTGCCAGGTATCCCTCTGAGCGTATCAAAAGTGACTTCATGGCTCTGGGACAGAGGGTGAAGCAGTTAGGTGCACAGGTGGTGTTCTCTTCAATCCTCCCTGTTGAGGTTAAGGGCCAAGGCAGAGAGGCTCGCATCCTGGAGACGAATGCATGTCTGCATGGATGGTGTCATCGAGAGCGTTTTGGTTTTCTAGGCCATGGGATGCTGGTCCAAGGGTTGCAGAGCAGAGATGGCATCCATCTGTCCAAGAAAGGTCAACACGTCTTCAGTAGTAGACTGGCTAATCTACTGAAGAGTGCTTTAAACTAGACTCATTGGGGATGGGTGAAGAAAGGCCCCAGGTAAGTGATACATTAAATACCTTTATGGAAATGGGTAACATATGGAAAGCAGTGTGTATAAATGCCCGTAGCATGGGAAATAAGATCCCTGATGTTGAAGCTTTGGTGGGAGTGGCCGACTTGGATTTAGTGGCAGTTACAGAAACATGGTTCACAGAAAACCATGATTGGGATGTAACTATACCTGGCTATACTTTATTCAGAAAGGACAGGGTAGGAAGAAGGGGAGGAGGAGTGGCACTATATGTAAAAAATACTATTAAAGCTTTGGAATTACAGAGCTTAAAAGGGAGAGAGGAGGCATTGTGGGTTAAACTAGAAAGAGGGAAAGAGAAATCTATTTGCAGTGGCGTGATATACAGATTTATTTATTTATTTATTTAGCTGTATTTATATACCGCTTTTCACCGGGGTCAAAGCGGTGTTACATAGGGGGTGGGGGAATTAAGTACAAGGGTAGGGCCATCACCGGGGAGGCAACATTGATGATTTTGACATAGGACAGACTTTGGACATAGACAGGTTAGGGTAGCTTTGAGTTAGAGGTTCATTGTGGGTGAGATCAGGGGTTTGTGGGTTTTTCGGTGGGATTCGAGTTGAAGTATTCCTGGAAAAGGATGGTTTTTAGCTGTTTTCTGAAAGATAGTAGGTCGGCATTGTTTCTGAGATAGCTTGGTAGAGAGTTCCATAAGGATGGAGCATAAAGTTCAAAGGCTCGATTGCAGGTCCATTGCGAGCATTTGGTTCTTTTGTGAGGGACGGTGAGGGAAATGCTGGAGGCTTGTCTAGTAGATCTGCCGTAGGCTGGACGAGCCAGTAGGGTGCGAAGCTGGGTGTCCTGTGTTTGATGGATAGCTTTGTGGGTGAGTAGGATGGCTTTGTATTTTGTCCGTGCTTCGAGGGGGAGAATGTGTAGTTCTTTCAGAATTGGGGTTATATGGTCGGTTTTCTTTGCGCTCTGAATGATTCTCGCAGTGGTGTTTAATGCAGTTCGGAGGGGGTTGGTGTGTGTGGCTCGAAGGCCATGGTAGATTATGTTGCAGTAGTCCAGATGTGGGAGTGTCATGGCTTGCATCACTGTTCAGAAGTCTTGATGTTCCAGGAGGGGTCTGAGACGTTGCACTGTTCTTGCCTTATGAAATATAGTTCCGGAGGTTTTAGTGATCTGTTGCTTTAAGGTGAGGGCTTGGTCAATAATAATGCCCAGGTATCTTATCTGTGGTTGTATTTGGATGCTTGTAGTTCCTATGTTGAGGTGTGTGGGTGGTGTGAAGTCTGGGTCCTTTGTCACTATAAGGGCTTCAGTTTTCTTTATGTTGATGGATAGGTTGTTTGTAACCAGTCAGACACTGCGGTGAAGCATGCTGATAGGTGGGTGTTTGTTGGGTTTGTGGTTGTAATGGGGGCATAGAGCATGATATCGTCAGCATAGATGTGGAAGCTGACGTTGTGGGTGCGTATGACTGTGCAGAGTGGCTGGAGGTAAATATTGAAGAGCATGGCTGATAGTGTGGATCCTTGGGGTACTCCCTGGTGTTGTTGGAATGGGGGGGAGGTTGAGGCGCTGTTGCGGATTAGTTGTTGTCTGTTAGTTAGGTAGGATTGAAACCACTTCAGCACGGTGTCCTTGATCCCAATAGTCTGTAGTCTGTGTATGAGGATGTTGTGGGAGATGGTGTCAAAGGCTGCAGATATATCGAGGAAGATCATGGCATATCCGGAGTGTCTTCCTTGAGTTCCTGTGAGGAGGGTGTTCATCAGCGTGGTCATGAGGGTCTCAACTCCATGTAGCGGGCGGAAGCCGTGTTGTTGAGGGTCCAGTATGTTGTTAACATCCAGGTGTTCCTGAAGCTGCTGCTGGACGATCTTCTCGATTATTTTGGCTGTGAAAGGTAGACTTGCTATGGGTCTGTAGGATGCAGGGTCAAGAGGGTCCAGGTTTTGCTTTTTCAAGGAAGGTCGGATGATCGTGGTTTTGAGTGCGTCTGGCATGTGTCCTCTGGAGAAGGATTCGTTGACGATACGGGTTAATGGTGTGCTCAGTTCGTTTTTTGATTTCTTTATCCAGTCAGTGGGGCATGGGTCCAGCGGTGAGGTGGTGGTGTGGAGGCAGGAGATAGTGATTGAAATTTCTTCTGTTGATGTTTCTTTGAAGGTGGTCCAGTCACTGTGCAAGTTGGGGTGGAGGTTCTCTGTAGTTGACTGTGAGGTTAGCTGCGGGTTTTGTGATTGTTGTAATTGTTTGTATTGACGGGCCAGTAGTTCTGGTGGAATCTGCGGTAATTAGTCAGAGTTGTGTGGTGTTTTTGTCAGCTTTTTGATTATCTGAAAGAGCTCACGAGGTTTGTTTATGGAGGTATTGATGATTTTCATGTGGTAGATTTTCTTTGCTTTGTCTCATAGTGATACGCGTTGAGTTCGTATAGGTACTCAAGAGGAAGAGGTGGACAGAGAGTTAATTGAAGACATACGCAGCATTGCTAGGAAAGGGGAAGTGCTACTGATAGGGGATTTCAATATGCCAGATGTTGACTGGCACATTCCTGCTGTAGTATCATCTAGAAGTAAAGAGATCCTGAATTCTCTACAGGGAGAACTAGTCAAGCAATTGGTAACAGACCCCACACGTGAAGGGGCACTGTAGGACGCAGAACTACCACGTAGATGAGAAGAAACAAGTCCAAACGTGGAGTAGGGAAAGACCAATCTTTATTAAGTGTGTGGCTGGGACTACCCAACACAGGCCGTGTTTCGTTGCCTTCGTCAGGGGTAATACATCTGGCACACTTACCGTGAATCTCGTCTGTAGTGTAACGCAATAGTACCAAATTGCAAAAGACCACCCAAATGGGGTAAATATAAAAATATCGGCTGAAAACAGGGAACTCAGCCTGCTGTTTATCACCTGTAGCAGGCTGAGTTCCCTGTTTTCAGCCGATATTTTTATATTTACCCCATTTGGGCGGTCTTTTGCAATTTGGTACTATTACGTTATGCTACAGACGAGATGGGGGATGTAGAAAAACAGTGGGAAAAACTGAAAGGGGATATTTTAAGGGCAACCAACCTTTTTGTTAAAATGGTAAATAAAGGTAAAAGGAAAAGGAGACCGCTATGGCTTTCGAAAGAAGTAGCTGAAAAAGTGAAGAAAAAGAGGGAAGCCTTCATGAAATACAAGAGGTCACAGAGAGAGGAAGACAGCCATCTAGATCTGGAAAAACTTAGGGAAGCTAGCAAAGTAGTCAGGAAAGTGAAGATTCAAAAAGAGGAGGAAATAGCCAATGCAATAAAATGGGATAAGACATTTTTAAGATATGTAGTGAGAAGAGGAAGGGCAAAAGTGGTATTGTCAGACTCAAGGGTGAAGGGGAGGAATATGTAGAAGCTGATGAGGATAAAGCATAGTTACTCACCTGTAACAGGTGATCTCCGGGAACAGCAGGAATTTAGTCCTCACATATGGGTATCGTCGGTACCGACGGAGCCTGCGCAGGAACGCTCCCCAGCGTCCAATCAGAAAGCTTTTGGGAGCATCCCACAGCGCCTGCGTGCTGCCTTCCCGCCTTTCCCAACTGACTCTCTCCAGTTGAGTTTTAAAGCTGAGACAAAGAGAGAGAGAGGGAAAGGAAAAAGATAGATAGAGAGATACAACTCCTAGGGGAGGTGGGTGGGTGGGTTGTGAGGACTAAATTCCTGCTGTTCCTGGAGATCAGCTGTTACAGGTGAGTAACTATGCTATCTCCAGGAACAAGCAGGAATGTAGTCTTCACATATGGGGACTCCCTAGCTTTAGGTGCCAGGGAGAGACCCCAGAAGTTGTGTGTCCCTGAAGAGGGCTCCACTTCCCCCCATGGATCTCTGACATCCTATCAGGGATGGTGGGTAGGAGTTGATTAGGTATGGAACAGGTGTTTAAGAACAGCCTGACCAAACAAGGCATCCCGGCGGGAGTCCTTGTCCAAGCAGTAATGGGCTATAAAGGTATGAACCGAGGCCCAAGTGGCTGCTCGACAGATGTCGTCGATAGACACAGAATGCAGATGAGCCATTGAGGCTGCCATGGCTCTCACATTGTGAGCAGTGACATGGCCCTCCAGAGAAAGATTCTTACTCTGATAGGCAAAGTAAATACACTGAGCAATCCAGTTAGACAGTGTTCTCTAGGAGACTGGAAGTCCCAGATGAGAAGGATCAAAAGCAACAAAGAGTTGAGAGGACTTTCTATGTTGCTGTGTTCTTTGTAAGTAAAAAGCTAGAGCTCTTTTAAAGTCCAAGGTATGAAGATTCCTCTCTGCATTTGATGCATGAGGCCCTGGAAAAAAACACAGGTAGGTAGACCGCTTGGTTCAGATGAAAAGGCGAGATCACCTTAGGCATAAAGTGTGGATGAGTCCTAAGGACTACTTTGTCATGATGGAACCTTGTATAAGGTGGATTAGCTACTAGCGCTTGCAACTCACTAATGCGGCGTGCTGAGGTGATTGCAATGAGAAAGATAACCTTCCAAGAAAGGAATTTCAAGGAGGTGGTGGCTTCATGAGCTGCCCAAGAACCAGGTTTTAAGTCCCATGCCACCGGTGGTGGCCTAATGGGAGGCTTAGTTAGAAGGCCTCTCATAAATCTTGCTATAAGAGGATTGGGGGAAATAGGCTGTCCATTTAAAGGCTTAAGGGAAGCTGCAATAGCACTCAAATGGACTCTCACTGAATTTGTCTTAAGGCCTGCATTAGATAAATGAAGGAGATACTCCAGCAAAGATTCCAGAGGTATCGCAAGAGGGTTAAGACCCTTTTCCGAACACCAAACCGTAAACCTTTTCCACTTGAAAGCATAAGAAGGTCTAGTGGAAGGTTTTCTGGAAGCATAAAGAACATCTTTCACTTGCTGAGAAAGATTAAGAACTTGAAGATCTAGGCTTTCAGCAACCAAGCCCTGAGATGCAGAGACTGGGGATTGGGATGCCATAACATTCCGTCCTCCTGGGATAGGAGACCTGGAGCAGACCCTAACTCCAGGGAGGGGGCTTGAGAGAGATGTAGAAGCAGAGGGTACCACACTTGCTGTGGCCAATTTGGTGCTATGAGAATCATACGGCCTCTGTCTCTCTGAAGCTTGAACAGGGTTTTGGGAATTAGGGGAATGGGTGGAAAGGCATACAGGAAGTCTTGACCCCAGTAAAGGAGGAAAGCATCCCTGGCCTGAGCCCCCTGAGCCGGAGTTCTGGAACAGAACCGGGGAAGTTTGGCATTCCACGGACTTGCAAAGAGGTCTATGTCCGGGGTTCTCCAAAGTTGAAAAATCCTGTTCACCTGGTCTACATGGAGAGACCACTCGTGTGGAAGCAGAACTCGACTGAGTCTGTCCGCCCAAGAGTTTTGAATGCCTGGAAGATGCACTGCCAGAAGATGAATCTGATGCTCTCTGGCGAGGGCCCATAGTCGCAAAGCTTCGTTGCAAAGCGACAGAGAGCCTGTTCCCCCTTGCTTGTTCACATAGAACATGGCTACTTGATTGTCCGTATGAAAGAGGACTGTCTTGTAGCTGAGCAGGGAGTGGAACACTCACAGAGCAAGAAAGATTGCTCTGCGTTCCAAGAGACTGATATGTAGACAACTCTCTTGTGGAGACCAGGTGCCCTGGGTGGAGAGGTCTTGCAGATGAGCTCCCCAACCCATTGGAGAAGCATCTGTTGTGAGAGTTGCTTGGGGTAAGGGTTGCTGAAAGGGGGAACCCAGCAACAGGTTTTGAGTGGACTTCCACCACTGGAGGGACAAAATGAGGCGACTTGTGTTTGCTATTTTGTCTGACAGGCACCCTGATGCCTGGGTCCATTGGGTGGATAAAGTCCACTGAGCTGCCCTCATGTGGAGGTGAGCATATTGGGACCACATGCACGGTGGATGCCATGTGGCCTAGTAATTGCAACATTTCTCGAGCAGTTAGGTGAGGCTTTAGCACTGCTTGAGAAGCTAACTGCACCAAGCGAAGGCAATGGGCCTGGGGGAGATAGGCCCTTGCCCCTGTGGTATCCAGGAAAGCTCCTATGAACTCTAAAGACTGAATGGGAGTTAGACTGGATTTTGTGATGTTTATTACCAGCCCTAAATACTGAAGGATACGCATTGTGCAAGATAGAGAAGTCTTGGCCTCTGACTGTGTTGGAGCTCGAATGAGCCAGTCCAAGTAAGGGAAGACAAATATCCCTAGAGTGCGGAGAAATGCTGCTACAACAGCCATGCATTTTGTGAACACCCTTGGTGCCGAGGCCAGACTGAAAGGAAGCACCCTGTATTGGTAGTGCTTTCCCTGAAAAAGGAACCGAAGGAACCTTCTGTGTGTTGGATGGATGAGTACATGGGTGTACGCATCCTTGAGATCTAGAGAACAAAGCCAATCCTGACTCTGAAGGTATGGTAGCAGAGCTCCGAGAGAAATCATCTTGAATTTCTCCTTGACAAGGAATTTGTTCAATTCTCTGAGATCTAAAATAGGCCTGTAACCCCCTGTTTTCTTTGGAATAAGAAAATAAGGGGAATAGAACCCTGTGCCCTGTTGATGAAGAGGTACTTCTTCTATTGCCCCTTGGGCAAGAAGGATGGCAACCTCTTGACCTAACAGGGTGATGAGAGAGGTCGGAGAATTGAACTGCTTCACTATTGTGTGAGGGGGCATGCTTGAAAAATGAAGCTTGTACCCCTCCTTTATGATGGAGAGTGTCCAATGCTCTGCTGTTATTTGCCCCCATCTGGGTGCAAAATGACATAAACGTCCTGGAATGGTGGACGGTTCTGATCCCTCCAGAACCAGAAAGTCTAAGTTCTCTAGTTGAAAGTCAAAGGCCCTGAGGAGGCTGAGGCTGCTGGGCCGGTGGAGGCCTAGCAGCCTTTGTTTTCTTCTGTTTGGGTGGTTGCTGACGTTTGCTTGAAAACTGACCTGCAGAAGATGCCTGCTGAACATAAGCAGGATAAAATCTTTTCTTTTTAGAAAAAGATGCTTTCTTGAACAATTTCTTTCTAACAGGATCAGCAGTGGACTTGAATAGTCTATCCAAGGTGGAATTTTCAGCATCCATTTCATTGGCTTTTTCCTGCCAATCTTTACCAAACAGGTTCTCACCAGTACAAGGGATATTACCCAATTTATCTTGTACCCAGAGCTCTAGATCAGATGCCTGGAGCCAAGCAATTCTACGTGCACCTATGGCGATAGCCGAGGCTCTGCTTATACACTCAAAGCAGTCAAAGGCTGCACGGTTGGAAAATTTAGAAACATCTTAGGCATGTTTGACCCAAGTGAGAAAGTCCTGTCTTTTATCCTCAGAAATGAAAGGACTTAAAGTCTGTAAATTATCTGTGACCTCCTTTAGGAACATTCCCATATAGAGACTATAGGAACTGATTCTGGCAGAAAGCATGGAAGTTTGGAAGACTCTACGTCCAAAAGCATCCAAGGTTCTGCACGCACATCCTGGAGGATTAGAGGCATGCCTCTTTGCACTTCTGTTCCTTCTCATAGCTGACTCCACTACAATAGAGTGGTGAGGAAGCTGAGTCTTATGGAAACTAGGACAAGGAGGGACTCGATACATAGTATCCAATCTACGAGAATGAGGAGAGGTGGTAAGAGGTGTTTCCCACATCCTCAACATGAGATCATATAAAATCTCATGAATGGGTAAGGTAGCTGCCTCCTTAGGAGTTTTGGGATATTGTAGAATTTCCACCTCCTTGGCTCTTGGCTCTGTTTCAGGGGCCAGAGTGATGGACAGGCCCCGAGCCACCTCCCTGATGAAGTCTTGGAAGAGCGTTCTCCTTATCTGCCCCCACGTTATGGAACCAGCTCCCACACGAGCTGAGAGAAATTAAAGACATAAGCAACTTCAGAAAACAACTGAAGACGCACCTGTTCAATTGTCATTATACCAGATGAAAATCCAAAAGGACAAAAGAAATTGAATTGCAGTATGTACAAATGTAAATAGATGGTGGTTAGTGCCTGTGTAAATGTATGATAATAGCTAAGGTCTTTATATGGACCCGCATATGTGTGCTGTGTATCCCCCTGCTCTCTCTATCTAATCCCCAAATAATTCTGTCTGTAATTTATGACAAATCCCGTAATTGTAATCAAACCGCTTCTGATCGCTGGAAGGAGCGGTATATAAGTCCTTACTAAATAAATAAAATAAATAAACATATCCTCTGGAGGAGACATCCTGCGTTTAGGGGAGGAGGACTCCTCTGGAAGAAGCATCGCTGCATCGACAGAACTTTCAGAATCCTCAGATTCTTCTGAGGACTCGAAGTATCGTCTGTCCGGATGCTCTTGTAGAGCCCGATACCAGTACCAACCAAGGTCGGTACCGGGAATAACTGGTACCGGAGAATCGGTACCGGAGGGCATCGGAGGACAGGGTACCGGCAGAGCAGACACCGATGCCGATGTCGATGCTATCGGTACCGGTACCGATGCCGGTGGAGTTGTCTGTCGCGGTACCAAGGGCGTCGATGCTGCAAGGAAAGCCGCCAGACTGCGTTCCATAGCCAGAACTCTCTGGTCTATCGACGCCGCCAATGCCTAGATGTCGGTACCGGTGGAGACCACCGGTACCCCAGAGCATGGCACCAGGAGATCTGTCGAGGCCGAGCCATCGAGAACATCCTGGAACCCCGATAATGCTTTGGAAGCCGAAGCCTCCTGCCGGGGTAATTTTGCCGGTGCAGAATCCTCGAGGGCAACGACAGAGGCATCTCGATGCTTAGAAGGAGATCTACCCTTTGAGGACCGGCTGGATTTATGTTTAGTTACCTGAGATCCACGGGAGGAAGAAGCAGCCCTGGAAGACGTCGATGCCACCGAAGCTGCATCAGAGGGAAACAGGTACTGAGCTTGGCAGCTCGGTTCTGCCGACCTCTTTTAGACATCATGGCACAGTACACACAATCCGTGATGGAGTGGTCAGGACCTAAACATTTTAAACACAATTCATGGGTGTTGGTGACGGAGATGGTACCGCTACACTTGGTGCACTTTTTAAAACCTGAGGCAGGTTTTTCCATGTTAAGGAAAACTTTTGAGCCTAAGGCCCAAAAAGGCACATGCACCTGAAGAAGAGGAAAAAGAAGATTTTTTTTTTTTTTACAGAAATAAGAAAAGAAAGACCAGCGGTACCGGTAGAGCGTCGAAGAAGGCAGATGCGACCACAAAAAGAAAGAAAGAAAAAAGGAATTCTTCTGCGGTGACAGGAACACGACCTGCTGGCTCCGCGTAAAAAGAAGAACTGGAGAGAGGCAGTTGGGAAAGGCGGGAAGGCAGCACGCAGGCACTGTGGGATGCTCCCAAAAGCTTTCTGATTGGACGCTGGGGAGCGTTCCCGCGCAGGCTCCGTCGGTACCGACGATATCCATATGTGATGACTACATTCCTGCTTGTTCCTGGAGATAGCGGAATTGCTTAACAAATATTTCTATTCTGTGTTCACAGATGAAGAACCAGGTGCAGGACCTCAGAAAACACCCACAAACAGGAACAGAAGCGAGGGACATCTTGAACAATTTTCAGAAGACTGTATTCGTGAGAAACTAGCTCAACTTAAAGTAGACAAAGCGATGGGACCGGATGGGATACACCCTAGAATACTGAGGGAACTTGGGGACATTCTAGCAGCTTCACTGATTGATCTTTTCAATGCTTCGTTGGAGTCGGGAGTGGTGCCAAAGGACTGGAGAGAGGCTCATGTGGTGCCTTTACACAAAAGCGGAAGTAAGGATGTGGTTGAAAACTACAGGCCGGTTAGTTTAACTTCGGTGGTGAGTAAATTATTGGAAATGCTGCTGAAAGAGAAAATAGTGAGGTTTCTGGAGTCCAGCAGATTACAGGATCCAAGGCAGCATGGATTCACCAGAGGCAGGTCTTGTCAGACAAATCTGATTGATTTCTTTGACTGGGTGACTAGGGAGTTGGACCGAGGGAGAGCCCTAGATGTGGTGTATTTAGATTTCAGTAAAGCCTTTGATACTGTTCCTCACAGGTGACTTATAAACAAACTGAGCACCCTAGGGATGCACCCTAAAGTTACTGCTTGGGTTAGAAATTGGTTGGGTGGGAGGTGACAAAGAGTACAGGTAAATGGAGCTCACTCTGAGGAGAAGGATGTTACTAGTGGTGTGCCACATGGATCTGTCCTTGGTCTGATTCTTTTTAACATCTTTGTTGGTGATATAGCGGAAGAGGTCGTGTAAGGTTTGCCTTTTTGTGGATGATACCAAAATCTGCAATAGAGTAGACACCCAGGAAGGTGTTGATAACATGAGGAGGGATCTAGCTAAGCTTGAAGAATGGTCTAGAATTTGGCAGCTGGGATTTAATGTTAAAAAATGTAAGGTCATGCATTTGGGCTGCAGCAATCCAAGGGAGCAATATAGTATAGGAGGTGAAGTACTTTTGTCCACTAAAGAAAAGCCTAGGCGTGGTTGTGTCTGATGATCTTAAAGTAACTAAACAACTAGAAAAGGTGACGGCAAAAGCTAGAATGCTTGGGTGCATGGGGAGAGGAATGGCTAGCAGAAAAAAGGAGGTGATAGTGCCTCTGTATAAGTCTTTGGTGCAACCTCATTTGGAGTATAGTGTGCAATTCTGGAGACCGCACCTTCAAAAGGATGTGAACAGGATGGAGTCGGTGCAGAGGGTGGCTACTAAAATGGTTAGTGGTGTTCATTATAAAGCATATGAGGACAGACTTAGGGATCTTAATATGTACACCTTAGAGGAGAGGTGGGATAGAGGTGATATGATTGAGATGTTTAAATACCTCCATGGCATAAATGTTCAGGGGGAGAGCCTCTTTCAATTGAAAGCAAGTTCTGCTACGAGGGGACTTGGGATGAGGGTGAAGGGGGATAGATTCAGGAGTGATATGCGGAAATATTTCTTTACAGAAAGAGTGGTGGATCCGTGGAATAGTCTCCCAGTGGAGGTGGTAGAGATGAGGACAGTAACTGAATTCAAAAAAGCATGGGACAAACACAGAGGATCTCTAAAGGAAAAAAGGGGACTGATGTAGTTGTCATTGAAGGACAGACTAGATAGGTCATGTGGTCTTTTTCTGTCATCATATTTCTATGTTTCTAACATTTACATGACCCCAGTTGTGAATGCAGTGGCGAATATGGCGTTCCTATTCAATTGTTGGTTGATGGCATTCAATTATACGTTCCTTTAAGTTCTCATTAAGATGATCAATTGAAGATGCTTATAGATTGTTTAGAGGTGGTGAAGCAATGGATCGTTGTAAATAGGCTACAGCTACATCCTACTAAGATGGAACATTTGTGGATTCATAAGGAGTTTGTAGGGCCTCTTATCCAACCTTGCTTTGGACCATATTCCAAATTTAGGCATAGAATTTAGGCATAGTCCAAATTTAGGCATAGAATTAGATTCTGGATTGACTTGTGTGTCAAATTTCACTTTGGGTTGTTTCCTGTTTCTATCTGTGCCAGTGTTATCTGTTGTAATGGCTATTTATTAAAAGTTTGAGGAGATTACAATATGTACAAAATTGAGCATATTGCACCAATCCTTGCTTTGGCTTCCCATTTCAAAATAGCTGTTTAAGTTGTCAGTTCAGGGATTTAAGATTTTTCATGGGAAAGCTGCTGGTTATTTGAAGAAACTTCCATTCTATGTGCTTAGTCATCAGCTACGTTCACAGGAGGAACATTTGTTGGCTGCTCTTGTTGAGAATGTTTTACAGCTTGTAAGATCAAGGGCATGTGTATTCTCTTTTTAGATTCCTCTGTTGTGGAACAACATTCCATCAATACATAGGTTGATGATTGAATAAAGTTTAGATAAGCGATTAAAACCTTTTTATTTGAACAATAGGTTTAAAGTAATTTTGTTGGGAAATCTGTCTATTTGATTTTAATTCATAAGAACATAAGAAATGCCTTACTAGGTCAGACCAAGGTCCATCAAGCCCAGTATCCTGTTTCCAACAGTGGCCAATCCAGGCCACAAGTACCTGGCAAGTTCCCAAAGAGGCACACAGTGGATTTCCTGGGTCTTTTTTAATAATGGTTTATGGACCTTTCTTCCAGGAACTTGTCCAGACCTTTTCAAACCCAGCTAATAGTTTTTACTACATACTCTAGTAACGAATTCGAAAGTTTGATTATGCATTGAGTAAAAAAAAATATTTTTTCTTAAATGGGTTGCATTGTAGCTTCATTGTATGTCCTCTAGTCTTTCTACTTTTTGATGGCGTAAACAACTGATTTACATTTACCAGTGTTACTCCATTCATGAATTTATAGACCTCTATCACCCCCCCCCCCCCCCCCGCTGTCTCTTTTCCAAATTGAAGAGCCCCAACCTTTTAAACCTCTCCTCTTAGGGGTATCCTTCCATCCCCTTTACCATTTTGGTGGCTCTTCTTTGTACCTTTTCTAATTCCGCTATATCCTTTTTAAGATACGGTGACCAGAATGGCACTCAATATTCAAGGTGTGGTCGCACCATGGAACGATGCAGAGGCATCCTTTGTTTTATTCTCCATTCCTTTCCTTAGGATTCCTCGCCTTCTATTTGCTTTCCTGGCCACTGCTGCAAACTGGGTGGAGGGTTTCAACTTATTATCCAAGATGATGCCTAAATCTTTTTCCTGTGTGGTGGTTTCTAAGATGGTACCTTGCATTGTGTAACCATAGTTTGAGTTGTTCTTTTCTAGATGCATAACTTTGCACTTGTCCACATTAAATGTTATCTGCCATTTGGACTTCTAGTTTTTCCAGGTCCTCTTGCAATTTTTCACAATCCTTTTACATTTTAACAACTTTGAATAATTTGTGTCATGATTTGTTAAATGTTCTAGGTTATTGTTTATTTCCATATCATCCTGCTTGATCAGTCTAGACAAGTGGGTTGTGTTCCCCACCAGCAGATTGGTGGAAACAAAGAACCAATGAACAGCCCCAGGTTTCAGTGACATCACTCCTATGCCACCAGAGGTCCCTTCAGTATTTCTTTGTCTCCAGCAGATGGTGGATGGATTTTTTCCTCTCTGTAGAAAATCTGAAGACGGAAAGGAAAAGAGATTGATTAAACCCTCGTGAATGACCACCTTGTATACAGAAAGATACCTCTCTCACTTGCGCGCAACATGGGGGGCTCCACTAGACTGTGATATTTTCAGTAGCCATAGGAGGAGGGAAAATTGGTTAAGCTCCATGCCATTATCATGATAAGGTCCTATTGAGTAGCCACAAATTGGAAGTATCTGGAAGTCTGTAGCAGCCTCACACAACCTCAATGCCCCCTCCCTCCTCCCATTTCCCCCCTGTTCTCTTCCAAAGATTGCAGAAGACTCTCAAAGGGATCTGCCTCCCAGCCACCTTCCACATAATGCTGTACAAACAAAACCAGCCAGTGAAGCAGTTTCAGGGGAGTAAAGCTGAGTCTGGCACAGATTCAATACCTGAGGCTCTCAGGGGGTGGGTACCTAGGCTCCCAGTTCCATCTCTGAGGGATACAATTTGGGGTGGACTGTTGGCACCGTGTGCCATTTTCTGCACGAGTTAGTAACATTATTTGCCTATCGTGCACCTGGTGGTCATGTGTTCCTAACTCTTATTACACTCAAGCGGCTCCAACACACGCTTCTTCAATGTGTGTAATGTAAAAATGCAGTTAACACACACTTGCAGGCCGACACAGCTTTAGCAGCTTCTGCGTCATCACTGGAGGGCATGCTTTCCCCCTCTCAGCGAGAGGAATGCAGTTAGTCCACCCTTACCCGTCTCAGGGCAGGAGGTGAAAGATGGCGCTAAGGGTAAAGATATTCAGCCAGCTGTGAGCCACTCTTTGATCCTCTAGGGGGTCTGTGGCAGCTATGCACCCTGATGTTGGGAAGCCTTATCTGAGAGGAGAGCTTCTGGATTCTGGATTGTCCTCCCTAGAGTTCTTTTCCTTTTTGCAACACGTCTGGTCCTGGCATGGAAATTCAGACGCTGCAGCCTCTGTGTGACACTGGACACAGTCTAGTGCTGAGCAGGCTGAAAGTAACAGCCCTGTTTGATTGACTTTGGCTAAGTGTCCCCAATGTGGTGCACTCCCTGGAGATGTCGACTCTGCCTCAGATTCAAATGAGGAGGTACTGGCCTCTGATATGGATGAGGAAGTGCTCTCACCTTCAGAAGATTCTGCAGAGGTCGGCGTGATACGTCATTTCCAGAAGGAGGAATTGGTAGTGTTGATTACCAGGATCTCATCTGCCTTGAACTTGGCAGATACTTCTGGCAGGGAGTAGAAGCTCAAGGTACACCAGCTCCTTCAAAGGGTGCGGAAATCCACTGTTTCTTCCTGTTCCTGGAAGTGATCAAGGATATAATATGGTAAAAGTGGGATTTCCCCGACTTCCTACCTAAACGGTTAAGGATGTATAAGAAGATCTACGCTCTCCTGGCAATGGAGTGCGGCAAGTGGTTTGACATTCCTAAGGTGGATGCACAAGACGGACCAGCATTCCTGTGGAAGGTGTGTTGCCTTAAAGAATATTCTAGACTGCAAGGTGGATGCCTTGCTGAGGAATCAGTTTGCCATGGCATGGCTATTTTAAAGCTGGAGGTATGCTCCAGTGGATTCAGTCTCTTCTCTTTTGGAGTCAGCTACGACCTTCCTTTCTGATTCCATGAATAACCTGGTATGTTTGGTGGCCAGGGATGGTGCCCTGACAACAGTGGCACAGTATTGGATTTGGCTGGGGCACTGGGCAGCGGACTCAATTGGCCTTTAAGGGGCGACTTCTGTTTTGAACTGATTTGGAGAAGCTGGTGAAGGCCCTAGGCAAGACAAAATCTTATTGCCTCCTGGAAGACAGGTCCAAAGGGCCTGTGAAGTGGACTAGAGCCCTCTCCTTGTCAGCCTCCATCTGACCACCAAGGGTGCACTAGCTGGATTCCCAGGGATCTTGGGACTATCATCATTACTGACCTGGAAAGCCTTTTTTCCCCTTTGCTTCAGGGCTATGGGCTTGTCCTCAGTCCTTTTGTGGAGCACATGGGCCCAGGGACTCAGTCCCCATCCAGAGGAGGACCCTCCTGGGTTATGCAATGAAGGTTTGGGGACCTATTCCCTAGTGCCTCAGATGGGCGGCAGGCTTCAACCTCTTCTTTCAGGAATGGGCCCAGGTTACCAAGGATCGCCGAGTGCTAGACACCTTTCAGTTTAGCTATGTCCTGGAATGCAAAGAGCCGATTCCCAATGCCTTCATCATTTTCCCCTTGTGGGTCTGTGATCAAGGGCATCATGGTGCAGACCACCTTGGACAAGTTGCTATGCCTAAAGGCAGTGGTGCCTGTTGTTCCCCTCCCCAGTTGAGCAGGGCAAGGGCAGATACTCCATCTATTTTGTGGTGCCAAAGGAGGACAGTTCTTTCTGGCCCATTCTGGACCTCATCCTGCACTTTCAGATGGAAACCTTGCGCTCCATGATTCAAGCAGTGTGTAAAGGGGACGTCTAGGTTTCTCTGGATCTGGCTGAGGCATATTTTCATATCCCAATCCAGACAGATCACCAAAAGTATCTGTGTTTTGCCATGCTTGGCTATATTAGTTCACCGCCATACCTTTTGGACTCTCCACTGCCCCAAAGATGTTATCCAAAGTCATGGTGGTGGCTGCTGCAGCGCCAAGGGATCTCTGTCCATTCCTATCTTGGATGACTGGCCCATCGAAGCCCATTCCCTGTCAGAAGCATCTCAATGTCTTAAGTGGTGTCCTTTTTGGAAAGTCTCGACTGGGTGATCAACCAGGAAAAGAGACAGCTTCTGCCTTCCCAGTCCTTGGAATTTGTCGGAGCATGTTTTGACACTTGAGTGGGCAGAGTTTTTCTGACAGAGGAGAAAATCAGAAGTCTTTTGGATTACCTGGTGCTTTTCTGTGTGCAGTAGGCCCCCCTGAGTCTGGGATTAGCTTCAGCTCCTCGGATTAATGATGTCAACCATAGAGATGGTGCCATGGGCACGTGCTCACATGCGGCTGCTCCAGCGGTCCTTGTGGACTTGATGGTCCTCAAGTTCTCAGGAGTTTGAGCGCAGGCTTCTGCTCCCATTGATGGTGAAGACCAGCCTGTGGTGGTGGTGGCAGTCTTGTCATCTGAGGAAGGGCCTACCACTGGACGATTTCTCCTGGATCCTGTTGACGACGGATGCCAGTCTTTAGGGTTGGGGAGTCCATTGTCAAGGCCATAAGGCCCAGGGCCATTGGAACCACAAGGAAGTAGTGTGGTCCATCAACCGCCTCAAGGCAAGGGCCATCAGGTTGGATGTTCTGCATTTCTGGCCCCTGGTCAAGGGCCAGCTGGTTTGAGTGTTTTCAGACAATGCCATGACCATGATTTATGCCAATTAGCTAGGTGGCACAAGGAGCACCGGAGTGGCTCTGGAGATAAATCTCCTGTTTGCCTGAATGGAGAAGAACCTCCTAGCCTTGTTGGCCCAGCACATTGTCAGGGTGGACAATATGGAAGCGGACTTCCTCAGCCAGCACTCTCTGAATCCTGGCGAGTGGGAGTTGAGTCAGGAGGCATTTCAGTTAATTCTGTGCCGCTGGGGTAACCCCAAAATGGATCTGATTGTGACTCACTCTAATGCCAAAGTTTTCCTCTTCTTCAGCTGCCACACGCAGATGGGATTCAAAGGTATCGATGACTTGACCTAGCCTTGACCAAGTCAGTGGGTGCTATATGTGTGTCTTCTGTGGCCCCTGGTGGGACATGTGTTTCGGCATATAGAGCACCACCTGGGCAGGATAGTTCTGGTAGCGCCAGATTTGCCATGGTGAGCATGGTTTGGAGACCTGATGCAACTCCTGCAGGTGCCTCCTCTTTGACTGCCTCTGTTTCGGGGGCTATTGCAGTAGGGACAAATCATCCTGAAGGACTCTGCTCCCTTCTCGCTTACGGCATGGCTCTTGAAAGGAGACTTCTAGCGGGTAACGGCTACTCTCCAGCAGTAGTCTCTACTGTACTTTGTGTCAGGAGAGCCACAAAGCTAGCATACATACAGATATGGTGCCTCTTTGAGTGCTGGTGCAGCGCATGGCACTTGGTTCCTGAGGCGGCCAAGGTGTCCTCCCGGTTGGCCTTTCTGCAGGATGGACTAGAGAAGGGCCTCTGAAGGTTCAGGTGGAAACTCTAGCCGTTTCCGTGGTCCGGAGGGGGGCAAGTCGATGGCCTTGCACCTGGACATCTCACGTTTTCACCAGGAGGTTTGGCATCTGCGTCCTCCCCTCCGGTCTGTCATCCCTTCCTGGGATCTATGTCTGGTGCTCAGGGCCCTCATAGTGGCCCTCTTTGAGCTGTTGAAGCACGCTATCTTAAAGGATTTGACGCTCAAGACTATCATCTTGGTTGTACAAGCCTGATCTCCGAGTGTCGGGGGGGGGGGAGATTAAGGATCTTTGCTTTGTGGCTGGCTGGAGGGTGCTTCTCTGGTACTTGGAGGTTACTAATTCCTTTTGTAAGTCAGACCTTCTTTTTGTGCTGTTTGCTGACCCACGCAAGGGTAAAGCGGTGGCCAAGTTGATTTTGGGGTGCTGAATTAAGAAGGCCATTGCCTCAGTGTATCTGTTACGGAACTGGCCAGTTCCAGAGGGTTTGCGTGCCCATTCTACCCGAGCACAAGTATCCTCATGGGTGGAGCAGAACACAGTAGCCCCTGCAGGCAGATGTCAGGCAGCAACATGGGCATCACTTTCCACTTTTGTCAAGCACTACTGCTTGGATGTCCACATGCAGGCGGACAAGGCCTTCGGCTCCAAGGTTTTGCGAGCTGCTGTGTCTTCTCCCACTCAGTGGTGGTGTAGTTTTTGTACAACCCACTTGTCTGGACTGGACCAGCAGGAGTCAAGGAAAGGATATTAACAGGTAAGTAAAATGTCACCTTACCTATCATCCTGCTAGACCAGTACAGGGCTCACCCCTGACTGTTTTGCTCTGTTCTTATGCTGCAGTACCTTTGGTCTGCCATGAGTTTTTTATTTGGCAAGCTCATCTTCTACTGACAGTCATATGTTTCTACCTTCCTGTACCTAGTTATCTGTTGTTGATAACTCATTGTTGCCCACAATTGAGGTTGTGTGAGGCTTTCTCTGTACCTCCCATATGCTGTGGGATGAATACTGAAGGGATCTCTAGTGGCTGAGGTGAATAGAAGCATAGGAGTGGTGTCCTTGAAACCTAGGCTTTTCATTGATTCTTTGTCTCCACCAGTCTGCTGATGGGAGAACACAACCCACTTGTCTGGACTGGTCTAGCAGGACTCAAGGAAAGTACATTAACTGGTAGTCATAAACATAACATTTTACTTATGTAAGTTATCGCTACCCGTGCTGAACACTGTCAGAAGGGCAGGCTAAATAACTAAATAGTTATTTCCATTGCATAGTGATATCCATGACATTTCAGCACCATAGCATGTCACAAGACCCTGAAACTATACTAGCAAAGAAAGATGATTACATATGCATAGTCCTCCTCTCTACTAACATACTATTCTCATACCATTGTTAGAATTTGCACCATTGGTGAGTGGACAAATGGCCACTATGGTGAGATGTTTCAATACTCAATGAAGAGCTATATTTCAAATATGGCAGCTGATCCTGAAAAAAATATATATGAGCCTATATTACAAACATATTGAAACAAGTCACATCAAACAATGTGTACTGAGACTCCAGGTAAACTCTGACGACTCTGTAATCTCACTACTACCACTGAATCACTCTGAGACAGATAATTTACCAGAAAAATTAATAAGTAGGACCTGGAAGGCTCCTCCTACTCTTGGGAACAATCACATTATCCAGACTAATCAAAGTCTAATGCCCAGTTTTCAATAAAACTTCCATCCTCCATGGAATATTTGGCTATAAGAGGATATCACATAGCCTAAATCCCTTCAAAAACACCTAAGAAAATTCCTTTTGTGCCCCACAAGGAAGAGTAACAAAGATCAGACATCTTATGGTCTTCTAAAACACATAAAAAGTTCTCAGTGTAATAATGGCTATATGTATTTACAATTACTTCTATTCTCCGGGAACAAACAAGAAGTCAGTTCTCACATATGGGTGACATTGGTGCCGATTGAGCCCACGCGGAAGCATCTCACCAGCTTTCAAAGAAAGCCTTTGGGAGATGAACCACATATGTGTGGTCCCCTTCCTGCCCAAGGGTGCCATCTTGCCTCAGGCTCCTTTTTTCTGTGTAGCCTCCGGACATTGTCCAGTTTCCCCTGAAAAAAGTGTGATTTTTGTTACATTTTGTTGGTTTGCGTACAGGTTCCTTACACCCCCAAGCCAGCTCACCTCTGCATCGCTCCTCTGATTCATTTATTCATTTTTCTCTTTTTTTCATCAAGGTGTCCCTCGACCAGCATTTGTGCCCTTTTGCAGCCGAAGGCCTCGGACCGCTGCCGGGTGGCAGGGACTCCCTTTTTCCGATGGCCTCCAGTGGCTTCAAGAAGTGCAATCGGTGTTACAAAATGATGTCTCTCACTGACACACACGACTCCTGCCTCTGGTGCCTCAACCCGGAACTTAACAACTCTGACTGCGAACTCTGCAGAACTATGACCTCAAAAGCTCTAAAGAGCCGTCATCAGCAGCAGCAAAACTTTTTTCCAGAAATCCGACTCCGTGTCGGAGTCTCTGGTGACACCATGCTCCAGGGCCCTCTCTGATACCTTGGTGCCCCGTGAAGCCCGAGCCTCTTCAGAGTCCCGTAGCCATGATTCCTCCGAGCAGAAATGCCCGGAGGTGAAACGCAAGAAGATGAAACCCTCGAAGACTGCCTCAGAGAACGGGTCTGGGAAAAAAGGGAAATTCACCCCAGGCCTCACAGTCCCAGGCGTAAGTCAGAGGAGTCGGAGTCGGAGTGGCCTCCCAAGCTGCCCCACAAGGAGTCGTTGGCACCCAACGACTGGCCTCGGACCTCCGAGGCCATTCTTATTGAGGAATCCCCCTCAACAGTACTGGCGCTGGGCTCGCCAACTTTTATGGAGATCAGGATGGCGGCCTTAGAGAGCAGAATATCTGCCCTTGTGGCCATGCAGCGGGTGTTTATGTCTGGCTTGTCCGATTCATCCACCCCAACGGGACCCTTGGCAGAGGGCTTTCCTGGATGTCAAGCCAGTCGTCGAGCACCACCAGCCTTGAGAGAGTCCCCAGCAATGTTCCCTCTAATTTTCTGTAGGCTGTGTGCGCATAAAATATCAGCTATGCAGCTTTTGAAGGAAGGTTAAATTTTTGTGCGCCACATAACGACACTCGGAAAGTTAAATACTTTAAAATTTGACTACATGTCAGAATACAGTATGTACACCACATTGATTTTAATCAAATTAAATGAAAATAGACAATTACTAAATGAAGCAGAAAATTTCTAGTAATTACAATCACAACTTTTAAATTTTAAGACATCTGTGTTGTTTTCAATTAGAATCAGAACCGTAATTTTTGTGCGCTCTGTTGTAAAGTATGTGCGCTCACTCGGCGAGGTGTGTGTGCGCGCGCACGCACACGTGCACAGCTTAGAGGGAACAGTGGTCCCCGGCACCGGATGAGGTCCCAGTCCCCTTCCTCAGGGCACCTGTCGTCCCCAGCGAGCGCCCGTGGCTCACACCACAGATTCTCCAAATGTCGCAGACCTCAACCAAGGTGATCGCACAGCATTGGACTCATATTCTGACTTTGAGTACGAATGGGAGACCAAGGATGAACAGTCCCCAGCCACGAGGCATCACCGAGAGGTGCCCTCGGATGCATCTCCTCCGATGCCCCGATGCTGTTCACCGCCCAAGGATGTCACTTTCCTCGATTTTGTGCGGGATATAGCCAAGGCTCTCACTATCAAGACAGAAGCTGAGAAGGACCTGCGCACCGAGGAATTAGAGATACTCCAATATGAGACACTCCTTAAGGGAAAGCCTTATGGTACCTGGACCTCAGATCCTCGACCGCCTCCTCCTCCGGATGTGGGAGACATCGGCGTCGGTACCAATTGTCAGTAAGAACCTCGACGCCATGTACCGGGTACTCTGAAGCCCAGGGTTCCAAAAGACCCAGCTTCCCCACAACTTGATAGTCGTGGAGTCAGTCATGCACTGGCTCAAAAGCCAAAAAATTCATATGTCTGAGCCACCTGATAGGGTGGCCCAAACCATCAATGCCCTCTGCCAGAAGGCCTTTCAGGACTCGATGCTAACTTGCCAGATCTAGTCCTATTAGGTCTATATTGACAAGTATGGAGTGGAGGAGTGGCCTAGTGGTTGGGGCAAGGTACTTCAGGCCGGAAGGTCGGAGGTTCAAATCCTACTAGAGGACAGCAATCTTGGGCCGGAAGGACTGGGGTTTCTAGTCCCACAGGTGCTCCTTGTGGTCTTGGGCAAGCCATTTAACCCTCCATAGCCCATGTTCCCTGTAAAATAGTTATCTCCAAGTTATAATGCCCTGTTCAATGTAATTTCAGTTTGTTCAATGTAAACCGCACTGATGCAGAATAGCGCGGTATATAAGAGAATGTAAATAAATAAATAAATGTACCTGAAGGAACTGTCGAAGGAGCTCAGTGGATTCTTGGCAGGCCTCGATGGGGAGCCCCCTACAGAGGTTTAAGTCCCTGACCTCAGCAGTAAACGAGTGCTCAAAGTTTTTGTCTTGAGCAGTTACGATGGCTTCCAGTCTTCGGCCAGAGTGTCTGCCGTAGGCATCGGGGCACAACGCCAAGCATGGCTGCAGTCGCCTGACCTAGAGCAATGGGTGCAAGACAAATTGATTGATGTCCCCTGCATAGGAGAGAACCTATTCGGGAAATCTATAGTAGACAAGACTGCAGAGATAGAAACAGATTTCCTGATGAGAAGCAGGCTCTCTAAGAAGACCTCGGTGCAACCCTGGAAGAAAGCCCTGGGGAAGAAGCCCTTCTTGGAAGAAGGGGGGCTTTGGCAGTACCCCGCATTTCCAGGCCTTCTCAGCACCTCAACAGGGCCAGCAGCAAAAAGGCCAGTGGCATGGTCCCCGAAAGCAAAAGACTCCCAAGTCCCAGGCGTTGGCCTGGCCCGGCCCAGCCCAGTCTTGGGGGAGCTTTTCACTGCCTGGGCGTGACCGAACCCCCCAGGGGTCCTCTACAGCCCACAAGTGGACAGCTATCACCACCGACACCTAGGTGCTACAAGTGGTCGAGGAGGGCTACCTCATCCACCTACAGTGGGCCGCCACCCTTGTACTTCCCAGGAGAGCCCACAAGACCTATCCTTCACCAGACCCTGCTTCTCACTGAGCTAGCAGGCCTAATCCAGGACAAAGCAGTGGAGCCAGTGCCGAAACATCTCTGGGCATAGGCTTCAACTCTAGGTATTTCCTTGTCCCCAAGAGGATAGGGAGCCTCAAGCCCATTCTGGACCTGCAAGAGCTCAACAAGTTTCTAGTCAGGAAGAAGTCCAAAATGCTCTCCCTTGAACTGGCTTATAAAGGGGGACACAGCTAGAGAGGCACAATGTGCCATTGGGTGCACCATAAATGCCCTGCAGCACCTGGGGTTCATCATAAACCACCCTAAGTCCCACCTCACTCCGGCCCAGCACTTAAGAGTTCATAGGGGTGCAACTAGATACCCTCTAGGCAAAAGCCTTCCTCCCTCAGTAGAGGTCATAGGTCAGGAGAAGAGCCACCAAAATGGTAAAGGGGATGGAAGGATACCCCTATGAAGAGAGGCTAAAAAGGTTAGGGCTCTTCAACCTGGAAAAGAGATGGCTGAGGGGAGATATGATAGAGGTCTATAAATTAATGAATGAAGTGGAACGGGTAAACGTAGATCGATTGTTTACGTCATCAAAATATAGAAAGACTAGGAGACATGCAATGAAGCTATAGAGTAACCTATTTAAGACTATTAGGAGAAAATATTTTTTCACTCAATGTGTAATCAAACTCTGGAATTTGTTACTGGAGGATGTAGTAAAAGCTGTTAGCTGGGTTTAAAAAAAGTTTGGACAAGTTCCTGGAGGAAAGGTCCATAAACTATTATTAAAGGGGACCCGGGATATTCACTGCTTGTCCCAATACAAGCATTGTGGAACCTGTGTCTTTTGGGGAAACTGCTAGGTACTTGTGACCTAGATTGGCCACTGTTGGAAACAGGATACTGGGCTTGATGGATCTTGGTCTGACCCAGTATGGCATTTCTTATGTCCTTATGAACGCCTCAGGGAGTTAGCCACAGAGGTGCACAGACACCGGATGCTACCGGCCCAGCTTCTACGCCGCCTATTGGGACACATGGCGTCCAAGAGGAACAGGGTCATACCACCTCTGCTAGGAGGCAATAGTCCTCTGCTCCTATGCAGCATGCAGAGGGATGCTCCTAAAGGTGGTTTACCTACCGGGCCAAGATAATGCCCTGGTGGACAAACTGAGCAGAGTCCTCCAGTCACACAAGTGGCGCCTGGATCCAGTACTAGCTTCCAAGCTGTTTTGTCTCTTGGGCGTCCCCTCGATGGACGCAGTTGTCCCGATTCTGTTCCCGCCAGCCGCACCTGTCCAAGGTGGCAGTGGATATGTTCCTCAGCCCATGGATGGAAGGCATTCTGTACGCCTTCCCACCGACACCACTGGTCACCAAGACCCTATTCAAGGTCCAGCGCGACACAGCATCACTAATGCTGATAGCTCTTCGGTGGCTCAGGTAGCCCTGGTTTCCACTGCTCCTGTCCCTATCGGCAGCATCACCAATTCCCCCTAGGCCGAGCCCCAGGATGTTCCCTCTAATTTTCTGTAGGCTGTGTGCGCATAAAATATCAGCTGTGCAGCTTTTGAAGGAAGGTTAAATTTTTGTGCGCCACATAACGACACTCGGAGTTATATAATTTAAAATTTGACTACACATCAGAATACAGTATGTACACCACATTGATTGCACTAGAAAATATTGTAGAACTTGTGAAAACCATAAATACACAACAACTTTTAAATTTTACGACGTCTGTGTTGTTTTCTATCAGAATCGGAACCGTAATTTTTGTGCGCTCTGTTGTAAAGTATGTGCGCTTGCTCAGTGAGGTGTGTGCGCGCGCACACGTGCACAGCTTAGAGGGAACAGTGCCCAGGACTACTTTCACAGGAGCAGGGCTCTCTCCTACACCCCATCCTGGGGTCCCTATTACTCATGGCTTGGCTACTGAAAGGGTAGCATTAGGTCCTTGCAACCTCCCATGGGCCTCTCGTAAGGCCTCCATAAGAAGGGTGTATGCCTTCAAGTGGTGCCGATTCTCAGTGTGGTGTGCAGAAAGATGGGCAAACCCTTTCTCCTGCTTGGTAAAAGTGGTACTCCAGTATCTGCTCCACCTGTCGCAGGTGGAACTAAAGTCCATTTCAGTCAGAGTACACATAAGAGCCATCGCAGTGCATCACCATCCCATTGAGAGAAAGTCCCTCATGGCTCAGCCCCTTGTATCTCGATTTCTGCAGGACCTCATGTTATACAAACCCTCCTTCCGTTCTCCAGTGGTGGAGTGGGATCTGTATGTGGTGCTTTCGCAGCTCACTAAGCCTCCGTTTGAGCCTCTGGCTACCTGTGGTACCTCTCCTTGAAGGTCATCTTCCTTGTAGCACTCACATCAGCTTGCAGTCAGTGAGCTCCAGGCTCTGATGGCAGAGCCCCCTACACAAGGTTCTACAAGAACAGGGTGGCAATCTGCACACACCCCAAGTTTCTGCCGATGGCAGTATCCCCATTCCACTTCAATCAGGAGGTGGTGCTCCCCACCTTCTTTCCGAGGCCTCACACTGGTAAGGCTGAGACCGTTCTCCATTCTCTGGATTGTAAAAAGGGCACTGTCCTATCTGCAACAGAGTCAGGGCCACCGCAAAGCACCTCAGCTTTTTGTATCATATGACCCCAGCCATCTGGGGCTCCCAGTGACTAAGCAAACTCTGTCTGCTTGGGTAGCGGACTGTATTTCTCTTGCATACGAGCCGGCAGGGATTTCACTGCGCCAGAAGGTCATGGTACACCACATTAGGGTCATGGCTACTTCTGTGGAAAATCTGTATTCCGTCCCCGTGACGGAAATTTACCGGTCTCCATCTGGTCTTCGGTCCATACCTTCGCAGCTCACTACTGCCTGCAGAGAGAATCCTGATGGGACAGCGCCTTCTGCCAGGCCATACTCTGTAATCTCTTTGGGGTGTAGGCAACTCCTGCCCTCCGACCCTTCTGTGTTCAGGCTACCAGAGTACTGGTTCTCTGCTGGACACCTGGGTCTTTCGAGAGTCTCTCAGTGGGGACTCGACTGCTGCTGATCATGGCTCACCCTTTACAGGTCACCATGGCGTTTTACAGGTCCTCAGTCGCCTGTACCTGGGGAGTCTCTCATGTTCGGACTAACTTCCTGCTTGTTCCTGGAGAAAACATAGTTACTCACCTGGGGCAACAGGAATCAATCCTCATAATCCTCCCTCCTCCCCTTGGAGTTGCTCCCTTACAGTATTTTCTTTTATTTTTTTCCTTGGCCGTCTTAGCTATATCATTTGACTGAGGCAAGATGGCACCTTTGGGCGGGAAGGGGACCATGCATGCATGGTGCATCTCCTAAAGGCTTTCTTTGAAAGCTGGGGAGATGCTTCTGCAAGGGCTCTGTCACCTATATGTGAGAACTGATTTCTGTTGTCCCTGGAGAACACTTGTTACAGGTGAGTAACTCTGCTGACTTGCAAATCAGAGCCTAGAAAACCTCAGTATCAGTCCAGCCACTCATAAAAAAGTTAGATCTAAAGTACAAACTGCAGCAAGTTTTGACTAGGTGCGGTTGTCTCATCAGTCCATAACATTTCAATAAGTAATAAAACAAAGATAAATAACTATTGCAGTACTGCACTACTACTGATCATTTATGTAGCGCTAAAAGCTATATGCTAGGGAAAGTTCCCATACCCCTCAATCAGGCAAAAAAAGGTATATTTCACAGCTCCAAGCTTAAAGCCCACCAATTTCATATAGTATAATACATGCATGTTCAGAAAAAATACAAGAGACTTTTGATTCCCCTACCAGGGACTAAAAAGGGAAAATCCAAGCACAGTTATTAGAAGTAGAGGAGAGTGGAAATGCCTATCTGTTCCATATACAATGCCTTTGAGAGAGTCTGCAACCACAATAGCATGTGGTAGGCTTCCGTAGTTAAGGTGTTTTAGCCTCAGCCAAGGTGTCTATCAGAAGTTAGCTGACACTGTTAGTTTGGCAGTTAACCTTTTCGGAGAAAAGTTAATATAGTGGACTCTATAGAGGACCATTGTGCCATCTTTTCAGATATTGACAGCTGCCACAGCCACAATTCTCCCATTATATGAGATAATACTTATACTAGAGAAGACGTTACGAGTAATATTCTAGACAATAAACATAAACATCTTTTGCAACTGATCAGCCAAAACAATTATTGGCTTTTTGACTGCAGAACCGAAGATATCCATTTAGTTAGAACAACTTTCAGTCAGCTCTGCCTGTAGGATGACATTTATCATCCTACAACAGCTGAATCCAGAACACCATGCCTACCTCGGTGCTAAAAATAATAAAAAAAAAAGATCCCAATTATGGTTCCTCACCATGCCAAAGGATTGCCTCTTTTTAACAGGCTCACAATGTTGGCAAACAGGAAGTACAGGCCCTTTAAAGGGCCAGGGTCATAAAAAAAAGATTCCTTCTCTTTAAATGAAGAGGAGGCTCAATATTCAAAGGATTTATGCTTCTAAGAGTTATGCTCCTAAATTGCCCTCTTTAAAAATGTATTGGGCCCTAAATTTATAAAGGCAACTTTAAGATCCTAAATTAAGATGAATTTTAAGCTGAAACTTAGGGGTATGTTTACTAAACCGTCTTAATGTGCGACCGGCGACGTTATCGCGCGATAAGATACCTTATTGCTCGATAATGGCGCTTTATCGGGCGAAAAGGTACCTTAGCGCGCGATAACACGCACAGCGGCGCAAACGAGCGCTGAAGGCAGAGAAAGGCTCCCGGAGGGCAGAGGAAGGCTCCCCAGGGGCGGAGAGAGAGGGTCAATGGGCGGAGAGTGGGAGGGGAAAGGCTCCCCGCACACTAACGCAGTGGAATCCGGGGCTGAAAACTAACGCCAGTGAAACCCTCGCGTTAGAGCAGATTTCAAGGGAAAAGAAACCATTTCCATCAGCAATGTACAGCAAAACCAGGGAAACCTACAAAAAGTGATAAGTGTGATACATGTGCATAGAACAAAAGGGCAAATAAACATTCAAAATGACCAGAGGAAAAAAATAAAAAAAACATAACCAAGCTGGGCAATAGCGATATTAATGGGAAACATCAAAAAACCCTCCCGAGAAAGCTCCAAAACAAAGATATGAATTCTGGAAGGGTCTATGCTCCGTCCCCATACAAGGTGAATGAGCCCACAGTGAAATAGCGCTGATCAGGGTTTTCCCTCCCCATTGGACAGGTTTCCTATGGCGTGCACATGTTCCGCAACAGCAGGGTGGGCATGTCGGAACGGGCAACTGGACAGATGCTGGAAAAGGGATACAGAGGGCTGCAGGCGGCACATGCTGTGGTGCAGCTGGGCCACAGTGCGGACTAGGGTGATGCCTAGGTGGCCCATAGGAATGCTGAAACAGTAGAGCAGCCAGACAGCAACTGATGAGGGCCCAACATGGGCACGAGTGTGTTCCCCACAGTGTCACAGGGGATAGTACCCAGCAGGTACCCCCAAGGGCACAGAACATTGGCAAGCGGTGCTGGGGGGAAGCGTGGACATCTAGGCAGGTACCCCTACCACAGAACCCGCACCATAGGCAGCCGCCTACCGGTACACTGGATGGCCTGAGACTGCGCACCACCAGCAGAAGGGCATGTCAGCATGGTGGCGGAGGGGTACTGGTGGAGGAGGGGGCAGTGGCTGCTGCCCACAGCAGACTGTGGCCTAGCCCTGTTTAGGTGGGTGCCGTGCACTGCAACAGACAGGCGCTGCCTGACAAACAGTCATGGTATCCCCAGGGAATGAACTGTCCCTGTGGCAACAGGAGCAGAAGGTCACAGGTTCAAGTCCCAGCTGTGGTTCTTGCCAACCCAGTCCCCATATTTTACCCACTACTTAAACCGTGGTAATAAAGACGGAACCTTTATTGCAGATAACATAAACATGCCTCAAACACCGATATTTTACCCTACAGAGCACAGACACCAAAAACATGCGCATTACCTAGAGCAGAGTCTCCCAAATGCAGTCCTGGAGGGCCAACACCATTCAGGTTCCATGCTGTCTCTAATAAAGATGCCTGTGCTGCATGTCTATGCGCTGCCCCCATGGTATGCAGATGTATCTCATGCATATTCATTAGGGACAGCATGAAAACCCGAACAGTGTTTGGCCCACCAGGACTGGAGTTGGGAACCTCTGCCCTAGAGCAGCGGTCAACAGGGGCAGAAACACCTGCACCAACAGGCTCCATTATCCAAAGCCTCCTGGAGAGGCAGGATGTTGGGCCCTGCGTGCATCTCCCAATACTAGCACTTGCATACCTTAGTAATGCCACCCTAAATCTGGGAATACGGTACACATATATCAAAAGGTTGCTATGATTACTGGCAGATAGCAATTCCTAAGTTAAGCACAATCTGCTCATTGAGCTGTATCATACCAACCTCTCTGATGTCTGTGGAGTGTGTTTCAGGTCTGGTGTCTGACAGTGTTCATCACCTCGGGGAGTGACCCCAACGGTATTGCGTACCATAGCCATGCCTGCACTGTGCCCAGGACTGGTGTGGTGGCCAGGGCTGCCAAAGTCTCTATAGTTGCACAATGCTGGCATAGGTGTGGGAGTGTGTGTCTATCTATCCAGTGTGTGGTGGCTGCCAACACCGCTTGCACCGTTGCCAGTGTTAGCCTGCCAATGTGCATAATGAGGAGCAAGGTACTGTGGGTATAGCCTGGACAGGGTGGCCTGGCCTGGATGCATCTGCACAGGGCATAGGGCAATGGCTTGGACACTGTAGTGCCCGGCCACAACCTGCACGGACAGGGTGGCCCCAGCATGTCCTGCTGGGAGGTCACTCTCACCCTGACTGAGCAGTGACCACGGTATGGCTGGGTTCCCCCATAGTGCTATATTATGTTTTTATCAAGTGAAATGTATGGGTTCTCTTTTCTAGGGCCTAATTACTGATTTATCTGCTTGGTGGGTGTGCTCACATCCCAGTTTTGGGTGCACACATCTCCTCCAGGAACATGCACTGTGGACTAGCTAGCAGACTGTCTGCAGTTATATGTGTATGGCTGGAACACCTTGCAGGGTGCAGTGGCTGGTGACTCACTGTGCTTGCTGCTGGAGAATTTCAGATGGTGGTGGGGGGGCAGCTGAGCATTTCCAGGCCTACTGTCTTTCTGCCATTGCCTTATGGATGTGTACAGCTCTGCATTGGCTGCCCTGTAGGGTGTCTGTTCCCCAGCAGGACTGGGGTTGATGGCCCCCCCTCGACTGCCACCATTGCAGGGAGGTAGAATGTGGATCGGTTGGTGGGGGATCCTGTCTCCCACCCTGAGTCACAAAGGGTGGGTTGGGTGGTGGTACATAATCTGCCTATGAGTCCAAACAACCCCCCTTCACTTACATCATGTTACCATGGCACCAACACAGAATATGCACTCTTCTGGGTTCATCATAGCCCATAAGGGCTAGACCTGATGGACACTAATGTATCCTAGGTGTGTGCAGGAACTATCTATCACACACACACACTGGCACTGATGGGTACCTACAACATGGCCTATTTCAGCCATAGAAGGTGCTGCAGACCTGGTGCTGGCCGCCCCACCTCACCATCAGGGTGAGCACAATACCCACACAATGTGATGGTCTGTAGCTACTCGGTGCCACTAACACACACCGTCGGCACCCCCTACCAGGCTGAGGAGCTGTGGGGATGCACTCGGTCAGTTCCCCCTATCAGGCTGAGGTGCTGTGGGGTGCATACCCCATCTTGTGATCATCTGTAGACTGCTGATATGTATGTGCTATGCATCATGGATACGGGTGGGTTGCCCCTATCCTGGTAACCACAGCAGACTGTTTGTGTGATGACGTGCAGTCCTTCTGTAGCCAGCCAGGAGTTTGTTAGCAGCTGTAGCCCACTGGTTACTTCACTGCCTGTGGAGCCAGAGGTCATGGGTTCTAACCCACAGTGGGGTTATTTGATAGGGCTGTCCAAGGCATTGTCTATTTTTAATGTACATTAGTGCTGCCAGTGAAAACACCCTCAGAGTACTGTAACCTTAAGGTGCCTCATAAGGCACCCCATAAGGCATCTTATAGGGCGCCCTATAAGGCACCTTATAAGGTGCCCTATAGGGGACATTGTAGGGTGCCTTGGCGGACAGTGCACTTTATAATGTGCCCTCTGGAGTGCCTTATAGGGTGCCTTATGCGGCATCTTAGGTTACGCCACTGTGAGGGTATGTTTGCTGGCAGCACTAACTAAAATAAAACTAAAAGGCCTCAAAAAGCACTACTTAAACATAAAGGGAGATGCCTCAGCCAGCCTTGTTCATTACCTCAAACAAACAGTCGAGATTCAAAACAACCAAATAGTGAAGCTAATACAATTATTTTTTTGTCGGAGTGGTTACCACAGTGAGGGAACAGAGAATATCCCAAACCGCTGTAGCCAGTCCCTTTTAATTAAACTTATAATAAAACTTTATAAAGGTGCATAAAGAGACCACTTAGCTGCAAAAATCGGCGGTGACCATCACACGCCAAGAAATTATTTAGCACAGAGTCAGGCTGTGAAGACTAGCGAAGCCGCTTCAGGAACGAGGTGGCACGTTTCGGGGTCCACAGACAATCACCCCTGCATCAGGTTCCAGCTTTTATTCTAGCCAGAGCAGCCTTGAAAAACGTCTTCACTCAAGCGGTTTAAATCATGAACTGATGATCAATGCCCGGATGAAGGTCCTCCCACAAATGACATTCAGCCAATCAAAAAGGAGGGGGAGGAGCACTGCACAGCGCCATCCCCTCCCAGCTGTAGAAACAGATCAGCTTGTCAAATATATTTATGATTAAACAGTCACAAAATAGTGTGCCAGTCCACTTGTTGATTAAGTCCCAAAGGGGTGACAGCATTTAGGTGATATATCCATCTTTGTTAACAGTTGTAATTTACAGAGGCGATCACCCCCCCGTGGGTTCACAGGAACTTGGTCCAGAACACGCCAGTGTAGATCAGTGAAAACATGAATGAATTTTTTGCAATGGTCCACTAAAGGGGCAGATATAGTACTTGTCCGCAATCGAGACGCATGTTCACCCAGGCGTGTTTTAAAAGGTCGTGAAGTGCGACCCACGTAATAAAGATCACATGGGCAGACAATAAGATAAACCACATAGGATGACAAGCAGTCCGTTCTCCATCGAGTGGTATAAATTCTGCCAGTATGCTTGTCAGTCCAGGAATCCCCAGCGATTGTGTTAAGACAATATGTACATGATCCGCAAGCAAAATGGCCAGCTAAAACATGAGACTTAGGTGGACGGTCTTCAAGGGGAACAGTGTGTACTATTTGGTCACGCAGATTCATCCCACGGGTATAAGCTACACGTAGACCTTTGCGGAAACAGGGGTGAACAGCCAGCACTGGCCAAAATTTGTGTAAAATGCCCACAACATTAGTGGAACCACAAAAGTAGGGAAGAATGCCGGTGATTTGTGTAGATTCTTCCAATCCAGAGCTAGATGAATTAAACAGCCATTCACGATGAACATCATCAGCACGTTTTCTAGCAAGACGAACCACCTTGACTGGATAGCCTCTGGCTAATAGACGTGCTGTCAAATCACCCACCGCCCGTTTATAGTCAGCCTTATCAGAACAAATCCTTCGAATCCGGAGGAATTGGCCGAAGGGCAAGCCTCTGCGAAGTGCAGGAGGATGAAAACTGTTGTACCTCAAAAGAGTGTTTCTCTGAACTGACTTACGGTATAAAGAAGTACAAAATCCGGCAGCTGACATCAAAATCTGAACATCCAGGAATTGAATACTGACTGCATCCATCTGGGCTGTAAACTGGATGTTATGTTTAAAAGAATTCAACAATGTCAAAAATGTATGTAAATCAGCCAACGATCCAGTCCAGAGAAAAAATACATCATCTAAAAAACGACGCCAAAATGGAACATGCATAAATAAAGAATGGGTATAAACATAGGTCTCCTCGAACCAACCCATATAAATGGTGGCCACCGAAGGAACTACAGTGGCCCCCATAGCTATTCCGAAGACTTGTAAATAGCATTGTTGGCGGTAAAGGAAATGGTTCTTTTGAAGCACAAGATCTAAATAATTTCTTGGCGTGTGATGGTCACCGCCGATTTTTGCAGCTAAGTGGTCTCTTTATGCACCTTTATAAAGTTTTATTATAAGTTTAATTAAAAGGGACTGGCTACAGCGGTTTGGGATATTCTCTGTTCCCTCACTGTGGTAACCGCTCCGACAAAAAAATAATTGTATTAGCTTCACTATTTGGTTGTTTTGAATCTCGACTGTTTGTTTGAGGTTATATTTATCGAGATTGGGTATAATCTAGTTTTAGCCTTGTTCATTAGGCACTCTGGAGGATCAAACTCATTACCCCGGTACCATCAGTCAGTGTATTAACCATTGTGCTACACCTCCGTTTCTGTGTTTAGATGTCAGCGCACCTACTTAAGATTAAAGTGCGTTAACGTGCTTAGCAGCTTCTCGCCCGATAATGTGCCCAGGGGAAGTTCTTGAGGTCAAGGCCCCAGTGGTCTGGGCAGATGACCCAGCAGAACTGGACATCAAGGCCCATTGCTGGGCCATGAAGGCAGACATGCTGCACTCCAAGGCCGCCATTCTGGTCTCCAGTCCAGATGGCTCTGCAGCCTTCGGCACGGGCACTGAGGGTCTCGGACCCGGCTCCAGCTCTGATGAGGGGTCCTCAACCAGGATGGTCTTGGGGGTCCGAGGCCAGTCACTGGAGGCTGATGATTCTTTTCGGGTGAGCTTGGCCATTCTCACTCCGATCCCTCGGACTCGCGGCGTGGACTGCAGGACCAGGCGTGGGACTTACCTGCCTTCCCTGACACGTCCACAGATGCTGTCCTTGAGGATTTCGTCTTCTTCTTCTTGTGTTCCACCTCTGGGGTGCTCTGCTTGGAGGACCCACGGTCTCGGTCGGAGGCGGCAGGGTCACTTCTGAGCTCTGGGGTCCTGGCTGGGGCTTTGGAGCTGTGTCGCTGGAGACTCCGGGGCAGAGTCTGATCTTTGGAAGATCTTGTCATACTGATGCTGATGACTCTTGGTGGCTTTGGAGGACATCTTTTTATAAAGGCCACAATCCAAGGGGTCGTGGTCCACCCCAAGGCAACAGAGGCAGTCATGTGTGTCGGTGAGGGACATAGTCCGCGAGCACCAATCACACTTCTTGAAACCACTGGCAGAGGCCATGGAGGGGGGGGGAAGGGCCCCAGCAAGGTTGAAGACCTGGGGCTCTGCCAGTGAAAGGGCGCGAAACTGTGCCAGTCAAAAGAAAAGAAAATAGGAACCCGAGATGAAATGCCAAGGCAAGCGAGCTCGGGAAAGGGAACTGGTACACAACTGGAGAAAGGGAAAAATCAAGAGAAAAAACTAACACTTTTTCTGGGGAAAACCGACACATGTCTGCTGGGCTCTGCAGGAAAAAAGGAGACTGAGGCAAGATGGCACCCTTGGGTGGGAAGGGGATCACAAATGTGTGGTGCATCTCCTAAAGGCTTTCTTTGAAAGCTGGGGAGAAGCTTCCGCACAGGGCTCTGTCGGCATCACCCATATGTGAAGCCTGACTTCCTGCTTGTTCCCGGAGAATTAGGCGTCATCATTGATAATACGTTGAAACCCTCTGCCCAGTGGCAGCAGTGGCTAAGAAAGCAAATAGAATGCTAGGAATCATAAGGAAAGGAATGGAGAATAAAACCAAGGGTATTATAATTCCTCTGTATCATTCCTAGGTGCAACTGTACCTTGAACATTGTGTGCAATTCGGGTTGCCATATCTTAAAAAGGATCTGGCAGAATTAGAAAAGGTACAGAGAAGAGCCACCAAAAAAGGTAAAGAGGATGGAAAGATACCCCTATGAGGAGAGGCATAAAAGGTTAGGATTCTTCAACTTGGAAAAGAGAGGGCTGAGGGGAAATATGATAGAGATCTACTGTATAATGAATGGAGTGCAATAGGTAAATGTAGATCGGTTGTTTACTCCTTCAAAAAGTAGAAAGACTAGCTCATTTAGGACTAATAAGATAAAATATTTTCTCACTCAACGAGTAATCAAATTCTGGAATTGTTACCAGAGGATGTAGTAAAAGCTGTTAGTATAGCTGGGTTTAAAAAGGGTTTGGACACATTCCTGGAGGAAAAGCCATAAAACCATTATTAAAGATAAGCATTGTAGAATCTGTGTACCTTTATGGGAACCTGACAGGTACTTGTGACCTGGATTGGCCACTGTTGGAAACAGTATACTGGGCTTGATGGACCTTAGTCTCACCCAGTATGGCATATCTTATGTTATTATGTTCTTACTATCTATCAATTGTATGACGTCTCCATGCATGAGGTCTTGTATATTGTTCCTTTGTTGTTTGCAATCTGAAAACACCTGAATAACAATATTTTTTAAAAATCCACAAGCGTTCAGAACTACTAGGGTCTTCTAATAAATAGAGGTACTATCTTTACCCTCTACTTTGCTGATTTTAATTGATTTTCTTTAAAAAAAAACAAAACATCATCTCATCCTTTTTGTGCGCATGCCACCAAGTATCCAATATAAATGCATATATCTTTTCATGAAACAACCAAGTAATTCAGTGTTATTTTCTAGAAATGAGTTTTTATGAGATAAGGAGTTAAAATGAGACATAAAAATTCAAATTTTACCTCCTGCTTCCTATCCTATTTTGAGGTTGCACAGTTAGACTGAAAGAAACCATGGGTCCATCAATCCAACCTACAAGTCAAGTCAGTGGTTGACGCAATTCTACCCAAGCATATATCACCAATAGAGATAGTCTTAAATGTTCTTTAAATACGTATACAATACCATAATTACACATCATAGGAGTTTATGCAATACAGAATAAATAAATAATAAACAGGTTAAAATATTTTGTAAATACCTTTCAGAATATAATAGCAAACTGTTTACATGGAACATGTAAAAAAAAAACCCCCATACATGGCTCAGTGGTTATCTAAACTAGTGCATCTGACATTGTATACTACAAGGGTTGCTATTTATATTTCTGGCCTAATAATGAAAAAACAAATATTTATGATCAAAATTGGTTTTATTGTTTTTCAAAATATTCTCCATGAAGATCAATACACTTTTGTATGCGTTTGAACCAATTTTCGAAGCACTTTTTCCACTCCGATTGAGGTAACTCCAAAACATGTGTTTTGAATGCATCAACCGCATCTTCGGGTGTTGAAAATCGTTGACCACGTAATTTGTTTTTGATGTGCGGGAATAAAAAGAAGTCATTGGGTGCCAAATCAGGGCTGTACGGTGGATGACCCATCAATTCGATGTTTTGGCCGGTCAAAAATTCCTTTGTTTGAGCCGATGTGTGAGAGCTCGCATTGTCATGATGAAGAATTATTCGCCTCTTCTTCGACTTTTTCTGAATTTCTCCGAAGACTTCTGGTAAACAAATGGTCATGTACCATTCAGAATTGACCGTCCTACGTTGCTCTAACGGCACTGTCGCCACGTGACCGGTAATGCCGAAGAAACAGGCAACCATTTGCTTCAATGTGCTTCTTCCGCGAACAACTTTTGTTGGATTTGGCTCGTCTTGGAAGACCCATACAGTCGATTGCTGTTTTGTTTCGGGCTCATATGCATAGATCCATGATTCGTCACCTGTATAGATGTTATACACAGTCTTGAATGTATTTTTTCAACATTTCCTTGCACCAATCGACACGAGCCTTCTTTTGAGCGTTTGTCAGATTATGTGGGATCCAACGCAAACAAATCTTTTTTACGGCCAAATGATGATGCATTATCTTATTGATGCTTGTCATACTAATGCCCAAAGATGCCTCAATCTCACGGTATGTCACATGACAATCTTGCTTTATCAGTTCACACACAGCATCGATATTTTCTGGCACAACAACCGATTTTGGACGACCCTGACGGAATTCGTCTTGGAGCGAACGTCGGCCACGATTGAATTCGTTATACCAGTTTTTTACAGTGCTGTAGGATGGTGCTTTATCGCCGTATAAAAAATTAAGTTCATCGATGCACTCTTGTCTTGATAATCCACGTCGAAAGTTATGAAAAATAATCGCACGAAAATGTTCATGAGTTAATTCCATTTTTCGCCCGAGATGAATTTTTCAAGTTACTGTAAACAACAAATCACGCTCAAATGATAAAATGTTATGAATAAGGTTATGTTCAACAAAGTCAGTGTTCCAATGGAACCATTGGATGGCGCCTGGCAACACTTACTGTTGCTAAGGCCAGAAATATAAATAGCAACCCTCGTAGGCTTCTCTGAATCTAGGCATGAGATTTTGATACCATTTCAGAGAGACTACAATAAAAATAAAATAAAAAAATAAAAACTCACAGGTATACTGGATTGAGCCTTTAGGCCCCAACCTTACTATCATGAGTACTCCATTGTCATCAATTATCAGGCCATAAAGTTATATCTCATTTCACATTTTACCTACACAAAACATTCTTCTGAAACCAATGTGAGGAACCTTAATACTTACTCTTCTATTTCTACATCTCTGATAAGTCCTGATACATGACCAAATACACCTCTTTTCAAGTGTACAATAGTTATGCAAAGGTGTACATTTCTACTGGACAGGGCTGATCAAAACGTCTCATTTTGCACAGCAGTTCTGCTTATGCTGCAAAATTCTCCAGCTACTAGGGATGTGCATGCCAAACTCTTTCATGACAGACAGTGTTCAGCTCTGGACCCCATTCAGTTAGTCTTTGTATACTGAGTGGAACGGGTAAACGTAGATTGGTTCTTTACTCCTTCAAAAAGTAGAAAGACTAGGGGACATGCAATGAAGCTACAATTTAGCACATTTAAGACTAGTTTGAGAACATATTTTTTAACTCAATGTGTAATCAAACTCTAGAATGCATTACTGGAGGATGTAGCAAAAGCTGTTAGTGTAGCTGGGTTTAAAGGATGTTTGGTCAAGTTCCTGTAGGAAAAGTCCATAAACCATTATTACAGATGACCAGGGAAATCCACTACTTACCCCTAGGATAAACAGCAAGAAAGCGTAGTTACTCACCTGTAACAGGTGTTCTCCAGGAGCAGCAGGAATCAGTCCTCACTTATGGGTGACGTCGGCGCCGACTGAGCCCTCGCGGAGCAATTTTCCCCAGCTTTCAAAGAAAGCCTTTGGGAATTGCAGCGCGCATGCGCGGTCCCCTTCCCGCCCAAGGGTGCCATCTTAGCCAGTCAGATGACATAGCTAAAAAAGACAGCATAAAAATTTGCAAAAAACTAAAGCAGATGATTGCAACTCCACGGGGAGGAGGGAGGGTTGTGAGGACTGATTCCTGCTGCTCCTGGAGAACACCTGTTACAGGTGAGTAACTACGCTTTCTCCAGGACCAAGCAGGAAGTCAGTCCTCACTTATGGGACTCCCAAGCTCAAGGCTACCGGAGACCCTAAGCACAAAAATGAGCTCCCTCTAGCTCAGCAGCACAGAAGGAAAGAATCTTCGCTGAATTATTACCCACCGGTAGCCCACATCCGGGATGGAGGGTAGGAGTTGCTCAGACCTCGAAGAGATTACGGAGGACTGCCTGTCCGACAGCACTGTCCCTGCGGGACTCCCTCTCGAGACAGTAATGGACCGCAAAAGTCTGGCTCGAAGACCAAGTAGCGGCCCGGCAGATGTCTGCCAGCGGAACAGAGCGGAGGTAAGCCACTGACGTAGCCTTTGCCCGAACGCAGTGAGCCGTGACTCGACCTTCCAAGGAGAGTCCGGCTGCCCCATAAGCCCAAGAGATACAGTCCGCAACCCAGATGGACAGAGTACGCTTGGAGACCGGGAGTCCCAATTTATTGGGGTCAAAAGACACAAAAAGCTGAGCAGCTTTACGGTGCTCCCGCGTACGGTCAAGGTAGAAGTTCAGAGCCCTTCTACAGTCCAGGGTATGGAGGACCGTTTCAGCTCGGCTGGAGTGTGGTCTGGGAAAGAAGGTTGGAAGTACCACCTCCTGATTGATGTGAAAGGGGGAGACCACTTTTGGAAGAAATTTTGGGTGAGTCCGTAGGACTACCCTGTTTTTGTAGAACCGAGTGTAGGGGGGATCAGACACGAGGGCCTGCAATTCACTTACGCGTCTAGCGGAAGTGAGGGCTATCAAGAACAATGTTTTCCAAGAAAGAAAACGGAGAGAACAGGTAGCCATAGGTTCAAAAGGCGGACAGGTGATCCGCTGTAAAACCACATTCAGATCCCAGTCAGGCGCTGGCGGGCGCAGAGGTGGTTTAAGCAGAAGGAGACCTCGGAGAAACCTCGCTACAAGAGGGTCGCTGGAAAGAGGTCTGCCGTCCACCGGCACATGATGTGCTGAAAGAGCACTGAGGTGAACTTTGATGGAGTTGGACTTAAGTCCCAGATTAGAGAGGTATAGCAAGTACTGCAGGATCACCGACACCGGGCAGGAGAAGGGATCCTGAGACTGTTGGGTACACCAAACGGAAAAGCGACGCCATTTAAGGGCGTAGCATTTGCGGGTAGAAGGTCGCCGAGAAGCTAGGACGACCTCTTCCACCTCTGCCGGCAGGAGAAGGGGAGCAAGGACTACCCTCTCAGCAGCCAGGCCATTAGATTGAGAGACCTGAGGTTGGGGTGTAGCAGAGACCCCTGATCCTGAGTGAGGAGATCCGGTTGAAACCCCAGAGGGAACGGATCCTCCACCGCTAATTGCAGCAGGAGTGGAAACCACGGCTGTCTGGGCCAGCGAGGAGCCACCAGGATCATGAAGGCCTTGTCTCGGAGAACCTTGAAAAGAGTCCGAGAGACTAGCGGGATGGGAGGGAAAGCGTACAGAAGGCTCCCCGACCATGAGAGTAGAAAAGCGTCCGCCGCAACCCGAAGGGGGTGTGGCTGACGAGAGCAGAAGCGAGGAAGTTGCCGGTTGTGAGGACTGGCAAAAAGATCCACCGTGGGGAGGCCCCACTTTAGAAAGAGCTTCTGAACTACCAAGGGATCCAGACGCCACTCGTGCGGCTGGAGGACCCTGCTGAGTTTGTCTGCCAGGCAATTCTCTTGGCCTGGGAGATAAACTGCCTTGAGGAGGACGCCGTGACTGACGGCCCAAGAGCAGAGCTTCTGTGCCTCCCGGCAGAGGAGGAAGGAGCCCGTGCCCCCCTGCTTGTTCACGTAGAACATGGCAACTTGATTGTCGGTCTGGACAAGGACGGACTGGTGAGAAGTCAGGTGGGAGAAGGCCTTGAGAGCCAGGCGGATCGCCCTGAGCTCCAGGAAGTTGATCTGCTGAGCAGACTCCCACGTGGTCCAGAGGCCCTGAGTACGTGCCCCTTGGCAATGTGCTCCCCAGCCCAGGAGGGATGCATCTGTTGTCAGCACCCGGGCCGGCTGAGGTGACTGGAAAGGCATGCCGAATATCAGGTTCGGCCGCTGAAGCCACCACCGGAGAGACGAGATCAGCGGCTCGGAGACGCGCACTAGGTCTGCTAGGCCGCCTGAGGCTTGTCGCCACTGCCGGCGGAGACACCATTGAGCAGGCCGCATATTCAGGCGGGCATTGGGGGTCACATGGACGGTGGAAGCCATATGGCCGAGTAGTCTCAGGAAGCGCCTGGCGGAGACCAGGGGCTGGCTGCGAAAACGGTCGGCTAGGTCCATGAGCCGTTGAGCCCTGTCGAGCGGTAGGTACGCTCGTGCCTGAGGAGTGTGCAGCCTTGCGCCGATGAACTCGAGATCCTGTGAGGGGAGCAAAGTGGACTTTGCGAAGTTTATAACAAAGCCCAAGTACTGCAGAAGAGTCACCGTGCGGCGCGTGGCGTTGGTGACCTCCAGAGCGGACGCTGCTCTGATGAGCCAGTCGTCGAGGTACGGAAAGACATAGAGGCCGTGAAGCCGGAGATGGGCCGCCACCACCGCGAGACATTTTGTGAAGACTCGCGGTGCGGAGGACAGGCCAAAGGGTAGTACTCTGTATTGGTAATGATTTCCTGCCACCACAAACCTTAGGTATTGGCGGTGGCTTGGGTGGATGAGGATGTGCGTGTAGGCATCCTTTAGATCCAAGGAGCATAGCCAATCTCCCTGCTGGAGGTAGGGCAGAAGGATTCCAAGGGTAAGCATCTAGAACTTCTCCCGCACGAGGAACTTGTTGAGGTTGCGCAAGTCCAGGATGGGTCTGAGGCCTCCTGTTCTTTTTGGTATTAGAAAATACCTGGAATAAAAGCCTTGACCCTTCAGGTGGTGGGGCACCGGTTCCACCGCCTGATCCCGTAGAAGACCTGCTAACTCCTGAAGGAGTAATTCCCTGTGCAGAGGGGGTCGTGGAGGTTCTCCCGGAAAATAGGAGGGAGGGACCTGGTGGAAGTGGAGAAGATAGCCTTCTCGCACGACTTGAAGCACCCAGGCATCTGAGGTGATGCTGGACCACCTGTGGGCGAAGTGAACCAGCCGGCCTCCGGTGCTGGGAGGAACCAGCGGGGGGGGGAGAGGCTATGCTTAAGGAGTCAAAAACCCCCGCCCTGCGGATCAGGGGCTGGTGGTGCAGGCTTGGGGGCTTGCTGCCTACGGGACCCGTTACCCCGTCCCTTGGCCTGCTGGCCCTGTTGGGGAGCTGCAGGGGCCTGATAGTGGGGGTATTGTTTGTAGGCAGCCGCCTTCCTCGGGTAAAAGGACTTCTTTCCCGAGCCCTTCTTTTTCTGGGAAGGGGCGGAGGTCTTCCTAGAAAGCCTAGTCCTGGTGAGAGTCTCTGTCTCAATTTGTGCAGCCTTATCAGCCATGGGTTTGCCAAAGAGGTTTTCGCCTCGGCAAGGGACATCGACCAACTTGTCCTGCACCCAGGGCTCAAGGTCAGACGACTGAAGCCAAGCCTGTCGGCGGGCACCGATGCCGGCTGCGGCCACTCGAGCCGATGCTTCAAAGCCATCATAGGCTGCTCGGGACATGAATTTTGAGCATTCCCGAATGCCAGTGGACAAGGCCAGGAACCTCCGCAAGGGTTCCTCGGACAAACCAGCGGAGAAGCCGGTTAGCTCTTTAGCCAGGTCTCGGAGATACATGCCCATGTACAGCTGGTAGGTCTGGACACGACATGCGAGCATAGAGCCCTGGAAACACTTCTTACCAAGGCCATCCAGGTTACGGGCCTCCCTGCCAGGAGGCACCGAGGAGTGCATCTTCTGGCTCTTAAGACGATGCATGGCCGATTCCACTACCATGGAATGGTGTGGTAGCTGTGCTTTTTGGAAGCCAGGGCTCTTGCGGACTCGATAGATAGAATCGACCCGCTTGCTCAGGACCGGCGAGGTGGCCGGACTCTCCCACATGCGGAAGAGTAGTCGTTCCAGCATGGGAGGAACCGGTACAGTAAAGTGCTCCCTGGCGGGAGAGTCATACTGGAGGGCGTCGAGCTCTTCGGCTCGAGGCTCCTCCTCGGGGTCCGCAGGGAAGGCCAAAGCCTTGGCCATATCCCTGACGAAGTCCGAGAACCGGGCATCCTCCGGGGGGGACTGCTTCCGAGGTTCGGACTCAGGTGAGTCCGAGGGGACACACCGAGTCCGAAAAGAATCAGGCGACTCTTCCTCTTCAGACTCCCAGACCGACTCCGACGAGGACTCGGTGGGGTCGGCCCGGGCAGGGCGCGGCGCCTGCCGCCCCGACGCCGAGGGAGTCGGCGTCGGCGACCTCGGTCCCGAACGGGAGGCCGAGGGCGACCTCGACCGAGGATCGACTCGAGTTCGCATCGACTCGAGGATCGGCTCGGTCTCCGGGGTCGACTTAGACGTCGACGTCCCGGCGGTCGGGGCAGCGGCGCCAGCGAAGCCAGCGAGCAGTGCCCGCTGCTGGTCCATGAAGGCAGACAGTCTGCTCTCCAAGGCCGTCAACCTGAGTCCGAGCTCAGGTGACCCAGCAGCCCCCGACTCGGGCCCCGACGGCGTCGGGCCCGACATCGGCTGTCGCGGAGGCGAGTCCAGAAGGACCACAGGACTTACCCGAGCAGGCAGCTCCGACTCCAGGCGAGGTCGCTTCATGAGGTGCTCCTTCTCCAAGGACCCGGGGCGGCTATCGGGGCTATGCGACCTGGCCCTCGCGGAGCCAGGAGCGTCCACCGACGACGCCCTCGCGGGTTTCACCTTCCGTCGATGGTCCCCGGAGGGAGAACCCCTGTCGGAGGAACTCCGGCGACGGTCCGAGCTGGAACCCCTGGACGCGGAGGCCTCCGACGAGGTCCGGGTACGGCTGGGGTCAGCGAAGATTCTATCCCGCTGATGCCGCCGACTTCTCAACGCTTTGGAGGATAGTTTGCCACAAGGCCCACAGATCATTTCTTCATGATCCGGGCCCAGGCAGCGGAGGCAATTGTCGTGTGTGTCAGTTAGTGACATATTTCGGTCACACTGACCACACCGCTTGAAACCACTGGCAGCCATCGGGGGAAAAAGGGCCCCGGCGAGGTCAAAGGACCGGGCTGCCAGGGAAAAACCGAAACGAAAACTGACTAAGTCAGAAAAACCGAAAAATAAGAAGAGGACTCGTGACCGGCGTCGCGAGTCCGGGAGGGAAAAAGACCGAATGGAAAAAAAGAGTAATTCTAAAGAAAATCAACTTTTTCGCGGGGACACGACGGGTACGTCTGTAGGGCTCCGCGGAAAAAAGAAGACTGGCTAAGATGGCACCCTTGGGCGGGAAGGGGACCGCGCATGCGCGCTGCAATTCCCAAAGGCTTTCTTTGAAAGCTGGGGAAAATTGCTCCGCGAGGGCTCCGTCGGCGCCGACGTCACCCATAAGTGAGGACTGACTTCCTGCTTGGTCCTGGAGAATCTGTGTGCTTTCTTGGGAACCTAACAGGTACTTGTAAACAGGGCCAGCGCTACCACAAAGTGAACTAGGCGGTTGCCTAGAGCACTAGCCCTCCGCTGCTGGCACCCTCTCTCTGGAGCTGACAGTATGGCAATTGTCCCTGAAACCGCGATGCAGCACTTATACCCCCACCCCCTGTCTCCGGGGCTGCATCACGGTTTCATTCTGGCCAATCTGCTGCTTCCACTCTGGACTTCTGGTTTTGTATAAACCGGATGTCTGCGCCAGAGGAGGGTCCGAAGCAGCAGAATGAAACCGCGATGGATGGTAACGTGCCACATCTCAATTTCAGGGACAATTCCCGCCGCTGTCAGCCCTGGAGAGGGGTAGCAACAGCATCAATGAGCACAGGCAACAACGGGGGGCGGCAGGATGGAGGCTCCACATAGGCGCCTCCAGTTCTTGCTCCAGTCCTGCTTGTGACCTGGATTGGCCACTGCTAGACTTGATGTACCCTTGGTCTGATCCAGTATGGCGTATCTTATATTCTTATGAGTCATTTTTGTATTTGTCTTGTTCGTCCCATCGAAATCTATGGGGCATGCAATTTTAGAATTTAACAGAGGTGCTTTCCATCTATTTTCCATGAAATCTGCTTGAAACTTGCTGGCAAGCATCTATAACAGAGTCAACAGCACTACAAGCCCATCAAGAGAGTGTCACAATACCTCATGGCACCAGAAAAGAGGCAAAGGGCACCAACACCGGCAGAAAGACTACAAGAAGCCACCAGTGGATATGCAAAGCAGTACAAAGAATGGAATGGAATGAAAACCTCAAGGTGGAAGAGGTCAAAGCAGCACCAAAATTGGTAGAAGAACACCAAGGCACTTTGAGAGAGTAAAACTGCAACAATGTTGGCAGAATATGCTAAGGCACAAGTAGAGGGATAAACCGGCAACAATGTCCAGATGACCCCCAAGACAGCATGAGTGGTTTAAAGCAGCAACACTGGCTGGAAGGCACAGAAACATAAGAAGAGGGCCAATATGGCACCCAGGTTGGCTTTAAAGGCCCTAAACCACATGCAGAGTGCCATCACAGCACCAAGATAGGCTGGAAGGCTGTAAAACACCAGAGGAGAACCCCAGTACTGAGCAAGCACATGTCAATGATCACAGTGAATTGGATCTTTATTGAAGTATCTATTGTCCTACCCTACACGGCTGTGTTTTGGCAGCAGCCTTCATCGGGTGTGTAGAGACCTTGAACAAACCAAATAAAAGCATAAGACATACATTACTATAAACAATAAATAATGTAAATAAAAATCACAATTTAAACTAGAGAAAGACTACAAATGATATGATTACAGGAGAGGAACAGTGCACCCCCTGGAATAAGAAGAAAATTGGTATGCAAGACATCCCTAGAAGAAAGATTAGCTTTTCCAATAGAAGACAGGCTTTGAATGAAGACAGATCTAAGAAAAGGGAGGAACCACATGTGGAACAAGCTAGAAAAAGGAGCAGGAGTCAGCTGGAGGATCATGTAGATCCCTCGGCTTCCCTGTTCTCTACAGATAAGAGAGTTTCTAATTAGGGTTTCCAGATGGACAGGTTATGGAAAGGAGGTGGTAGAGACCACTATCGTAGGTATCAGCGGACTATGAAGTTCCACAGGAAGCACAGTTACTTACCTGTAACAGGTGATCTCTGGGAACAGCAGGAATAAGTCTTCACATATGGGTACGTCGGTACCGACGGAGCCTGCCCGGGAACGCTCCCCAGCGTCCAATAAGAAAGCTTTTGGGAGCATCCCACAGCGCCTGCGTGCTGCCTTCCCGCCTTTCCCAACTGCCTCTCCTCAGTTAAGTTTCAAAGCTGAGACAAAGAGAGAGAGAGAGAAGGGAAAGAAGAGATATAGAGATACAACTCCTAGGGGAGGTGGGTGGGTTGTAAAGACTTATTCCTGCTGTTCCCAGAGATCACCTGTTACAGGTAAGTAACTGTGCTATCTCCAGGAACAAGCAGGAATGAGTCTTCACATATGGGGACTCCCAAGCTGAGATGCCTGGAGTCCCAGCATGTCGTAGATTGGAACATGCTATACCTGATAACACCAGGCATCCTGAGGATGGAGGGTAGGAGTTGAAAAGAGAAAGGTGCTGTGGAAAACAGCTTAACCTAGCATAGGACTGCAGACAAGGAGTCCATGTGTGGATGATAATTGTCATCAATGATATTGAAATGAAATATTGCAATATGGACCTCCCCTAACAGGATTTCACAGAAGTATGGAGGTTCATGGGATCTACTGGGGAACCCAGTAGAGGAACCTCGAAGAGGACCTCACTGTAAAGTGGAGGTAATAAACCTGTAGGAAAAATAGTGGAGGTCAGAATCCTGAAAGGTAACCCCAGTAAAAAACGGGTAGTACAAAAACGGTGGGCCTTCAGCGGAAGGCTTTATGACAAAAGCCAAACTCTTTTGGCGGCAGAGTGGCTCACTCTTAGGAGCAAAAAGAGAAAGGCTAACCGATTTGGACAAAAAGGCACAGTCCTTGTGGGGAGAAAGGGTATGGGAACCCCTTGTATCCCAAAAAGAGAGGACAAATGCCTGAGGCATTAAAGCCTGTGATTAACTGAAGATCTGCAATGCCTCTCCTAACTGGGGTAAGCTAGGAGAGATACTGGAGCATGGAGAGCTTCAGAGGTACCTAACCCCTAGGGTTATGGTATAAAAGTTGTTGACTACCACAGGAGTGGTTGTGTGTGTAGAACCCCAAACATGCTGGATAGCATAGGTATGGGTAAAGCCCATCTGTCAGAATCATATAGCTATATGAGCATAGACAGTCAGATAAGTATGTAGATACATATCTATCTATCTATCTATAATAAAATATCTCGACAGATACATATATATATATATATATACATATAGATATATAGATAGACATATAAGAATATATCTATAGTGAGATATGGAAGGGCATAAAATACACACAAATGATAGACATAAACCTCTGTAAGATGTATGCTATAGATATGAATATGTAGGCCTATATATGGGTGTCTGCAATTAAGCAGACAGAGATATGCCTACAGCATGGTATTCACATAGGATATGTGGAGAGGAAAGATTCATGTAATAACAAGAAGGTGGAACCTACTTGAGAAAATATATAGAGAATCTATTCCTCCTAGTTATGATCTGCAGGGATGCTAGCTAGTGAAATAACCAGGACAGTTACGTGAAAAACAGAGGATAATATCAGTCTGCAGCCAGCAAGTCCCGAGTCTTCCAGAACTCTAGCATGGTAAGTGGACAGAAGATGCATAGAAATGAGATACCATGTTGACCTGCTTAAGGGCAAAAGGTATCATGCGTTCTTACCATGAGGACGAGCTGCAAGGAGAAAGAGCATATCCCTGATTGGGAATACTATGGGCCAAAGCAGGGAATTGGCAACTCCTTAAGCTTTCACGTAAGAGAAGGCCTATGTCCTTTATATCAAAAAGGAGATAGTAAAAGAAGGGAGAACCCTTCTAGTCATGGGAGACATGACTGAAAAGCCTTTTCCAACCATCTAGGATAGCTGTTGGAGAAAAAAAAACCATGCTCTCTAGCAAGGGCCCATAGTGGAGAGCTTCTCTGTAGAATTGCAGAGAGCATGATGCAGGAGAATGAGGAGATAGAACTGGCTGCTGGAGAGCCAGTACCTCTGCCAACTATGCTGCCAAACCCAGGAGAATGGAGATGGCAGAAATAGAAGACAATCCAGAAAGCCTGTAGTGAGATAATTTCCAAGATAGATGAAAGCACTGACTTGGAGCCACTACTAAGACTAGACAGAATGTTAGTGGAGGACAAATCTGGTTGTTTGTGGACAAGAACCAGTGGTCCAAACATTAAGGCTCCTGCATAGGCAGCTGCTAGCAAGACAGCAGAAAGAATCTTACTGTTTAAAAACAGAAAGAACAGACAGAACAGGAGTAGAAAACTCTGGACATGTCTGATAAGCTGCCCCAAAGCAAGATTGAAAAAGAGGAGTTAACTCAGAGAGGAAAACTCCGCACTGGAAAGTGACAAAACTAGAGAGGCTGAAGAAAAAAGCCCTCCAGTGAAGTAATACCGCTCTTACAGAGGAAAAAGCTTGGTAAGAGGGTAAAGAGAATGGAGCTGAAGAAGACTTACCAAGTAGTAAGTCTATAGAAAGGAAACAAATACATGCTGGCACAGGAAACTATCATTTGATAGTGGTTAGACCTCTTTCCCTAGCAGGAAGAAGAGGAGAAACCTATGACCTATAGGCATGAACATCCTGACAGCTCATAGAAATAGAAATATAGAAAAAATGGATGTCTTTTGGAAAGAGATCCATGTCTAGGGGTTAGAATGAAGCGGTGGATTGCCTCTATTGAGAAGAAGCAAAATGCAGATTCTAAACCCCAAGAGTCACAAGCATCTGATGATGATTGATCAGAAACCCTGCGGTTGCTGGGTTTGCTGAGCCTGGTGAGAGGTTGGATTCTTCAGACCAGGACAATGCTTCCCCTGTTTGGGAACATCTGTATGATGGGCAGGTGATGAATAAAACCTTCTTCTCCTATGGGAAGAAAGTTTGGTAGGACATTTCCTACCTACTGGGACAGAAGAAGGCGTAGAACAGCCCCTAGGAACAGGTAAATCAGTGGACAACTGAGTAACCTGACGTAAAGACTCCTTATTGAAGAGATTTTCTCCAGTGCAAGCAGTATGTCCCAGTCTTTGTGGTGCCCATTTGTCCAAGTCTGAAGCTTGGAGCCAGGCTCTACGTCGTGCCCCTATAGCTATAGCAGAAGTCCTGCTAACAGACTCAAAAGAGTCTAGGGAAGCACGAGAAAGAAACCAAGAGATATTCTGGATATGCTTAAGCAATGAGGAATAGTCTGCACTCTTGGAATCTGGAAGAAAAGGAGTCAAAAGATGTAATTTCTTTGTGACCTCCTCAAGAGACAGACTCATATAAAAAATATATGAGAGAATTCTTGCAGAAAGCATAGATTTATTTATGTATTTATTTGGGAAACATTTGTATACCGCAGCTTCCAGAGATCAGCTGCGGTGACTTCACACAAACGGTTACAAGTTATTCAAGCTAAAAATAGTGGTTACATAATTATGACACATAGAATTATATACATTAGGTCAGAAATCAAGAAATATACATTTCGATTTGGGGGAGCAAATATATCTATATACAATAGTGCTGAAATGATGTAAATGTATGGGATTATGGAGTATGATAGCTGGTGGGCATGGGTCATACCAGGTTGTAGTACTCTTGGAAGAGGTGTGTTTTTAATTTTTTCCTAAAGTCGGTTAGGTCACTGTTTGATCGCATGTGACTTGGTAACTGATTCCATAGTATGGGGGCAGAGAAGGTGAATGCCCTGCTGCTTGTGCAGGCTTTCATGTGTCTTATGTTGGTTGGGACGGTGAGTGAATCTAAGTTGTTGGTTCTTCTGGATCTGTTGCTAGGTTATCTGCTGATGAGGTTAGAGAGGTAATTAGGCACAACGTTATGAATGATCTTGAAAGTGGTTATCAGTATTTTGTATTTTGCGCGGGCCGTTATGGGGAGCCAGTGCAATTCCATTAAAGTCGGTGTTATGTGCTCCGAAAGGTTCATCTTCTTAATAATCCTGGCTGTGACATTTTGTGCCATTTGCAGAATGTTTAATGTGTTCTTCGGGAGACCCTGTAGGATGGCGTTACAGTAGTCCAGGTGTGGTGTGATGAGCGCTTGCACTACAGTTCTGAAATCTGCGTTGTCAATGAGGTTGCGCAGCGGTTGGATGACCCTTAATTTATGAAAGATGGCCCGGTTTGTTAACCGCAAGTGTTTTTCCATCTTTAAGTTATTGTCAAGAGTCACCCCAAGGTATTTTATTTCACTCTTTATGTTGTCCGTGTGGTTATTTAATGTGATTGTGCTGGGAGTTGTGAAATCTGTTTTTTTTGGATATACACATTATTTCTGTTTTTTGTGGTTTATTGACATGTTATTATGTTGTAGCCAGTTTTGCAGATCATGTAGGCATTCTTCAAGGTGGTTGTACTTTGGGTTATTTACATCTACTTGAGTATAGAGCATCACGTCATCTGCACAGATGTGGTAGTTGATTTTGTGCTCCTGGAAGATCATACAGACAGGTTTTAGGTATAAGTTAAAGAGTAGGGCGGATAGTGCAGATCCTTGTGGTATTCCTTGGGTTTGTGGGAAAGGTTGCGCTTTTTCGTTATTGTAATGAACCTGCTACATTCTGTCGGTTATGTAAGAGCTAAACCAGCGTAGAGGGGTTCCTGTAATCCCGATTGAAGCCAGTCATTCTATGAGTGTTTTGTGGTGGACAGTATCAAAAGCTGCCGTTATGTCTATAAAAATCAGGACGAACATCTTCTTTCTGTCCTCTAGACCTTTGAGCAGAGTGTCTAATAGTACCAAGAGCAAGGTTTCTACACCATGATGCTGTCGGAAACCGTATTGATGGTCATCCAGGGCTTTCCATGTGTCTAAATGTGTCTAGATGTCTGGAAGGTTTGACGTTCAAAGGCATCTAGTGTCTTAGACTCACGACCTGGCGGATAAGAAGAGTGCTTTTTCTTACACTTTACTTGCCTCATTGCTGATTCCACTACTATGGAATGATGAGGAAGTTGAGTCTTTTGAAACCCTGGAGAGGGGGGCACCTGATATAGGAGATCAGATGCTCTGGAAAGTGGGGGTACCCTTAAAGGTGCTTCCCACAGACCTAGAAGGAGATCCTGCAAGGAATGATGCAAAGGAAGCATTATGTTCTCCTTTGCTTTGGTAGGAACAGAGCCTTGTGCAGGATCATGTCCAGGGATAGGAATGGCAAGTGATCTTGCTATTTCCAGGAGGAAACTCTGAAAAGAGGGATCTCCAATGGGAATCTCCTTTGGACAGGTTAAATCTGAAGAACTAGCCTGAGCACCGAAGGATCTATCCAAATATATAGGAATAGAAGATCCTGCACGGTGCAGGGTGGGATCCTTAAAGGATGGTCGTCGGTACTGGCTGTCAGGAGCAGCGTCCGTCAGTACCACATCGTCCATGCCAGGTATCGACTCCAAACTTGGTATAGAAGGGAGCGATCCTGTTGAAAGAAGCATGGCAGGAGCTGACCACGATGCTACTGTGGATACCGGTACCGATACCGGTACCGATGTCAGAGCCGAAGCCAACACAGACATTGGAGCAGCCATCGGTGACAGCTCAATCGGTACCGAGGTAACCGAAAACCTCCGGCAGCCATCCTCGGTACCGAGCCTGCGGTACCGATCGGTGTCAGTACCAAGGTGTGCCAGTACCCAGTCTTCCAGACTAGAGATCGATTGCAAACTCGGCATCGAGGGCAATGAGCCTGATGAATGAAGCACGGCAGGCACCGACCGCAAGGGTAATGTGGACATCGGTACCGACTTCGGTACTGTGTCTGATACCGGTGGATGAAGGCCAACCGGTGGCAACTCAAACGGCATCGGAGGAACCGAGAGTTGGGGATCCGAATCATTGGAACCGAGCCTTCGGTACCGACGGGAGCCGGTACCAAGGCGAGTCGGTACCCAATCCTCCAGACTGGAAATCGATTCCAGACTCGGCATCGAAGGAAGCGAGTCTATCGATGCACGTCTGGAGGGTACCGAAGTCAGTGGTCGTATCGGTGTCGGTACCGATACCGGAAAGTCAGTCTGAGGAATATCCACCGGACCCGAAGGTACCGAGAATGCCAGATGACGATCCCTGGTGAGGAGTGTTTCATCCAACACCAGTGCCGGAGCCGGGGTATCGGTACTGCTCGAAGCAGATGCCACCACCGGACACGGCTCAGGTATGTTCTGTGAGGGGTGAACCCCAGGAACAACCTGAAACCCCTCATATGCTTTGGAGACCGAAGACTCCCGCCGGGGTTTTGAAGCCAGTGTGCCCTCGAGGGCAAGGCCAGAGCCGTCAACATGCTGTGCATGAGACCTACCACTCGAGGACTGGCTAGTCTTAACAGACAGACTGTGGGTTACCTGATCCTGTGTAGAAGAAGAAAGGGACGGTGCCCTGAAGTTGGAGGGGAACCGTGTATCGAGGAAACCTCGATGTTGAAACCCTCTTCTCACCAAACTGTTGCCCAAAGGCTCCGGAGGAAAAAGGTCAGGACCCAAACAGGTTAGACACCAACTTTGAGGGTCTAAAAATAAAGTTGTACCGCCACAGTCTGAACATTTCTTGGAGAAAGTGGCTGGCGGTTCCATGAAGGAAAAAGAAGAGGCCTAAAAGGCCTGAGAAACCGTGAGACACTATGAAGAAAAAATAGTCCTTGAACAAGGAAAATTTCACAAGAAAAGAAAAGAAAACACCGGCGGTACCGGTGGCGTCGGGGAAGACAGCCGCGACTACAAGAAAACTAAAGAAATAAAACAAGAATTTTCTGCGGTGACAGGAGGACGTCCTGCCGGCTCCGCGGAAAACGAAAACTGAGGAGAGGCAGTTGGGAAAGGCGGGAAGGCAGCACGCAGGCGCTGTGGGATGCTCCCAAAAGCTTTCTTATTGGACGCTGGGGAGCGTTCCCGCACAGGCTCTGTCGGTACCGACGTACCCATATGTGAAGACTCATTCCTGCTTGTTCCTGGAGATCCAATATTACACCCAGAGGCAGAGGGAGGAGGAGAGTAAAGTGGGGAAGGATACCTATAGAGTCATGGAGGGTACCATACTAGAATGTGGAGTGATTAATTTATCCAACATCAATCTCAGCCAGATTGAATTAAGGATTCTTAAAAAAGGGTTGTCTTTTGTGCTCTCCTCGAAATTTGACCCCTTTGAGACACAAATTGATCTTTTTAAATTCTTTAGAAAGCTTAAAATCATGGATTTTTTTCAGGTAGTGGCAATGGGGGGTCATTCTGAACCACCTATAGCGGGGATGGACGACCCAATGGGACGTCCATCCCTGCTATTCGTGCCGGCTTCAGCCCCTGACTAATTTCCCCGCTGGTTGTGCGGGGAAGTTGGTCAGGGGCAGGAAAGGGGCAGCCTGCAGGTGGAGAGTGGGTGGTCGCCGGCCCTGGCGAAATGACCGGGGAAGTTGTTCCACCTCCAAGGTGAAATAACTCTCCTGGACTCTTTTTATTTTTTAATACATTCGGGGCGAAGAAGGGGCTGGGGAGGCCCAGGGGACATTCCCTGCAGCCCATCCCTGGCCTTTGGAGGCCGGATTGGAGGTCCGGCTGTGGGAAATGTACCGTTTTGGTCGGTGGCCGGCATCACAGCTTTTAAATGGAGCTGCGGTGCCATGGCAACATGATGCCATGGTGCAGTGGCTCCATTTAAATGTCCTGAGTTAGCCGGGTGCACATGCAGGACTGTTTGCGATTCTGATCTCACGGGTCTAGACGTGCCCTGCAGGATCAGAATCGTGATCCCCTCTGTGCATCTGGTTCAGACCAGACGCACAGAGGGGATGGACATGCGGGACAGAATCAGGCCCAATGTGTATAGGGATTTCTCCATCATCCACAAGAAATCCAAGTAGATTCCCTCAAATTCGACCAACTCGGTAATTGAAAACTTCGAAAAGGGAGCACTTAAAAACATTTCTGAGTTGGAATCAAAAAAGAACTGTATGTACTACAACGTTACAGAAGATGAAAAACAGACCTTAAGGGCCCTAAAATCTAACCCCACAATTGTTATTAAGCCAGTTGACAAAGGCAGGGCTCTGGTTGTGATGAATATAGACCATATTCAGGAGATTAACAGACAACTTGGTGATCACTTTTTTTTTTAAGAAGACTTGATGGAGATCCCATATCTCCCCTGAAAAAAAGTCTGGATTCCCTTATATGGACAGGGTTAGAGATTGGATATTTAACTATGATGGAATCAGATTTTTTGACTGTTTCACATCCAGCTGTTCCCACCATTTATGTTCTTCCCAAGGTCCACAAGTCATTGAGAAATCCTCCGGGATGACCCATTATATTGGCCATAGGATTCCTCTTTAAACCTATTTCCCAGTTCCTAGACGTTCTACTTAGGTGGTTTGTCACTTCTATACTATACCTTTATACACAAGAGATTCTTCTTATATTATTCATATCTTGGAGCAATTCAAGGGATATCATGAACAGTTGGTTTTAGTTACTCTGGATATTGCATCACTTTACACCAATATCCCAGAGATAGATGCTATCCATACCCTAGAACGAATCCTCAAATGCACTGAACACAAAGAGGATACACACTGGTTTCCTTATGCAGCTGGATGAACTTGCCCTGATGGAGAACTAGTTTTGTTTTCAGGCCTTTTTTATAAAAAAATTTAAAGGAAGCTATGGGATCCACTGTGACCCTAGATATTGCCAATCTGTATGTGGCTGAAATTGAAGTCACTTACCTTACTAGACACTGGTTTGAGAAAAACATCAAACTATGGAGGAGGTACATAGATGATGTACTTTTGATTTGGGAAGGTGATCTTGCCACTTTGGATTCATTTCTTGGCTGGATTAACACTCTAGATATAAATTTACAATTTCTGGCCAATTTTAGTTTAAAGGAGATCCCATATTTAGATATTCTAATCAAAAAAGGCCCTCCAGGTTTTACTACTGACCTGTATAGGAAACTCACAGACCAGAATCAACTATTACAATAGTTTTCACAATCGCACATTGCAGGACAACTTGCCCATCAGTCAATTCCTTTATATTAAGAGGGATTTGTTCACAACCAGATAATTTTAAAAGACATGCACGGGAGATGTACTATAGGTTTACTGACAGGGGATACCCAGAAAAGTGTATCCAAAAGGCTTATAATAGGGCCAGCAGATCAGACCGCTCATCTCTTTTGACAAAGAAAGTACACAATATCAACAACAGGATTGTCTTTCCACTCTTATTTTCTAATTTATCTAAAGACATTACCAAGATTATCATAGAGAAGTGGCATATTTTACAAACCATTTCCACTTTTTCCATCCAATCGGTAATGATGGTATTCCTTCTATGGGCTAACTTAACTAATTTGCTGTTGCTTTCAGCCCTTTCCATCAGTTTTGCTCCACCTAGAATCATTGGACACTAAATATATGGATGATGTTCAGTTTGCGACCACGTTTTGGTCACTAAAACGTTTTTCACGCATTTAACGACACAGAAAAGATACTATCTGACCAGTTTCTCCAATTGCAAAACTGACCATGTATTACACTGGTCAACAATGAAATCGTTACTGACTTTAAAAGGCCCTAATCTGTAGTATCTTGGTGAGCTGAACACGAATATAACATTAAAAAATTTGTATTGGCTCTCATTTTGAAGATATTGCATGTAGTTCATTTTTTTTTTTTATTTAGAATTTATATAACAAGCTCAAACAGTACAGCACACAGTGTCAACCAATGTACATTATCCAAACCACCGTATCAACAGCACACCAACATTCCTAAAGATACCATTCATTGCTATAGTGTCAGTAACAGTTTTGTGTTTAATCCCCCCTCCTTACCCCACCCCCCTCCCCCCTTCCTGCGAACTCTCCCTGTCCCCACCCCATGCCCTCTCTTAATGCACCCTCACCCCTCCCCCCCCTCCCAGATGATTGCCCTGAATCGGCTCGTAGGTACTCCAACACCTTACTCCATTGCTTTTCAAAACGGTCAATCTTTTGCCGCCTCGCTGCTGTGATCTTTTCCATTAGGTATACCTGTCTCAACCGCTCCACACAGTGTGACACCTGCGGGGCTTCCCTCTGCTTCCAGCGATAGGCCACCTCACATCGGGCCGCGCTGAGACAAGCCGCTACCTGCCTCTTCCCCCTTACCGGACCCCCCTCGCTCCACCACCCCAACAAGAACCCCCCCCGGGTCAAGGGTCACCTCTCCTCCACCCACCACCTCCTGGGCCCATTTCTGAATCTCGCCCCAGAAGCTCTGGATCTTCGGGCACCCCCCCCAAATGTGGTAAAAGGTCCCCACCCCCCCCCCCCCCACATTCCCTCCAACAACTATTAGTTACTCCGGGGTACATCTTATGTAGCCGGGCGGGTGTATAGTACCACCGCAATACCACCTTGTACCAGTTTTCCCTAATCGCTACCGACAGGGGTAGGTATCTCACCTGGTCCAGAAGGCTTTTCCACTCCCCTTCCGCTAACTCCCTCCCAAAGTCCTGTTCCCACTCATGCATATATCTATGCTTACCCATCCCTGGCCCTTGTACCGCCCGGTATAACGCCGAGGTGAGTCCCGCCGAAAGCTTCTTCCCATACCACACCACCTCCAGTGGCGTATAATCGCGATCCATCCCATCACGCCCCAGCTTCCTCCGAAGGAAGTGCACCACCTGCCCATAATAGAACCGATCTGCCTCGCGCAGGCCATACGCCTCCCTCAAGTCCGCAAACGGGACCCACTCTCCCCCATCCACGAACTGATAAAAATACCGCAGACCCCCACGGGCCCACCTCCGATATCCCCCCCCCCTTCCTGCCCCGGGCGGAACTCCGCCGTGTGGCACAGCTCTCGCATCAACGAAAATCGGGTCCCCCCTCCCTGCCGCTCTCGGCCCTTAAGTTTATCCCATTCCCGTAGCACATGCAGTACAAAGGGACTATCCCCCGACGTCAGTCCCCGTTCCCCCTGCTCCATCCAAGGGAGGCAGGTCAGCCGCCGCCCTGGGCCACTCTCCTTTTCCATTTCCATGTAGTTCTTCCTTTCCCTTCCTTCCCTCCAATCCATCACATGCCGAGCCTGGGCCGCCCAATAGTACCCCTGTAGGTCCGGTACCCCCAGTCCCCCTTCCTCCCTACGCCTATACATCACTGCTCGAGCTACTCATGGCGGTCTCTTCCGCCAAATATACTGGTTTACCTTCCGCTGCATCCCTCGCATATGGGCCTCCGGGATAGGCACGGGCAGCGCCTGAAAATAATACAGCAGCCTCGGAAGCACATTCATTTTGATGGACGCTATTCTGCCCAGCCATGAAATCTCCATGCGTTCCCAACGATGTAAATCCCGTGCTACCTCCCGCCATAGAGCACTATAGTTGGCCTCGTACAATCCCTGTGGCGTGGCAGTAACATTAACTCCCAAATACCTAATAGATTTCGCTGCCCATTTAAAGGGATAGCTAACCCGCAATCTCTGCGCCACCAGTTGGGGCAGGTTGATTGCCAAGGCTTCCGTCTTATCAGAATTCATTTTAAACCCGGAGACCGCACCATAACGCCCCAATTGCCCCATAAGCGCCGGCAGGGAGTCTTCCGGTTTGGACACCACCAGCAGGACATCGTCCGCGAATAGAGAGATCTTATGGTGCATGTCCCCCCTCCGCAGTCCCCAGATCGCCCCATCGCTCCGGATGGCCTGGGCTAAGGGCTCTATAGCCATAGCAAATAATAACGGCGAGAGGGGGCAGCCCTGTCGAGTCCCCCTCCTCAACTCGAAAGCTGCCGTGTAACGCCCATTTATCCGCACCCGCGCTCTGGGTTCCTGGTACAGGGCCTGAACCCATTTCAAGTACCTTGGGCCCACACCCATTTTCTTCATTACCCCAAACAAAAACCCCCAGTCTACCCTGTCGAACGCTTTCTCAGCGTCGATGGCCAACAGCAAGGCCGGATCCCGCTGCGCCCGCGCTCCCCAGATAGCCTCCAACACCCTTTTAATATTGTCAGAAGCCTGCCGCCCCATGATAAATCCAGTTTGATCCAGCCCAATCAACCCCGGGAGCCGGCCCGCCAGTCTCCGAGCCAACACCTTCGCTATAATCTTCACATCTACATTTAGCAACGAAATTGGGCGATAAGAGCCACACTGCAACGGGTCCCTCCCCCCCTTCAAGATAACAGTAATCCCGGCTGTCAGCAGCTCAGAGGACAGGCGCCCCCCCTCCTGCTGGATCCCATTGGCCACTTGCACCAACCCATCGAGTACCTCTTCTCGGAACGTTTTGTAAAAGGCTCCCGTCAGGCCATCCAGTCCTGGGGCCTTCCCCTGTGGAAGCTCCTTCAAGGCTTGCTCCACCTCGGCCCTAGTGATATCCCCCTCCAAGGCCCGGACATCCTCCTCGTCCAACCGGGCCAATTCAATCTTGTCCAAATAGTCTTTCCCCTGCTCCGGTCCTCCTCCCTCCCTCTGATACAGTTTCCGATAGAAGTTACAAAACTGCTCCCCTATGGCCTTTTCTGTCCGTAATATCTCCCCCGTGTCACCCCTGATCCCCGTAATAGTCGCCTGCATCTCCCGCTTCCGCAATTTATTGGCCAGCATACGGCCGGCTCGGTCCCCCCACTCGTAATAGCGCTGCTTCACCCGCTCTAGCCTAAACCCAATCTCTTCAACCTGCAACTGATGGAGTTCCAGCCTGAGCTGCTGTAGCAGGCGGAAGTCCTGGCGACTGCCCCGGGACTGATATCGCTCCACCACCTGTTTAATCTCCCTCTGCAAAACCTCCTCGCGAGCCTGGCGCTGCTTTTTATATCTGGCCGCCCACATCACCAGCCGCCCCCTCACTACTGCCTTCATGCCTTCCCAAAGCCCCACACAGCCCACTTCGCCATTGTCGTTGATTGCCCAATATTCTTGGAGGCAAGTCCTAACATCCTTCACCACCTCCTCCTTCTTCAGGAGGCTCTCATTAAGCCGCCAAAAGCGCACTCCACCCTCCCCCCGTCCATGTCCTATGGTCACCCACGTTGGCGCATGATCAGACCAGGTAATATTCCCAATCTCTGCCTCCTGGACCAGGGAGCTCCACCGCCCATCCATCAGCAAATAGTCAATTCTACTAAAGCTATCCATGGGGAGCTGAATAGAAGGTGTATTCCCGGCAACCCACATGATGCTGCCTCCAGACATCATTCAAATGATATCGCTGCATAATGCGGCGCAATGCTCCGCGAGCAGGGTTCCGACCATCCCCCCCTGAGCCTGGCGGTCCCACTGCGAGTCCAGAGCTAAATTAAAATCACCCCCGAGGAGAATTCTACCCTGTGCATGTCGGGCCAACAGGTCACCAACCCCCTTCCAAAATTGGGCCTGCCCCACCTGGGGGGCATAAATATTAACCAGAGTGACAAGTTCCCCCTCCCACTCACCCCCCAACAGCAGTACCCTTCCTTCCTTGTCTCTTGCTTCCACCTTTACCCTAAAGGAACTGCCCCGGCGTACCAGTATGGCTACCCCCCCTTTCTTGCTCGCCGCCGTACCCCTTATACCCCCAAAGAACTGTTGTGGATACAGTGCATGGCGTAGCAACCCCTCATTTTTCCTTCGCAAATGGGTCTCCTGCACCAGCACTATCTCCCAGCCCAGTCTCGTTACCTCCCGATACAACTGGTGCCTTTTACGGGGCTCATTCAGCCCCTTGGCATTGATTGACCCTACGGTACCCATACCCCCCATGGGTACCTCCAATCTCCCCCTCCCTATCTGCTATGAAGCAGTTCTCCCCCCACCCCCCCTCTCCTCCCCCCCTCCCCTCCTCACCACTCCCTCCGGAGCCTTCCCCAGTACTTCCGGTGACTCCACCCCCCCGGCGTTCGCTCTATTCCCCCCCCCTCCCTATTTCTCACTCCCCCTTCACCCATACACCCCCTCCCCCTACAGCCCCTTTCACCATCAAACAAGTACCCTCCAGCCTCCCCAAACACCTTCCCCCCAACACCCCAAGACCAAGCCCCCACATCCTCCCTCCTTCCAAAGAGTCCCCCTCTATCCCCCCTCCCCCCTGTCCCCCCAAAAAGCAATTTGAATCTTCCCGCACATATCTCTCAACAACAAACAACTGTGTAATCAAACCAGTCCTTGGGACCTGTAGACCTCGAATAGGTCCAGGCAAGTACTGCAAGTGCCCTCATCAGGGCTCCTCTCTCCTCAGTCCCCTGCAGCCTCGTCCGCAGCACCCAGCGAGAGTTTTTCTCTAGACAGTCTAGTGAGCCTCCTGCTCTTGCTCTCCACTCGTTGCCACTTGGTTCCCACACTCCTATTCTGGGCTCGCTGCTCCCGAGGCTGCCCTCTCAGCTGGTTCTCTGGAATATTCTGCACTCCCAACTCCTTCAGGATCTGCCAGGCCCCCTCCGCCTTCTGAATTTTTCGGGAGGTGCCTTTAACCGTTACCAGTAATCCGAAGGGGTATAGCCATTTATACCTCCAGCCTTCTTGACGCAGCAGCGCGGTTACCCCTCGCAACTCCCATCGCCGCTGCAGCGTGCCGGAGGACAGATCTTGAAAAAGCTCAATCATGGCACCCTCCCATTTAAAGGGCCCTGCCTTCCGCGCTGCCGCCATTAGCTTCTCCTTGGTCTTGTAGGATCCCAGACACGCAATAATGTCTCTAGGCTTATTGTCCCGAGCGGGACCAAGACTCCGATGTGCCCGCTCCATGCTGAACTGGGGTCTCTCTCCCTCTCCCACCGGCTCCACCGCCTGCATAAGAGCTCCAAAAATCTGGTGTAAAGTCTCCTCACAATCCTTAAAACGCTGCTCCTCTGGTACCCCCCTCACGCGCACATTGTTCCGTCGCAATCTGTCCTCTAAGTCCTCAGCCTTTGCTCTCAGGAGCTCCTGCGCTTGGGCCAGTTCAGCCCATCCCGCGCGCAGATCCCCCAGCGTGGCCGGGTGATGTTCCAGCGTCTCCTCCGCCCCCTCTACTCGAGTTCCGAGCTCCTGCACCTACTGTCGCTAGGAACCCAAAGTCTCCTTCAGCTCCTGCTGGTGCCGGCTCATTTCAGCCTTCAGCTCCGCCTTAAAATCATTTAGCCAGGCCCTCAGGCCTCCAGGAGTCTCGGGGTCCGGATGCTGCTCGTCACCCGAGTCGGGGCACTCTCCGCCTCCCGCCGCCATCTTGACGGCATGCTCTGCATGCTCCGGCTCCTCCGCCATCTCGTAGGGGGACCGGTATTCGGCGAGCCGCTCCTTAACCGACTTGCGCTCAGGCACTTTGGACATCTGCCCACACTACCCGCTCTACTGTATCGGGGGTAGGTTCGCTCTATGCTAGCTTTCACTCCGAACGCCGCGGAGCTCTCTCAGAAAGCCGCCATCCTGCTTCCTGACGTCACCGGAAGTCCGCATGTAGTTCATTTTTGATGTTTCACCGTGTAAATTTATCCAGTAGGACATCAACAACATCCCAAATAAGCCTTGAATGATATAATATTGCATCACATTGCATAATACCAGCATGCACACATCATCCAGAGTTGATTGCATCATTTTCTGAAGCAATGCAATACTACTGCCAGACGGCTGCTGAAGCCATCTGACGTCAGTCGGAAAGGAAAGTAATCTGGTATTCTGTTCCGATATTTAAAGCCTCATGAATGCCTTAAAAATCACTCATGACCCACAAGACTGGAGACTATTTATAGACTCTTCGAAACTGAGTCTGAAGGCTGTGCTTTTGAACAATGGAAACCGTCTTCCATCTATTCCAGTAGCACATGCCGTCCACATGAAAGAGACATACGATAACTTAAAGCATCTACTGACTTCCATTAACTATAACAAGTACAGCTGGCACCTCTGTGGTAACTTGAAGGTAGTTGCCCTTTTAATGGGACTGCAGCAGGGATATATAAAATACATGTGTTTCTTATGTGAGTGGGATAGCTGAGCAAGGGATTGACACTACTTGCGGAAGGAATGGAATCGCAGACAAAATGTAACAGTTGGAGAGAAGAATATCCAGTACCCAGTTCTGGTTGAGGCTCACAAAATCCTGCTACCACCCCTTCACATCAAACTAGGTTTGATGAAAAACTTTGTGAAAGCCATGGACCGCACTTCGCCAGTTTTCCGATACCTGCATGAAAAATTCACTCGACTCAGCGAAGCAAAGATTAAAGAGGGAGATTTTGTGGGTCCTCAGATTCGAGAGCTCTTCAAAGATGACCGGTTCAACAACTTGCTGCAGGGTGATGCGAAACAAGCATGGAATGCTTTTCGCCTAGTGTCAACAAACTTTCTCGGGAATGTTAGGGCATAAAATTACAAGGAACTAGTAGAAGACATGCTGATGCAGTATCAGAAACTTGGCTGCAATATGTCTCTAAAGATCCATTTCCTTGATTCCCATCTCAATTTCTTTCCTGACAACTGTGGTATGGTTAGTGATGAACAGGGCGAACGTTTTCACCAGGATATCGCAATGATGGAGCAAAGATACCAGGGAAAATGGTCCACTACAATGCTGGCTGACTACTGCTGGACACTCCCCAGAGACGCTCCCGAACAGCTGTACAAGAGACAGGTGAAAAAATCGAAGAAGTAGTCTGAGACTTGTTTTTTTACAGGTATTAACTGAAGGCCTATTATATTTACTACTGACATGCATTTCATGATGTAAACATTAATTCTTGTAAATTACCAAAAAACTAGAGCCATCTTTGCGATTTCACTGTCATATTCGTGTTCAGCATATAAAAATTGATAAGAAAAGACTATTTTTATTTCAGTAACATGACTTTTGTAAAAATTTGTTGACCAGTGTTATATGTGATTGTGTGCCCCTGCAGCTTGATCTACATTGGCAGGACAAACCACAATGTCCATACAGTGTCCTGTGGAGTTGTCTTGAGAGAGGATTAGAGCAAAAAACAATTGTACAGCACTGGCATGAGAAAAACCATAAGATATCAGACTTCAAATTTCTGGTTATTAAAGTAGTTAGACGCAACTGGAGAAGGGGAGACATGGACAATATTCTCCTATGGTTGGAGCAGAGGTGCATTTTCCAAATGGATTCTTTATATCCCAGGGGTCTTAATCAAGATCTGGACTTTTCCGTTTTTTTATAACATGATACTCCTCTGTTTTGAGCCTCCTGGGTCTCCATAAGTTATTATTCGGGTATTGCCATATACCACATTCTACCCCCCCCCCCCCATGCTTTTTTGTGGTTGTTTTATTAATATAATATATACAGTATATTTTATTATTTATCATTCTTCATGTTTACCTTTTATTTTTAATTTAACTTTTTGTTTAGCTCATTTTTCTATTTGGCCCTGCCCCTGTCTTCTCCTGTCTCTCACCCCTTTTTCCCCCTTCCCCCCACCCGACCCCTTCCCCTTTCTTTCCTTCTCCCTTCCTTTTTTCCTCCCCCTCCCTCTTTCCTCCTTTTTTCCTGTCTTTTCTCCCTCCCTCTCTTCCCCCCTGCCTCCCTTCCTTCTCTCCCCCCGTCCCCCTTCGTTTCTACTTTAATTCTATTGAGCAATTTAGTTATTTAATATCTACTTTTTATCACTTTTTGTGTAGTGGTTTTTATACTTCCCTGGTTTTTTTAAATCCTGGTTGCCATTACCCTGTACCTTTTTTATCCCTTTTGCCACTACCTTGTACCATGTTTATCACTTCATATTTTTATTTTATTTTCAATTTCTCTTTTATCTCCTGTTTCTAGCCTCATATATTACCAATTCCACCCATTGTTTATTACTCTACACGTTTACCTTTTAGCCCCCATAATACTAGTTCCAGCCATTGGTTATCACTGCATACTTTTACTTTCATCTTTTGGATTAGTTCTTATATTACAGCTCTAGCTGTTTCTTTTATGCAATTCACCTTTCTCCAAATCGGACATCCCCTTTACTCTGGTTATGTCTTGTGGGTCCCCCTTTTATTTTAATTTTAGATGGATTCCTGAGTTGTTTTGTTTTTACTCCCTTTTCATCCCCTTTTTTATTCCTTGGTTTTCAAGTTTTACTATGTATATTTTATCCTCACATGTAGCTGCTTGTACTTGTGATGCTACGCAGCCCCTAATCCCCATGAGTTGCTATGGTAACCATCAATCATTTGATTTGGCACGCTATTTAGATTTAAAGATGGCCTCCGCATTTTCAGCCAGTTTTAATTTGTGGATCAGCTTTTTGCACAGCTGTTATACCTGCTACTCAGCTCATCATAATAGGTAATTGTTTTATTATATTGCAAGCCCTTCTGTTTTCCTGTACCCCTCCTGCTCCTTATTGATATATGCCTCCACCTCTTTCAGCTTATATTTTACCAGATCAGAAGTGTCTAGTACTACCACACATATTCTGTAGGGATACTCTTGTTTTGGATATTGCTACTTAGTTCTCTGTCCCTCTTTATATATGCCCAATATTTATGCTAAACACTTTTATGTCTTCTAAGCCAGCCCGATATTTCCAGCGGTTTACTGCTCTCTCCATCTCCACTATACGCCTCCTTTTCTGGCTATTGGGCTCTCCTAGCATTTCCCATCTTTTCGGAATATGGTGAGAGCAGGGACGTACAATGCCATTGTCAGTGTATACCCGTCTTCATACAAGGTAGCACTGTGTGCGGGCCGCATCTAGCTTGTCTATGTTGACGATTCTTTGCACGCGGCTGCGTCTATCTCCGCATGTGCGGAACTGGGTTCTATTTATGAACGATTCCATTTGGACGTGCCCACTACCCAGATGTGCACATTTTCGGAATTGGCCTCCATGTAATTACTATATATCTTGTCAAATGTTACGGTATTTGTAACAGTTATGCCCGGGATACTAACACCAGTTTGTTGAAGCAGCCAATTGTACCTCGCCCCTGTTTCATGTAAGTTTAAACGTAAATTTTATGTTAATTGTAAACCGCTTTGACTTAATGATAAAGCAGTATATCAAAAGGAGTTAAATAAATAAATATCTCTTCTCACTGCATGGAAGTTGAGGAAAACCAAGCAAAGGGAGATTTGTCTTTAAAAACACCAGCTTTTGCACCAACTTCTCTGCTAGCCATGAATGATGTCAACCCACATTATCCTCTGGCATGGAGATTATGAATTCATTGGACATGCTGACTGATGGACAGGATAGAAAATGCTGGGCAACCTTGGCCAGGTTTGGCCAGACTGTTGACTTGTATGGCCAGTATGTTAAGGAGTCTGTGACCATGTCATTGAAATTTATGCAGGGGTCTCATTTGTGGTACACTGGTCTCTGCCATTTATCCTGCAGCTAGGGTTTTTGTCAAAGATTTCCCTGTGCTAGAGTTCATGAGGGATTGGCGCATTATGGTGGGGGGAGGAGAAATGGTAGCTGAGAGGATGCTGCTCATGTTAAGCATTACTGCTTGCTGGCATGTCTACTTTTTTCCCTGCTGCAATATCACTGCCCCTATGCCTCTGGAGCTTCCTTTCCTCCACCTGAATCACTTGCTTCTCCCTCCATTATATCATTGTGTTGCACAGCAGAGCAATAGTTCCTTGCACTTGTGGGTCATACAACATAGCTAACATATAAGCATAAATGATCTGGAGGCACGGGAGGTGATCAGATATCAGGATGGCACAAAATTATCTAAAGCTGCTAAAATAGGTCTTTATTTATTTATTTATTTATATTCTCTTATATACCGCGCTATTCTGCAACAGTGCGGTTTACATTGAACAAACTGAAATTACATTGAACAGGGCATTATAACTTGGAGATAACTATTTTACAGGGAACATCTTTATCTTTTATCTTTATTTATCGCTTGAAGCAGATGAGGATTATGAGGATTTGTAGAATGATCTTGTGAGACTAGGAGACCGGATATCTCAATGGCAGATGAAATTCAATGTGGACAAGTGCAAAATGATGTGAAGTGGGAAAAACAACACTACAGATACAAAATTTTGTGTTCTGAGTTAGGAGTCACCACCCAAGAAAAAGATCTCAGAATCATCGAAAGTACAATGGTCTATCTCTGGCCTAGCTGCCAGCCCTCCAGGAGGGCTAGCTGCTAAAATATGGGTCTAACTATGGCTATCATTTGGGTGTGCAGCACAGCACAGCACAGCTCACTAGTACCCTCCTTCTGGTGCACCCTTCCTTTACCTACAGCCTCATCCACCTGCCATCAGTGTGCCATCAAGTAGATATAAGCATGAGTAGTGTTCAGATTAGTTTAGGTGTTGCAAGTAAAATACATGTCTTCAGCTGGACATGCAAGCGATTATACAGGCAGGGAATTATCTGCTTACAAAAACTGTCCTACAGGGCACTTGGTAATTGAGAGCTAAGAGATGCAGCAACCTTTTTATGCTCAACATTCTCAACCAACTGCAGGGTCTGATTATCCAGGATAATCATTTCCCTGAGGCACTATATCACCATTTTCATATACCTACTGTCCTCCGACAATGCTGCCAAACACCATCCATCTCCTCCATGTTGACTTGTTCTGACGCATATTAAGGCTGTTGGCATGCTGGAACTCGGGGTACAAGGTAGGACTCTGCTTGGGAAATGGATTTCCTTTTTTCTGTTGCTTTCCTGCCACTGTTCTTTCCACTACTAGATTGAGTCCCCAGCCCGAGATCAATGCTCTCCTTTGAACTCCACTGGAAAGAGTGTTGCTTCTGTAAATGATGCTGCATGCCACTGTTGGTAAGATGGCCCATCAGCTTCCCTGTACTAACGATCTTCCTACAGTAATTTCATTCTGCATACCATGGATCCTCAAGCAATTTTAAATGCCTCCACACCTCTGGGTATTTACAAGAATTTCTTTCTACTTGCTTGGGGGGGGAGGGGAGGGAGACTGCTACTATTGCTACTGCTGGACCTGGGGCTGAAGGTGTAGGACAGGATAAAAGAGCAACAGCATTGGAAGGGTACCCCTAGCCTATCTGTGGCATGCTCATGACTCTGGTAGTGTTAGTATCACTTTCTACCGGCTTCCCTTTCAGTCACTAGTGCCCTCCTGCTACTGTTCTAGTCAGTTAGAATTCCATCTTCCAGTCTGCTGAAAGTCTTCTCCTTTCCTGATGCAAACTTGGAAACTAAACAAATATGTTTTCATGGCCTTTTGCCATGAGTGCAAAAAGGAATGCACATCCCTACCAGCTACTGGTCAATGTACATGGTTTAGGAATTTTGCAACATAAAAAACATGCTACCCTTAGAAAACATTTGAATCGGGCATTGAAAGTTTTCTTGTACCAACTGTCTATGGGAAAAGCAAATTCTTATTTTAGTAAGGTCCACAGCAGAACCTGATGTCAGGCAAAGGTAACAGACTGTGCTAAACGAGGGATCAACAAAATAGGAATACTTTAAATACAAATACAGTTCATAGCAAAAAATCTAAAACACAGTACCAATTATCTAAAATATCCAGCTTCTCTTATATACTTTACTTATGATATACTTCCAGTCTCAGGCAATAAAGCAGTCAGAGAAGAGCCAGTGTCCTGTGGTTCACATATTACAATGAATTCCTGATCTATGCTTTTAGAACGTAATCACATCATGGGCTGATCTCATTAGCAGCCATATGCTTTTGATTGTTACCCTGATTTTTAATGAATCATAAGCCAGAAGTATGCTTTCCACAAATGTCTCTGTGGAAGAGCTGCTTAATACATTAAATTCAAGTGTTCCTAATATGGAGCTTCATTTGGCAGTCACGTTAACTCCACGGTCTCCTGCTCCCTGCTCACCTGCTCCAAGCAGCCCACCTTGTTGTGGAAGAGGCGAGACAAGCTTCCCTTGTGGGAATTCTTGCTCTGAACGGATTTGTCCTTCTTGTGGCACTTCTTCTGCTTGCAGATGTCTTGTATGTCCCAGACTCTGAGTGTGCCATCATGGGAAGCAGTATACAGCAGTTCATTGTAAATCTGGAACAATTACACCATTGTTACTTTTCCACTTCAGGGTCACGTAATGCAGTGGGTTTTCCTTTTCGAAAATGACAAATTTTACCAGGACTCTAAGATACCTTCTAAAATGATGATCTGAAACTTAGATAATCGGTGAGATGTTTGAGAACGTTTCCTGCCTAAACTCTAGGATTTTTGGTCCAAAGCATCTCTCCTAAACTATTACTTTTCCCAGTCAAGTGCCCTTGCCTTGGATGCCTATAGCAAAAGTATTGCGCTCCTCCTTTCTATTTATCTTCCACTGCTCACCCTTTCCAGAGCTACTATATAGCAACTCATGTCAAAACAGGGGGAAATAGCAATAGGAACAAAAGAGGCATACTTCACTGATTTGAGAAATACATCACATAAGTAGGCAAGGCTTACAACTGTCATGACAGTGTACCAGTTTTAATAACTTGGCTTTATTTTTTCATTAAGCTTTCTAAAACTTTATTTTGGAAAATAGTCAAATTAAACAAAAACGGGGGCTTTAGAGAGAGTAGCCGAACCTATCGCTATAGCAGCCTTTGGCTTAGAACATTGCTTACTATACTGACAAAGAATGCCCAACGCTACATTCTCCAGGAACAGTCTCTGGCGGGCTGATATGCAGCACTTCTCTCATTCCCTGGCCTTTGATCCTCGACTCTAGTAGCAATAGCTAGGGATTTACCTGAATGCAGTTGATAATGAACGTATGTCCACGGAAGATTCGCTGCAGAAGTCCAGATTTGGTACTGAAAGCTCTGACACAGGCATCACCACTTCCTGTAAACACTGTAAAGAGAAAACAATGATTTGACTGAGGTCTCATAAGTAGCAGACTTAAGTTGTGACTTGAGAGACCAGTCCATGTCTCCCCGTTGCCGTTTCCTTAGCATACCTCTGTCCTGATTCTTTAACAGGGAGAGACAATAAATTCAAGAGAACCTGATTTACTGGGAATTCCTACTTAATGTTCAAGTATTTTATGCATTCTGGGAATGAACGTATATCTTTTTCTGTACAATCTGTGCAGCATGTATGTATTCACTGTTATCCAAGATGAAATTGTCAGCATATAAAATATTAATTTAAGTAGCAGCATTTCTTCTTTTGCTTTATGTTTATCAGGTAATTTAGATTTTTGTAAAAGAAGGGGACTAACAGCAGTGAACAGAGCTCAGCAGAATGTGGCCAAATGCCACAACAGTGTCCCCAGAAAACCTCTGTTCATCTCCATTATGACTTGAAATACCACAAGCATTTAATTGGAATGACTGAAATGTAAGTCATTACATTCTAAAATGCGCAATCAGCTAAACATGATAAAGAGTACATGAAAAAAGTGGTTCCAAAGACTATTGTATTACTGGAAACACAAGTCGCCTGAGCTACATTAAGAATGACAGAGGGAGTTCAGGACACCACTGCCCCAAGATTCACAATCTGAGGTCCAGTCCAAAGGCTAAGCCAGATGCTTCTGGTAAAGTATGACCTGGGGTGCCAGGAAACCCTGATACTGCGGTTACCACTGCTTCTCTAAAGTTAAGGTAGGAGAGGAAAGAAGATCTAAACTACTACTACTATCTAACAATTGTATAACTCTGATAGGCATATGCAGCACTATACACAAACACATACGAGTCGGCTCCTGCCCAACAAAGCTTGCAGTCTATTCAAGACAGACAACATGGGACTAGGGTAATTCTTAAGGGAAATTATTATACACATGGGTGTTAAACAGGAGAATGAGCTGATCAGGATCCAAAAGTAGCCTTGAAGATGTGGGGTTTTAGCCTGGATTTCAATAAGACCAGAGATGCAGCCTGACATACTGACTACTACTACTACTACTGAGCATTTATATAGTGCTACAAGTCATACGCAGCGCTGCACAGACATGTACGAGACAGTCCCTGCTCATCAGAGCGCTTACAATCTAGTCAAGGCAAACACGACTCAGATCAGACTCCATCTCTGGCCCTATTCAGACCGCACCTTGAATATTCTGTGCAATGCTGGTTGCCACATCTTAAAAAGGGATCTAGCATGATATCCACATCCAATACAGCAGCTTTTATAACTGAAATCTCCTCCTCATTCTTCTTAATACTAGAAGCATTCACTTGAACTTGTGAGGACAGATTATGGAACTGAGCCAACAAAGATTCACCCAGTTTGGAAATGGCACTTTAAATAGACTCCAAGGTGAAAACAGCTGGTCATTCCAGAGAAGAAGTAGTAATAGTAAAGGGGGTCACACTCACTTTAGTCCCAGAGGTGGATTCTAAAGAATTGGTCAGGTACGCTGTAGCTAGTAAAACAATGGCTCCTCCTGCCAAGTCTTTGCCATTCGCCCCTAGGCATGCCATTGCCAGCTGATTGCTGTTCCTGCAATAGCCGACCCATCACTGCAGCCATTCCGGAGGTCTTCTCTCCTGCAGCTGCCGTTCCTTCGCTCGTCCGAGAAGAAGAGCCCTGGAATCTAACCGGCGAAGAAACTGGCCAGCTGTCTTGGGGGAATGCTATTTTGGAGGGTACAGCACGGTATCAAGGCCCAAATAAGACACATAGTCCTCTGACTCCAGTGCCGGAACAGCTAGGCAGACCCCAGAAGAAGCAGGCTCAGGCACTGGCTCAGGATTCAAGAGAAAAAAGACATGGATATGATCTATCAGGTGTGTCACAACCAGGGTTGGCGTTAGTCATGGTCGGACATATTGCCCAGACATGACTTGGCTCTACCACAAGCCCTATGCCAGCATAGCTATCTATCTCCCTCCAGTTTCCAGCACATTTCCTCAGCTGCAGCTGCTCCGAAAGGGCTTACAAGCATGGTGGCAGAAAGATCACGACAGCAGCCCCAGTGGCAGAAAGATCGTGGCAGCCCTAGCAGCAGACAGATCATGGCATTGTGTGGCAGCCTTAGCAGCAAAAAGATTGCAGCATCGCACAGCAGTCCCGGCAGCAGAGAGATCGCAGCATAACGCAGCAGTCCCGGCTTTCTTTTTCTGAGTTAGTGGCAGCAACCGGTGCTGCCTGTAGCATTCACATCTGATGTACGGGGCCATTGAACTCTGCACTGCAAGTGAATGCTCAGACAGAGTCAGCTGCTGCCGCTGACTCAGAATAAGATGAAGCTGGGGATGGTGGCTATGTGATCTTATTGTTACATGGGGAGAGGGCACACAGAGAAAGAGAAAGAGAGAGATTTTGGGTAATGAGAGAGAGAGAAGGGAATATTGGACTGGGGTTGTGGGGAATAGAATGAGAGAGAAAGTTGCTGGGCTGGGAGGGAAAAACAGGAGAGATGTCGGACCACTGGAAGGGGAGGGAAAGAGAAGGAAAGGGCTGGGAAAGTGGAAGAATTAGAGGGAGATGCTGACTTGGGGTAAAAGGGGAAGAGTGAGTGGATCGGGAGATGCTGAATTGGGGTGAGGACAGAAAGAGTTGGAAGATGGTGAGCATGGTGGAACTATCTGGGCGAGATCATGGGAGGATGGCAGAGGGATGAGTGAGAGGAGGATGGCGCGTATAGAGGGTGGAAGATAAAAGGGAATAAGAAGTCTTGGAAAGAGTGAGATGGGAATGGAAGAGCTGGGAAGATGGACTAGGCCAGAGGTAAGAGGAGTTAGAAAGTTGATAGGTTTGTGAAAAATCAAAAGGGAATTGAGATGGGAGGGTGAAATTTGGATGGAAGGCGAGTGAGTAATGAAAGAAATGGAGGAAAGAGCAAAAAAGAAAAGATCAATATGTCAGAGACGGATGTAGGGAGAGAATGGAAAAAGACAGGAGGAGAGAGAAGAAAGGACAAAAGGACAACAGACACTGGAAAGAGAGATAGCAGAAGACAGATGAGGAAAGCAAGAGAGAGACTGGGACAATTGTGACTCAAAAATAAAATGCCCAAACAACAAAAGGTAGAAAAAGGTAATTTATTTTGACTTTATTAATTGGAATATGTTAACTTTGAGATATATGTATTGTTGATGTCTTTGTGCCTTGTTCAGTACAAGAGGAAATGAATTTCTAGTTATATTTCTCCACTATTGTGGTACATTCCAAGATTGGCTTCTTGGATATTTCCAGTTCAATTACTATGTTCATACTTCTGAACCATGATCCTTTGTTCTGTATTTGGTGACGGCCTGTCTGTGTTTTGCATGTGTGGCCGAGCTGTGGTATTCTGTTTGTGTAGCTTCTGTATAGTAGTCCCACTTGTTCTCTTTTCCCAGTTGGAGATGTAGTGGCGTTCTATGAGATGTATTGGTTTAATATTTGCAGTACTGCCTTATGATAGGTAGGATTTGATGCTGCGCGAGTCCTCTTAGTGCTGTAATGGTATGGTGGATTCTACATCAGCAGGGTTTTATAGTACTTCCTAATGTACCTGGCAGATGGCACTGGAGGATAGTAACATAGAAACATAAGAACTACCATACTGGGTCAGTCCAAGGTCCATCAAGCCCAGTATCCCGTTTCCAACAGTGGCTAATCTAGGGCACAAGTACCTGGTTGCCTCTTTCTCCATACTGGACTTGCAAATGGTATTCAGAAACTCATGCACTCATTAAGGGGCAAGTTTACTAAAGGCTAACACGCATTAACAAACATTAATGCAGGCTACGTGCAGCAGCAGCACCTATTTATTTCTATGGGCTCAGTGGCACTTACTGCATGCTAATGTTTAGTAAACATGCTCCTTAATCATTGTTGGGGCAAAAATAGAGGCTTCTGAATGGCTTCTTGGAAGCTGCCTAGACTTTTAGATAGGCGGCACGTACATTTTAAAATAAATTAAATTTGTGCAAATGAGACCCTGCAAGGAGTCTCTGCACATTGCTCCGCATCATCCTCAGGCTACTCCTGCAGTGTGATAATTCTGCTCCAAGTTCACCTCCAAACGGAGGGCATTTTACCAGTAGGGAGCACGTCCTAATAATAAGGCCGATTGCAGAAAGTCAGCGTTAGAGTCATATGTAGTTTTCTAGCACGACTATACCGCAAAAGCCGTGTGTTGGTATGCCATAAGCAAAACGTATGCAGATGAGATATGTGCAAAACCTCTGCCCTAAATGTGCAGCAAGCGACAGATGCATGCACAGAAAGTTTATGTGCTAGCAGGGACACATCTGTAGCAAAAACTAAAAGAAACAATTTTCGGCGCAGAGTAATAGTTGTTTACCTGCATGGCAGTGGAGAAAGTTGTGCGTTTTACTTTAGTGCCCAAAACGATGGTTTTGGAAGGGTACCTATACATTTTGTAGGCACAGTAAGGAATAGGTGACCGCAAAGCCACCAGCAGGTAAATCACACCAGAAAACATTTCTGTTCTCCTACACACCAGTCTGATTTCTTCTACACGTGCTGAAGTTTGACACGACAAAGTTTCCTTCTACATGCACCAAAGTTTTACTGGACCTTCAATCAAGCATTCGAACAATGGCACTACTAAACTCTGCGTTCAGCCTTTCAGTCCTCTGCACACTTCTTTGCATCTGGGTGGAATAGCTAATAACCTCATTATCATGTCATTTGAATACATTGTAATAGGTGGCATGCTACTATCTGCGTATCCATTTCCACACAGGTAATGCTTACGCCAATCCCTTCTCTGCACAGTGGCAAGGTCGTATGTATGTGCAGATGTCACGCTATGCGCAAATGGTGAGCTAACATTTCTGCATCGGCCCCACTGTCTGTTCTCCGACAGAGATCAGTCTTACCTCCTTTTTAGGGAGGATAATTAGGCAGAGGTCTGCCTGTGACCATGTGAAGAAATTGGAACATATTTTTGATGTATGAATAAAGATATGTTTTAAAATATTGCAAGGTATCAGCTCAAAATAACAGTTCAAAATAAGTTATTCAATGAACTGGCAACCAATGCAATTTTAACAACAAAGGGTAGTTATATAAAAACAAAAAAGGAATATCTATCTATCTAACATTTATATAGCGCTTCAAATGTACGAAGCGCTGTACATACATGAAGAAGAGACAGTCCCTGCTCATCAGAGCTCACAATCTATTCAAGAAGATCACAAAATACAAATACAATCAAGTAAGATAAAGTATACAATAACAAGAAGAGCAAAAACAAGAATCAAGAACAGAAAGCAATAGAGAAGAGATGGGTTTTCAATCTGGACTTGAAGAGGTCCAGAGAGGGCGCTTTGCGCACAGACAGAAGTAGATTGTTCCAGGCAAAGGGTGCAGCCAGATGAAAGGAGCGAAGTCTAGAATTAGCAGTACGAGTGGAGGGCATAGATAGACGAAGGATGTTTGAAGAGCGAAGAACGCGAGAGGGGATGTAAGGAGAGATAACAGATGATAGGTAGTGGGGGTCTGAAGAGTGAATGCATTTATAGGTCAAGAGGAGGAGTTTGAATTGGATCCAGAAGCGGATGGGAAGCCAATGAAGGGACTTGAGAAGAGGAGTGATATGGGAAAAGCAATGCTGACGGAAAATTAATCGAGCAGCAGAATGTTGAATAGATTGAAGGGGAAAGAGATGGTTTGCGGGAAGGCCAGCAAGGAGAATATTGCAGTAATCAAGATGGGAGGTGATTAAGGAGTGGACAATCATTTTAGTAGCGTCATCAGAAAGGAAGGGGCGAATTTTGTTGATGTTATAAAGGAAGAAACACAATTAGTGTGTAGTCTATGTCTCTTTAAACGGTTGACTCAGGCAAAACTTATCAAATGCCGTTTAATGACTCACCCTGCAACATGAGGGCTTGCTATTATCACTTGATCATAAACTGATTAATGCTTTGCTCTCAGCACTAAGTCTCAGAGAAACCAGATTGCACTTTAACCAAGGGCTGATAGCCCATTAAGTGTGCTTATTTCACATCAATGACCCGTTGCCATGTTGAGCTTATTTTTTAGTTTAAAATTTTTTAAATTTTGAAAAAGTCAAAGTGCAGTATATTGCTTGATGAGAAGAAAGTCATCAGTTATTAAAAAAGAAAATTTAAAAAATTTTAAACTAAAAAATAAGCTCAACATGGCAACGGGTCATTGATGTGAAATAAGCACACTTAATGGGCTATCAGCCCTTGGTTAAAGTGCAATCTGGTTTCTCTGAGACTTAGTGCCGAGAGCAAAGCATTAATCAGTTTATGATCAAGTGATAATAGCAAGCCCTCATGTTGCAGGGTGAGTCATTAAACGGCATTTGATAAGTTTTGCATAAAGGAAGAAACGGCAAGTCTTAGCTACGAGTTGAATATGAGTGGAGAAAGAGAGAGGAGTCAAAGATAACACCCAGGTTACGGACCGAAGAGACAGGAAGGATTAAAGAGTTATCCACAGAGACTGAGAAAGGGGGTAGAGGAGGGGAGACATTGGGGAGAAAGATAAGGAGTTCAGTCTTAGCAATATTTAATTTCAAGCAGCGGTGAGACATCCAAGTAGCAATGTCTGAATGGCAAACAGTGATCTTGTCATGGATTGCTGGAGCGATATCAGGTGAAGAGAGGTAGATTTGAGAGTCATCAGCATAGAAATAAGATGATACTTTTTTATTGGACAATTTGACTAAAATATTTTTAAGTTAGTCCAATAAAAAGACATCACCTTATTTTCCTTTTTTGTTTTTATTTAACTACTAGTAAAGTGGACTAATGCAGCAACCACACTGCATTAACAAAAGGGAGCTCTAGCCCATCTTGTCCCCACCAGTTTGCAGCAATCAAAATAAGCACCAGTTACTGCGAGAACAACCTAGTGTAGTTTGCCTTTTGCCAGAAATGATCTAATTTGCCTCAGAAGTCTTCAAATGTTTTCTTGAAAACATATGACAGTAATGAGTCAATAATTACTCCTAAACTTGTTATCTCTCTCCACTGGCCTCACCGAAACGCTGTGTCCAGGGGGACTTATTCCACCTCTAAGGTGGACTAGGTCCCCTGTCTAGAAGGCCCCAGATGTACAGGGCCGACCTCTGAATCGGTCCTGTACGTCCAGGGTCACGGCCCACCTATGCCCCACCCTTGCTTCACCTCTAGAATGCCCTCTCCCGCCCCGTCTAGGCCTCTCCGTACAAACGCTCTGTTCGTCCCCACTGTTCACAGGACAGAATGACCCTCAATGGATCTATATAATTATTTCTTAGACTTGCATCCAATGAATTTCCTTTCACACTGCAGTTTAAAAATATTTTTCAAGGATGAGGGATAATCACAAGATTGCAAAAAGGCATTCACAAATTCTCTCAACCAACTAACCATATCTTTGGTAGCATGATGTAATAAATATGCTGGAAAAGAATCTAGCTCGCAAGAACCATGGCTCAACTTTGAGACCAACTTCTCAATCCCACCCATTATAAAAGATCTAGAAATCTCACTTTTCTCTTTAGTCACCAAACAGTCCCCATCTCTGCTTCATCATTTTTATTTAACATATTGTTAGTAATGTCGCCATTGCATATAAGCAGCAGTTGAGAATCATAGTACAGCACTAATTGAATATGATTTGCGTACATGTACAAGCTGATCCAAAACCCTTGGAATGTGTTGACAATGGTACCAGGAACACATTAAAAAGCAAATGGGCCAAAATGGATTCTTATGGCACCCCAATGGTCATAGGGAATGGATAAGAAAGTTCAATGTCATTCAACAAGTGGAAGGTTCAACATAGGACATATGATTAGAAATACTCAAGGACTGACTCTGTAATGCCTATAATGCTCAAGTCTGGCAAGAAAAAAAATTTGTGTTTGGGATCAAATGCCATGTTCATATTGAAAAGAAATAAAAGAACATTGCTGCCTTCCTCAAGATGCACACAAATCTTATTAATGATAGCCACTAATATGATGTCTCAGTGCTATGACCTGGTCTAAAGCCTGATTGCTTTGGATAGAATGAAAGCACTTTCCTGAGGCAGCAATAGAAGGGGCATCGCCAACAAGCTCAAGAGATCCACGTACCATAGTCTGTGCAGACAGTCTGGTACCAGCAGAATGACCAAGCTTGGCGAGACCGAATTCTATGCAAAAATCAGTTTGCCAAAGAACCATGGGGGAAGACAGAGGAGCCTCTTCTCGGGCTACTCCTGAAGGAGGGCATCCAAGCCCACTGCTCACAGATCCTTCCTGCGGCTGAAAGAGTTTTTCACCTTGGCATTTCCCTGTGTGGCCATCAAATTAAACACTAGCAGGCCTCAAATCCCACAATGACATCAAATGTATGACAGCTTTTCTCCCCCTTGCCAAGATGCACAATGTTCAGACTCAAGAAGATGGCCTGCACATTGTTGATGCCCACTCTGTGGGCTGCCAACAGAACCACCAGATGAACCTCCACCCAACGAAAGAGCTGGGCCACCATAGCACTGCTAGTGCCGCCTTTCTTCTTAGGGTTTGCCATTGACGTGGCATTGTTCAAGAACACTCTGACTCCTTTGCCCTCCAGGAGGAGCTGTAACCTCTATAGAGCCAGAAGAATCGCCATTGCCTCTAGTCTGTTGATCAACCAAGAGACTTCCTGAGGGTGCAGTGCCCTTGAACAAACTGCCTTAGATGATGCAACCCCCTGCTCAACAGGCTAGCATTAATGTTGACTACCACCCAATCCAGTGCATCCAGAGGCATCTTGTCCATCAGATGATGAGTTTATAGCCACCAAGTCAATTCCCCCTTGATCTTTACTTAAACCCAGATATTCAGCGCTAGATGTTATCTGGCATCTGGTGCTTAATATCTGGTTTCACTAGTCAACTTCTCGCTATTCGGTTAACAGTGATATTCAGCTGCTAACCAGATAGCAATATACGGTTAAAGATAGGACAGCTAACCTAATTTTAACTGGTTAAGCTATCCAGTTAGGGCTGAGTATCACACAAAATCATGACAAGTGAAAAGTCTTTGAAATAAACCTCTAGAGCAGGAGTAAATAGATTCAAAAGGCAATAAACTAAGCTAAAGTAGAAGCTGCGAAGACTTTCTTGAAGCTAGAGAGATTTAGAAGAAGAGGAATAATAGCTGCTGCTGCAAAGGCTGTCACTACATGCAGAAAGGTTGAACTGGATGTTGCTGTGGAAATGTTGTATCAAGAAAAGGAGGCAGTTGCCACTGAAGTGCAAGCCAAGGCCCTTAAGACAGCTGCAAACCAGGAAGGCGGGGAAAGCCTGATTAGCAAAATTGCCTCAGATCATCCTGCCCAACACACTAAAGACTGACACCAGTGCACACATGCAATCTGACACAGATGAGGACACACATGCTGAGGACATACAGCCTCTTTTTCAATAGACACCATGCCTGATGCATCTTACACCATGGACATTAAAATATCATTACAGTGATCCAAACGCTTGACCACACACATGGCTCATGCTGCAGGTGTCCACACCACACAAACTAATCATTCAGCGAATGCAAGCTCTTGGACTATCAGACACACCCCTCACCTGGTTCAAGTCATACTAAGAGATCGTCAACTACAAGTAAGATTAGGCCTCACAAAATCCACCCCATACACCCAATCCCAGGGAGTCCCACAAGGCTCCACTCTCTCTTCATTAATATTCAACATATTTCTCCAACCAACCTGTAGTGTCATAAAAGCATTCAACATCCTACACATCTACGCTGACGACGTAATGATTACACACCTATCAACACATCAAACCCGGATAACACACCCATAACAAACTGCTTCTCCTCGGTCAGCAAGTGGCTCAGAAGACACAATATGTCCATAAATTTCAAGAAGGGAGGGGAACAAACGAAGCAAGAGAATAGAGCAGGTTTGGACCAGACTGCTTTATTGAAGGTGGTCCCTACGCGTTTCGGCTTACGCCTTCTTCGGGGGTCATACAGCTACCATAGAATTGACAAACAGTGTTAAAATCAAAAAGGGGAAGTATACAATGATATTTAAAATAAATTTTAAAATAAATAAATAAATACATATACTACGTTGAAAAACAAATGTATAAATTTGATAATGTATAAATTATGACAAATATATATAAATAATATATATGTTTAAACTGATAATATATGCGTACAAATTTGTATATAAACTAAAAAGACAAACCAGAGGACAAGAAAGTACAATTAATAAAATTATTAAAATGATAAAAATAATAAAAATAATACGACTAAATTAAGTTAAATTAATCAAACGAGGGCCGAGACAGAGACAAAGAATTAAAATATGAATTAAAATATTAATTAAAAATAAAGAACATGATGCAACAAACTAAAATACTGCACAGGTATATATAATAAATAAGGGGGGGGAGGGGGGGTGGGGGTGGTATAATTTGACAAATTAGAGAAGTGACATACCAATGTTGTGTAAAATGGAGTGTCTCATAAAGACAGTTTGGTGAAGGCACTATATGTTGATAGCGCCGTATCTGATGAGCTTTGTATCCAGAAGACAATTAGGTTGTAGCACTATATAATAGCTATGAAAAGAAAAACTATGTGATCACATGCTTGGGCAAACAATAAATTAGAATACAAAATTAGAATAAAAAGTATATAGTAATTCAATAAATAAATAATAAGAAAAAAGAAGTAATAATCATAATAGATTCGAGATAAAAACAGAGCACATCAAAACATTATACATACAGGCATAAAGTGTAAATAGTAAAATATTAAATATTAAATGTAAATAATAAATATAAATTATAAACTATAAAATATTAGCCAATCTTTAGACACATGAGTACAGAGAGAATGGTAAAAAATGTGTGACAAATTCAAAAGACGCCATAAATGAGAGGCCATATAACCAGAACATTTATATATTATTGGAACAGAAAAGAAACAGCCAGACCTAGGATATTGAGCCACTGGTATACAGACAGTATAGAATAAATACTCCAATGCAGGAGAATTAGAAAGGATGTGCTTAATTACATTAGAAAACGTGAGAAGTCGAAAAACTCAAGATGAAGAGATTGAGGGATACTATTTGGTGAATATACTAATGGGATTGGATAAACAACATGTGATTATAATTTTGAATCGATCGTATATGATTTCAGTTAGTGTAATTATAAACCAAAAAAGGTGTGGAAATTAAAGGTCATATGTGCATTAATAACATAAAACTATATAAAGTGAACGATCGCTAAAATAGTTCTCACATGTTTATGTAGGAGCTTAACATAAGTGTTTAATAGCGATTAATATAATGCACTAAAAATAATAATAATAAAAAATTAAATAATAATAATAAAAATAAAAGTAATGTTGTGTTAAGAATCCAAAGCTATATATTGCTGAAGAAATATTTATTTCTACACACTTACCTCCGGTTTTTGATTTCGTTAGCTTCAGAAAACATGCGGCTCGAGTGCGGTCCTCTCACCTTTGAATCATTACAGCACATTTTTGAGAATACTATTCATTAGTGTTTGTTAGCATCTACATGCAGCTCTCTTCGTGTATGACCATCTTCGACGCCCGGTCATGTTCTGTGATACTCAGTTTTAATTAGTGCTGCCTCTCCGGTCCCCCATTACTTTTCAAACGTGATAATATACATATATATATATTTCTTTAGCAATATATAGCTTTGGATTCTTAACACAACATTACTTTTATTTTTATTTTTATTATTATTATTTAATTTTTTATTATTATTATCCAATCCCATTAGTATATTCACCAAATAGTATCCCTCAATCTCTTCATCTTGAGTTTTTCGACTTCTCACGTTTTCTAATGTAATTAAGCACATCCTTTCTAATTCTCCTGCATTGGAGTATTTATTCTATACTGTCTGTATACCAGTGGCTCAATATCCTAGGTCTGGCTGTTTCTTTTCTGTTCCAATAATATATAAATGTTCTGGTTATATGGCCTCTCATTTATGGCGTCTTTTGAATTTGTCACACATTTTTTACCATTCTCTCTGTACTCATGTGCCTAAAGATTGGTTAATATTTTATAGTTTATAATTTATATTTATTATTTACATTTAATATTTAATATTTTACTATTTACACTTTATGCCTGTATGTATAATGTTTTGATGTGCTCTGTTTTTATCTCGAATCTATTATGATTATTACTTCTTTTTTCTTATTATTTATTTATTTATTTATTGAATTACTATATACTTTTTATTCTAATTTTGTATTCTAATTTATTGTTTGCCCAAGCATGTGATCACATAGTTTTTCTTTTCATAGCTATTATATAGTGCTACAACCTAATTGTCTTCTGGATACAAAGCTCATCAGATACGGCGCTATCAACATATAGTGCCTTCACCAAACTGTCTTTATGAGACACTCAATTTTATACAACATTGGTATGTCACTTCTCTAATTTGTCAAATTATACCACCCCCACCCCCCACCCCTTATTTATTATATATACCTGTGCAGTATTTTAGTTTGTTGCATCATGTTCTTTATTTTTAATTAATATTTTAATTCATATTTTAATTCTTTGTCTCTGTCTCGGCCCTTGTTTGATTAATTTAACTTAATTTAGTCGTATTATTTATATTATTTTTATCATTTTAATAATTTTATTAATTGTACTTTCTTGTCCTCTGGTTTGTCTTTTTAGTTTATATACAAATTTGTACGCATATATTATCAGTTTAAACATATATATTATTTATATATATTTGTCATAATTTATACATTATCAAATTTATACATTTGTTTTTCAACGTAGTATATGTATTTATTTATTTATTTATTTTAAAATTTATTTTAAATATCATTGTATACTTCCCCTTTTTGATTTTAACACTGTTTGTCAATTCTATGGTAGCTGTATGTCCCCCAAAGAAGGCGTAAGCCGAAACGCGTAGGGACCACCTTCAATAAAGCAGTCTGGTCCAAACCTGCTCTATTCTCTTGCTTCGTTTGTTCCCCTCTTCATCTGCAAGAGTCACGCTCCTCTTTTGCACACATAAATTTCAAGAAGACAGAGGCCATATACATCACCAAAGACAATAATTTTAAACCACCAAGGGGTCTGTTTACTAAAAGGCCGGTGTTGTGCGGTCCGCGGTACCGAGCGGGTGCCGTATAAGGAGTGGGCGTTCCGTCGTGAAGAACAGAAGCTGTGATTGACAGATGCGCTAAGGTGCGCGGCGCCCGTGTGGTTAGTGCCCTGTGACATTACGGCGTTTGATCTGTGCACATAGATCACACTGCTCACGGTTTTTGGGCTTCCACTATTGTGCTGCACATTGCTGACGGAAACGGTTTCTTTTCCCGGCACAGCACCTCTAACGCGAGTGTTTCACTGGCGGTAAATTTCTTTGCAGATTCGGGCACGCTCCTGTGCGGCGAGTCTCTCCCCTCCCACATTCCGCCCACTGACCCCGTCTCTCCGCCCCTAGGGGGCCTTCCTCCGCCCTCATTTCGCCTTGGCACGCCTCTTTCGCACATTACCGCCCCGCAAATGTGCGCGTTGTCGGCGCACGCTTGCGGGACCCGTTAATGTGCCGCGCACTCGTACGGGGCGCTTAAGAGCACTTAAATACATCTTTTAGAGCGCTCATGTGCGCCCCGTACAAATGCGCCGTTTAGTAAACAGACCCCCAAGTTCCATAACTATCAATGGGACCCAAATCCAAGTGAAACATGATATACGATACCTTGGAGTCACACTGGATCAACACCTCACCTTCATAGGACACATATGGAACATTACAAGGAGCATCTACTTCAAACTAAAAACAATCAAGCACCTCAAACCTCTTCTAAGCAATCACAACTTTCACTCAGTCCTCCAAGCAATTATCTTTCCGCATTTCAACTACTGTAATATCATCTTCCAAGGTCTATCGAAAGCAACTATCTACCCACTCCAACTCGCACTCAACACTGCAGCATGAACCCTATTCAACTCACAAAAAAAGAACACATAACACCACTATTCAGACAACTTCACTGGCTACCAATACAGTATATAGCTCAAATTAATCTCTCACACCCCTCCCACACCACTCATGTCAATGTTTCCACTGCATGTTTTCACACTATAACACCCCCTCATGATTGTTTGATGTGCTAACCGCTTAGATTTAATGATAAAGCAGTATATTAAATCCGACTAAATAAAATAAACAAACAAATAAATAAATAGAACGCATAAAATATAAATCCATTCTCACAACCTTCAAGATTCTCAACAACTCATCCTCACCACACTTGCAATCCCTGCTTCAGGTCATACCTGATAACAGAAAACGATGAAATGGCTCACCAAACATGCTAAGCATACCAGCGCTATTCACGAAAACCACCTCTACCACTTCAAAGAGAGTCTTCTTACGGTATGCTCCACACTTATAAAACTCTATACCTGATAAGCTAAAGATCACAATGGACACATTAACCTTCAGAAAAACCCTAAAGAAACATATTCACAGACTGCTTCTCGGATGACATAACCTAACCAGCCACCAATCAACTATTCAATCCCCCCTGACCCCCCACCTTCCCAAGTTCACCCCTATACTTCACCCTGACCACCTTATGTTATTAATGATACTCTAGACTTACAAGCCTAAGCTAATGTTGACTATTACCTGATTTCCCTGTTCAATGTATAATGTTCTGTTGCAATGTAAACTGCCTTGATCGTATGATAAAGCAGTATAGAAAAACTGTTAAATAAATAAACACCAAGATGGTATTTAACCTTAGCCTCACATTCTGGTGCTTTATGGGGATTGGATGCACAACAAATCTGGGAAGTTGCCATCAGTAGCAGGAACATCAGACAAATACACCTTCCTCAATCTAAGTGCTCCTGATCAACCTCATCCCATGCCATCTTTTAAGGATGGCAAAGCAGACAATGAGTGGTGTGAAAAGCCTCACTATATATTCTACAAATGCCTCCTGACATTTAGACCAAAGTATTGGACAATTGGATCTAGCCAAGTATATGATTCACCGAGAGGTCATGAATACAGAATTCAGCAAGTTTAATGACTGCTGGAAATTACAGAGTGTGGAAAGCTGATTTCAAGGATGTCATTGCAGATCTAAGCCTTACCCTAAGGGAAGAGAAGTTTGACAGCGAGATGGCTTGATAGTGGATCTTCAAAATGCGTGAAAAGACTAAAATCTAGATGCATAAACAATTTGTGGGACTAGCTGAAACCTGAAGGCTCGAACAGTGTTATGGTAGACTAGAAGCAATTGAGAATTCGCTGTTTGAAAGGACTGAAAACTTTCCAAATATATTGAGCAACGACCATCACAAGCTACAAGAATTGTTAAGACTTCCTCCGGGAACTGGAGGCAGCGAAAGCTGATCCATACCTCCCAGGACTCCACTGCTTGGACCAGTCTCATGGCATAAGGAAATCAAACAATCCTAGCTTCTCACTTGATGTATCTGAAGTGGCCAAGACCAGTCACTTCCAAAGTGAAAGGCCAGCTAAGCAGCCCAGCAATATAAGGAAACCTATATCTGTGCACAAGACAGAAATGTCACCCACAACACCTATATCTTTTGACCTTCCTCCCACTCTACAGACAAGGTAAAAGATCCAGAGAGGCAGTACCCTTTGCACAAGAAATCTTGCCCTTTGAAGCAATGTTGTAAGTTTTGAGAAAAACCCTTGGCAGAATGCAAAGTATTGCTCAAAAAATACAGAATCTGCCATGAATGCTATTCTTCATCAAACAATCTTGCTAAAGACTAATGCAACCCAGGCCAGCACCTCCAGCACAACCACCTTCCTCACCTCCAGCCCCTGCCTTCAATAGTCCCACCCAAACTCTCCCCCCCTGTGTACAGCCGACCCCACCTGCAGACAATGAGGAACTGTTACCAGAGAGAATGTAAATATTGATGATATTAGCATGTAAACAATTCTGAGCAGCCCATAAAAGCCTGCTACAGCCAAAAATGTTTATAGTTACCCTGTTTAACCCTGTATAAAGGACCTGTTTACTGTAAGTCCAGTGAGGCCCTGCCTACACTGGACAAATGTGTTACTTGTAAACTGCACTGATCGCAAATAGCGCGGTATAAAAGAAACATAAATAAATAAACCAAATATATAGAGTGTAGCAGTGACCAAAATATCAATGTGCTACATCCATATGGTATGAAAACTAACGCCTGAGATGCTTCAACCCCTGAGATGAGTCAAAGCAGGGAGAACAATGAAGAAAAGCTATAGCATGGATTGATTATAACAAAGCTTTTGACAACATTCCACACTCTTGGATAATAAATTGCCGTGAAATGTATAAAATAAATCCTGGTTGGATAGAGTACATTTAGTTCACCATGACAATTTGGCAAATCACACTCTTTTTGAAATATGAAGATGGTTAGTACATCATTCCTAACATCAGGATCCAGCGAGGAATATTTCAGGGGGATTCCCTGTCGCCCCTTCTGCTTTGTGTGGGGCTTAATCCAATGAATCCTAAAGAAGGTAACAACCCAGAAGTAACATCTCATTTATTATTTGTAGACTATCTGAAGCTCTATAGTTCCAGCGACCAACTATCAGAGCAACTCCATGTAGTGAAAAGCTTTTCTCATGACATCAGGATGACCTTTGGCCTTGACAAATCTGCTAAGGCAACTTTTTTTTAAAGAGGAAAATTGAGCAAAACGGAAAACATCTCCCTGGCTTAGGGCTGTGACATCAAGGACCTTGAACAGGAAGGCATATATAAGTATCTTGGGGTAAAGAAAGTAAGGACACTCAAACAGAAATTACTGAGAGAAAAGATCAGTAAAGAATACTACAGGAGATTATAATCATTATTGAAAAATGCTTCAACATCACAGAATAAGATACAAGTCATCAATCAGCTGGCAATTCCTATAATCTCATACAGCTTTGGGGTAGTGGACTAGCCTCTCAAATATCTTGAAAAATTAGATGTGCAAACTAGAAAACTCCTCCATGCCCATGAAGTAATTTACAAGAATCAGTGTATGCCAAGACTGTACATCCCTAGAGCTGAAGGAGGGCTAGGTCTCGTAGAGATTGATTACATATAGAGAGTTACTATCCTAGGCCTCCAGGCCTAGCTAAATGCACCATCAGATCCAAATGCGCAAAAAGTGCTCAAGTAAATGTCCAGAATCTGTCTCCATCAGCAAACCTGGACAAGCATTCTGATGACTAGAAGGAATGAATGAGCATTAACAAGTATACAAGGGAGTAACAGAATTTGCAAAACAAATGAGCATCAACAAGTATACAAGGGAGTAACAGAATTTGCAAAACAAAAGAAAAAAAACTTTTCAAGGAATTAGATCAACAGATAAGGACAAATACAGTGGGAAATAAAGCGTTACTCCAGGAACCCTTTGTTGATCAAGAACAGAGACATGAATAGTTAAAGAGAGGTGAACTGAAACAGAAGGATGAGAGGCTGATAGCTGCAGCTCAGGGCAGCAGCTTATGGATGAGATAGTTTACAGAAAGCATTGAAAAAAATGGCAAAACAGATATGTTGCTTCTATGGGAAAGACCTTGGAAACAGTGACTCACCTCATAGCGGGCTATGAAGTTCTGATGGCAGAAACTTTCTATACAGAAAGGCACAATAAAATAGCACAACTCAACTATTGGAAATTAAGCATTACAACATCACTGTGCTGAAAAGCACTGGGATCATGACCCTGAAAAAATTACAGAGAATGAAGAGGTTATGGTCATCTGGGATATTCCCATTCCAACCAATAAAAAGCTGGTTGTGAGGAAGCCAGATATAGTGGTAAAGGAGAAAAACACCAGAATGGCATTGATTTATAGAGATGTCAGTCCCAAGCAACTACTCTCACATTGAGAGGGAGAAAATATTCAAGTATCAAGAAATGCACTCCGAGACCAAGAAAATGTGGCAGAAAGATACTGAGTTATATGTAAAATTTTCCAAAACCATGGAATCTTTTACCAAATTTATGCAGATGACATCATGTTCTTCTCACCGTTCAAAATATCAAACCCCAACTTCTCGAATATAACCAAATGCCTGACAAATATAAGAACTTGGCTCACTCATCACAACCTATTAATCAACCAATCCAAATCTGAAGCTCTCCAAATATTCACCAACACCTCCTACTCCCTTCCATCATCACTTACCCTCGGCGACCTCATCCTCCCCATAAAAAAATCATATTAAATATCTTGGTATTACTCTGGACCAGAACCTCACATTCCTAGAACACATAAGAAAAACTACAAACTCTCCGAAACCTCTGATCACTTTTAAACCCTGACTCCTTTCGTACTGTCTGCCAATCCCTCACTACACCTACCCTTGACTACCGCACCCTCATCTACCATGGTCTCCCTAAAAATAGCATACATCCACTCCAAATGGCACAGAACACAATTGCCCGCTTAATAACAAATAATCCTAGATGCACACACATAACCCCAATCCTCTATGATCTACATTGGCTCCCTATACTATCCAGATCTAAATTCAAAGTCATAACCCTTATTCATAAAGGTATTCACAATGAATCAGCTCCATGCCTCTTCTCGCTTATTTCCAACCTCAATAATACTAGATCACGTCACTCAAACACCAAAAACCTTCTAAAAATACCCTCACTAAGGAAAACCTGCAAGCAAACTACCTGTAGCAGGGCCTTCTCACTCTCTGCACCTTCTCTATGGAACACTCTTCCCCCGGAACTACAGAACTGTCCTGACCATTCTGAATTCAGAAAGAGACTTACAGTAACACCCACCTTTTCCAGGAACACTTCTCTGTACCACCTTAACTTCCCCTCTCTATAACCACTGCACCTTTTCTCCCTTCCTCCTTCTGCCCTTAAACACTCCTCTCTCAATGACTTCTCTCAAGCTACTGTAAATGTGTAAATAGGTACCTTATGGTACCATGTATTCTCATTTTCTAAAAGTTCATGTTAACTAAAGTTCTGTTCCATGTAATACAGCTGTGCCACGCTGTTACGTTTTGTTCTCTGTGAACCGTCTTGAATTGGTGAAAGACAGTATATAAAACCTGTTAAATAAATAAATTAAATAAATAAATTTCCCATCGTGTTGTGCGCCACAAGTCTAATTAAGAGGAACTTCCAAGCACACTTGATAAATTACCCACACATGTAACATCTTACGAACTCCAGAGGGAGGCTCTCTTTGGCAAGATACAAGTACTACGCCGAGCATTAGCAGTAAATTTGAGAGACTGAGATCATACTCCATGTATCCTGGCTTAGAAGTAAGGCTCATGATTGTCATGATATGCACAAAACTCACCAACAAAAAAAAAACAAAAAAACAGGTCACTTACACATAAATTATAGCTCTAACAATCAACTAAAGCAAATTATCAAGGTCAAACTTAATACTCCTGAACACTAAGCAACTTCATCAGTCTGCCTGAACAGCCACCTTAATTCAAAATATATGACTAACTTTTTCAAATTTTTTTTTAAATCTTTTTAAATGGAGAAAAAAGGCCTCAGTAGTTCTATCATATTCCCTCTATATGGCAAAAACATGTCTAAAGGGGATACGTTTGTTCACCATCACCAACCAGAAAAACTCTGATATAATTTTTATTATTAAATTTGGAGACCAAATCTTTATCAATTATATTTCAATAAAATAAGTAAACTACATCAAAATAAAGTGTTTCCACAAAAAAAAGAGTGAACACCATCAATTCATCACCACTCAATGGTACCAATTCTCCTGCAACAGAAAACTTAAATGGAGGGGGCAACAAATGGCCGCAAACAATTGCTCAAAAGTACTTAGCTTACAACAGTCAGCCCTTCAGGCAGAATGATCACCCACAGTCACCTCACAAAAATCTCTGCTTTGCCGTTCCTGGCTTCATCAGGGATGATTCATGCACAAAACTCACCCATTTGGAGAAAGTGCCCCGAAGAAAAGACTGTCAGTGCAAGTCCCAAATGACTATTCTGAGAATAATGTTGAGAGGGAGAAGATCTTCAAGTATCATACAGTCAGAGATCAAGAAAATGTGGCAGCAAGATATTGGTTATGTCCCCTCGTGTTGAGTACCACAGGCTTGAAAGTACACCTTAATAAATTTCCAAGTACACCTTGATAAATTACCCATATCATAGGCGTCAGAAAGGGGGGACCACAGGGGCCTTGGTCCCACCAAAACCTTGCTGCTGCGATCAGGGCTTCCCCTACTTCGACCTGTGAGGATCCAATCTTCTGCAGGCAGAAGTAGGGGAAGGCCGGTAATTGTGACCTGGCAAGCAGCAGTCTGCCCACAGGGATCCTATCCCCCTGCAGGCAGAAGAGCGCTGTGATCATGGCACAGATCCCTCCTGTCTGACCGCGGGAGAACAGATCCCTGCGGGCAGACTGGAGTGGAAGCCCTGATCACCGCCACATGGAGCTCAGCTAGCCCATGGGCGGAGTTTGGCCCCCCATTGGACGCAGCATTCCAGTGCCTCTGACCAATACATGTTACATCTGACTAACTCCAGAAGAAAGCTCTCTTTGACCCAATGCAAGTATTATTGGCAGTAAATTTGAGAGACTGAGATCATACTCCAAACACCCTGGCTTAGAAGTGAGGTTCCTGACTGTCATGGTAAGTGCAAAACTAACGCCTTTGGAGAAATTGCCTTGAAAAAAAAAAAGACGCCAACACCTGAGGTTACTCCCAAATGTATGCGGGGAGTTCCACAGTGGGAAAGATATGCCTGGCCATGGTGTATCCTGAAGGGCAAACTGAGACGTCAATAAAGATGTACCAGGTCACCATCAAGGTCTGAGCTCTATGACTTGTTGGCATACAGGAATATAACTCCTCCCACAAGCTCAAAAACTGCAGGAATTGTAAAGAAAATAGGATGAAGAGAGAATGGGAAGATGACACTAACTATGGATACTAGTGTCAGGTAGCATCGAACACATACCAGATAAGAAGTCACTTGGCACCATCCTCACTTGAAGCCAAGGCCCTTTAGACTCAGATGATCAAATCCAACTTCTACAGGGCAGAAATACGCTAGGGTTAGAGTTCACCAGCTGAGCAATGGCCCTTGTGACACCCCCTACACTCAACAACTTCACTTGGGATGGCTCTAATAAACAGCTGCCTACTGTATTCCACAGCAGAAACAAAAAAATCATATCTGGAACAGACTAGTATTGCTCTTTCAGATATGGTATTCAGGTCACAGACACTGTATGGTAAAAGATGCTCTGTACACCAGATTATTAGACATCCGATTTGCTCGCTCTGTTTTAAGCCTGATTTTGTTGACCCAGAAAACTAAATGAAGAGAAATACTGTGGCTTTAAACATTCCTCAGAGTCACCAGATGGTAAAATATCTTCCCTAAGTTAACAAAGTCACTTGTAAGGCAGGTTCTAAACACATGTCCCAGGGCATCTCCTCAACCACAGTCCCATGCCCTAATCTCTGAACTAATCTCTTCTCTCCCTCTGCACCAAAATATTTTCTTTTTTGTAGCCAATTTGTGCTGCATGCCAGGATAATAGTAGATTGCATTCTGGAACTATCAGGCTGGGGCAATCTCTTTTTCAAACACACACATTTCTTACCCTTTTTGCTTTCTGCCCCTCCAAGTAGATGCATTCCTCTGAATAAGTACTTAATTAAAATAAAGTGAACAATGAGATAGCAGCATGCAGAGAGGGGACTTACAGAATCCAGCATGGTATCTCAAAGTGCTAACGTTATGCTTGTGAGCCTTGTACGTCTGGACACAGTCTCCGGTATCTGTTACCCAGCACTTTACACTTCTGTCCGCACTCCCCGAGTACAAATGCCGACTCACCACCTGGAGGAGAAAGAGAAAAGTCACTTAGTGACATAGTGAATGATGGCAGATAAAGACCAGCATGATCCATCAAGTCTGTCCAGTAATTAAGTTATTCACATTTGCTTTGATTCCATCCTCTTGCATCCACCACCTTTTCCCATTCCCAATCACTACCACTGGAAGGTCTCTAGAGCAAGATCTTGGCAGTAAAACTAATTCTGATTGATTAATTACTGGGACTTGATATTCATATTTAAGGAACTGACATCTATTTATATATTTAACAGGGTTTTTTTTAAATACCACTTTATAATTTCAGCCAAAGCGATTTACCTTGTAACTTAAACTTGGCAATGTACGTTGCGTAGTGCCGCTGAATATCCTGGTGAGCAGCACTTAAGTGGTTTGCAAGTCTGCAAACCACCTAAATACTTTTAAATATCCCCCCTTTGTTTTACCAAATGAATTACACAGGTATACTAAAAAAATTTTTTTTAAACTGCCTCTAATGTTTCGCTTGATTTTTACGTTTTTTGGTGCGCTGAATCCAAATCTGGTAACCAATTTGCTCCATCACATACAGATTTTTTGCTACATTGGGTTAGCAGTTTGAGGTGAATGTTTCAGATTGAGTGCGATCGAGATAAAAGTTTCTTGGATGAATTCTTTATACTAATTGTTTAGTAGTTATTCAAATAAGAATAAAGAAAATTGTAACAAGGCAGCACATAAGAATAGAGTAATGTCAACAAAACACACTGTGATGGTAGCAAAATTGTCTGCACTTAAAACAGCCACATACATGTGCACAAACATTGAGCATATAAGAGCGAGGTTAGACACAAAGCAAAGCAAAGAAATGTGAAAAAAATGTTGTACAGGTATGTATGTAAGAATAGAAAACGCAAATACATGAAGACAAACACCCGATGGTGTGAAAATAAAATTCTAATAAATGAGATCCGACACTGTGGTAATAACTAGCAAATTTTTATTTCAAAGTTTAGTAAAAACACGATATTTGTCAACACAGTTTAGATTTTAAAGTCATTCTTGGGTCAATCAATCTCCTGGTGGGCCCGTTTCTTCTTCCCCCGAATGCTTCTCTTGGTGCGCTGCTTGGCGTATTTTTCATCTGGGGTTTCCCGCAGCAGCAACCAGCAGAAATCAGCCATCATAGTGGTGTTCCATCTTCCTTGGTACCTTCTCTCTGCGTCCTTGATGTCCTGGTGAAACCTTTCACCTTGTTCTTCACTGTACGCCCCCAAGTTTTCGGGAAAGTAGTTCACATGGGAGTGCAAGAAATGGACTTTCAGGCTCATGTTACAGCCTTGTTCTTTGAAGGCATTGAGCATCCTGGCAACAATATCCTTATAGTTCTCATCCCGCCTGTTCCCCAAGAATTTGAGAACAACATCCTTGAAGGAATCCCAGGCTTCTTTTTCCTTCTCAGACATCGTTTCAGCGAATGCTCCATCTGAAATGAGTTTCCTTATATCAGGGCCAACAAACACTCCTTCCTTTAGCTTTGCTTCAGAAAGTCGGGGGAACTTTGAGCAAAGGTACCGAAAGCACTCACCATCTTTTGGAAGGGACTTGATGAATTGCTTAATGAGACCCAACTTAATGTGGAGAGGTGGTAATAGAATTTTATCACGAGGTACCAAGCTCTCATGAAGAACATTTTTCTCACCGGGTCTCAAATACTCCCGAATTGGCCAGTCTTTTTTCCCCCAGTGTAGGTCGCGGGCCCGGCTATCCCACAAGCAAAGGAAGCAGGGATATTTGGTGAAACCGGATTGCTGCCCTAATAGCATGGATAGAATTTTAAAGTCTCCACAAATCATCCACTTATGCTCATCATAACGAATCTTCTGAAGAATCAGGGCCAAATTCTCGTATTTTTCTTGGAGAATAACAGAGTGAGCAATAGGAACTGAAGCGAATGTGTTGCCATTATGAAGAAGAACACCTTCTATGCTGTCTTTTGACGAATCAATGAACAGCCGCCATTCAGCAGGATCATACTTGAGTTTAAACTTTTCCATCACTCCGTATATATCGTTGCGAAATACCAAATCTTCCTCTTTGCTGAAATACTTCAAAAATTGTGTCTCGCGGTTGCGGTACCAATAAAAAGTTGTTCCTGGTGACAATAGATTTTTCTGTTTAAGCCGAGAACCTAGCAGTTGGGCAGCATCTTTTGGGAGTCCTAAATCCCGGACTAAATCATTCAATGCAGCTTGAGAGAAAAGTTCAGGTTTCGGATCTGGTTCAGTTTCAAACTCGGAAGTACTGGACTCATCGGGAAAAGCCATCTGATGAGTCTCATGATGATCAGAACCGTCCACACAAATATGATCCAAAGATTTTGGTGGTTCAGGCACAGGTATTCGTTGCTATGAGGCATAGGCCTAATTGCTGAGGGAAGGTTGGGATAACTTATTACGTTCTTATTTTTTAAGTTGTATCCCTTCACAATGCAAGAGCAAAAATAGCAGTCACTGCTGTGGTCTCTTTGTTCACGCCACATCATAGGTATTCCGAAACGAAATGCTTGTTTTTTACCTTTCATCCATAAGCGTAGATCTTCCTCACATGTCTTGCACACTTTGTGAGGAGCCCACGGTTTGTCTTGATCGCCTAACTTCAAACCGAAATAGGCGAAATATATTTTTTTAATAAATGCAGAAATGTTCCTCTGCCGCTTTTTCACGGTATATTCCCCACAAATAAAACAAAAACTGTCCGGAGAGTTGACGCAACCTCTGGCTCTGTGAGCCATCACAAATCCACAGCACTGCAAACTACAACTGTAGTGAACCACTTTGGAATAAAGCTGGATTATGACTGAGCAAACAAAAGGTAATAATGAACTTGCAAGAAACTGAAATTTGACAGGAACGTTCATGTCGCAACCACCGTGTTTGAGCGAGCGAACGAGGCGAGGCGAACAGGAAAGAACATGCGCCAGCGCGAGTACTGGATTTAGCCCCCCGCCTCCCAATTGTCCTGTTAATGTATAAAATGAATACAAAACACTCTAAAATATCATGAGGGAGTGTTTCTAGTTAGTTAACCATTACAACCTCTATTTTGGGCCAAGAAAATAAACTGCAGTCGGCTAAAAAGAAATTATGTGAACATTCCTTATATGGGTAAGAAATCTAATTTTGCAAGAAAACATGACATGATGGAACATTTTGGCTATTTTTCCTGGATTCAGCACCCCAAAATCTATAGGAATCAGTTGCAAAACTGGAGTCAGTTTTTTGGTAGTGTACCTGTGTTATTTAATCCAGTTTTCTTTCAATGGTTCTCAATCCGCTTATCAGGATACTCACAATGAATGTGCATGACAGATTAACATACAGTGGAGACAGTGCATGCAAATCTCTCTCCGGCTATTCATTATGGATATCCTGAAAATCAGACTAGCTGGGTAGGTCTGAGTACTTAGTTGAAAAGGTGAAATTAGGCCTTACCTGCTAATTATCTTTCCTTGAATCCCCCCAGTTCAGTCCAGACGCATTGGTTGTGCCCTCCCCAACCAGCAGGTGGAGACTGAGCATGACAGTTTTATGATGCCATTCTATAAGGGCTCTCTGCATCAGAAGATTGCCAGTAATGCCTAAAAAAGCAGAATGTCAGCCTTTCAGACAACAGTTTGTGTGTTTCCTTTATCTTTCTATTTGTTTTTTTTTTATTTGAACCTGGAAGGACTGCAACATGAAAGCTCCTACCACTAGATGGAGAGTCCCTCCCCCTCCCCCATTGCATCTGGAAAGTACGAGCACACCCGAGATCCTTGCCACTACCATGCCTACTCACACCAATGGATCCCGGACACACTTTCCAAACGGGCATAAACTAAGCGCATTCTGGATTGGTCTGGAGGGATTCAAGGAAAGATAATTAGCAGGTAAGGCCTAATTTCACTTTACAAATCATCTTTCCAATCCAGTCCAGACGCATGGGACAGACCACAGTAGTACCTCCTAGGGGGTGGGACCCATGAGGCCTGCTTGCAGCACTGTGGTCCCGAACTATGCTCGAAGATCAAGATGATAATGTTTGAGAAAGGTGCAAGGACACCTAGGTGGCTGCTCTACAGATCCCTCCTTGCGGGATAAGACTCACCTCCACCTAGGAGGCTGCCTGTGCCCTTGTTGAGTGAGCTCATAGCCCCAAGGGAAGGGACTGCACCTCAGCAGGTAGGCAGTGGTAATGGCCTCCTTAGGCCACCGGGCAATGGATGCCTTCACTACTATTCACCGTGGCATGCCCTCCCAAACAGCCCAAAGAGTTTCGCCAAGCAGCGGAAGGGCTCCGTCCTCATCAAGAACATCCACAATGCCCTCTTCATGTTGAGCAAGTGCAAGCTGGAATCCGCTCCCTCGAGATCCTTAGCTCCAAGGACCGGGAGTGCGACAGGTTGGTTAAGATGAAACACAGTCACTACTTTTGGATGGAAAGATGGCACCATCCACATCACCACAAGGAGGTGGAGCGTTTCTTTGCCCTCAGGAGGGTAGCTGCCGCTGTTCAAGATCGAAGCCATAAGCGAGAATCGATCCACCTGGGGCATCCACAGAGGGCCCTGGCATAACAACAGATATGGACGTACTGGCAGTCACCAGGGTACTGCTGTCGTAAGACATAGAAGGTCCACATATCATGGCTTCGGCAGCCAATCTGTCACTATGAGAACCACCAGATGGCGGTGTCTTTCTATTCAGTGAGTCACCCAGCCTATCAGAGGCCAGGGAGGGAACACATAAAGCAGGCCCCCTTGTGGCCACAGCTGCCCTAGAGTGTCGAGCCCCTCTGACATACGCTCACATCATCTGCTGTAAAAACAGCTCGCCTTGGCGTTGGCTGCTGATGCCATCAAGTCCATCACCGGTTACCTCCAATGCCATGTGAGACCCCTGAAAAGAGACTCATAGAGGGACCATTCCATCGGGTCCATCAGATGGCAGTTCAGGTGCACAGATGGAGTTCTGCCCACTGTAGCAGCAGAGCTGCCTCCTCCATCAGGTTCCTGCTGGCCATGGCGGTGCTGGGTGAAAAGACTCACACTGCTGTTTCTGCAACAACAGCAGAAAGTGTTTTAGTGCTAGAAACACCACCTTCAGTTCCAACCGATTTATCGGTCCTGATGGTTCTCTCTCAGACCAGTAACCCTGGGCCAGTTGAGAGAAGCAATGCACCCCCAAGTTGGAAAGGCTGGCATCAGTGTTAACTGTGAACCAAGTTAGAGGTTCCAACAGCATCCCTACCGTCAACATCGGGAACGAACATCACCAGCGCAGGCTAAGCCTGATCTCCCCTGGACACGGCAACAACGGAACCTGCTGCAGGGACCACTGGGACAAAGGGAGTGCTGGAGTGCTCTCATGTGAGCCCGTGCCCATGGTACCAGGCCATTGATCACCGCCATGGTGCCTAGTAGCTGGAGGTAGTGCCAGGTTGTGGGACGTGATATCCAGAGAAAAGGTTAGACCTGCTCTCAGACCTTTTCTGCTCTTTCCGGAGGCAACAGCACCCGTCCCGGCTTGCGTATCAAGCAGAGCTCCTAAGTTAGTCAGGGATGGAAGTGGCTCTTCTTGAAATTCACCAACCAGTGTAGACTTTGCTGGAACAAGACCACTCTCCTGATTGCGGTCTTGCGTTCCTCAAAAGACTTTGCCCGGATCAACTAATTGTCTGGGTATAGGTGGACTAATAGCCCTTCGCATTGCAAGGAGGCCGCCACCACGACCATGACCTTTGTGAACATTCTGGGCATGGTAGTGAGATCAAAGGGAAGCGCAAAACAGAAAATGGTCCATGGGCACAGCAAAACGGAGGCTGTTGTAGCCAAAAAGCATCTTTCAGGAAATGGAAAAAGGAGCCAAATGACAAAACTGGGAAACAACATAAACACTGGCAAGTTAGATGCAAGGCATTAAAATAAGACAGTCAAAGAGGATTTGAAAAAAAGCTTGCTATAGAAGCAAAAATGCATACTAAAGTTTTCAAGTATATCTGTAGCAAAAAACCTATGAGCTAATCAGATAATAGAGGGGTAAAAAGGGGCACTAAGGGTGGACAAGGCCATCGTGAAGATGTTGAATAAATTATTTGCTTCAGTTTTCACTGAAGAAGATATAGGGAGACTAACCATGCCTGAAATGCTATTTAAAATTGATATATCGGAAGAATTGAAAGAAATAGCAATAAACAGGGAAGATGTATTAAAACTATTTAATAAACTGAAAAGTTTATCACTTGAACCGAATGGTATGCATCAGAAGGTGTTGAACAAACTGAAATATGAAATTACTAATAATAGGTCTGCAATCTGTGAACTATCATTAAAATCAGCTGCAGTACTTAAAGACTGGAAAATGGCCAGTGTAATGCCAATTTTTAAAAAGTCATGGTTTAATGGGAGACAGCCAACATAGATTTAGCCAAGGAAAGTCTTGTCTTACTAATCTGTTATGTTTTTTTGAAGGGGTGAATAAATAGCTAGACAAAGGTGAGCCAGTTGATATAGCGTATCTGGATTTTCAGAACTCATTTGACAAGGTCCCTCATGAGAAACTCTTGGTGAAATTAAAAAGTCATGGGATAGGAAGCAGGAACTGGTTAAGAGACAGAAAGCAGAGAGCAGGACTAAATGGCCAATTTTCTCAATGGAGAAAGATGAATAGTGGAGTACCCCATGGATCTGTGCTGTGCCCGCTGCTTTTTTAAATATTTATAAATGACCTAGAAATGGAAAAAACGAATGAGAAGATCAAATTTGCAGATGACACAAAATTATTCAAAGTTATTAAAAATACAAGAGGATTGTGAAAAATTGCAAGAGGACCTTGTGTCACCCTCACGGTGGCCAGCCCAACGCCTAGGGCGCTGAGACTTGGTCTGCCTGTGGTGTTCCTGCCTCAGAGAGCTTGGGCTTGCTTTAACTTTGCAAGGCCTTCTGGGAATGTAAGTCCCTTTACCCTTTGAGCACAGATGAGTTGCAGTCGAGTGGTTTCAGGCAATGACAAGAATTTATTTTCCCCTTCCCAGCGGATTAAATGCAAGTGAATAACTCAGGACAAAACATGCCATACAATTGGCTTGAGGAAATTATACATGAACTCAGGTAAGTTAGCCTTGTCAGCTTCAGGCTTTAAACGTGCAGTGCATGATACAAAACAAAACCACAACAGCTTCAATTAGCAAAGAAAATGTTCCCTTTTCTTCTGCTGCTTTTACCATCTCTCACAGACACTATTCAGCATAGGGAATTCACATGGTCAGCCAAAGATAATGTACAGTCCATCCGATCATCCACTATTTCATTATGGTCAGAGTCTATCTGCATTTCCTCAGCATCAGGAATAGCAGGGCGTGGCAGTAAGCTGCTATCCTGATCTTTGAAACAAACGGTTTCTCTGAGCTCACGTGGTTTCTCTCTGTAACACTCTCCTGAGCAGGGTTGTAAACTACCATATATGCTGTAGTTTTTGTCCAGGGAGTTTGCTACTTTCTGGTAACTAAAGGGATCTGCTTTATAGCTAGGTTCAAACTTATATGAATTATTAAGCCCACCTTTTGGCTTTGAAAGGGAAGGAACTCTCCACTCTGCAGGGTTAGACTGGTTCTCAAACACAGCTGGTGTTTGCTTGCCTCTCAGCCTATTAACTTTCCCCTCAGATGTACCGGTATTCTCCTGCCAGCATGTCTCTCTCTTAGGAGCGTGTGAGCTTTGCCAAGCCTGCCTCTCAGGAAGATTCTTCTCTCTCCTGCCTTTGCCAGACAACCCCTGTCCTGGGTTGCTTCCTTCTGACCTCAGGAATATGGCTCCCTTGGTTCTCACTCCTCAACTCCTTCTAGTCAGCGTGCTCCTTTGCTGGCTTCCTTTCTCGTCCTCCCTTCGGTTCTGCATCTGCTTCTCCCTCTGGCTCTGCTCTGCCTTGGTCCAAGCTAATGACCACTTTTTATCATTGTAACTCTCAGGGCTTAGCTGTGCCCTGCCCTGAAACAGGTGAAGCTCATTACCTCCCGAGCTAGGGAATACGTCACTGCAGGGGCGTGTCTTTCTTGCTCGTGACTCTGTTTGTTTACTTCTTCTTTGCAAACACTGAGCCATGTGCTCAGACTGCCTGTCAGTCTCTGAAAGCAAATCCTCATCTTGCCCTACCTCCATAGGCTCAGAAGGGTCTTCTTCATGACACTTGATAAATTGGAAGACTGGACTCCAAATGGCAGATGAAATTTAATGTGGACAAGTGCAATGTTATGCATCTAGAAAAGAACAACCCAAACTAAAGTTACACGATGCAAGGTTCTACATTAGGAACTACCACCCAGGAAAAGGATTTAGGCGTCATTGTGGATAATATGTTGAAACCCTCTGCCCAGTGTGCAGCAGTGGCCAAGAAAGCAAATAGAATGCTAGGAATCATAAGGAAAGGAATGGAGAATAAAACCAAGGATATTATAATGCTTTTGTATCATTCCATGGTACGACCGCGCACCTTAAATATTGTGTATAATTCTGATCGTCATATCTTAAAAAAAGGATATAGCAGAATTAGAAAAGGCTTAAAGGTTTAGGGCTCTTCAACTTGGAAAATTGACAGCTGAGGAGAGATAGGATAGAAGTCTATAAATTAATGAATGGATTGGAATGGGTAAACATAGATCTGTTGTTTACACCATCAAAAAGTAGAAAGACTAGGGGACATGCAATGAGGCTACAATATAACCCATTTAAGACTAATAAGAGAAAATATTTTTTCACTCAACACATAATCAAACTTTGGAATTCATTACCGGAGGATGTAGTAAAAGTTGTTAGTGTAGCTGGGTTTAAAAAAAGTTTGGACAAGTTCCTGTAGGAAAGGTCCATAAACCATTATTAAAGAGCGACAAAAGACCCCCTGCAATTCCGCAGGGACTGAAAAACATACCTTTTCATTGAACATTTTGGTGACCCAAACAATCTCATTAATTCCCAAGATATCTAAAGAACTAGAAAAAAACCCTATCCTTTAACTCAATACTTTTAAAATTATGTAGTAAACCTTATGTTAAATAATCTAAGCAACCATATTGTACGTAGTTAACGGTATATAGTTATGGCATGTTAAATGTATATAGTTTCAATGTAAATGTTGTTCCTGATCTCAGGAAGGGGCGGTATGTAAAACCTTGTTAAATAAATGAATAAATCCACTGCTTACCTTTACCCAGGACAAGCATTGTGGAACCTGTGGACCTTTTTGAGAACCTGCTAGGTACTTGTTTATTTATTTGTTTATTATTTATTTGGTTACATTTGTATACCGCTTCTTCCAGCGATCAGTAGCGGTTTACATCACATTAAAATTTTGGTACAGCAAACATTTTCTTACAATGATTAAAGAATCTACATCTGGATTTTGGTGATTAGAAATTAAACAGTTTAGGGTATTTACAGTTGCATTTATGCGTTTGGTTTGTACAGCTTGAGTCATTTACAGATTCATTTATACATCGTGCGCTAGTTGCAGTATGGCTTATTTACATTGTGCACTATTTACAGTATGGTTTATTTACAGTTTCATTTGGCTAAACACATCCTGGTCTATTTACAGTTTAATTTAAATTAATTACTGTTTGTTTACAATCATAAGTTCTTTGTGGCATTTTTGTGGTGTGCTGAGCAAATGGTTTCTTTCTGTTTTAAGTTATGTTGTAGTATTCTTGGAAAAGGTAGGTTTTTAGTTTTTTTCTGAAATCTTGCAGGTCGTTGTTTGCTCTTAGTGTGGCTGGTAGCGTATTCCATTGCGTGGGCGCTATGTAGGTGAAAGCTCTGTTACTCGTGGAGGTCTTAGCTGTGCGGATGGAGGGTGGAACATGTAGGGTGTTTAGGTTGTGCATTCTTCTACTTCTGTTATGCGGTTGCGTTGTGATAAGCGTGGAGAGGAAGGATGGTGCTATGTTGTGCATCAGTTTGAAAGTGGTTACTATTATTTTGTATCTTATACGGGCATCAATAGGAAGCCAGTGTAATTCTATTAGTATTGGTGTGATGTGGTCAGATAGTTGTTTCTTCATTATGATTCTGGCTGTGACATTTTGCGCCAGTTGTAGTATGTTGAGGGATCTTTTTGGTAGTCCTTGGAGGATGGCGTTGCAGTAGTCTAGGTGAGGTGTGATTAGCACTTGAGCTATTCTTCTGAAGTCGGATTGCTCAATGATATTGCGTAGAGGTTGGAGGATTCTTAGTTTGTGGAATATTGCCCAATTCAGTAGCCTTAGGTGTTTTTCCATTTTGAGGTTTTTGTTGAATGTTACTCCTAGGTATTTTATCTCATCCTTGATGTTATATGAGTTATTGTTCATGGTGATAGTTGAGGGGGGGTTGAAATCTTGGTTTTTAGAGATGAACATTACTTCAGTTTTCTTATGGTTTATGGGTATGTTGTTTTGTTGAAGCCATGTTTGCGCATCCTTGAGGCATTCTTCCAGATGGTCATAGTTCAGGTTGTCTGAGTCCAATTGAGAATATAGCATTATGTCATCCGCATAAATGTGGTAATTGATCTTGTGTTTCTGAAAAATCTTACAGATGGGTTTCATGTAAAGGTTGAACAACAGGGAGGACAATGCAGAGCCTTGTGGCATTCCCTGTGTTTGTGGGAAAGCCTCTGAAATTTCTTGATTGAAAAGAACTTGTTGCATTCGGTTGGAGATGTAGGATCTGAACCATTTTAGGGGGGTTCCTTTTATTCCTATGGTCTCCAGTCTGTTGATGAGGGTCTTGTGATCTACAGTATCTAATGCCGCAGATATATTTATGAATATTAATATGAATATTTTCTTATTGTCTTCTATGCCTTTATAAATTTTATCAAGCAGCACTAGCAGTAGGGTTTCCACCCCATGATATTGCCGGAAACCATATTGATGGTCGTCGAGTGCATTACTGGCATCGATGTGATCTTGTAGTTGTTGCTGGGTTGCTTTTTCGATGGTCTTGGCCAGGAATGATATGCTTGAGATGGGTCGGTATGAGGATGGGTCATCCTTCTTGAGCATTTTGTTTTTTAGAATTGGTCTTATGAGGGATCTTTTGAGCTCCGTAGGCATGGTTCCTTGTGATTTATGTGGTGTGCTAGTTCTTCTTTTGTGGCCTTGATCCAAGCTGCTGGACAAGGGTCTAATGGGGATGTAGTGGTGTTCAGGCTCGTGATTATGCTTATTATTTGTTTGGACTCAATTGTATGGAAGGAGTCCCATTCCTCTTTGTTGCCCACTGTAGTTGTGATTGGGTGTGGGGTGTAGATCATGGTCTGATTTTGGTTGAGATTTCTTGTTGGTGGTGGGTTGAGTTTGCTGGCATAGTGGTCAGCTAATGTTTGTGCATTTATAACATTGTTGGGGCCATTGTTGGGGATTTGACAAGTTCGAATAGTTCCCTTGGTCTGTTTATCGCTTTGTTGAGTATTTTGGTATGATGGTTTTTCTTTGCAGTGTTGATTTCTTCTTTGTATTTAGTGAGACAAAATATATATTCAGTTTTGCGTTCGGGGTTTTTTGATTTTCTCCATTCCTTTTCAATTTTCCTGAGGTCTTTCTTCATTTTATGTAACGTTGTTGAGTACCAGGGCTCCAATTTAGATCTTATTTTGATTGCCTTCTTTGGAGTTTTCGTATTTAGTACTGAGGTTGCTTTGACGCCTTCGTTCCATTGGGTTACCAGGCTGTCCAAGTCAGTGTTGTCCATGCTTACATGCTTTATGATTGATTTTTCTAGGGCTTCTTTGTTGAATTTCTGGAATTCTTTTCCATGTTGAGTTTTTGTTCCAGTTTGTGGGGTATCCGGTTTCGTCGTTAGGTATACAGTAAGTTGTATCAGATAATGGTTTGACCAGGGGACTTGCGTTATTTTTGGTGTCGTCTCTTGGCTCCCATTGTGGTGGGTTGTCCTGGGTAGGAATACCAGGTCAAGTATATTGCCCTTGTTGTGGGTGGGATAGTGTATGATTTGTTTGAATCCAAGTTAGTCCACGGCATCTAGGAAGGTGCTTTTATGTGTGGGTGGGATTGATGCAAGGTTGAAGTCTCCTAGAATAATCTGGTATTTTTTGGTTGCTGCTGTGCAGATTTTTTCCAGTGCAGCAGCAAGTGGTTCATGTTGTGGTGTAGGGGGTTTGTAGATGAGACACATTATTAGAGTTTTGTTTTCCAGTTTGAGGATATCGATTCCACCGCTGGTGTTTTGCGTGTTGTTGGTTAGATTTAATGGTTTTTTTGCAATAATTAGGACTCCCCCTCCTCTTCTGTTGATACGAGGACAGTTGTATATCTTGTATCCAGGTTCTTCCACAGTTGGGAGAGGAGAACTGCATCGGTGTCAGTGATCCAGGTTTCCGTGATACATAGTATGTCCGGCTTTTCATCTGTTATGATGTTGTGTATAATGTGTATTTTGTTCCTTATGGACCTGGCGTTTATCAATATACATTTGTGGGGGGTTGGTAGGATTGCGTTGGTTTGTAATTTGGTGCTGATTTTTATATTGTTTGTCCTTGGGTGGGTTTTCTTTGCTTTTGCGCTGTGTGGTTTATGTGTCTTGCCACGGTGATTGGTGGTTGTTACTGGGTTGCGTTGGATTGTGTTGAGTGGCCTGATGGGGTATTGTATGGTGTAGGTCTGGTAGGTGCATATTATATACAGTGGGTATGCATTTGTGAGTTGCCAATTGTATGCAATATAGTTAAGTGAGTGTGCCAGGCAAGTGTAAGTATATACTGTGAGGCCGAGAAATACTGCTATTAGGGGGTTTAAAGCCTCCATTTTCATGGTACAAGAACATGGTTGAACTTGTATCATAGTATCATAGTAAATGATGGCAGATAAAGACCAGTATGGTCCATCTAGTCTGCCCAGCAAGGTGGCAAGAGTAGGTGTACCTGCTGCTCCGTGCAGGTCACCTCTCCCTATGCCTTTGTTTAGGGGTGAAGCCACCACTCCATGTAGGGAACCCCTGTTTGTTGAGAAATTAGATAGTTAAGTTTATTTAGATTTTATCCTGTAAATGTCAGGAAATACTTTTCACTGAGAGGGTGGTGGATGCTTGGAATGCCCTCCCGATGGAAGTGGTGAGGGCAAATACAATGACAGAATTCAAAATGGCAAAGAACTTATAGGAGGGTATCAGGAAGCTGTCATGCTCTGTTCTCCACCTGCTGGTTGGGGGGCAGAACCCATGTTTCTGGACTAACTAGAGGGATGATTTGGAACCTCATTTTGGTTTTGTTTCAAACAGGTTTAAATTTTCCTACTCTGGCGATGGTTGTAATGGAATCATGTCCTTATTGGATTCATATTACAGGGTATTAACCCATTGGCCCCATATTATATAGGGCCAAAGGCGAAGAAGGGAATGTTCTTAGCTCACAGATGAGCCCTAAACTCAGATCTCCTAGAACTAGCACATACCTCCCTTCCCAGTGAGATACACACTCAACCAAAGGCTGAATCAGAACCTCTAGCTGGTGCTTGGCACTCATCTAATCAATCTTTGCTAATGCTGCTGATTTACAGGGTAAACTGGATGGCCCAGCAGAATGATTCTGTACCACAGAGCTTGACGTCAAGCTTTTTGGCTCCAATCTAGCTAAGCTTATTATGAGAAATCATTACCAAACAAAAGCTGTTGCGAGGTTTATCCGAGATGAACATTTGTTTTCTCATCACTGTAACCACAATTGCATTGGATTGACATTGACACCCTTGCTGCCAGTCTCATTACAGAGGCAGAAAACGAAACTGACACCAAATCTGAATTACCTTTTGTAGTAGATCTCTCCAACCCAAGAAATCTGTTGGGGAAGGGGAAATAAGAGGAGACAACTATTGGGAACTTTGTAATGCCTTAGCCCAGAGTACACCATTTTGTGGGTAAATGAATACCATCAAGTCCGGTGCCATTAACGCAGCATTTTCCACAAGTACTAAAATATAACTGAGAACAGCTGTAAGGTTTACTGCATAACACAGATGGTCTGGTTATGCAACTTGTAGCAAAGAAGCATTGTGAGTGCATCTTTAGCTGCAGTTTATGAGCACTGGTAAATATTCAAACTTGGCAGGCAATGATTAGCCAGTACTCCAGTAGCATTAGCTATCATTAAACATTAGAGAACTCAGAACGTTAATTCCATTAGAGAACTCAGAACGTTAATTCCATTTGAATAAAAAAATTACTATCAACACATCTGCCCTTCAATGGAACCAAACCTGAACATGTGGGTGTGGGCTAGGTACAGGCCTGAATGGACACTCTAAATTGTTTCCTTTGGTTACACTTATCTGCATCCACTTTTTATGGCGAGTAAATACAGATAAATTGAAGCTTCACTTTTGTCCAGTTACCTGGCTACAGGGAATACAGGGGGCCTAATAGTCAGAAAAAGCAGACTTCCTAAATTTAGATACTTAAGTTGGGTTCCTAAATTAGTCCTCTACTGTCAGCAGAAAATCGCCAAAATTTAGAAACGTAAAAGTCAGGCTGCTAAATAGGATTCCTAGAAGATCCTACTGCTGTACATCCTTATTAAGCGTCTTTTAACCCCAGCCCTAAATCCACCCTATTGCAACCTACCCTTAGGTTCCTAAATTTAAAAACTTAGTGAAAATAGGATCATAAATTTAGCTTCTGAGCTCTAGCAAATTTTCAAAGAGGCCAATAGTAGGGTTGAGCAGAACTCAACAGGTGTCTTCAACCATAATCCTGAATCTGTTACCATGGGTCTTCTGCCACTATTCACAGAAGGAAACAGCTGTCAAGTGTCATCAGACCAGCTCTAAAGAGATGAGTTCTCTTTGCCAAATCATTGACAACTGCTTACTCTTTCTAACTGGAAAGAAATTCGACACTTCACAGATTAGCTCATAAAAGAAAGTGTCTTTGGGGTTTTCTCCACAGATCCCCTTACAAAAGGGATGGTCATGCGCAGGAATCACCACCTCCACCTGTCCTCCTCTCCCCCTCCCCCGCCCGCTAACTGATGGCACACCAGCAGAATAAGAATCTAAGAAACGGCAGTAGCTTCGCTGGGAAAGGCCTGATGTACATTTATCACAAAGCGAGCTTAGTTACAAAGAAAAGTAAAGCATGCCCTTCTGAGAAAGTATCTTGCAGTTTCATTGCACAGTCTAGAGAACTTATTTCTGCTCTCACATTCATGTGGTTGATGGAATAGATAAACTGCAGCAGCAGCTTTAAGCTTTTGGAAGATAATCTGCATCATATCATATCGCATCATAGACTAGTCCCCCCCTTAAAAAAATAGAGAATGAAAGTTACACGTCTGGAGAGAAACCATGACAAGGGGAAAAATCCAATTTGGACTGGTTCCAAGAGGCTAGACGCAGGACTTTGCTCAAAACAAGCTGCTTTTCTTCCTACAAGAGAAATTAATCCTCTAGAAGACTATAAAACAGAAAGACTTTGCACTACATCTCCCCCCCCCCCCCACCCACCACCAGTCCTGAGTACAGAACTAATTACTCTACATTTAAAAATCGATCAGTATCTTGGATTAGAAAACCCAACCTGCCCCATAGAGCCTGCAGGACATGTGAAGGACTCTGGGCTGGCCAGAGGAAGTTCTGTTCATTTGGAAATCTTCCCAGCAGAAAGCACATAGGAAAAGCCAGGTCCAATTAAGGAGAGTTCTGATATTGGCTGAGACCGGGTAGAACTCATAGCAGTTGTAGCCAGTGAGTTTCTACACACAGCAGGAATGAATTCATCTTTTTGTGTCTGCTTTTAGAGCTGCCTTCTCAGCAATGGCAATCTAACAATCATGTGTGACAATCACATGCTGAATATCTGCCCCTGAGCATGGCAAGGCTAAAGGTCAAAGTGCCTCAAGCAGAGCATATAACACATAAGTCACTCCCGCTGTCAAAATGCAAGCAAAAGGGTTTAATGAATTAGTACTAAATTTAGTTCCCCGTCCTTGTCCTTTTAAAAGGAATGGGGATGTGCTTTAATACAGTGGTTCTCAATCCAGTCCTCAGGGCACACTCATCCAGTCAGGTTTTCAGGATATCTACAATGAATATACATGAGACAAATTTGCATGCATGCCCTCCTTGGTATGCAAATATATCTCATGTATATTCATTAGGGACATGCTGAAAACCGGACTGGTTTTGACCCACCAGTTTCCCATTAGCCCCAGCAGGCTTAACAGAACCGCGAGAGGGAAACTCTCCCTTCACGGCTCTGAAAGTCACTCCGAGGAGAGTGACTGAAGCGGGCTCTGCCGGGCAGCCGCGGGGGGGGGGGGCCTGCGGGAGACACTTGACTGCGGGAGACACTTCATTCTGCCGCTGCCACGGCGGCAGCAGCAGCAGCAAGTTTCTTTTTTCTTTTAAGGTTTCCCTGGGCTGATGGGGGGGAGGGGGGCTAGGACTGGAAATAGGGTGATGGGGGGTTAGGACTGGTAATGGGCTATGAGGTGCTAGGACTGGAAATAGGGTGATGGGGGGTTAGGACTGGTAATAGGCTATGGGGGGATTAGGACTGGTAATGGGCTATGTGGGGGCTAGGATTGGTAATGGGCTGGGGGGTTGCTAGTACTGGAAAAGGGCTGAGTGGAAGGGGGGACTTGAACTGCAAATAGCTGATGGGGACGGAGGCTTGGAAAGGAAATGGGCTATGGGGGGGCTAGGACTGGAAATAGGGTGATGGGTGGGGTTAGAGCTGGTAATAGGCTATGGGGGGCTAGGACTGGTAATGGGCTGATGGGGGGTTAGAACTGGAGGTGGGCTGATGAGGGGGTTAGGACTGGTAATGGGCTATGGGGGTTGCTAGTCCTGGAAATAGGCTGAGTGGAAGGGGGGACTTGAACTGCAAATAGCTGATGGGGACGGGGGCGTGGAATGAAAATGGGCTGAGTGGAAGGGGGGCTTGAACTGCAAATAAGCTGATGGGGAGGGGGCTTCGAATGGAAATGGGCTCTGAGGGGAGGGAGCTAGGACTGGAAATGGGCTGAGTGGTGGAGGAGAGCTAGGACAGGAAATGGGCTGATGGAGGGGCTAGGATAGGACTGGAAATGGGCTGTTGAGGGGTGCTAAGATTGGAAATGGGCTGTGGTGAGAGCTTAGATTGAAATGCACTCATGGAGAGGCTAAAACTGGAAGTAGGCTCATGGGGGCTTGGATTGGAAATGGGCTGAGGGGAGCTAGGATTTGACATGGGCTGATGGTGGGGCTAGGAAAGGACTAGAAATGGGCTGATGGGGGGCTGGGATTGGAAATGAGCTGATGGAGGGAATCGGATAGGACTGGATATGGATGGGGGAGCTAGGACTGCAAATGGGCTGATGGTGGGGCTAGGATAGGATTGGAAATGGGCTGATGGGGGGGCTAGGACTGGAAATGGGCTGATGCGGGGACTAGAAGTGAGTGGATGCTGGGTGGGGCTGGAACTAGAAGGGAGCTGATGTTGGGGGAGGATTAGAATGGGATGGAGCTGGGAGAGGGAAATGGAGAGGGAAAAATATTTTGTGTGGGAGGGAAGAAAAGTCTACAAATGGCCTGGTATTGGGAGAGTAAGTGGGGATTGAGGATGGAGGGGTAAAATTTGAGTGGATGAAATAGGAATGAGGAAAGATCAAAAGGAGAAAGATTAGTATGTTAAAGCAGATGTAGAGAGAGAATGGAAAAAACTAGAAGAGAGAAAAAAGGACAAATGAACAGCAGACGATGGAGAGTTAGCAGAAGACACAAAGAACCCATAAGAAAGTGGCTGGAGCAATTGCAACTGAAAAAGAAATGCACAAAAGGTAGAAAAATATCTCTTTATTTTGAATTTATTAACTGGAATATGTCAGCTCTGGGAAATGTGCATCATTGATGTCTGTGCTTTGTTTAGTACAAGAGGAAATTAATTTATAGTTTTATTTCTACAGTGTTGTTGTACTTTCCAAGTTTGGCTTTTTGGGTTCCCAGTTTAATTATTATCTTCCTGTTTCTAAATTCCGATTCCTTGTTTGGTGATGGTCTATGTTCTGCATGTGTAACTGAGCTGAGGTATTCTGTTTATGTAATTCCTATTTGACATTGCCACTTGTTCTCTTTCCCCAGTAGGTCATGCATTGTTGTTCTCTGAAATGAATTGGTTTAATATTTGCAGTGTTGCCTTTTGATAGGTAGAGTATGCTGCTTTGTGAGTCCTGGTAGTGCTGTTATGATACGGCGGGTTTGCTATGGGTTTAAATGGGCAGTGTTTGTAGTAGTTCCTAATGTGCCTGGCGGTTGGCACTGGATTATAGTAATGTAGAAATCTTTTAGTCTTTCTTTATCCATACACTCATTAAGAGGCATGTTTACTAAAAGTTAGTGTATGGTAACATTATGCAAATATTTATGCAAATGAGGCCCCTTATGCAAAAGAGGCCCCGCACCCCCCTTGGGCCGCCCCTGATAAGCTCTATACCCCTACAAATGGCCCAAAATACTGTAGCACTGTAGTTTTTTACCCCTCGTTTTAACATGGTAACATTTTATACTATTCTTATTTACAGGTTCATTGCAATACAAATTTTCCATTTTTTTGTAGTTAATCCGCCCCCCTTTTCCTCCTTTTTAATGTGCAGGTGTGGGTGTTTAGCCATCACATTCTGCACTGAGGCAAGCTGTTTGCTGCCGTTGAGAAGGTATCCCCTTTTTTATATATACATATTTTTTTATACATGGTTTGCACTATCCAGCAGTTTATGAAATTTTGTACTCACTCTTTTGAAAAAACACACGAGTGCCCAGTTTGGCTTTTTACTTCCCCCCTTTTTTCTCTTTTTCTCGCTGACTCACTCCTGCTCTTTCTCCCTTATCATAGGGTACATAATATTTCATTATTTGGGTGCCTATTTCCTCTATTCTTTGTGTCCCATTCATATATTTCATGTATTATTTGTTCATAATTGTTTTTAATTATGTATTCATATTCCTTTTAGAGTGTACAGGTTTATAATTTTAAGGACAGTATGGTACAAGAACTTCTGACTTAACGGTCTCCATCAGAAGTATTTATGCTTTGTATGTCACATTTTTCAATGTGTTTCAAATATATGGAATTGTTTTGTATTTTAGGAGCATTTGTTCATTATATTTCACTTTATTTATTTATTTACTTTTAATTGATGTTTTGAATTGAATTTTATCATTTGGATTATTTTATAATATGATTATTATTATTCATTTATTGTTTTATGTATTTTTTCATTGTATTAATGATTACGTTTTGAGTGTTCTGTTCTTTTATGGTTTAAGTATTTGTATATTTATGTTTTTAGCATATGCCAGACAAACCCCTGATGAAGGGTAGCGAAAGACGGCCTGTGTCGGGTTGTCAATGGTTCAATAAAGGCGCTGTCTTTCCACAATATCACCTTTCAGACTGTGTGTTTGCATCCTACGTGATATCTGCTTCCGTTGTGTTGTTACCAAAATACTGTAGTCTACATTATAACTGGTGTCTCAAGAAATGAATACATTACACTTGTACTAAAGTGCCTAACTGGCTCCCAATCACACTTAGAATACAAAATAATAGTATGCATCTTCAAGATCCTACATTACCAAACAGCAACTAGCCTTCAAGCCCTAGTACATAAAGCCCCAGACATTAGAGCAAGAAGACACATGAACCAAAACGTTCTCTCCATCCCACTCTTAAGGACAAAAAGCAGTCAGCAAACCTACAACCCAGCATTCACCTTATTCACACCTACTATAAGGAACTCTCTCCCAGATAACCTCATATCTTGTGAAACTGGGTCTGAACTAATGAAGAGACTCAAAACATATCTGTTCACAGAATACTTTGGGACAGACACTAAGGGGTATGTTTAATAAACCGTCCTAATGTTACCGGCGCTAGTTGCAGCGTTAATGTGAGGGATGCCATATAAGAGAGTGGGCATTCCGGAGGGAAGGTAGCAAGGAACCTGTATCGCGCGATAGAGGGCGCCTTGGCTCATTAACGCACGTTAACCCTAAGTTCATGCCAGCGCTGTGTTAGAAGCTATAAAGATGTAGCCCTCTGGTAACTGCAATGACTGTGAAGGCAGAGGTCATGGGTTTGATCCTGCAGTGGTGTTATTTAATAAGGCTGCCTGAAGCATTTCCTTTTAATTTAAATCTGTGCTGCCAGCAAAAACATCCTCACAGTGACGTAACCTAAGGTTCCTCATAAGGCGCCCTATAAGGTGCTCCATAGGGCACATTATAAAGTGCCCTGTCCACCAAGGCACATTATAATGTGCCCTATAGGGCACCTTATGATGTGCCCTATAGGGCGCCTTATGGGGCACCTTAGGTTACGGCACTGTGAGGGTGTTTTTGCTGGCAGCACTAATTTAAATTAAAAGGAAAAGCCTCAGACAGCCTTATTAAATAACACCACTGTGGGATAGAACCCATGACCTCTGCCTCCACAGGCATTGTAGTAACCAGTGGGCTACATCTCTATAGCTTCTAACACAGCGCTAGCTGGCTACAGAAAGACTGCAGGAAACCGCACAAACTGTATGCTGTGGTTACCAGGATAGGGTAAACCCACCCGTACCCATGATGCACTGCACATGCAGATCAGCAGTCTACATCTGATCACAAGATGGGGTATGCGCCTCTACGGCACCCTGGCCTGGTAGGGGGAACTGATTGTGTGTGTTACTGGCACAGAGTAGCTACAGACCGTGACATTGTGCGGTTCCTGTGCTCACCCTGAGGGTCAGGTGGGGCACCCAGCACCAGGTCCACGGCACCTGGCTTAACTGAGATAGGCTGTGCTGCAGGTCCCCATCAGTGCCAGTGTGGGACAGGTAGTCCGTGCAGACACACCTATGTCCATCTGTATTTCCTAGTCATGTCTAGCCCTTGTGGACTATGATGCACCCAGAATAGTGCATATCCTGTGTGGTTGCCATGGTCATATGTTATAAGAGAAGGGTGGTGTTTGGACCCCAAAGCGAATTATGTAGCACTACCCAACCTGCCCTCTCTGGGTCAGGGTGGGGGACAGGATCTCCCACCAACAGATCCACATTCTACATCTCTACAATGGAGGCAGTAGAGGGGACCATCAACCCCAGTCCTGCTGGGGAATAGGCACCCTCCAGGGCAATCAATGTAGATCTGTACATATCACATAGGACACTGGCAGACAGGCAGTAGGCCTTGAAAAGCTCAGCTGCCCCCACCACAATCTGACATTCACCAGCAGAGAGCACAGTCAGTCTCCACCCGCTGCACCCTGCAAGGTGTTCCAGCCATACACATGCTAACTGCAGACAGTCTGCTAGCTAGTACATAGTGCATGTTCCTGGAGGAACTGTGTGCACCCAAAAGTGGGATGTAAGCACACACACCAAGCAAGTATCAGTGACTGGGCCCCAGAAAAGGGAACTCATATACATATACATATATAAAAAATACCCTAAATACATTACATATGTAATTAAAATACCCAAAAAATACCCTAAATACATTACAACTAGCCATGAATGCCGCTGCCCGGGTGCTATACGGTGCATCAAAGGGCGAACACATAACACCCATCCTAATGGAGCTTCACTGGCTCCCTATATACTGCAGAATAGCATATAAAGCTCTTCTCATGACCTTTAAAGCGATAAATACTATAGCTCCTTCATCAATTTCAAAACTCATCCATCCAACTCCCAATATCAGATCCAGGAGGTCAGCAGCGGCAAATACACTAGTTACACCACATGAGACCACAAAATGCAAACACTCAACATCTGACAGGGCCTTTGCATACTATGCACCCAGATGTTGGAACAACCTACCCCCCAACATAAGAGCTATTACTGACCTCAAGCATTTCAGAAAAGCCATAAAACACCACCTCTTCATTCTGCATTTCCAAAGCACATCATCATCCCTCTAACAGGCACAGTAAAAATTGCAAATACCTTATTTACTCAAGATGTAACTAAGAAATTCTATCCTCTGTATATAGGTTTTTTCACAAATATGTATAAAGTCTCCATAAGTATACAGGTTCATTACAAATACGTACTAAGTTTTTAAAAAAAAATTTTTTTACAAATATGTACAAAGTTTTCCCAAAGTTAAATTCCCAGTTGAATTCTCCTGTTATATGTAAACTCATCACAGTTTGTTGCTTGCAATGAGTATTTCTGTTTAATGTAAACCGCGCTGATGAAAAAGAGTGCGGTATAAAAGAACACTAAATAAATAATAAATAATAATAAATAGATATCACTTGAGAGAAACACTGTATAGCACTATATGGGAACCTAGCCATGCCATTGTCACTGCTCAGTCAGAGTGCGAGTGACATCCCAGCATGACATGCTGTGGCCACCCTGTCCATGCAGGTTTTGGTCGGGCACTACAATGTCCCAGCCATTGCCCTATGCAGATGCATCCTGCCCAGACCGCCCTGTCCGGGCCATACCCACAATACCTTGCTCCTCATTATGCACATTGGCAGGCTAACACTGGAGACAGTGCAAGCATTGGGGGCTCAGTAAGGTGTAGGCAGCCACAAAACACTGGATAGACATATACACACTCCCACACCTATTTCAGCATTGTGCAAAGATAGCGGTGGTTGGCAGCCCTGGCCGCCACACCAGTCCTGGGCACAGTGCAGGCATTGCTAAGGTATGCAGGTGCTAGTATTGGTAGCTGCTGCTCCGCGCAGGGCCTAACAGTGTGACTCTCCATGAGGCTTTGAATAGTGGAGCCTGTGGGTGTGGGTGTTTGTGCCCCTGTTGGCCGATGTTGTATGGCAGAGGTTCTCAACTCTGGTCCTGGTGGGCCAAACACGATTCAGGTTTTCAGGTTGTCCCTAATGAATATGCATGAGATACATTTGCATAAAATGGGGGCACTGCATACCAATGCATCTCATGCATATTTATTAGGGACAACATGATATCCTGAAGGGTGTTTGGCCCTCCAGGACTGCAGTTGGGAACCTCTGCTCTAGGGACTTCACATGTTTATGGTGTGTGTGTGCGCTGTAGGGTAAAATATAGGGACATGATCTGTGGGAGCCACAGCTGGGACTTGAACCTGTAACCTTCTGCCCCTGAACACACTGGCTGTGTATACTGCACCAAACTGTTGCCACAGAGGCAGGTCATTCCCTGGGGATACCATTACTGTTCATCAGACAGACCTTGTCTGTTGCACTGCACGCCACCCACCTAAACAGGGCTTGGCCTTGGTGTGCTGTGGGCAGATGCCACTGCCCCCTCCACCATCAGCACCCCTCCGCCACCATGCTGACATGCCCTTATGCTGGTGGTGCTGGTGATGCGCAGTCCCAGGCCATCCAGTGTGCTGGTAGGCGGCTGCCTATGGTGTGGGATCTGGGGTAGAGGTGCCTACATGGACATCTGCGCTTCCCCCTGGCATTGCCTGTCACTGTTATGTGCCCTTTGGGGTACCTGCTGGGTAATGTCCCCTGGGACACAGTGGGACACACACTCATGGGCATGTTTGACCTTAGTCAGTTGCTGGCTTGCTGATTTGCAGTTTCTGCGTTCCTGTGTGCCACCTAGGCATCTGTCTAGTCCACCCTGTGCCCCAGCTGCCCCACTGCATGTCCCGCCTGCAGCCCCCTGTACCCCATTTGCAGCCTCACTGTAGTGCCCTTTCGTACTTGGGCACTATGCTGTTGCTGCACATGTATTACTACTATCACTTTTCTTGGTTTCCCTGCCTTTGCTGTACATTGATGACTGAACTGGTTTCTCTCTCCTACAAATGTGCCTCTAGCGCAAGGTTTTCACTGGCGCTAATTTTCAGACCTTCATTTCACAGCGTTAGTGTGCATAGAGCCTCTCCCCGCCCACTCTCTGCCCAATGACCCCTTCTCTCTGCCCTCTGGGGAGCCTTACTCCACCCTCTGTGTGCCTTAACGCCACAGGAGACGCTATCGCACGATAATGTTACTTTATTGCATGCTAACGTTATGTATCACACACTAACTGCGCCGCTGCAACATTATCACTGTTTAGTAAACATACCCCTAAGTAATTACTACACATCTTGTCAAACGTTACAGTATTTGTAACAGTTATGCCCGGGATACTAATACTAGTTTGCTGAAGTAGTCAATTGTACCCCACCTCTGTTCCATGTAAGCTTATATGTAAATTTCATGTTAATGATAAAGCAGTATATAAAAGGAACTAAATAAATAAAATAAAATAAATCCTGTAATGGACCCAAGTCACTGCCACTGCTTGGGAAATTCCAAGGTCTTCTGCCCAATACTATCAGAAACATCACAGTATCAAACACTGTGAGGGGAATTTTAGAAGGGACGTCTAAGTGCAATTTGGGATGTTTAAGCCAGAACGTCGGAAAAGAAAAAAAAAAAACACAGACATGTCCAGGTGGAGACATAATTTCACAAATGGGGATGCAGCCTATATTGACATCCGAGGGGGTGTCTACACAGACATCCCCAGAATAGTATTTCAGAACCTGGAGGTCTAGCAGTAGCCTAATGGTTAGAGTAAGGGGCTAGGAACATGGGAGCCAGGTTCACATCACTGAAAGGGTGCTGAATACTGGGGGTGATGGAGTGCTTTCTTCTCTGCACCCTCTGGATGTTTCTCATCCAAAATGATCACTTTTCAGATGCTTGCTTGTGCCTGGAGCAGGTCTAAACTTAGATGCAACTCTGGATGTTTCTGAAATCAGTAGGAGATGTCCAGGGGTCTAGGAATGTCTCTGCCCCATCCAGACTTGCATGTCCTCGCACTGGGGATGTCCACAGACCCGGTTTCTAAAATGGCTCTGGAGAAGTCTCTGTGCTTTGGACATCTCTCTGCCCATTTTCAGATATCCAAAGCATGAATAGAGCTTCCAAAATGACCCCCTATGCAACCAGAGAATACAGAGAAGCAAAAGGAACCTAAATTTGTCCACATCCTTTCACTCATTTTATGTCAGTTTGTCCAGAGTTCACAAGTCACCCAGTTCTTGATATGAGACTGAGATAATCTTAGCGTTCAATTTATTGACTTGATCTACCACTTTATGATGTATTTTAGAGGTTTACAATAAAAGAAAGACAAAACAATCCAATCAATAGCCCTCCTGGTGGACTGCTGTACCCATAGACCACATTAAATATGGCTGAAGCAAGACTAAAGATAAAGTGGGTGCACTGGAGATATGGGTGTAAATCCTAGGCCTCCCTTCCAAAGTCGGACACTATGTTGGGAGAAGAGAGACCAGACATCTTCCTCACATGACGCTTGCAGAGGATATGGACACAGAGAACAAACTACTGCCAACCAAGGGAAGGGAACCCCCAGGAAGAGGCGGTCTGGTTTCCTATCTGTATTCTGCCAGCGGAGTGGTGCAGAACCAGCACCTCAGTAGAGACTTCTCACACACCTGAGTAGAGACTGCTCACACTGCTGTTGCACATGTGATGTGTGTCATGATCCGGCTCACAACAGACACCAGCTACAATAAGAACTCTCACCAGCATGTGCATGCACATACAGCACAGGAACTGGTTCCCGTCCCCCTATCGCCATGGCCTGAGCTAGATATGAAAAAGAAAAAAAAAGGAGTCTCCTCGCTCCCAGAGTGCTCTTATTGTAATCAGCTCATTTATAGCGCAGGATGAGCGCAAACAGAAGACAGGAAGACTAGAATGTCTGTGCCAATGCCAAAGGGGAAGGGCCAACTCAGTAAAGCCTCGAGTCCTGTGGTGATTCAGAGGACCCATGCTTATTTTTTCACTTATATCCTCTTCCACTTGGAGGAGTAGCCTAGTGGTTAGAGCAACTGCCTAATACCCAGAAAATCAAGGGTTCAATTCCCACTGGCACTCCTTGTGACCTTGGGCAAGTCACTTTACCCTCTATTGCCTTGGAAGAAAAGACTGGCAATCTACTTCTGGTGATACATTGCCAAGAAAACCCAGAGGTAGCTGGGTCACTATGCATCAACACTGACTTGATGGCACTAAAATAACCCCAAATCCTCTTCCATGGCAGCATGGCTGTCTTGTGTATGCCACTGGTGCTCTCCAGTCTGACTCCTGGCAACACTCAGCCCACTAGGGTATGCCCAGATGCCTAATAGGCCCTTGCTTCCAACTCAATTAGACCAGAAGTGAGAAAGAAATGCAGCATCTCCCTAGGCCAGTGATGGCTAACCTTTTTGAGCCCGAGTGCCCAAACTGCCGCACAAAACCAAAGAATTTCCTCAAAGTGCCAGCACGTCAATTTGCATAAATATTTGCATAATGCTAACATACACTAACTTTTAGTAAACATGTCTCTTAATGAGTGTATGGATAAAGACAGACTAAAAGATTTCTACATTACTATAATCCAGTGCCAACCGCCAGGCACATTAGGAACTACTACAAACACTGCCCATTTAGAACCAATAGCAAACCCGCCGTATCCTAACAGCACTACCAGGAGTCACAAAGCACCATACCATACCTATCAAAAGGCAACACTGCAAATATTAAACCAATACATTTCAGAGAACAACAATACATGACCTACTGGGGAAAGAGAACAAGTGGCAATGTCAAAAAGGAATTACATAAACAGAATACCTCAGCTCAGTTACACAGTTGCAATTGCTCCAGCCACTTTCTTCTGGTTTCTTCATGTTTTCTGCTAACTCTCCATCATCTGCTGTCCATTTGTCCTTTCTTCTCTCTTCTAGTTTTTTTTTTCCATTCTCTCTCTCTACATCCGCTTTAACATAGTAATCTTTCTCCTTTTGCTCTTTCCTCATTCCTATTTCATCCACTCAAATTTTACCCCTCCATCCTCAATCCCCACTTACTCTCCCAATACCCGGCCAATTGTACATTTTTCTTCTCTCACACACAAAATATTTTTCCCCTCTCCATTTCATTCTCCCAGCCCCATCCCCTTCTAATCTCCCCCAACATCAGCTCCCTTTTAGTTCCAGCCCCACCCAGTATCCGCTCCCTTCTAGTCCCCTCATCAGTCCATTTCCAGTCCTAGCTCCCCCATCCATTTCCAGTCCTATCCGAGTCCCTTCATCAGCTCATTTCCAATACCAGCCTCCCATCAGCCCATTTCTAGTCCTTTCCTAGCCCCACCATCAGTCCATGTTAAATCCTAGCTCCCCTCCACTCAGCCCATTTCTAATCCAAGCCCCCCATGAGCCTACCTCCAGTTCTAGCCCCTCCATGAGTCCATTTCAATCCAAGCCCCCACCACAGCCCATTTCCAATCTTAGCTCCCCCAACACCCAATTCTCAGTTCTATCCTAGCCCATCCATCAGCCCAGTTCCTGTCCTAGCTCCCTCCCCTAAGAGCCCATTCCAAGCCCCCCTTCCCATCAGTTATTTGCAGTTCAAGCCCCCTTCCACTCAGCCCATTTCCATTCCAAGTCCCCCTCCCCATTAGCTATTTGCAGTTCAAGCCCCCCACTTCCCCTCAGCCCATTTCCATTCCAAGCCCCGTCCCCATCAGCTATTTGCAGTTCAAGCCCCCCACTTCCCCTCAGCCCATTTCCATTCCAAGCCCCATCCCCAACAGCTATTTGCAGTTCAAGCCCCCTTCCACTCAGCCCATTTCCAGTCCTAGCAACCCCAACCCATTACCAGTCCTAGCCCCCCATAGCCCACTCCCAGTCCTAATCCCACCAGCCCATTTCCAGTCCTAATCCCCCATCACCCAATTTTCAGTTTAAGCCCCCCCCATAGCCCATTACCAGTCCTAACCTCCCCATCAGCCCACTCCCAGTCCTAATCCCCCATCACCCAATTTTCAGTTTAAGCCCCCCCATAGCCCATTACCAGTCCTAACCCCCCATCAACCCACTTCCAGTCCTAATCCCACCAGCCCATTTCCAGTCCTAATCCCCCATCACCCAATTTTCAGTTTAAGCCCCCCCATAGCCCATTACCAGTCCTAACCCCCCATCAACCCACTTCCAGTCCTAATCCCACCAGCCCATTTCCAGTCCTAATCCCCCATCACCCAATTTTTAGTTTAAGCCCCCCCAGCGCCCATCACCACTCCTAACCCCCCCAGCCCAGCGCCCATCACCACTCCTAACCCCCCCAGCCAGCCCGGTGCCCATCACCACTCCTAAACCCCCCCAGCCAGCCCAGTGTCCATCACCACTCCTACCCCCCCCAGCCCAGTGCCCATCACCACTCCTAAATCCCCCCAGCCCAGCACTACTCCTAACACCCCCCCAGCCCAGCCCATCACTACTCCTAACACCCCCCAGCCCAGCCCATCACCACTGCTAACCCCCCCAGCCCAGCCCATCACCACTCCTAACCCCCCCAGCCCAGCCCAGCCCATCACCACTCCTACCCCACCCCAGCCCAGCCCAGACCAGCCCATCACATCACCACTCCTAACCCCCCCCAGCCCAGCCCAGCCCATCACATCACCACTCCTAACCCCCCCCCAGCCCAGGGAAAATTAAAAAAAAAAGAAAACCTGTCTGTTGCCGCTGTCGGGGCCGCCGCGGCAGAATCGAGCGTGCCGCGGGGCCCCCCTGTATCCGGCAGAGCCTGCCCTCCCCGTAGCAGCTCTCTCTTTGGAGCTGCAGTCAGACGCGCCGGCTTGCAGAGCGCGAGGGAAGAGTTTCTCCCTCGCTGCTCTGTTAAACCCGCGGGGGCTGATGGGAAGTTCCCATCAGCCCCCGCGGGCTTAACAGAGTCGCGAAAGGGAAACTCTTCCCTTCGCGCTCTGCAAGCCGGCGCGTCTGATTGCAGCTCCAAAGAGAGAGCTGCTACGGGGAGGGCAGGCTCTGCCGGGTACAGGGGGGCCCCGCGGCACGCTCGATTTTGCCGCCGCGGCCCCGACAGCGGCAGCAGACAAGTAAAATTGAAAAGAAAAAAAAAAACCTAATTGCGGACCTTCCCGCGTGCCAGCTGCAAGGCCTTCGCGTGCCACAGGTTCGCCATCGCTGCCCTAGGCCCATGAGAGAGGAAATGTTCTGCTAGCAGCAGCTGGCTTATAGAATCAGTGGCTATCAGCAGCAGGAGAGCCCATCATTGAAGGCAAAAGGAAAAGTAGTAAAAAAGGGAGCAAAAGAAAAACAATACTGTAAAAAGAAAAACAGCCAGAAGGTGGCAAAACAAAGCAGACAAACAAAAAAAATAATCTACCAAGACAATTAACTTTTAGCTGGTGCCTAAGCTGTGCACCTTTTTTCACTCCTGGCCAAGACCCTTCATTTGTAACTGCTTAGGGATTTTTCCTTTATTTTATATCCCTCGCAACTTAGTCCAGTCACTGTGGTGACAATCCTTGATCAGAGGACTCTAAATCCAGCCACTAGGTGCAGTATCATCATTGTACAATGAGTATGACTTCTCCCCAGCAGCTGTTCCCATCTCTAAATGACCTGGACAGCATAAGACCTAAGCAGGAAATCAAACTCAGGTCTTTAGCATAAAAGTCCTTCTGAACCAGCAGGCTGGCCCTGGTTTCTTTCATGTGATCTTTTGACTAGCATAAAAATAATCAGCACAAAAAAGGACATGTAACAATGGGATTCTGGTGACTACTTCTCCAGTAATCTATTACCTAAATCTTTTTGGCAGATATTCCAACAACTTCCTTTGGTCTTTGATAATGTAGAATGAGGAAAGTGTTGCCAAAATTGATTGAATATCTCAGCTTGTAGGAAGATTGCCAGACAATGGGTAATAACAGATATTAAACCTGGGGTGGAGGGGGTCAATGACACTCTACTACTACTATGGATCATTTATATAGTGCTACAATTAAATTCATGTGCTCCGAATTCTGATACTCCAGATTTTGTTTTTTACTCTTATTGCCAATTTGATTGCTGGGCAAGATACACCACTTATTTTGGGGAGGGGCCTTTAATATGGTCGCAGATAAACTATTAAACTGGCAATCTCCCTGAAAGCTGAGGCACTCAACCAATTTTGGCAACACTTTCCTCCTTCTACAATATCAAAGGCCAAAGGAAGTTGTTTGTATATATGCCAAAATTATCCAAGCAGCCAAGGTTTTACCAGTAAGGAAAGCCCTCGAAAGTGGTAGTTATACAGCAGAATTTTATCAGACCTTTGGTGATCTATTATCTTCTAAGCTTTTACAGGTTTTTAATCATATGTTAGAGGGTAATGTGTCTGGGGGCATTATGCTGAAGCTAGGATTATAGTCCTAGAAAAGTCGGGTTGAAATCCATTACTAGTTCAGAACAGATGTCTGATTTCTTAAAATCTGAGCTCGCCATCTGAACGTAGCCTTAAGGAATATTATCCATCCTGACTAGAATGGGTTCATGACCGGTTGCTCAACTACTGACAGTGCCAGAGAATCAGCTTTTGCCACAAAATGCAATGTGTGCCTTTGAGTCAATGCAGACTCCTGGTGACCCAGCAACTCCTGGGGTTTCTTGGCAGTGTGATCAGAAGCAGATTGCCAGGCCTCTCTTCTGAGGCAATGAAGGGTTAAGTGACTTGCCCAAGGCCACAAGGAGTACTATTGAGAACTGAACCATGGTCTTTTGGTTACCAAGCCAGTGCGCTAACCATTAGGCTATCCATCCTGACCAAAATGGGTTTGTGACCTAAACAATAGTGGGCAGTGAAAGTATGCACAGAAGCCCAAGTTGATGCTTTGCAGATCTCATCAATAGCAACTGAACGAAGATTAGCTGTTGAGGCTGCCATGGCTCTAACATTATGAGCCATGACATGGCCTTCAAGAGGGATTCCCTTACTCCGATAGGTAAAGGAAATACAGTCTGCAATCCACTTAAAGAGAGTTCTCTTAGCGACTGGAAGACCTAAATGACTAGAGTCAAAAGCCAGAAAAAGCTGAGAAGACTTTCTAAATGGCTGAGTTCTGTGAAGATAAAAAGCCAGAGCCCGCTTCCAATCTAAGGTATGAAGATTTCTTTCCACGCTGGAGGCATGAGGCCTAGGAAAGAAGACTGGGAGATAAACCGACTGGTTTAAATGAAAAGGTGATATCACCTTTGGCATAAAATGAGGATGAGTCCTCAAGACTACTTTGTCATGATGGAACCTTGTATAAGGCGGGTCAGCCACTAAAGCCTGCAGTTCACTAATGCGTTTTGCAGAAGTGATAGCAATTAGGAAAATGACTTTCCATGAAAGAAACTTTAGCTGCGAAGTCGCTAAAGGTTCAAAGGGAGGCTTCATGAGTTGACCCAGAACAAGATTAAGATCCCATGCCACCGGTGGTGGTTTGATGGGAGGTTTAGTTAAAAGAAGACCCCTCATAAATCTTGAAACAAGAGGATGAGGGGAAATTGGTTGTCCATCAAAGGGTTTATGAGATGCAGCAATAGCACTAAGATGGACCCTAACAGAATTGGTCTTGAGACCAGAAGCTGATAAGTGAAGGAGATAGTCCAGAAGGGACTCTACCGGTACCAAGAGGGGATTAAGTCCCCTCTGGGAACACCAGATTGAGAACCTCTTCCACTTAAAAGCGTAAGAGTGCCTTGTGGAAGTTTTCTGGAAGCCAGAAGAATATCCTTCACTTGTTGTGAAAGGCCTAGATCTTGAAGTTCTATGCCTTGAGTGGCCAGGCCTTGAGGATTAGGGGAATTGGTGGGAAGGCATAGAGAAAATCCTGGCTCCAATGGAGCAGGAATGCATCCCTCGCCTGACAATTTTGAGCTGGCAGTCTGGAACAGTACCGGGGAAGTTTGGCATTCTGTGGACTTGTAAAGAGGTCTATGTCTGGTGTTCCCCAGACTTGACATACTCGGGCAAGTTGATATGAGTGGAGAGACCACTCGTGTGGCAACAGGACTCGACTGAGCCTGTCCGCCCAAACGTTTTGAATGCCTGGAAGGTATACTGCCAACAAATGAATGTGATGCTCTCTGGCAAAAGCCCACAGTTGCAAAGCTTCGTTGCATAATTGCAGAGAGCCTGTTCCGCCTTGTTTGTTTAGGTAAAACATGGCCACTTGATTGTCGGTTTGCACCAGAACTGTTTTGCTTACGAGATGAAAGCAAAAGATTCAAATAGCATTGGAAATGGCCCTTAGTTCTAGGAGGTTTATTTGAAGAGAAGCCTCCTGTGGGGTCCAGAGACCTTGGGTTGACAGATCGCCCAAGTGGGCTCCCCAACCCAACTTGGATGCATCTGTCGTCAGGACAGCCTGAGGTAGGGGTTGCTGAAAAGGAGAGCCTACTGTAAGGTTTTCCAGAGACTGTCACCAATGCAGAGACGCAATCAGGCGTGTGGTAACTCTGATCTTCTCTGACAGGCATCCTGAGGCCTGGGACCATTGGGAAGCTAAGGTCCTAGAAGTCGAAGCATCTGTCGAGCAGTGAGGAAGGTTTGTAGCACTGCTTGAGATGCTAGTTTGATGATGTGCAGACAGCGAGGCTGAGGAAGGAAAGTCTTTGACTGCTGTGTGTCCAAGCGAGCCCCTATAAACTCGAGGGATTGAGATGGGGTGAGCTGGGACTTTGGAAGGTTTATGATCCATTCTAAGTACTGCAGTATTTGCATTACTCGGGAAAGAGCATGACTTGCCTCTGGAGCTGACGGTGCTCGAATGAGCCAATCGTCTAAGTAAGGGAAGACAAAAATTCCTAGAGTCCTCATAAATGCTGCTACTACAGAGAGTTAATTGAAGACATACGCAGCATTGCTAGGAAAGGGGAAGAGCTACTGCTAGGAGATTTCAATATGCCAGATGTTGATTGGCACATTCCTGCTGCAGTATCATCTAGAAGTAAGGAGATCCTGGATTCTCTACAGGGAGAACTATTCAGGCAATTGGTAACAGACCCCACACGTGAAGGGGCCATACTGGACTTGGTGCTTACCAATGGTGAAAGTGTTTCTGATGTTGTAGTGGGAGATCATTTTGCATCCAGTGATCACCAGATGGTGTGGTTCAGTATTAGGACTAGGGCTGTTAGAATCCATTCCAAGGTGAAGATCTTAGACTTTAGGAAGACTAACTTTGCGAAGATGGGCCAATACCTCAGGGAGTCGTTAGTGGGATGGGAACAGCTGGGGGATGTAGAAAAACAGTGGGCAAAACTGAAAGGGGGTATTTTAAAGGCAACCAACCTTTTTGTTAAAATGGTAAATAAAGGCAAAAGGAACAGGAGACCGCTATGGTTTTCGAAGGAAGTAGCTGAAAAAGTGAAGAAAAAGAGGGAGGCCTTCATGAAATACAAGAGATCACAGAGAGAGGAAGACAGGCATCTGTATTTGGAAAAACTTAGAGAAGCTAGCAAAGTAGTCAAGAAGGCAAAGATTCAAAAGGAAGAGGAAATAGCCAATGCAATAAAATGGGGGGATAAGACATTTTTCAGATATATTAGTGAGAAGAGGAAGGGCAAAAGTGGTATTGTCAGACTCAAGGGTGCAGGGGGGGAATATGTAGAAGCTGATAAGGATAAAGCGGAATTGCTTAACAAATATTTTTGTTCTGTGTTCACAGATGAAGAACCAGGAGCAGGACCTCAGAAAACACCCACAAATAAGAACAGAAGCGAGGGACATCTTGAACAATTTTCAGAAGACTGTGTTCGTGAGAAACTAGCTCAACTTAAAGTAGACAAAGCAATGGGACCGGATGGGATACACCCTAGAATACTGAGGGAACTTGGGGACGTTCTAGCAACTCCACTGACTGACCTTTTCAATGCCTCGTTGGAGTCGGGAGTGGTGCCAAAGGACTGGAGAGAGGCTCATGTGGTGCCTTTACACAAAAGCGGAAGTAAGGATGTGGTTGAAAACTACAGGCCGGTTAATTTAACTTCGGTGGTGAGTAAATTATTGGAAACGCTGCTGAAAGAGAAAATAGTGAGGTTTCTGGAGTCCGGCGGATTACAGGATCCGAGGCAGCATGGATTCACCAGAGGCAGGTCTTGTCAGACAATCTGATTGATTTCTTTGACTGGGTGACCAGGGAGTTGGACCGAGGGAGAGCTCTAGATGTGGTGTATTTAGATTTCAGTAAAGCCTTTGACACTGTTCCTCACAGGCGACTTATAAACAAACTGAGCACCCTAGGGATGGACCCTAAAGTTACTGCTTGGGTTAGAAATTGGTTGGGTGGGAGGCGACAAAGAGTACAAGTAAATGGAGCTCACTCTGAGGAGAAGGATGTTACCAGTGGTGTGCCCCAGGGATCTGTCCTTGGTCCGATTCTTTTTAACATCTTTGTTAGTGATATAGCGGAAGGGCTGTCGGGTAAGGTTTGCCTCTTTGCGGATGATACCAAAATCTGCAATAGAGTAGACACCCAGGAAGGTGTAGATAACATGAGGAGGGATCTAGCTAAGCTTGAAGAATGGTCTAGAATTTGGCAGCTGGAATTTAATGTTAAAAAATGTAAGGTCATGCATTTGGGCTGCAGCAATCCAAGGGAGCAATACAGTATAGGAGGTGAAGTACTTTTGTCCACTAAAGAAGAGCGGGACCTAGGCGTGGTTGTGTCTGATGATCTTAAAGTAGCTAAACAGGTAGAAAAGGCGACGGCAAAAGCTAGAAGGATGCTTGGGTGCATACGGAGAGGAATGGCTAGCAGAAAAAAGGAGGTGATAATGCCTCTGTATAAGTCTTTGTTGCGACCTCATTTGGAGTATGGTGTGCAATTCTGGAGACCGCACCTTCAAAAGGATGTGAACAGGATGGAGTCGGTGCAGAGGGTTGCTACTAAAATGATTAATGGGCTTCATTATAAAGCATATGAGGACAGACTTAAGGATCTTAATATGTACACCTTAGAGGAAAGGCGGGATAGAGGTGATATGATTGAGATGTTTAAATACCTCCGTGGCATAAATGTTCAGGGAGAGAGCCTCTTTCAATTGAAAGCAAGTTCTGCTACGAGGGGACATGGGATGAGGGTGAAGGGAGATAGATTCAGGAGTGATATGCGGAAATATTTCTTTACGGAAAGAGTAGTGGATCCGTGGAATAGTCTCCCAGTGGAGGTGGTAGAGATGAGGACAGTAACTGAATTCAAAAAAGCATGGGACCAACACAGAGGATCTCTAAAGGTAAAAAGTGGACTGTTGTAGTTATGGAAGGACAGACTAGATGGGCCTTGTGGTCTTTTTCTGTCATCATGTTTCTATGTTTCTACTGCCATGCATTTTGTGAAGACCCTTAGAGCAGAGGCCAGCCCGAAAGGAAGGACCCTGTATTGAAAATGTCTTCCCTTGACTAGGAATCAAAGGAATTTTCTGTGATCTGTATGAATAAGGATATGCATGTAAGCATCCCTTAAATCCATAGAACATAGCCAATCTTGTTCGTGAAGGTATGGAAGAAGAGTGCTGAGAGAGATCATCTTGAATCTTTCTCGGACTAAATATTTGTTCAGTTCTCTGAGGTCCCCCTGACTTCTTTGGAATGAAAAAATAGGGGGAATAGAATCCTGTGCCCTGCTGGGACTTTGGAACCTCTTCTATAGCCCCTTGAGCCAGAAGAGTGGTGACCTCTTGCCACAGCAGGTCTGAGACCGGTGGTTGAGATATGAACTGTTTTATTAGCGTGGATGGGGGCAAGCTGGGGAAATGAAGCTTGTATCCCAGACTCACTATAGATAGAGTCCAATTTTCTGAAGTGATTTGTTGCCATCTTTTGGCAAAAAGGCAAATACGGCCTGGAATATTTAAAGGTTCTGGGCTTAGAACAGGAAGAATGGCTAAGTTCTCTAGACAACAGTCAAAGACCCTGAGGAGGTTGGGTCTTCTGAGCCTGTTGAGCCTTCTGAGCTTGTGTCTTTCTTTGTTTAGTTTGTTGTTGCCCCTATTGGGAAACATGTGTTTGCTGGGTGGAAGATGGATAGAATTTCTTCTTCTTAGAGAAAAAAGATTTTTTGAAAACCTTTTTATTGGCTGGGTTAGCTGTATTTTGACAACCTGTCTAAAGTTGTATTATCAGTGTCAATTTCATTAGCTTTAAGCTGCCAATCCTTGCCAAAGGGATTTTCTCCTGTGCAAGGAATGTTACCCAGCTTATCTTGCACCCATTCCTCCAAGTCTGAAGCTTGGAGCCAAGCAATACGACATGCTCCTATGGATATAGCAGAAGTTCTGCTAATACATTCAAAACAGTCAAAGGTACCACGATTCATAAACTTAGACATTTTGAGCATGTTTGACCAAAGTCAAATAATCTGTCCGTTTATCCTCTTAAAGAAAAGGGTTCAAAAACTCCAAGTCTTTGGTAACCTGCTCAAGAAACATTCCCATGTATAATATATAGGAACTGATTCTTGCTGATAGCATGGAGGACTGAAAGCATCGACGACCAAAGGCATCCAGTGTTCTAGACTCATGACCTGGTGGATTGGAAGAGTGTCGTTTAGCACTCTTAATCCACCTCATGGCGGACTCTACCATCATAGAATGATGTGGTAACTGAGTCTACTGAAACCCTGGGCAAGGTGGTACTCGATACATAGTGTCAAGACATCTAGAATGTGGAGATACAGTTAAAGGAGCTTCCCACATTCTTAATATTAGATCATGTAAGATCTGGTGTATAGGAAGCATAGCTGCCTCCTTTGGAGCCAAAGGATATTGAAGAATTCTCAATTCTTCTGCTCTAGGCTCCTTTTCTGGTACTACTGTAATGGCAAGACCCTTTGCCATATCACGTACAAAATCATGAAAAGACATATCCTCAGGAGGGGACATTCTGCATTGAGGAGAAAGAGATGAATCTTGCAAAAGTTCAGCTCTGGTAACGGTGGAATCATCTGAGTCCTCGGAATCGGAAGACTCAAAAGGAGGAAGTACTGGGTTCTCCCGAAGCAGATGGCGTCGGTACCAGAACGAGTTGGTACCTGATCCCCCATGCTGAAGAGAGATTCCAGGCTCCGCATCGGGGGAAGCATGCCTGTTGAAGCAGGTACTGAGGGCACTGGCACCGGTACCGGTGCCTGCGGAACCGTCTGCAGCGACTTTAATGGTACCGAAGTAGCTAAAAGAGTCGCTAGACTGCTTTCGATAGTGAGGAGTCTCTTGTCCATTGCTACTGCCGATGCCGGGGTGTCGGTACCGGTGGAAGCGGCCACAACCCCCGAGCATGGCACCAGTAGTTCCATCGAGGTTGAGGCCTCGGGAACATCCTGAAGCCCCGATAAAGCTTTGGAGCTTGAAGACTCCCGCCTGGGCTGTTTAGCCGGTGAAGTGTCCTCGAGGGCAACGCCAGTGGCATCTCGATATTTAGAGGGAGATCTACCCTTCGAGGACCGGCTCGTCTTGGAAGACTTGTGTTTAGTTACCTGAGATCCCTGGGAAGAAGTAGAAGGCCCTGGAAGACATCGATGCAACAGACATCGTATCTGAAGCAAATAGGGCACCGAGTTGATTTGCTCGATTCTGAAGACTTCTTTTAGTCAACTTCCTGCAGGAGAGACACTCCGTAGGGCAATGGTCAGGACCTAAACATTTAAGACACCAGTCATGGGTGTCGGTAATAGAAATTGTACCGCCACATTTTGAACACTTTTTAAAACCAGTGGCTGGTTTTTCCATGATAAGGGAACAGAGGGCCTAAAGTCCAAAATGGTGACAAGCACCAGAGCAGGGGAAAAAAAACCCCTGAGAAAGCACTAAAATTAAGTTATTTTAGAAGAAAAGAAAGAAAAGCACCGGTGGTACCGGTAGGCGTCGACGGAAGGCAGACGCGACCACAAAAAATATAAATTTAAGAGAAGATTTTCTGCGGTGACAGGGGACACGTCCTGTCGGCTCCGCGGAAAACGAAGAACTGAAGTGAGAGAGGTAGTTGGGAGGGAAGGCAGCATGCATGCGTGGTGGGATGCTCCCAAAAGCTTTCCTTTTGGGATGCTGGGGAGCGTTCCCGCACAGGCTCCGTCAGTGCCTGACGATACCCATATGTGAAGACTACATTCCTGCTTGTTAATGGAGATCTTATTTCACCTTGGAGGTGAAATATGTCCCCCCCCCCCCCAATGGCGGAAAACATTGATTCTGGGACCCCGGGACAAGGTGAGGACGGAAGGGGGTTCCCTGCAGCCCGATCCCGGTGCAAGAAGGCCCAATCGGGGGTCTGGAAAAGATACACTTTGGAGCTGAGTAGGTAATCGTGCTCCTTCATGGAGCCACAGAGCCATGGCAATGGGATGCCACGGCACCGCGGCTCCATGCAGGAGCCTGGCTGGGCTAGCCAGGGAAGTGCCTGGATGTCCAGAGGCACAGAATCGGGGCACGTCTGGGCCTTATGCCCCAATTCTGCTCCCACGGGGATGTCTAGCTCCCATGGGATCAGAATCGGGTGCATATCCAGGTCACCCAGATTTCTGGATGTCCAGATGGCCCAAACATTACCCGTCGGAATTGGCCTTCACACTTTTAAACATTAAACTTTGTTTTGTAAATATACACATAATGAGAGAATTTTCTAAAAGCCACTTACAAGGATAAATGGACTATGTGCAAAACTATCCATTCTTCCTGTGGCTACAAGTGAGCACTGTTAAGTCTTGAGTTTCTATGGCTGTTAGGACCCATTTTTTTTGCTTTGACTACCTGGTCTTTGTTGCCCTCCCCCTCCCCCAAAATCTGTTGCGACTAGACAACTTCCTAGTTTGCCTAGTAGTTGGGCCGGCACTGACAAAGAAATTCAAGGCCCCCAGGTATGCTAATTGGGAAATGCAAACTGTCTATGCACACAGAGTTGCATCCATAGCTGCTGTTATTGTATCGATCCACCTCATTTGCTCATTTTCATCTTTTGCGTTGATCTTCAACCATGCCAAGCATGATGTCTTTCTCTCATGATCTCTCTCTTCACATGATGTGCCCAAAGTATGAAAGTCAAAGTCTTTTCATCTGAGCTTCTAAAGAAAGCTTAGGTTTGATCTTATCTAGTACTGACTGGCTTGTTTTTCGAGCAGTCCATGCTATACACAGTATTCTTCACCAGCAACATAATTCAAAGGCATAGATTTTCTTCCTGTCTATCTTTTTCACTGTCCAACTTTCACATCCATAATATGTTATTGAAAATACCATGATTTGGATAAGTCAAATCTTTGTATGAAGAGAGACATCTTTGATCTTGAGAATCTTGCCTAGATCCTTCATAGGCATTCTGCCATGAGCAATTTATTTATTTATTTAGCTGTATTTATATTCCGCTTTTCACCGGGTCAAAGCAGTCAATTGGGGGATACATTTAACACGAGGGGATATGACACACATATGTTAATACTTACAGGGAACATGGGCAATGGAGGGTGAAGTGGCTTGCCCAAGACCACAAGGAGTGCCTATAGGACTAGAAATCCCAGTCCCTCCGGCCTGAGATTGCTGTCCCCAGGTGGGACTTGAACCCCCGGCCCTCCAGCCTGAAGTACCTTGTCCTAACCACTAGACCACGCCATGCGTCATCTGATTTCTTGACTACTTGACGTTTCTTTATTGATTAGTAATCCAAGCAGGTTAAAGTTGTCCACTATTTCTTTTGTAATAAAAATATTCACTGTGCATCCAGCCAAAAAAAAATCATCCAAGTGCAGCCATTTTGAGCGCCTCTTCTTATGCAACTTCCTGTAGTTTATCCAGGAGGATCTGCAAACCAGACTCGAGTATGCAAATGCTTCAGACAGAGGGTTGTGGGGAACTGAAGTAGAGTTTCTACATTTTCCTCCTCCTCCTCTGCAGTTCTGAAACCCCTTCGTGCTGCAACTATAGGACTCAATTAATCCTTTCCATGTTTTTATTTATTTATTTTATTTAGCTATATTTATATCCTGCTTTTCACCGGGTCAAAGCGGTCAATTGGGGGATACATTTAACACGAGTGGATATGAGACACGTACGCTAATACTTACAGGGAACATGGGCAATGGGAGGGTTAAGTGACCATAGAAACACATCTACATCTGATTCATTGACATCTGGAATTTCTATATCACTTGCAAGTGTCACTATGGTTAGTTGTATTTGTGAACCCTGGAGACTCTGAGCATATACTGACCATATGTTTTCCACTGCCATATGTGGGGTTTAGATATGGCAGTCTGCAGCCCAGCAGACTACAGAATTATGACTTTATATTGCAGGAGATCACAAATCAAAAGAAATGCATAAATTAGTTGTCAGACTCAGCCTTTCAGTTCCTCCCGGGACTCAATGTTGTTAGTGATGTTCATGACATTGTTTCACTAAAACTCCTGAATTGATGGCTTATCTTCCCCCTCGGTTCCTTTGATAAATTGCTGAAAGGTACTCTAAGCATAGTTACTCACCTGTAACAGGTGATCTCCGGGAACAGCAGGAATTTAGTCTTCACATATGGGTATCGTCGGTACCGACGGAGCCTGCGCGGGAACGCTCCTCAGCGTCCAATTAGAAAGCTTTTGGGAGCATCCCACAGCACCTGCGTACTGCCTTCCCGCCTTTCCCAACTGCCTCTCTCCAGTTGAGTTTTAAAGCTGAGACAAACAGAGAGAGAGGGAAAGAAAAGAAAAGAAAAGAGAGATATAACTCCTAGGGGAGATGGGTGGGTTGTGAAAACTAAATTCCTGCTGTTCCCGGAGATCACCTGTTACAGGTGAGTAACTATGCTATCTCCAGGAACAAGCAGGAATGTAGTCTTCACATATGGGGATTCCCTAGCTACTGATGCCAGGGAGAGACCCCAGAAGTTGTGTGCCCCTGTGAAAGGGCTCCACTTCCCCCCATGGATCTCTGGCATCCTACCGGGAATGGTGGGTAGGAGTTGATTAAGTATGGAACAGGTGTTGTAGAACAGCCTGGCCAAACAAGGCATCCCGGCGGGAGTCCTTGTCCAAGCAGTAGTGAGCTGTGAAGGTATGAACCGAGGCCCAAGTAGCTGCTCGACAGATGTCGTCAATAGACACAGAGTGAAGATGAGCCATTGAGGCTGCCATGGCCCTCACATTGTGAGCTGTGACATGGCCTTCCAGAGAAAGGTTCTTACTCTGATAGGCAAAGGAGATACATTGTGCAATCCAATTGGACAATGTTCTCTTAGAGACTGGAAGTCCCAAATGAGAAGGATCAAAAGCAACAATGAGTTGAAAGGACTTTCTATGTTGCTGTGTTCTTTGTAAGTAAAAGGCTCTTTTACAGTCCAAAGTATGAAGATTCCTTTCTGCATTTGATGCATGAGGCCTTGGAAAAAATACAGGCAGATAAACTGCTTGGTTCAAATGAAAAGGTGAGACCTCCTTTGGCATAAAAAGTGTGGATGAGTCCTAAGGACTACCTTATCATGATGGAACCTCGTATACGGGGGATCAGCAACCAATACTTGCAATTCACTGATGCGATGTGCTGATATGATTGCAATGAGAAAGATAACTTTCCAGGAAAGGATTTTCAAGGAGGTAGTAGCTAAAGGTTCAAACGGCGGCTTCATGAGCTGGCCAAGAACCAGATTCAGGTCCCATGCCACTGGTGGAGGCCGATTGGGAGGCTTAGTTAGAAGAAGGCCCTTCATAAATCTCACTACGAGAGGATGAGAGGAAATAGGCTGCCCATTTAAAGGCTTTAAAGAAGCTGAAATAGCACTTAAATGGACTCTTACTGAGTTAGTCTTAAGTCCTGCATTAGATAAATGAAGGAGATACTCCAGTAATGATTCCAGAGGTATCGCAAGGGGGTCAAGACCCTTCTGTGAACACCATATAGAAAACCTTTTCCACTTGAAAGCATAAGAGCGTCTTGTGGAAGGTTTCCTGGAAGCACAAAGGACATCCCTTACTTGTTGAGAAAGGTTAAGACCATGTAGGTCTAGGCTCTAAGCAACTAGGCCCTGAGATGCAGAGCGTTGGGATTTGGATGCCACAACATCCCGTCCTCCTGAGACAGGAGATCTGGAGCAGATCCGAGATCCAGAGATGGAGCTTGAGAGAGATGTAGGAGCAGAGGGTACCACACTTGACATGGCCAATGTGGAGCTATGAGAATCATATGGCCTCTGTCTCTCTGAAGCTTGAATAGGGTTTTGGGAATTAAGGGAATGGGTGGAAAGGCATATTTATTTATTTATTTATTTAGCTGTATTTATATCACGCTTTTCACCGGGTCAAAGCGGCGTCACACAAAAGGGGGGGGGGGATTACGTGTGGGGGTGGGGCCATCACCGGGAGGCTACATTGATGATTTCAACATAAGATATGGGACAGACTTTGGACATGGACAGATTTTGGACATGGACAAATTTTTGGACATGGTTGGGACAGTACAGCTTGAGTTGAGTGGTCATGGTGGGGGGATCAGAGGTTATTTCGCTTTTTGGTGGGAGTCATGTTGAGGTATTCGTGAAAAAGGATGGTTTTCAGCTGCTTCCTAAAAGATAGTAAATCGGTGTTATTTCGGAGACAGTTCGGTAGAGAGTTCCATAAGGATGGTGCGTACAGTTCGAAGGCTCGATTGCAGGTTCGTTGCGAGCATTTGGTTTTTTTATGAGGGACGGTGAGGGAGTTGCTGAGGGCCTGTCTGGTGGCTCTGCCGTGAGCTGGATGAGATAGTAGGGTGTGAAGTTGGGAGTTTCGGGTTTGATGTATGGCCTTGTGGGTGAGTAGGATGGCTTTGTATTTAGTCCTTGCTTCGAGGGGGAGTATGTGCAGGTCCTTCAAAATCGGGGTGATGTGGTCGGTCTTCTTTGCTCCTTGTATGATTCTCGCTGTAGTGTTCAATGCTGTTCGGAGGGGGTTCGTCTGTGTGGTTGGAAGTCCATGGTATAATATATTACAATAGTCCAGATGTGGGAGCGTCATGGCTTGCATTACAGTTCGGAAGTCTTGATGTTCAAGGAGGGGTCTGAGACGTTGGACAGTCCTTGCTTTGTGGAATATAGTTCCGGAGGTTTTGGAGATTTGTTGCTTTAAGGTGAGTGCTTGGTCGATGATAATGCCCAGGTACCTTATTTGTGGCTGTATTTGAATGTTTGTGGTGCCAATGTGGAGGTGTGTAGGTGGTGAAAAGTCTGGATCTTTTGTGACTATGAGGGCTTCTGTCTTCTTTATGTTGATGGAGAGGTTGTTTGCTTGTAACCAGTTGGACACCTCTGTGAAGCATGTTGATAGATGGGTGTTTGTTGGGTTCGTGGTTGTAATGGGGGCATAGAGCATGATATCATCTGCGTAAATGTGAAAGCTGATGTTGTGGGTGCGTATTTATTTATTTATTTATTTAACATATATTTATAACCCGCAACTTCCAGAGTTCAGTTGCGGTTCACAATAAAACAACAATCTACAAAGCAAAAGCTTAGTTTTACATCGAACATTTTGTAACAATAAAAGTAATGGTTAACAGCATGAACTAGTGCAAAATAGCAAACTGGCTTGTAAACTATGTACAAAAAACTATATACAAATACATGTTGTGGGTACTTTGGAATTGGATCATAGTGTATTTATAATAGTGTATTGTCTGTTAAATTGTTGGGATTAGTATGACTGAGCAGAGTGGCTGGAGGTAGATGTTGAAAAGCATGGCGGATAGTGTGGATCCCTGGGGGACTCCTTGGTGTTGTTGGAATGGGGGGGATGTCGAGTTGCTGGTGCGGATTAGTTGCTTTCTGTTTGTTAGATATGATTGGAACCATTGAAGTACAGTGTCTTTGATCCCGATTGCTTGTAGTCTGTGTAGGAGGATGTTGTGGGAGATGGTGTCGAAAGCTGCAGATATGTCAAGGAAGATCATGCCATATCCGGAGTGTTTTTCTTGCGTTCCTATGAGGAGAGTGTTCATCAGTGTGGTCATGAGGGTCTCGACTCCATGTAGAGGGCGGAATCCGTGTTGTTGTGGGTCGAGTATGTTGTTAAGATCAAGGTGTTCCTGTAGTTGCTGCTGGACGATCTTCTCGATTATCTTGGCGGTGAAGGGTAGGCTTGCTATGGGTCTATAAGACGCTAGGAAGTCCTGACCCCAATGGAGGAGGAAAGCATCCCTGGCCTGTCAACCCTGAGCCGGAATTCTGGAGCAGAACCGGGGAAGTTTGGCATTCAGTGGACTTGCAAAGAGGTCTATGTCCAGGGTTCCCCAAATTTGAAAAATCTTTGCTACCTGGTCTGCATGAAGAGACTATTCGTATGGGAGCAGAACTCGACTGAGTCTGTCTGCCCAAGAGTTTTGAATGCCTGGCAGATACACCGCAAGGAGATGAATTTGATGCTCTCTGGCGAGGGCCCAAAGTCACAAAGCTTTGTTGCAAAGCGACAGAGAGCCTGTTCCTCCCTGCTTGTTCAGATAGAACATAGCTACTTGATTGTCCATCTGAATTAGGACTGTCTTGTAGCTTAGCTGGGTATGGAACACTCGAAGAGCAAAGAAGATTGCTCTGAGTTCTAGGAGATTGATATGTAAGCGGGTCTCCTGTGGCGTCCAGGTGCCTTGGGTAGAGAGACCTTGAAGGTGAGCTCCCCAACCTAGCTGTGAGGCATCTGTTGTTAGAATGACCTGGGGTAGGGGCTGCTGGAAAGGGCACCCTACCAGCAGGTTTTGGGTCGTTTGCCACCATTGGAGAGACAAAATAAGGTGACTTGTGTTTGCTATTTTGTCTGATAGGCAGCCTGATGCCCGAGTCTACTGAATGGATAGAGTCCATTGGGCTGCTCTCATATGGAGGCGAGCATAGGGGACCACATGCACGGTAGATGCCATGTGGCCTAGTAATTGTAACATTTCCCGAGCAGTGAGATGAGTTTTCAACACTGCCTGGGAGGCTAACTGCACAATGCGAAGGCAGTGGGGCCGTGGAAGGAAGGCCCTTGCTTTTTTGGTATCCAGCAAAGCTCCTATAAACTCTAGAGACTGAGTGGGAGTTAGGCTGGATTTTGGGATGTTTATGACCAGACCCAAATACTGAAGGATACGCATTGTGTAAGATAGAGAAATCCTTGCCTCTGACTCTGATGGGACTCGAATGAGCCAGTCGTCTAAGTAGGGGAAGACGAATATTCCTAGAGTGTGAAGAAATGCTGCTACCACAGCCATGCATTTCGTAAACACCCTTGGAGCTGAGGCCAGGCCAAAAAGGAAGCACCCTGTATTGGTAGTGCTTTCCCTGAAAACGGAACCGAAGGAATCTTCTGTGATTTGGATGGATGAGAACATGAGTGTACGCATCCTTGAGATCTAGAGAACAAAGCCAATCCTGACTCTGAAGGTATGGCAGCAGAGTTCCCAGAGAAATCATTTTGAATTTCTCTTTGAACAGGAATTTGTTCAATTCTCTGAGGTCTAAAATAGGCCTGTGACCCCCTGTTTTCTTTGGGATAAGGAAATAGGGGGGAGTAAAATCCTGTTCCCTGTTGAGGAATGGGTACCTCTTCTATTGCCCCTTGGGCAAGAAGCATAGTGACCTCTTGATCTAACAGGTTGTTGAGAGAGGTCTGAGAATTGAACTGTCTTACCATTGTGGGAGGGGGCATGCAAAGAAAGTGAAGCTTGTACCCCTCTTTTATAATGGAGAGAGTCCAATCTTCTGCTGTTATCTGCCCCCATCTGGGGGCAAAATGACACAACCTTCCTGGAATGGTGGAAGGGTCTGGTCCGTTGAGGGCCAGGAAGGCTAAGTTCTCTAGATGGAAGTCAAAAGCCTTGTGGAGGCTGAGACTGCTGAGACGGTTGAGGCTTAGCAGTCTTTGCTTTCCTTTGTTTAGGTGGTTGCTGACCCTTTCGGGCAGGCTGACCTGCAGAACGTCCCTGCTGGGTATAAGAGGGATAAAACCTCTTCTTTTTGGAGAAATGGTTTCTTGAAAGATCTCTTCCTTGCAGGATCAGCTGTGGCTTTGGATAATCTATCCAAAGTGGAGTTGTCAGCATCCAGCTCATTGGCTTTCTCTTGCCAATTTTTGCTAAATAGATTCTCACCTGTACAAGGGATATTGCCCAGTTTGTCCTGCACCCAGAGCTCCAAATCAGATGCCTGGAGCCAGGCAATCCTACGTGCACCTATGGCAATGGCAGAGGTTCTGCTTATGCACTCAAAACAGTCAAAAGCTGCACGATTGACAAACTTAGAAACATCCTGGGCATGTTTAACCAGTGTGAGAAAATCCTGCCTCTTATCCTCAGGAAGGAGAGGGCTCAAAATCTCCAAATCCCCTGTGACTTCCTTAAGGAACATTCCCATATATAAACTATAGGAACTGATCCTGGCAGAAAGCATGGAAGCCCGGAAAGTACGACGTCCAAAGGCATCCAAAGTTCTACACTCACGTCCTGGAGGATTAGAGGCATGCCTCTTTGCACTTCTGATCCTTCTCATAGCTGATTCCACTACAATGGAGTGGTGAGGAAGCTGAGTCTTCTGGAAGCCAGGACACGGAGGCACTCGATACATGGTATCCAGTCTATGAGAGTGAGGAGAGGTGGTAAGAGGTGTTTCCTACATTCTTAACATGAGATCATGTAACATCTCATGGATAGGCAAAGTAGCTGCCTCTTTAGGAGCCTAGGAATATTGTAGAATCTCCAACTCCTTTGCCCTGGGCTCTGTTTCAGGAGCCACAGTAATGGAAAGACCTTAAGCCACCTCCCTGATGAAATCCTGAAAGGAGATATCCTCTGGAGGAGACATCCTACATTTAGGAGAGGAAGGCTCCTCTGGGAGAAGTACTCCGGTACCGACCGAGCTGTCAGAATCCTCAGACTCCTCCGAGGATTCAAAGTACCTTCTATCCGGATGCTCTTGTAGAGCACGATACCCGTACCGACCGAAGTCGGTGTCGGGGGGAATCGGTACCGGTGTATCGGTACCAGAAGGCATAGCATGACTGGGTGCTGGCAATGCAGACATTGATGTTGATACGGATGCTGTCAGTACCGGTACCGATACAGGTGCCAGAGTCGGTACCAGTACCGGTTGAATTGTCTGACGCGGTTCCGAGGGTGCCGATGCCGCAAGGCGAGCCGCCAGACTGCGTTCAATAGCCAGGAACCTCCGATCTATCGACGCTGCCAATGCCTGGGTATTGGTACCGGAGAAAGCAGCCAGTACCCCCAGAGTATGGCACCAGTAGTTCTACCGAGGTTGAGGCCTCGAGAACATCCTGGAGCCCCGATAATGCTTTGAAAGCCGAAGCCTCCCGCCGGGGCAATTTTGCCGGTGCAGAACCCTCAAGGGCAATGCCAGAGGCATCTCGATGCTTAGAAGGAGATCTACCTTTTGAGGACCGGCTAGACTTATGTTTAGTTACCTGAGATCCATGGGAGGAAGACGAAGCCCTGGAAGACGTCGATGCCACAGAGCTGCATTAGAGGGAAAAGGGTGCTGAGCTTAGAAGCTCGGTTTTGCCGACTCCTCTTCGACATCTTCCCACAGGCCATACACTCCAAGATGGAGTGGTCAGGACCTAAACATTTAAGGCACCACTCGTGGGTGTCGGTGACGGAGATGGTACCGCCACACTTGGTACACTTCTTGAAACCCAAAGTGTTTTTTTCCATAGTAAAGGAAATTTTGGGCCTAGTGCCCAAAATGGCGCGTGTACCTGAAGAAGAAAAGGTTTTGGAAAAAAATTATTAGATTTTTTTTTTTTTTTTTTAAGAAAGAAAGAAAGAACCGGCGGTACCGGTATAGCGTCGAGGGAAGGCAGACGCGACCACAAAAAAGAAGGAGAATAGGATAATTTTCTGCAGTGACAGGAACGACAACCTGCTGGCTCCACGGAAAATGAAGAACTGGAGAGAGGCAGTTGGGAAAGGCGGGAAGGCAGCACGCAGGCGCTGTGGGATGCTCCCAAAAGCTTTCTAATTGGACGTTGGGGAGCATTCCCGCACAGGCTCCGTCGGTACCGACAATATCCATATGTGAAGACTACATTCCTGCTTGTTTCTGGAGATCAAGTAGTAAGCCTCAAATGTGGCTATTACTCTTTGATCAGTGAGTTGAAGCAACATTTGTACTCTTAAGGAGGTACTTGACCTTCAAGTTGTCAGACTTGCTGGACTGGGTGGCATAGGGTATGGTCTACGAAGAACAATGCCTTATTGGCAAGAATCTTCCTGGCACAGCTGTATTCCACTGAAGGACAAAAAAAAGTTGCAGTCTGTCCCCGAAAACTACTTAGAGCACCAAGATCTTTGATCTCCAAAGGACAGGTAAATTTGGTTTTGCATAACCTTTTATGGCCTTTGGATTGTCAGGATGGTAGACCACCAGGGGCTTCATTTAAAAATCACTAGCTTCATTGCCCCTCAAGAGAAGTATCAAGTCATCTTAAACCCTGGCAGGGACTCTTTCCTTGGCAATAAAGGCTCTGCCAAGGCATTCTCTTTCGGACACGGCCTGTCTCATCAAAACTGAAAACTTGTTCTAGTTTGTATCACTTTATTTCTTCAGCAGTCCAGGATATTCCCACACAGTCACTTTGTCAGCAGCAGCTCTTTTAAAAATCACCTGGATGTTACTCAAGCTGTGACATTTTTTAAACCTCTCAAATCAATTTTTACTGGCGCTATAGGTCTCCCTTTCACAGGACCGATGCTTGCATTAGGTGGACTAGGCAGTCACCTAGAGCACCAAAGCTCTGAGGGCAACAAATGAGCCACAGCAGGCCGGCAGCACAGCCCATCCCCTGGCTCCGTGGCCTCCAAGAAGAAAGGTGTTTAAGAGTCCATCAGTTTATTTTGCAGGCACAGGAAGCCAAAAGGAGGGGGGGTGGAGCCAGGGACAGCTGTACAAGCAAGCAAGGGTGCTTAAAAGTGTGTCAGTTTCCTCTACAGTGCAGGATCAATCTCACGAAGACTCCATGACACAGAGGAAACTAACGCGCTCTTCAGTGCCCTTTCTCATGCCAGTCATGGGATAGGAGTTTGAACAGTAGAGGAAACTGATGCGCTTTTAAGCACCTTTACATCTAGCAGCTATGGCGTGGGGGGACTGAGCTGTACGTCACTGTGGTCAGTAGGTAGGCAGGGGGGCACCAGAAGGAAGGCTTGACTGATAACCTTGCATCGGCCCTGCCCTTTCAGAGCTCTCTTCGTATTCACTCTATAAGTCCTCAGATCGCATACCTTCAAATGAGTTTTCACTGTGCTTCTGATGACATTCATTGGTTCTGACCTGCAGTCTATACTTTCAGCAGTCTCTCCATATTTTCTTTGACACGATTCCTATGACAGGACAGCTTAGCTGCACTTAAACATACTGCTGCTTGCAAACTCGCTGCTCCCACAGTGGATGCTAGATGTCTCAGTGCCTTAGATGTTTGGCTTAACCATTCAAACTCAAACAGGCCGATGCAGAAAGCTAGTGCTGAAGTTGCACGCTATTAACTGTGTATGGATTTTCGTAGCGTGCCAATAGCGCGAGACTTCAATGCCATTATGCAGCAAAGGGCAAGTATGCAAATGAGCTCTGTGTAAAACATTGGCGTAAAGTTGAAAGAAGGGGAGCCAACGCATGCGCATGTCAAACTCTGTTAAATGCACAAGACATGCAGGTTCTTTTGGCTCTCGTCCCATAACCACTATTTCGCCCAAAACAGTTTTTTATGAAATCACAACAAAGAAATCTAAACTAAAAGATGAATACTATAAATCAGTCCAAACAACAGACAAGGATAAGAAGCAAAAAATATTTCTTCTTGAATGCCAAACCTTTGCTTATATGCTGAAAGATACACGCAGAAACTTTTCATGTCGAAGGAAACTGTTCATCAGTTCATACCTTGAAACAATCTTTCCCTACATGTGCAAGAGGTTTAAGCCACCTAAGACTAGGCATAGAGATATTAGTGTCCTTGGCTGGTTATGTAATCCTCTATGCATTTCTCTATATCGGAAGTAAACCTTATTAGCATACCATTTTAATATGAGCAGTTCATTTGAATATTATTTAAATATGCTTGCTGTTACTGTGTCTGCATACTTTTTCTTTGCTGTCTACACACGCGTCAATCTCTTCTCTGCATTTGGCATGGTGGAACTTATACATGTAAGTTGCATTATCTGTGCACAAAGGGCATGCTAGTCTTTCTGCACTGGCCAGAAAGAGCCTTAAAACGTCTACAATCACATTCAAAGTAATGAATGTATCTTCTTACCGCCAAACAATGAATATTTTGCAGATATCTCCATTCGGAGCCGTACCTAGAGCTGTGTGAGCTGTGCAGATGCACAGGGCGCAAGTACAGAAGGGGCATCGATATCATCACTGGGCTTCGAGGAAGCTCAAAAAGAGTGAGTTATTGGACATGACTGAGTGGAGTGCCAATTGCTTTAACTATATCCTCTGGTAACAAATTCCAGACTTTGATTACACATTGAGTGAAAAAATATTTTCTCTTATTAGTCTTAAATAGGTTACCCTGTAGCTTCATTGCATGTCCCCTAGCCTTTTATATTCTGATGACGCAAACAATCAATCTACGTTTACCCGTTCCACTCCATTCATTAATTTATAGACCTCTATCATATCTCCACTCAGCCGTCTCTTTTCCAGGTTGAAGAGCCCTAACCTTTTTAGCTTCTCTTCATAGGAGTATCCTTCCATCCCCTTAACCATTTTGGTGGCTCTTCTCTGTACCTTTTCTAATAACGCTATATCCTTTTTAAGATACTGTGACCAGAATTGCACACAATATTCATGGTGCGGTGGCACTATGGAACAATACAGAGGCATTATAATATCCTTTGTTTTATTTTCCATTCCTTTCCTTATCATACCTAGCATTCTATTTGCTCTCTTTGCCGCCGCTGCACACTCGGCAGAGGGTTTTAACATGTTATCCACGATGACACCTAAATCTTTTTCCTGGGTAGTGGTTCCCAAATCGGAATCTTGCATCGTGAAACCATAGTTTGGGTTGTTCTTTCCTAGGTGCATAACTTTGCACTTGTCCACATCAAATTTCATCTGCCATTTGGATGCCCAGTCTTCCAATTTATCAAGATACTCCTGCAATTTTCCACAATCCTCTTGGGTTTTAACAACTTTAAACAGTTTTCTGTCATCTGAAAAACTTGATAACCTCACTCGTTATTTCCTTTTCTAGGTCATTTATGAATATATCAAAAAGCAGCGGACCCAGCACAGATCCCTGGGGTACTGCACTATTCACCTTTTTCAATTGGGAAAATTGGCCATTTAGCCCTATCCTCTTGCTTTCTATCTTTTAAGCAGTTCCTAATCCACAATAGTACACTGCCTCCTATCCCATGACTTTTTAGTTTTGCCAAAAGTCTCTGATGAGGGACTTTGTCAAAGGCTTACTGAAAGTCCAGATACACCTTCACACCTTCAAAAAAAACATAACAGATTAGTAAGACAAGCCCTTCCTTGTCTAAAGCCATCTTGGCTGTCTCCCATTAAGCCATGACTATCTACATGTTCAGTAATTTTATTCTTTTAATAGTTTGTACCATTTTTCCCGGTACTGACATCAGGCTCACCGGTCTGTAGTTTCCCGGATTACCCCTGGAACCCTTTTTAAAAATTGGCATTACATTGGCGATCCTCCAATTTTCAGGTATTACAAATGATTTTAATGATAGTTCACAGATTACTAATAGCAGGTCTGCAATCTCATATTTCAGTTCTTTCAAAATCCTTAGATGTATACCATCTGGTCCAGGTGATTTGCTACTCTTCAGTTTATCAAATAGTTGTAAGACATCTTCCAGGTGTGTCGATATTTAACATAAGAACATAAGATATGCCATACTGGGTCACACCAAGGTCCATCAAGCCCAGTATTCTGTTTCCAACAGTGGCCAATCTAGGTCATATGTACCTAGCAGTTTCCCCAAGAGACACAAGTTCCACAATGCTTGTACTGGGTCAAGCATTGATATCTTCGGTCATTTCTTAATAATGGTTTATGGACCTTTCCTCCAGGAACTTGTCCAAACCTTTTTTAAACCCAGTTACACTAACAGCCTTTACTACATCCTCCGTTAACAAATTCCAGAGTTTGATTACACGTTGAGTGAAAAAATATTTTCTTTTATTAGTCTTAAATAGTTTACCCTGTAGCTTCATTGCATGTCCCCTAGTCTTTCTATATTCTGATAACATAAACAATCGATCTACGTTTACCCGTTCCACTCCGTTCATTAATTTATAGACTTCTATCATATCTCCCCTCAGCCGTCTCTTTTCCAGGTTAAAGACCCCTAATTTTTTTAGCCTTTCTTCATAGGAGTATCCTTCCATCCCCTTTACCATTTTGGTGGCTCTTCTCTGAACCTTTTCTAAAATCGCTATATCCTTTTTAAGATACGGCGACCAGAATTGCACACAATATTCAAGGTGCGGTCTCACCATGGAACGATATAGGGGCTTTATTTTCCATTCCTTTCCTTATCATACCTAGCATTCTATTTGCTCTCTTGGCCGCCGCTGCACACTGGGCCGACGGTTTTAATATGGTATCCACAATGACGCCTAAATCTTTTTCCTGGGTAGTGGTTCCTAATGTGGAACCTTGCATCGTGTAACCATAGTTTGGGTTGTTCTTCCCTAGGTGCATAACCTTGCACTTGTCCACATTAAATTCATCTGCCATTTTGATGCCCAGTCTTCCAATCTATCAAGATCCTCTTGCAATTTTTCACCATCCTCTTGGGTTTTAACAACTTTAAATAGTTTTGTGTCATCTGCAAATTTGATAGCCTCACTCGTTATTCCACTTTCCAGGTCATTTATGAATATGTCAAAAAGCAGCGGACCCAGCACAGATCCCTGGGCTACACCACTATTCACCTTTCTCCATTGGGAAAATTGGCCATTTAGCTCTACCCTTTGCTTTCTATCTTTTAACCAGTTCCTGATCCACAATAGTACACTGCCTCCTATCCCATGACTCTTTAGTTTTGCCAAAAGTCTCTGATGAGGGACCTTGTCAAAGGCTTTCTGAAAGTCCAGATACACAATATCAACCGAATCACCTTTGTCCACCTGTTTATTCACTCCTTCAAAAAAACATAACAGATTAGTAAGACAAGATCTTCCTTGTCTAAAGCCATGTTGGCTGTCTCCCATTAGGTTGTGACTATCTACATGCTGAGTAATTTTATTCTTTATGATGGTTTCTACCATTTTTCCTGGTACTAACGTCAGGCTCACCGGTCTGTAGTTTCCCGGATCACCCCTGGAACCCTTTTTAAAAATTGGTGTTACATTGGCGATCCTCCAATCTTCAGGTATTAGAGATGATTTTAATGATAGTTCACAGATTACTAATAGCAGGTCTGCAATCTCATATTTCAGTTCTTTCAACACCCTTGGATGTATACCATCCGGCCCAGGTGATTTGCTACTCTTCAGTTTATCTAATAGTTGTAAGACATCTTCCCGATTTATCGATATTTCCTTCAATTCTTCCGCACCTTTAAATACCACTTCAGTCATGGGTAACATTCCTACATCTTCCTCAGTAAAGACTAAAGCAAAGAATTTATTCAGTCTCTCCGCTATCGCCTTGTCGCCTCTTAGTGCTCCTTTAACCCCCTTTATCATCTAATGGACTAACTGACTCTCTCATAGGTTTTTTGCTACGAATGTACTTGAAAAGGTCTTTATTTCGCGTTTTTGCTTTTGCAGCAAGCTTCTTCTCAAATTCTCTCTTTGCCTGCCTTATCAATGCCTTGCATTTGACTTGCCAGTGCTTGTGCTGTTTCCAGGTTTCGTCGTTTGGCTCTTTTTTCCATTTCATGAAAGATGCTTTTTTGGCAACAGCAGCCTCTCTGACCTCACCTTTAAAACATGCTGGCGGTTTTTTGGACTTCCTCCCACTTTTCTTAAAGCATGGAATACAGCTGGTCTGGGCTTCCAAGATAGTATTTTTAAACAACACCCAAGCTTGATGTAAGTCTCTGACCTTTGCAACTGCTCCTTTTTACTTTTTTCTTAACTATTTTCCTCATTTAAACATAGTCTCCCTTTTGAAAGTTAAAAGGTAGTACTGTGGATTTCCTTACATCCCTCCTCCATTAATTAAATTAAACACGATCGTGCTATGATCACTATTGCCAAGTGGCCCCAACACCCTTATCTCTTGCACCAGATCTGGTGTTCCACTAAGGACTAAGTCCAAAATGGCTTCCCCTCTGGTCGGTTCATGAACCAGCTGCTCCAAGAAGCAGTCATTTATTTCATCTAGAAACTTTATCTCCCTAGCATGTCCTGCCATGACACTGACCCAGTCAATACCGGGGTAATTGAAATCACCCATTATTATTACTGTTCTGTAACTTTTGTTAGCTTCCCTGATTTCTTTGAGCATTTCATCATCCATTTGTTCATTCTGGCCAGGGGGTCGATAGTACAACCCCATTGCCATCGCCTTGCCCTTTTTACAAGGAATTTCAATCCATAGAGATTCTACAGCGAATTTTGTTTCCTGCAAACCTTTAATCCTTTGTGACTCAAAGCCCTCTCTGACATAGAGCGCAACCTCTCCACCAATTTGATCAGCTCTATCATTACGATATAGTTTGTACCCAGGTATCACAGTGTCCCACTAGTTGTCCTCCTTCCACCATGCCTCTGAGATAACAATCATATCTAACTTCTCAATAAGTGCTATATATTCTAACTCTTCCGTCTTATTTTTTAGACGTCTAGCATTTGCATACAAGCATTTTAGAGATTGTTCCAAAGAAGTGGCTGCTCAAATAAAGGCAAAACACATAGCTTTCACAAAATTCAAAAGCTTGCAAACACAGAAAGGAATACAGGATCAAACTAAAAGAGACAAAAAGAGGAATAAGGAAAGCAAAATCACAGGCAGAGGAAAAGATGGCTAAAGATGTGAAGTGTGGCGACATAACTTTCTTCAGGTATATTCAGGAGAGGAGGAAAATCAGAGGTGGAATTGCAGGACTCAGAAGTGCTGGGAACGGACTCACGGAAAGTGACATTGAAAAAGCAAAATTGCTAAACAAATACTTCTGCTCTGTTTTTACTAAAGAAAATCCTGGAGAAGGACCACCTGTGATTCCAAAATATAAAAATGGGAATGAAGTAGATACCACACCATTCACAGAAGATGATGTGTTAGAACAACTTGCAAAACTGAACGTGGACAAGGCTATGGGACCGGATCGGATACATCCCAGGATACTGAAAGAGCTCAGAGAGTTTCCTGCAGGGCCATTAAAGGATGTTTTCAACAGATCCTTGGAAACTGGAGAAGTTACACAGGACTGGAGATGTGGTACCTCTTCACAAAAGTGATGACAGAGAAGAAGTGACAAACTACAGGCCGGTGAGCCTTACCTCAGTGGCGGGAAAAGTACTGGAGGCGCTCCTAAAAGAGCAAATAGTGGACTTTCTCAAAACCAACAGGTTGCATGACCCGAGGCAACATGATTTTGCCAAAGGACGATCTTGCCAAACAAATCTGATTGAGTTCTTTGGCTGGGTGACCAGAGAACTAGATCAGGGGCATGCGATGGATATCATCTACCTGGATTTCAGCAAAGCCTTTGATACTGTTCCTCATAGGAGGCTTATCAATAAACTCAATAGTTTGGGGATGGGTCCTAAGGTGGTGAACTGGATCAGAAATTGGTTTACTGACAGATGACAGAAGGTGATGGTAAATGGAGCTCGCTCGGATGAAAGGAGGGTGATTAACGGGGTGCTCCAGGGTTCAGTCCTGGGCACGGCACATTTCAATGTATTTGTGAGTGATATTGCTGAAGGACTGAATGGAAAAGTCTGTCTTTTTGCAGATAACACGAAATTTGCAACAGAGTGGACTCCCCGGAGGGAGTGGATAACATGAGAAAAGATGTACAAAAACTGGAAGAATGGTCTAATGCTTGGCAGTTAAGATTTAATGTGAAGAAGTGCAGTGTCTTGGGAAGAGAAATCCAAAGGGAAATGTATGCAATAGGGGGCGAGAGGTTGGTGTGCATGGACCAGTAGAAGGACCTTGGTGTGATTATTTCTGAGGATCTCAAGGTGGCAAAACAGTGTGACAAGGCGGTGGCAAAAAACAGGAGGATGTTGGGTTGCATACAAAGAGGAATTCCCAGCAGAAAGGAAGAGGTACTAATGCCACTGTATAAGTCACTGGTGAGGCCTCACTTGGAATACTGTGTTCAGTTTTGGAGACCATATCTTGCAAAGGATGTAAAAAGACTGGAAACTGTTCCGAGGAAGATGACCAAAATGATTTGGAGCCTGCGTCAAAAGCCTTATGAGAAGAGACTTGCAGACCTAAATATGTAAACTCTGGAGGAGAGGAGGGATAGGGGAGATATGATTCAGACCTTTAAATACTTAAAGAGAAATAATGAACAAACAAACCTCTTCCAAAGACGGGGAAGCTGTAAAACTAGAGGGCGTAACATGAAGCTACAATTGAAAGGCAATGTTAGGAAATACTTTTTCACTGAAAGGGTGGTAGATGCTTGGAATGCCCTCCCGATGGAAGTGATGGGGGCAAGTACAGTGACAGAATTCAAAACTGCATGGGACAGACACAGTGGATCCCTTTACAGCACAGGATAAAATCAAAATAAACTTATCTAATTTCTCAACAAACAGGGGTGTCCTACATGGAGCGGTGAGTTCACCCCTAAACAAAGACATGGGGAGGGGTGGCCTGCACGGAGCAGTAGGTGCACCTACTCTTGCCATCTTACTGGGCAGACTAGATGGACCATACTGGTCTTTATCTGCCATCATTTACTATGTTACTATGTTACTATGTGACAACCAGGTCGTGATGTTCTACCTGAACAAGAAGGGGAGCACAGGACTCAGCGCCTCTGCCAGGAGGCAATAGCCCTCTGCTCTACACGATTGATCAGGGAATGCTCCTCTGGGCAGTATACGTTCCAGACCAAGACAATGCCCTAGCGGACAGGCTAAGCAGGGTCCTCTCGCCGCACGAATTGCATCTAGACCTCAAGGTGGTGCAGTGGCTGTTCCGACTCTGGGGAACTCCAAGTCTCGACCTCTTTGCCAGCCCAGCCAATGCCCAGCCAATGCTCAGTTGCCCCGCTTCTGTTGTCCTCAACCGCATCCTTCCCAGATAACGACGGATGCCTTCCTTATCTCATGGTCGGAAGGCCTTCTGTATGGCTTCCCTCCCAATCCACTAATTGCCCGGACCCTCTTCAAAGTCCTGCAGGACAAGGCTTCCATGATCCTGGTGGCCCCTCAGTGGCCCAGGCAGCCTTGGTTTCCCCTGTTACTCCACCCTCAACGGAACTCCCAGTCCCTCTAGGGAACGCCCGGGGTTACTGACCTAGGAGGGGGGCTTGCTTCTTCACCCCAACCTGGGGTCCCTGTCATTAACAGCATGGCTGCTGAGCAGATCACCTTAGCACCCTTCAACTTCCCAAGGGAGGTGGAGCAAGTCCTCCTGGCCTCTTGTAAGGACTCCACGAGATGGGTCTACGCCTTCAAGTGGCACAGATTCTCCATATGGTGTGTGGAGCAATGAGTAGACCCCTTGCCAGATGCACACAGTGCTGCAGTACTTGCTCCACCTTTCGCAGCCCGCACTCAAGTCCAACTCTGTCAGCACGCTCTTGGCACGCTCTTGGCACACTATCACTCTATAGAGGGAAAACCTCTTTCTGCGCAGCTCCTCATTACCCAATTTATGCAGGGCTTGCTGCTCTCTAAGCCTCCCATACGCTCGCCCCAGACGGAATGGGATCTCAACGTGGTTCTGATGCAGCTCACCAAGCTGCCTTTCAAACCTCTTGCTACCTGCCATTTGTGTTATCTATCCTGGAAAGTCATTTTCCTGATGGCGTTCTCCTCTGCCCACAGAGTCAGCGAGCTTCAGGCCTTGGTGGCTGAACCACCTTACACCAGGTTCTACAAGAAAAGGGTAGTGTTTCACTCATGCTAAATTCCTTCCAAAGGTGGTATCCGCCTTCCACCTCAACCAGGAAGTGGTGCTCCCCACCTTCTTTCCATGGCCCCACACCGACAAGGTGGCGGCCATTCTCCACATTCTGGACTCTAAGAGGGCCCTGTCCTTCTAACTGCAATGTACTCAGGGCCACCATAAAGCCTCACAGCCTTTCGTTTCTTTAGACCCCAGTTGACTGGGGGAGGCTGTTACCAAGCAGACCCTGTCCACCTGGGTGACGGACTGCATCGCCTTCGCCCACGATCAAGCTAGACACTTGGAGCGCCAGGTCACGGTCACAACGTCAGGGCTATGGTGACCTCAGTTGCAAACCTATGCTCTGTCCCTATGGCAGACATCTGCCAGGCTGCCACCTGGCCCTTAGTTCACACCGTTGCAGCTCACTACTGCCTGGAGAGGGAGTCCCGATGGGACAGTGCCTTCGGCCAGGCCGTACTCTACAATCTTTTGGGGTTTAGGTAACTTCTGTCCTCTGACCCTTCTTGTTGAGGCTACGGGGCAATGGTTCTCCCTGGACACTGGGGTCCTCAGAGTCTATCTTCAGATTTGTTTGAGGCTGCTCACAGCTGGGCCTGTTTTTCTACAGGTTCTCGGTAGCCTGTAGCTAGAGAGTCCCATATGTGAGAACTGACTTCCTGCTTATTCCTGGAGAAAGCATACTCACCTGTAACAGGTGTTCTCCAGGGACAGCAGGAATCAGTCCTCACAACCCTCCCTGCCCCCCTTGGAGTTGCTGTACTATTTTTGCCATCTTCTTTTGTTGGCTCTAGCTATGTCATCTGATTAAGATGGCACCCTTGGGGAGGAAGGGGACCACGCATGCAGGGCCGGCCCGTCCATTGAGCGAGAATGTTTTTTGCACAGGGCCCCGCGTTTCAGGGGGCCCCGCGCAAAAAACATTCTGATTTAAAAGTAAAATTTAAAATAAAAAAAAGAAAAGCTGTCAGCTGTCTGCTGCCGCTGCCGGGACTGCCGCGGCAGAATCGAGTGTGCCGCGGGGCCCCCCTGCATGGCAGAGCCTGCCCTCCCCTGTATCAGCTCCCTCTTTCAGCTGCAGTCACACGCGCCAGCTTTCAGAGCGCGAGGGGAGAGTTTCTCCCTCGCTGCTCTGTTAAGCCCGCGGGGGCTGATGGGAAGTTCCCATCAGCCCCCGCGGGCTTAACAGAGCCGCGAAAGGGAAACTAGTCCTTTCGCGCTCTGAAAGCCGGCGCGCGTGTGACTGCAGCTGAAAGAGGGAGCTGATACAGGGGAGGGCAGGCTCTGCCAAGCAGGGGGGGCCCCGCGGCACACTCGATTCTGCCGCGGCGGTCCCGGCAGCGGCAGCAGACAGCTTTTCTTTTTTTTATTTTAAATTTTTCCTGGGCTGGGGGTTAGGAGTGGTGATGGGCTATGGGGGAGCTAAGCCTGGATATGGGCTGATGGGATTAGGACTGGAAGTGGGCTGATGGGGGGTTAGGACTGGTAATGGGCTATGGGGGGCTTAAACTGAAAATTGGGTGATGGGAGGTTAGGACTAGAAATGGGCTGATGGGATTAGGACTGGGAGTGGGCTGATGGGGGCTTAGGACTGGTAATAGGCTATGGAGGGCTAGGACTGGTAATGGGTGGGTGGGAAGGGTTGCTAGGACTGGTAATAGGCTGAGTGGAAGGGAAGGCTTGAACTGCAAATAGCTGATGGGGCGGGGGGCTCGGAATGGAAATGGGCTGAGTGGAAGGGGGCTTGAAATGGAAATGGGCTGAGTGGAAGGGGGGCTGGGAATGGGCTCTGCGGGGAGGGAGCTAGGACAGGAAATGGGCTGATGGGCTAGGATAGGACTGGGAATTGGGTGTTGGGGGAGCTAAGATTGGAAATGGGCTGTGGTGGGGGCTTGGATTCAAATGGACTCATGGAGGGGCTAGAACTGGAAGTAGGCTTATGGGGGTCTTGGATTGGAAATGGGCTGAGTGGAGGGGAGCTAGGATTTGACATGGGCTGATGGTGGGGCTAGGAAAGGACTAGAAATGGGCTGATGAGGGGACTCGGATAGGACTGGAAATGGATGGGGGAGCTAGGACTGGAAATGGGCTGATGGGGGGCCAGGACTGGAAATGGGCTGATGCGGGGACTAGAAGGGAGCGGATACTGGGTGGGGCTGGAACTAGAAGGGAGCTGATGTTGGGGGAGATTAGAAGGGGATGGGGCTGGGAGAGTGAAATGGAGAGGGGAAAAATATTTTGTGTGGGAGTGAAGAAAAATCTACAATTGGCCGGGTATTGGGAGACTAAGTAGGGATTGACGGGTAAAATTTGAGTGGATGAAATAGGAATGAGGAAAGAGCAAAAGGAGAAAGATTAGTATGTTAAAGCAGATGTAGAGAGAGAATGGAAAAAAACTAGAAGAGAGAAGAAAGGACAAATGGACAGCAGACGATGGAGAGTTAGCAGAAGACACAAATAAACCAGAAGAAAGTGGCTGGAACAATTGCAACTGAAAAAAAATGTACAAAAGGTACAAAGATATCTCTTTATTTTGAATTTATTAACTGGAATATGTCAGCTCTGGGAAATGTGCATAATTAACGTCTGTGCTTTGTTTAGTACAAGAGGAAATTAATTTATAGTTTTATTTCTACATTGTTGTTGTAAATTCCAAGTTTGGCTTTTAGGGTTCCCAGTTTAATTATTGTCTTCCTGTTTTTAAATTGTGATTCCTTGTTTGGTGATGGTCTGTGTTCTGCATGTGTAACTGAGCTGAGATATTCTGTTTATGTAATTCCTATTTGACATTGCCACTTGTTCTCTTTCCTCAGTAGGTCATGCATTGTTATTCTCTGAAATGTATTGGTTTAATATTTGCAGTGTTGCCTTTTGATAGGTAGGGTCTGGTGCTTTTTGAGTCCTGGTAGTGCTGTTAGGATACGGTGGGTTTGCTATGGGTTCTAAATGGGCAGTGTTTGTAGTAGTTCCTAATGTGTCTGGCGGTTGGCACTGGATTATAGTAATGTAGAAATCTTTTAGTCTTTCTTTATCCATACACTCATGAAGAGGCATGTTTACTAAAAGTTAGTGTATGGTAACATTATGCAAATATTTATGCAAATGAGGCCCCTTATGCAAATGAGGCCCCGCACCGAGTCTCCGCACATGGCCCCGCACCCCCCTTGGGCCGCCCCTGCACGCATGTATTGCATCATCTCCCAAAGGCTTTCTTTGAAAGCTGGGAGATGCTTCCGTGAGGCTCCATCGGTGCCGATGTCACCCATATGTGAGGACTAATTCTTGCTGTCCCTGGAGAACACCTGTTACAGGTGAGTAACTACACTATCTCTAAAAGAAAAGAGGGGACTGTTGTAGTGGTCGATATGGAAGGGCAGACTAGGTAGGCCATGTGGTCTTTTTCTGCCATCTTGTTTCTATGTTCTATGAAGGAATAGTATGGATGGTATGAGTGCCAAGCTCTCCACTGGACTGGCAATAAATAAGCTATAAATTTGGCATAGTAAGCTCCATGCAACCTGAACAGCTTTCACAATACTGGCAGGAGCAATGTTGACTTACAAGACACACAAATTCAAATTCCATAGAGACAGTGGGGTGCGTGGCATGGACCAAGTCATTTAGGTGCCATGGAGGGACAAGATGGCAGTGACAAGCTCCAAATCGGAGAGCAAGACAAGCTTCGATGGCCTGGACGTGTGGGGATGATCATCTGGAGTGAGCTCTATGGTTGGCTTTTGGAGATAAAGCATAAAATTAAAAAAGAATTAGCAGAGGCAAAGGTTGAGCTACTGGGGACTGTTGCTGTGCTGAAACAGGAGGTGGGAGAACTGAACAAAAGAATGGAAGAGCTTGATGAGCAGGCCAATGAACTCGCAGAGATGATTCAGACCTTCAGAGGCAAGTGTCATTACTGCAGGAATCCCACAGAGAGTGGATAGATAAAATAAGAGGACTTAGAAGAGAGGTTCTGCTGAAACAATGTACAGGTATGAGGGGGCCTGAAGGTAAAGATCTATATGGATGAGACTTACACTGGGCAGGAAATTTGCAGGGCACTGCTGAATGGTGATAGTGCAAACCAACAGGAGCCATCACAGATTAAGACAGAGCAGGCACACAGGAGCCTGGGGCTGCACAGAACTAACCAGCCCTGAGGCATTCTGGCCTGCTTGCATGTCGCTAGGATCAAGGAGAAGGTGATGTAGCAAGAAAGAAAGAAGGGATGAACTGAATGGCAAGGCTATCAACTAGAGGTTTTCCAAGATCTGTCTGCGACCACACTTGAGGCAATGTGAGCTGAGGGAGGTACTCAATTTCTGCCTAATGAAAATATATACCCTTGTTCCCCTTTACATTGTAGTTCTCATTTAAGGGTACCCTGAGGGGAGGGGGGGACAAAGATGGCAGAGAAAGCTTGGCAGATCTTGCTGGAGGCAGGGGTGTGCAATCTACCTAAAGGCACCAAGAAGCATGCACTGAAAGTCAAGGATGCAAGTGAGGGACTTTGCTGGCAATGTGTTTCTGGCAGAGGGAAACATCTCAAGAGGTCCTCAACGGGACAGTTGGAGAAGAAGAGAGAGTGTAAGGAGATAGAGGCCAGAGATGCCATACTGCATGATGCTGGACTGTTAAGGACTTGAGAGTTCTTTGTTAATACATGGGGGCCTTGTGTGGACCAAGAAAGGACAGTATGGATGGTATGCATGATTTGATGAATGGCAAGGGTAGGGAATGGTTGGATGATAAGGTAGTAGATGTCTCCTTCGCGACATCTCGCCGGGGTAAGTCTGGCGGGGAGGTTGTGGCGATTTTCCGCTCCTCCCTCCCCCTGTGTGAGATTCTCCCTATTCCTTTCTCCTACCCAGAGACCTTGCTGCTCTGTCTAGGGACTCCGACCCCTATTCATCTGCTCCTTCTCTATGTTCCCCCAGCGCTGTCCTCTTCTCAGTGGGATTCTGTCCTATCAACCGTATCTGAAGCTTCCCTTAGGTACCGACATCTTCTGCTCCTAGGCGACTTCAACGTCCATGTCGATGCTCCTACGTGATTTCTCTTTTCTTTCCTTGCTTTCTGACCTTTCCCTTCAACAACTCGTCCGTGTCCCTACGCACTCTGCAGGTCACACATCAGATCTGGTTATTGTTTGCCAGTCTTTGCTCATTACTCCCTCATCCTTCTCTGCTTCGCCCCTTCCCTGGTCTGATCATCTTTGCGTCCATTTCTTCTTTTCCTGTCCTTCCCTCTCCTCCCCCTCCTCCTCAGCTTCGCTCTCGAGCCGTCCGGTCCGTCGCCTCACTCCTCATTCGCTTTCTCAGTTTCCGCCCTCGGATGAGCTTTTTCGCACTGATTTTCACCTATTCTCAGTGGACCGCCAAGCTCAATGCCGGGATTCCACTCTCCTGTCGACTTTAGATAAGGTCGCCCCCCTGCAGTCTCTCTCCGTCACCCGGCGTCGCCCCTCCTCCCCTTGGTTTTACCCTGGCCTACTACTCCATCGCGCTCACCTCCGTCGGGCTCTGCGCCTCTGGCGTAAAAATGTCCCACCCCAGCCTCTCTGTCACATTTCCGTTATTGCCATACCCATTACCGCTCTCTTCTTAATTCAGCCAAGAAGAACTACTTCGATAAGCTTATTTCCTCTTCAGAGAATTCCACACGACAACTATACTGTATCCTTCATTCCCTCTCTGCTCCTTCGCTTCCCTCCGTCTCCGATACTACTGCTCCTACTACCTCCTCCATCTCTAATCCTGCTTCTTCCTTCCTGGCTTCGCATTTTGCCTCTAAGGTTCAATCCATCCGGCAACTTTTCCCGCTTGCCCCCCCCTCTTTCCCCTCCCCCTCTCTTCTACCACCCCAGTTCCCTCACGTATCCCTCCCCTCTCCCACCGCTGGTCTGCTTTCCAACCCATCACTCTCCCAGAATTGACTAAGGCTCTTAAAGCCACTCGGAAAACCACTTGCCCCTCAGACCCTATCCCCTCACAGTGGCTTTCCGAGCCCTCACTAGCCCTGCTTCCCCTGATTCTTTCTATCTTTAATAATAGCTTACTGTCCGGGTCCTTCCCTTCACGTTGGAAACACGCCTTAATCCGCCCCCTCTTGAAGAAAGCTTCCCTGGACCCCTCTATACCCTCGAACTGGCGCCCCATTTCTAATCTCCCCTTTCTGTCTAAACTTCTCGAGCGTCTGGTTTTCTCTCAGCTCTCCGCTCACCTTGAGGCTTCTCTGGTTCTTCACCCCGTCAATCCGGTTTCCGTCCAGGTCACAGCACTGAATCTATTCTCAATTCCTTTCTCAACAAATTGCATGTTGCACACGATCACGGTTCTATATCCATAGCTGTCTCCCTAGATCTGTCTGCTGCTTTTGATGTTGTTGACCACCGCACGCTTCTATTACGACTTGACACTATTGGTCTCTCAGGTTCAGTCCTCCACTGGTTTCACTCTTTTCTTTTCAACAGGTCCTTCTCAGTACTTTCTGGTTCTGACTCCTCCCCCTCGACCCCTCTTTACTGTGGTGTCCCATAGGGCTCTGTGCTAGCTCCCCTTCTGTTTAACATTTTCCTGGCCCCCCTTGCTCTGCTCGTCCAGCAACATGATATCTCGGCGTATTATTACGCTGATGATATCATCCTTCTTTTCCACACTAGTTCACTTACTCCCGATATTGGTCCCCTCAATGTCTGTCTCTCCGCTGTCTCCTCCTGGTTCTCAGAAAATTTTCTTCACATCAATTTGTCAAAAACTTCGGCTATTTGGTTTACTGCTGGTGCTCCTATCCCTCCCCTCATCCCTTCTCTCTCTGCTGATCCCATTCCCCTTGTTTCTTCACTACGTTATCTTGGTGTCACCTTGGATTCCGCCCTAACCTTCAAGGACCACATTTCTTCCATTGTTCAACGTTCCTTCTGTACATTGAGGCAACTCCACGCTGTCCGCTCTTTTCTCTCCCCCTCCTCTCTGACCACATTGCTTCTTTCTCTTGTCGTTTCTCACTTAGATTACTGCAATGCATCTTTAGCCGGGCTTCCTCTTACTCAACTTCGCAGGCTTCAACTGGTTCACCACACAGCTGCTCGTCTCCTGACTCACACCTCCCGATTCGCTCACGTCACCCCTCTTCTTATTCGCTTACACTGGTTGCCCATTCCTTTTCGAATCCAATACAAGATCCTTACTTTTGTGCACAGATCCCTCCACACCGGTGTCCCACGCTATCTCTCAGACTTAGTTCATTTTCACTGTCCCTCAAGAACCCTTAAGTCTGTCCACACTAACCGGTTATTCCTCCCGCCCTCTTCCCAGGCTCATCTTGAGTCTACACGTTCTGCTGCTTTTTTCTTCATCGATCCCCGTCTATGGAACTCTCTGCCATCTACACTCCGTCTGGAACTTTCTTATCCCTCTTTCAAAGCTAAGCTAAAGACCCATCTTTTCTGCCTAGCCGTTGATCTTCCTCCCTCCCCTCCTCTTTCCGATAATTAATGGTATTTCTCCCTCTTCCGCTGTCCTTTATTGCTTCCTTTCCTATTATTAAATGGTGTTTCTTTCTGTTTCCTTTTCTCTGCAGTCTCCTTTGTTTTATTGTAAACCGCCGTATGCCTGCTGGTCCTGGCGGTCTATCGAATTTTAAATAAAGATAAAGATAAAGATAGTAAAGCAGTGAATGTGAAGGGATGATTGAGGCAATAGTGTGAATGGGAGAAAGGGGAGGTAAAATATGGAGGTGAGGGAGCTGTGTGGCCTGCCAGGTGGGCACTTCCTCTAAGGCCAGTACTATGGGACAGTCACTGGAGAGATGGAGGAAGGGAGATCTTGGAGGGGGTGGGGGAAGAGTGGGTTTATTGTGGGGAGTGGAGGGACATGCTCTCTAAAAGAAGAGATGAGGGGATTGATTTAAAATGTGTGACCCTAAATGTTAAGGGTCTTAATTCACCCTATAAGCAAAATATGCTGTTTGGAGAACTTGATTGACTTGAAATAAATGTGGGGATAATGCAAGAGAACTATCTTAGGGAGAAGGATGAGAGACTCTTGGGGGTAAAACAGTACCCTGGGCAATATCTGGCATCAAATGTTCAGGGGTGGAAGGTGAATAGAAACAATAAAGATTGTCTGTGATGCAGGCAATATATATTATTTTATCATTTTAGGTTTTTTTGTCGGGTCTCGCTCGACAGGGGAGAATAAATATGCTTGAACTCCCAATGTGAGCACGACCCCTTTTAATCAATCAATCAATCAGTGTGATGATGTGAAAAAACAAACGAGTTTAAAACTAGCTAAAACGTAGCTTCAAAGTCCAGAATCCACTGCTACCGCCTACCACAGACACGCGTGTTTCAGGCCCACGGGCCCTGCTTCAAGTGCGACTCATTTAAGAAAAAAGGATCTGGTACCAAAAAACGCCGAGTCCCATGGCTCATATTTCACAGTGCCTGCATATACTGTGATTGGCTACCTAACGTGACATCATCCAAAGGGGAGAATTTAATGACAGGAAAACCTTGTCAATAAAGAAATAGTCTCACAAGCTCCCCCATTCCAATTCCAAATTTAGACCCCCAGGGATTACTGTTCCTAAGTGAAAAATCCACCTTTGTTCAAGCCATTGCAAACGTAGTCGATCTCCTCCCCTCGGGTCCTCTGGAACCATATAGATTACTCTCCATTTGAAGTCCAGGAACATATGGCCCAAAGAGATACAGTGCTCCACCAAGGGAGCAGAAAGTGTGGAGGTCCGGATCCGGGATGCATGTTCAATGAAACGAACCTTCACCGGGCGACTGGTGCGGCCAATGTAAAGTAAACTGCAGGGGCACTGTAGCAGTTATACAACAAAACTACTAGTGCAGGAGCTATCACCCAAAAATTGATACAGGCGGCCCGTAGCTGGATTGAGCCAATTCACGCTCTCCAAGGTGTTGACACAAAATTGACAAGCTTGACAAGCTACATGACCCCTGAAAATCTGCACATCGTGATGGACGATCAACTGGCATAGCCGAATGGACTAAATGGTTGCGAAGATTGCGACCTCTGGAAAAGGCAAAACAAACTGGGGTCTGAAAACATCGATGAAGATTAAGAATGCTCCAATGTCACTGAAGAATTCTTACTATTTGAGAGGAATTCAACATAAAGGGAAGAATGCTCTATGAGTGTATCTTGCTCGAGTATATGCCCTTTTAATGATTATGCGAGGATACCCTCTTGCTGACAAACGTGCCCATAAGTCCTTAGCCTGTCGTTTGTATTCTTCCAAACTGGAACAGATGCGTCTTATCCTTAGAAACTGTCGAGTAAACTGTTGTGTTGGCTAGATTTCCTAAACAAAGTGGTAGTAAAGCCGTCTTCCGATTTTTCTATCCAGACATCCAGAAACTCCAGATTATGTTGATCAATGTGTGATGTAAATTGGATATTAGGTTTCAAGGTGTTAAGCCAACCAATAAATTCATGAAGAGAATCCAATGATGATGCCAAAAAGAAAATGTCATCCAAAAATCGCAACCATAATGGAATATGCTGAAATGCTGTTGCAGGATAAGGGGTGGAAGGTGGCAGGGGTAATGTCATTTATTTATTTAGTATTTAGCTCACACCTTTCCAGGAATAGTTCAAGGCAAGTTACAATCAGGTACAGCAGCTATTTCCCTGTCCCCGGAGGGCTTACAATCTAAGGGGCTTGTTTACAAAGCTGCGGTAGCGGTTCGCGATCATTATCGGAGCTGCGACCCCATTGATTTCAATGGGGCCGCGGCTCCGATAACGACCGCGAACCACTACCGCGGCTTTGTAAACAAGCCCCTAAGTGTCCCAAGCCCCTTTCCCTATGCTAAGTCTACGTCTGGTGATTGTTATAAGTGCTATTCACGGCTAATATTGTTGTCCTACTGCAAATGTTGTTTTTTTAACTGGCTGTGTTTTGTTTTGTTTTTTGTTCTGCTCCCTTTATGGACTGTAAACCGCTTAGATGTACCCACTTTAGTGGTATAAAAATGACTCAAATAAGTTTGTACCTGAGGCAGTGGAGAGTTAAGTGACTTGTCCAAGACCACAAGGCAAGCCAGTGGAATTTGAACCCTGGTCTCTTTGGTCACTGGCCACTGCTCTATCCACTAGCCTATTCCTCCACCTTTGTCAAAGCAGCTTCATTCTTTCTGGGTCCTACAATTGTCTTCTCTGTGCCTGCTCCTTGTCCCCACCAGTCACCCTTGTAATCCCTCCTGCTATACACATTTCATTTCATTTCTTGAATATTTCACCTGCCTTCTCATATAGCCCAAGGCAGGATACAATAACACATATACAATCAGTCACACTCTCTCTCCCAGTCCTCCTCCTTGTCCCCATCAATCCTGTCCTCTATCCCAGTCCCCCTCCTTGTCCCCACCAGTCAGTATCTCTCTCCCTCCATGTCATCGCCAGTTGTAAAAATGCAATGTGTGCCTTCGAGTCAGTCCTGACTCCTGGCGACCCAGAAGCTCGTGGGTTTGCACTCTCTCTCAATTCCTCCCCTCCCCCCCCCACCTAGTGCCAGTCATCACTCTTAGGGCTGCCTCTCCCATGCCCATTTTTTCTGTTACTGTGTCTCCAGCCACAGCCAAGGACTTTTCCAAACAGCACCACCAATGAACTTGGCCACTAAACAAAAGCAAAAAAGTGTGCAAGGTAGGTTTCCCTCAGGCACACACTCTGCTTTTGTCTTTGCCCCAGCTCCTACTCCCTCCTCTTTTGATGTCCACCTTGGGCCTGTCCCTCATAACTGCAGGAGAGGGAGAAGGGGTGGAGGGGGGTGTGCATACGCACTGGATTTGGACTCCACATTCCTTTTCCTCCCCGAGTGTATCCAGTCCACTGCGCTACAGGACTGCGACAGCAGCTTCCTAGCCAGGTTCTGAAAGAAGCTCTCCAGGGCTCTTTTCTTCAAACAAGTTATGAAGGGCAGCACTGTTCAGGAAAAGGAACCAGCTGGTGGGGAGGGGACACAACTGTCACACTTCTTGTGTCAGGGGTCTCTCAAATGGCGAGATGAGAGCAAGGAAACTAGGTGGCACGATAAGTCACTGTTGATGAAAAGCCCTATGACATGCTGTATAGCATTTGCAAAGAAACAATCAGAGGATGCTGCATGCGTGTGGAAAGTTTTGTGGTCTCATAAGACTAAAACGGAACTTTGTGTTTTCATAAATACCACAGCACATCACCTTGCTACAGCAAAGCAGAGTGGTGCGCACCAGCAGGAACAGGGAGGCTTGTGAAGACTAAGGGGACGATGGATACTGCACAGACATGCGACAGGGGAGCAGATTCACTTTTCAGCAGGACAATGGTTCTAGGTGTAAGGCAAAAGCAAAAGCAACAATGGAGTGGCTAAGCAAGAAGAAGGTGAATGTCTTTGAGTGATTGAGTCAAAGCTCAGACCTGAATCCAATAGGAAAGAGGTAGCAAGACTTCAAGATTGCAGTCCGCAGACGATCCCTGCTGCTGTCTCCTGTTTGCTGCTGCTATTTTTGCTGTGTGTCTTGCTGCTCGCTGACTCTCTGCCCTCTTCTCAGGTCCTGCTGTGCTGTCTGCTTCCCCATTGGTTTACAATATCCTGCTCCATGCGTCCGCGCCAAACTCCAGGTACCCTGCTGTACTTAAGAAACATCGGGGCGCCGTTCCGCGCCGAAGGAGCGTGCACAAGGAGCAGGTCCTGCTCCTTGGGCGAGCTCCTTGGGGCGACGATTGGGGCACCTCTCACTTCCCATCAGGTCTGTCCCTTTTTTGTGGGTGGGCCTGCTTGTGTCTCATTGCATCTCTTTTTCCATATATCCCCTCAGCATCTTGTCTATTACGCACTCCCAGAGTTGCCCCTGCACTCTCATCTCCCTTCCTGCCCTTTGCTCGGACTCACCTCATGGCCTCCATCCCTGTTTTCTGGGGGCATCGTCCTCTGAGTGCCTTCTCACTCCCACCGGGGGCCTGCACCCGGAATATGAGTAACCTCCTTGTCTGTTATCCGGGCCAGCCTCCCCCCGTACCATCACCTCGGCCTGTCTCCTCCCTGCTGACCCTCTCTTTTGCCCTCCTGAACTGCAGGTCTCTTCGTGCAAAAACCCCTCTGGTTCATGACCTACTGCTACAGCACTCTCTCGACGCTCTTTCTTACTGAAACCTGGCTCCGCGAGGGTGAGGATGGTGTTCTCCACCGCTGCCTTCCCCCTGGCTACTCTGTTTTACATGTTCCCCGCCTCCATCGGACTGGTGGTGGTGTAGCGGTTATCTACAGAGTCTCTCTCCCTCTCTCACACTTGTCTCCCCCCAGCTCCGCTATCCTGAAGCCCTACTCTTGCGCTCAGGGACCGCTATCCCTGTATTTTTCTTTCTTCTCTATGACCCACCCTCGATGTGTCCTGATCTCTGGGAGTCTCTTCTGCTCACCCTTTCGGAGACATCCCTTCCCTCTTTGCATCTGGTTGTTCTCGGCGATTTCAATGCCCATTTGTCTTCTCAAACTCGCCCTCGCGATAAGGCTCTCATGTCACTCTTCACCGACCTCTCTTTGACCCAGCACGTGGTTTGCCCAACCCATTCTTCCAGCTATACCCTCGATCTTATCCGCACTTCCTCCCCTTCCCCTTCCCCTTATATTCCATTCGATATCTTGCCCACTCCTCTTCCCTGGTCTGACCATCGTTGTTTGCTGTTTTCCTTCTCTCTTCCTCCCATACAAGCTTCCTCCTCATCTGCCGTTGTCACCTCTTCCGAGATTCTCAAATGGCACCTTACGCCTCTTACCTTACAAGACTTTCCCCCGGCTGACTCTCTCTTTTCCCCCAAATTTTTCTCCCTTCCTGTGGACCAGAAGGTTGACTCCTGGTCCTCTATCCTTACTGGTACCCTTGACACACTGGCTCCCCTTCGTCCCATTCCCTGTCGTCCTATGTCCCGTCATCCTTGGTATCACCCGGGTTTATACCACCAGCGTACCTATCTTCGGCGTGCCGAGTGCCGTTGGCACAAACACCCCTCTGCCACCTCTCTAACCTTCTTTCGTTGCGAACACCACCACTATTGTGCTATGATCACTGAGGCCAAAAGGACCTATTACTCAGACCTCACTGCCTCCTCCTCTAACTCCTCCCATCGTTTGTATCAGATATTCCATTCATTACCCTCCCCCCTCAATCCATCCCCCCTTGTCAGCGCTCCCTCCCACTGCTCCTAGTCCGAAGAGTCTCGCCTCCTTTTTTGTTGATGATCCAGTCTCTCCTTTCTTCTTTTCCCATTGTCCCCCTCCTCTCTCCCCCCCTCCCTCCCCTTCTTCTCCCCCCGCCATTCCCTCCCCTCCTCCATCTAGCACCTTTCCCCACCAGTGGCATTCCTTCCGCCTTGTCACCTCTGCTGAGCTTCTTAAGGTAATCTCCTTGTCTCCCAAAACGACCTGTCCACTCGACCCCTCCCCTCCACCTGGCTCCTTGATCCCTCTCTCTGACTTCTTCCATATATTCTGGCCATAATCACCTCTGGAAACATGCCGTGGTCCGCCCTCTTCTGAAGAAACCTACCCTCAATCCTAGCCTTCCTGCCAACTGGCGGCCCGTTTCAAACCTCCCCTTTCTTTCCAAAGTTCTTGAAAAGTTGGTTTTCACCCAGCTCTCAGCACATCTCGACACCACCCTCTCTCTTCATCCCCGTCAATCTGGCTTTAGGACTGGTCACAGCACTGAAACTATACTTCTTGCCCTTCTTAGTGAACTCCACCGCTCTCACGACCAGGGAGACCTGTCCATCGCTGTCTCTCTGGACCTCTCCGCTGCTTTTGATGTCGTCGATCACCATACTCTTCTCACCCACCTGTCTGATTTTGGTATTCGAGGGACTGTGTTGCATTGGTTTCGGTCTTTTCTTTCACTCCGCACCTTCACCGTTCACTCAGGCCCCATTACCTCTTCCTCTTTCCCTCTGCACTGTGGTGTTCCGCAAGGTTCCATCCTTGCCCCTCTACTTTTTAATATCTTCCTCGCTCCTCTTGCCCTCCTCATTCAACAGTCCGGTATTTCCTCCTACTTTTATGCCGATGATATTCTCCTCATTCACCACACCAACTCTACATCCCCGGACCTCTCTGCTCTCAATGCCTGTTTTGATCTTATCGCCACCTGGTTCTCTGATAATTTTCTCTGTGTCAATCCTTCTAAGTCTTCGGCTATTTGGTTCTCCTTCACTACTGCTCCTCCCACTCTAACTCCCACAATGTCCTCCCTCCCCATCCCTGTCGTTCCCTCTCTCCGCTATCTTGGTGTCACCCTTGATTCCTCTTTGTCTTTCCACCCTCATATTTCCTCCCTCGTTCGTAGTTGTTTCTTTCATCTCCGTCGTATTAGATCCTTCCGGCCCTACCTTTCTGTAAATTCCCTCACCCCTCTGGTTCTCTCCCTGGTGATCTCCCATTTAGACTATTGTAACTCAATCTTTGCTGGCCTTCCCTCTTACCAACTCCATCGTCTTCAACTCATCCAAAACACCGCCGTCCATTTAATCACTTTCTCTTCCCCTTTTGACCACATCACTCCTTGCCTTCTCTCTCTTCATTGGCTTCCCATTAAATTCAGATTTGTTTATAAATACCTTATCACTACCCACAAAGTTCTTCACACGGGTGTTCCTCAGTATCTGTCTGATCTTATCTACCACCAGCCCGCCCCCCATTTCCTCCGATCCTCCCATAGCAATCGCCTTTTTCTTCCCTCCCTGTCCCAGGCTCATCTTGAACTCACTCATCGCTCTGCATTCTTTTTTCTAGGTCCCGCTTTATGGAACTCCCTCCCTCATTCACTCTGCACTGAGTCTTCATTCCCTCACTTCAAAGCTCTTCTTAAAACCCATCTCTTCTCCCAGGCTTTTGATCTCCCGGCACCCCCATGACGGTGCTGATAACACACACCATCCCCTCCGTCCCTCCCCTCAGTGTTCAGCCTGTCTAGCTGTGTTATTCTGTTCCTTTTCTATCTTTCTATCTGTGTCTCTCCAGTGCTGTCCTGTCAATTAAATGGCGTTCCTTTCCTCCTTTAATCTTCTAGCAGCCTCCTCTCGGTTTTTTTATTGTGCACCGCTCTGATACTCCGGTTTGGGTGGTATATCAAGCCTTGCAAATAAATAAAAATAAATAAATAAATAAATAAATAAAGCTTGAAAGAACTTGAGCTGTTCATTGCTAAGCTGGTAGCCTCATGATTGTTATTCCACCAAAGAAACTTCCACAGAGTCTTCAGTCAGGGAAGACAAAGATTTATCAATCAAGAACTTTTGATTTCTTAATTACTCTTTAAATATTTCTAGAATTCTTTCATGTTGAAAAGACAGAGTATGTTTGGTAAATAACAAACAAACTGCTACTTTAATGCATTTTAAATTATATTTTTTAGATAACAGACTGTGAAAAACATACAAGGTGGTGAAGACTTCTAGAAGACACCAACTGCTGCTCTACCTGCAGGTTACTTTATGTCTTCTCTGAAGCACAAAACAGATATGGTCTCATTGCGCTCTTGAGCTATGGCACCCAGTGCTTGCTTTCCATTCTCTTAGTTTTGTTTACAGAGAGTCCAGTTTTTAAAAAGGCCAGTATTCATATGCCACGGCAGTCAGCTACGGTGCTCAAACCTTGTCAGGATATTCAACGGCACTATGCGGATAGGAGTTGCAGCTGGAGATCTGGGTTGAATGGCACCAACCTTCAGTCAGCACTTATCCAGATAACACCAACACTACCCTTACTCCACCCACAGACCATCCCTGCATCAACTCGACAGTACCAGGCCGGATTGTGAAAATATTCAGCCGCACTATCCAGATAGTGCCACCGAATATCTCGTCTGCACCCTTATCTGGTCGGCTTTCCACTGGCCATATGGATAAGGGTTTTGAATACTGGCCCGAGAGTCTTTAAGGACCCATCAGTGCTTATCCATTCTTCATTTGCCAAATGACCTGCAAAGTCATAACTACTAATCTCATTGGGCAGCTGGTCTAAACCCACATAAGAATTGCATACTGGGTCAGATCAAAGTACAACAAATCCCAGCATCTGGTTTCCAACAGTATCTAATCTAGATCACAGGTAGCTCACAGGATCCCAAAAAGGTAGCTGGATTCCAGGCTACTTACCTCCAGGGATAAGTAGTGGCTTTCCCCCAATCTACCTTAAAGTCTATTGACTTTCTCCAGAAGTTTGTCGAAACCATTCTTGATCCCAGCTATGCTAAATGCTTTTAACTCATCTTCCAACAAGAAGTAATTAGTCCTTACCTGCTAATTAGTGTTCCTGAAGGAACTTCAGTCCAGTCCCTTAACTTCTGGGTTGCGCAACCCTTCCAGCAGCTTGGAGGCTGAGCCCATCATCCTTTTGATGATGGTGGGGTATAAATACCCCTGGCACCACCCACTGGCACCAGTAATCTATTGCAAAAGCAGACTTAAAGGATAGATAATAAAGAACTTATAACCATTTGATAACTTGCCATAACTCACACGCACCCTAAACTAGTAAAACTTTTTTTTTTTCTCAAGAGGTAAAGGAAACAAGGAGGAGGAGGAGGAGGTTTCCCTGAGGCCGCGAAGGCCCTCCGCCCTTTCCAGCTGAACCTCTTTACACGGACTGCCCCTAGAGGCGGGTCCCAAGCAAGAGAATGTGCTCCGTAGCTTTCCTTCGGTCCGCCACCTGAATTTAAGTAAGACGGGCGGGATCAGGGACTGGACTGAAGTTCCTTCAGGAACACTAATTAGCAGGTAAGGACTAATTACTTCTTCCTTATCGTCACTTCAGTCCAGTCCCGTAACTTCTGGGATGTAACAGAGCAGTTTAAATCTGGGAGGGGTTCGTTATGCCGGACCGAAGCACTGTGCTGCCAAACCTGGCATCCGAAGCCCCTTGGAGATCCAACCTGTAATGCTTGGTGAAGGTATGGAGGGACGACCAGGTAGCCGCTCTGCAAATGTCCAGTGGCGGCACCAAACTATTTTCCGCCCAGGACGTTGTCTGCGCTCTAGTTGAATGCGCTCTAAGCACTCCTGGAGCCTGCTTCCCACTGAGGAGGTAAGCCAAGGCAATCGCCTCCCTGATCCACCTAGAGATGGAAGCCTTGGCCGCCGCTTCTCCCTTATGCGGCCCTCCAAACCGGACGAATAAGCGTTCTGACTTCCGGAAAGGTGCCGTGCGTGCGAGGTACCTCTTCAGCACTCTATGTACATCCAGGAGCCTAAGCTTTTCTCCGTCTCCCGAAAGATCCCTTTCCGCGAAAGAGGGCAGAGATACCGCCTGGTTTACATGAAAGGGAGAGATGACCTTAGGTAAGAAAGACGGAACCGTATGTAAGACCACCTTATCCCTAAAGAAAGAGAGAAAGGGAGGTCGGGATGACAAGGCTTGAAGCTCTGAAACGCGTCTGGCCGAGCAAATCGCCACTAAAAACACCGTCTTTAGCGTCAAGTCCTTCAGAGAGGACTTCCGCAGCGGTTCGAACGGTACACCAGATAGGGCATTCAAGACTAGGTTGAGGTCCCAGGGAGGGATAACAGATCTTTGCTGGGGACGTAACCGTCTAACCCATAGGTGTCAAACTCTGGCCCGCGGGCCAAATTTGGCCCGTAGTGTAATTATATTTGGCCCGCGAGGCTATACCAAATGACTACTAGAGCTAGCTCGCCGGTATTATACAGCACATTCATTCATCGCTAATACTACAAATCCCATAATGCCTTGCTGTTGTTTTGGCACGTCAATCAGGACAGGTCCCAGAAACGCCCTCTCCTGTGTGACAGAAGTCATAGCGATCTCAAGCTACAACTGTCACTGTGGAACCCCTTCCCAAAAATGGCAAAAAGAAAGGCAGACAACAGGAACTTTCTGGACAGGTGGGAGACAGAATATTTGTTTACATATGTAAAAGACAGACCTGTTTGTCTGATTTGTGGAGTCAACGTGGCTATAACTAAGGAGTATAACATTCGACGACACTATGAAACAAAACACCATGACAATTACAAGGACCTGGACATGACTCAAAGGAGCCAGAAAGTGGAGGAGATGAAAAGAAGTTTGGTTTCACAACAGAATATGTTCAAAAAAGCCACATCACAAAGTGAGGCTGCTGTAAAGGCTAGTTATATTGTGGCAGCAGAGATCGCAAAATCAGCCCGGCCCTTTAATGAGGGAGAGTTTGTGAAAAAGTGCATGTTGAAAGTTTGTGACATCGTGTGCCCAGAGAAAAAGCAAGCCTTTTCAAACGTGAGCCTGAGCAGAAACACAGTAGCTGATCGCACATGTGATCTTGCCACCAATCTGTATGACCAGCTTTTGGAAAAGGGAAAAGATTTCGTTGCATTCTCCCTTGCTGTGGATGAGAGCAGCGACGCATCTGATACTGCTCAGCTGTCAGTCTTCATCCGTGGAGTGGACTCAAATATGTGTGTTACGGAGGAGCTATTGGGATTCAAATCAATGCATGGCACAACCACAGGAAAGGAAATTTTTGAGGAGGTTTCCAAATGCGTAACTGAAATAAAGCTGCCGTGGGATAAACTCGTGGGATTAACGACAGATGGTGCGCCAGCGATGTGCGGTAAAACAAGTGGACTGGTGGGCAGGGTCTGGGAGAAGATGCAGGAAGAGAACTGTGCAGGTGAACTAACTGTTTATCACTGCATCATACATCAGGAATCATTGTGTGGCAAAGCCCTAAAGATGGAACATGTTATGACCACAGTAACACAAGTAGTTAACTTTATAAGAGCCAAAGGTCTGAATCACCGCCAGTTTAAGTCTTTTCTGGAGGAGTGTGGTTCGGAATACGCAGACGTGCCGTATCACACAGAGGTGAGATGGTTAAGCCGAGGAAAAGTACTGAATAGATGTTTTGAGCTGCATGAGGAAATATGTCAGTTTCTGGAAAGCAAAGGGAAGGACACAGCAGAGCTTCGGGAGAAAAAGTTTCTGTGTGAGCTGGCCTTTCTGTGTGACATCTCGAGCCATCTCGATGCGCTGAACCTGCAGCTTCAGGGGCGGGGGCGCATCATCACAGACATGTACGCTGCAGTGAGGGCTTTTAAAACTAAACTGTGCCTGTGGGAGAATCAGATGCTGCAAGGAAACCTTGGCCATTTTCCCTGCTGCCAAACCATGAAAACGCAGTTCTTTACCAACTTGTTCCCATGCGCACAGTTTGCTGAAAAACTCAGTGTACTCGGCGCTGAGTTTAGCCGGCGATTTGCCGACTTTGATGTCCAGAAATGTAGGTTTGAACTGCTCAGTAATCCCTTTGCAGTTAATGTGGAAAACGCACCAACCAACCTCCAAATGGAGCTAATTGAACTCCAGTGTAATGACACGCTGAAGTCAAAGTATGATGCTGTGGGCGCCGCCCAGTTTCCACAGTTCATCCCTGACACAATGCCTCAGCTCCGCACCCAAGCTGCTCAGATGCTCTCCATGTTCGGCAGCACTTATCTATGTGAGCAACTTTTCTCCTCGATGAAGATGACCAAAACATCTCACAGGAGACGTCTGACTGATGAACACCTTCGCTCAATACTGAGGATTTCCTCAGCTCAAAGCCTGAGCCCAGACATTGATGAACTATCATCCAAGAAGAGATGCCAGGTATCTGGCTTGGGCACATCAGATTAGATCAGTGTGCAGCAAACTGAGCAATAATTAACGTTTTCTTTATGCACTTTTTCTTGCTACTCCAAGACATGGGCGTGAATGGTTGATTAATTTTATTATTGTTATTTTATTTTAAAAATTATTATTTATTATTATTTAAATCTTATTTAATAAATGAATGTCATTGATGTTTTTTTTTATTTTAAATTGGTTTTTGCATATCTGAACTATTAAGTTATAAATTGTATAGTAATAAGTGTTGCTTCATATTCAATGTTAAAGCAAATCTTGTTTGGGTCCATATTAAAAGGTTCATTTGTTCAATGCTGGCCCGCGACTTTGTTCAAGTTTTACATTTTGGCCCACTGTGTATTTGAGTTTGACACCCCTGGTCTAAGCGCTCTCAGAAACCTGCCCACGTCTGAATGTAGCCCTAGACATTTGTCTCTGACCTTCCCCCTATAGCAAGAGATAGCTGCCAGCTGGACTCGCAAAGAGTTAGGCGCTAGACCTTTCTCGAAACCCGCCTGCAGGAACTCCAGGACCTCTGGGACTGATGCTGAGAGAGGCCTGATTCGACGCTCTAAACACCAGGCTTCAAAGATACGCCACACTCTCACGTAAGAAAGGCAGGTGGAACGCTTGCGAGCGCTCAACAAGGTTGAGATTACTGAGCCCGAGTACCCCCGCTTCAAGAACCTCGCCCTTTCAATAGACAGGCCGTAAGCGAGAACCGATGCACGTGGGGCATGAGTACTGGACCCGGACGCAAGAGGTCCTTTTTGCAGGGAAGTCGCTAGATCCGCGTACCAAGGACGTCGAGGCCAATCCGGGGCTATGAGAATTACCAATCCTTGGTGGGCTTCTATCCGCCTCAGAACCCTCCCTATGAGCGCCCAAGGAGGGAAAACATAGAGAAGACCCTCTGACGGCCAGCTTTGGGCCAGGGCGTCCAAGCCCTCGGACATTCTTTCCTTTCTGCGACTGAAAAACCGGCTGGCCTTTGCTGACGAGTACCGGGCCATGAGATCCATGATTGGTGTCCCCCACCGGGCAACCACTTGATCAAACACTTCCTGTGCCAGCTCCCACTCTGCGTGGTCTATCCTGAACCTGCTGAGGTAATTGGCAGTTACGTTGTCTGTTCCGGCCACGTGCTGCGCCGACAGCGCTAGCAAATGCCTCTCGGCCCACTGCAAGAGGACATCCGCTTCCTTCTCCAAGGACGGGCTGCTCGTTCTGCCCTGACGGTTGATGTAGGCCACCGCGGTAGCGTTGTCCGAGAGGACACGGACTGCCCTCTGGCGAACCAAGAGCTCGAGAGCCCGGAGAGCTAAGGTTACCGCCCTCAACTCCAGCCTGTTGATAGACCACTGCGACTCTTCCGGAGTCCAGCGGCCCTGGGCGAATTGCCCCTCGCAGTGTGCGCCCCAGCCTGCTAGGCTCGCATCCGTCGTCAGTTGGATCCACTGAGGAGTCTCGAGTGGCATCCCGCGGCCCAGATTCCTTGAGTTTGTCCACTACCGCAGAGACCTCCTGATCCCGGGAGGGCAGGGAATCCGCCTGGATAAGGGGTGATGTTGATGGGACCACTGTTGAAAGAGGGTACGCTGGAGAGGCCGCATATGAGCCCGGGCCCAAGGAACTACTTCTATTGCCGCTGCCATGGTGCCCAGCAGCTGAAGGTAATGCCAGGCCGAGGGGCATCTTGTTAACCGAAAACGGGAAACGAGATTCCTCAGGTCGGATAACCTCTGCTTTGAGAGGAACACCCTCCCCCTCCTGGTGTCGAACCGAGCTCCAAGGTACTCTATCTTTTGCTTGGGAATTAAGCTGCTCTTTGCACGATTTATGACCCATCCCAAGCTCTCGAGGAAATGTACGACCCTGGCGGTCGCTACGTAACTCTCCTCCTCTGACTTTGCTCGTATCAGCCAATCGTCCAGGTAAGGATGGACTAGAATTCCTTCTTTCCGAAGAGCTGCAGCCACTACCACCATTACCTTGGTGAACATCCTGGGAGCTGAAGGGCCTGGAACTGGAAATGGCCGCCTGGTACGGCAAATCTTAGGAACTGTTGATGAGACTCTCTGACCGGGATGTGTAAATATGCTTCCGTCAAGTCTAGGGATGTCAAGAACTCCCCCTGTCGAACGGCAGCAATCACCGACCTCAGGGTTTCCATGCGGAAGTGAGGAACTCTGAGACAGCGGTTGATTTGCTTTAGATCCAGAATAGGATGGAAAGAGCCTTCCTTCTTTGGCACTACAAAATAAATGGAGTATCAACCTAAACCTCTTTGGTCTTGTGGGACAGGCAACACTGCTCCCAGCGCTATGAGCCTCGAAAGGGTGACTTCCACCGCCGCCTTCTTTTCTGGTGGACCGCAGGGGGACAGAACAAATGCAGGGGTTACTCTCTTTGTGAACTCGAGAGCGTAACCCTCTCGGATCACCTCCAACACCCACTGATCGGATGTGACTCGGGACCAGGTGGGAAGGAACTGTCTTAAGCGACCCCCCACCGACAGCTCTCCCTCCTGGACCCCCGATTTCTCATTGTGACTTTCTAGGCGCCGAGGAGGAGGAGGAGGCTCCAAAACCTCTACCTGCCCCGTGAAACCCCCGAAAGCTCTGACCCCTGGAGGGAAAACAGTCCCTGGGAAAAAGGTTCGGTCTAGGCTGTCTGAATCTTCGGAAGTCCTTTGGCTGACTCCGCCCCGGAGCGGAAGGACGACCCAGTCTTGGTCTATCTTCGGGGAGCCTACCCCCCTTGGACTTACCCAGCTCCTTTACCAACTTATCCAGGTCTTCTCCAAACAATAGCTTCCCCTTGAAAGGAAGTCGACTCAGGCGAGCCTTACAAGAGGCATCCGCCGCCCAGTTATGCAACCATAAGTACCTTCTGGCTGCCACCACCGAAGCCATATTCTTCGCCAGACTTCTAATAAGATCATACTGGCTATCAGCTAAGAAGGCTGAACCTGATTCCAATTTGGCTGCCACCTCTTGGGAGTCGCCCGAAGGACCGTCAGCCAGTTGCAGCTGTTGGGACCATCTCAAACAAGCTCTAGCCACCCAGGCCCCCGAGACGGAGGCCTGTAAGGCAAGGGCACTAACATCAAAGGCTTGTTTTAGAAGGGTGTCCAGTCTTCTATCTTGACTGTCTCTCAGAGCCGCGCCGCCCTCGACCGGAATAGTCGTCTTCTTCATTACCGCCGAGACCGCCGCGTCCACCCTAGGCGATTTCAGGAGATCCTTGTCCATTTCCGGCAATGGGTATAGGCGAGACATCGCACGTACTCCCCTCAGGGTAGATTCTGGCTGGTTCCATTCCTCCTGAATCATCTGGGAAACCACTTTGTGCACTGGAAAAACCTTCTGAGATTTCCTTACGGCTTGGATCAGCGGATCCTCCAGAGCTTCCTCGTCTGTTGGAGCTTCCGAAGCCATATTGAGTACCTTTAGAGACTCACTGATTAACGCCGGGAGCTCCTCCCGCCTAAAAACCCTGACTATGCGGGATTGCTCCTCCTCCGGGATCTCTCCCTCTTCAAGCTCCTCCCCTTCATCTACTCCTTCTTTTTCCGAAAACTCCTCCTCAGGGAGGTCCCGAGGCGGAGACTCAACCTGGTCATTGGCTAATAGCCTAGCACGCTTGGGGAGAGGCCCCGGCTCAAGGGATCTAGAGTTTCCTGGCACAGAATCAATGCTGTCCCTCGGTGCTACTGTTTCTGCAGGACCCTGCTTGCGTAAGCAGTAGGCTTTGTGCAAAAGGAGAACAAATTCAGGTGAAAATTGACCCCCGTCTCCCTCCGCCCCCGAGGAAAGGGAAGGAAGGGGCTGGGAAGAGCCTGGAGCAACTGAAGATGAAGGCAGGGGAGAGTGGGAATCCCTTCCCCCTTCCGGAGGGTCCCCTGACCCCTGAGGAGCTTGAGACATACTCAGGTGGATCTCCTGCTCCACGGAAGCGGCCTCTGCTGCACACCCCCTGCAGACTCCTGCTTCTGAGGCCGTCCCTCTATGAATGCCGCATGAAGGACAGCGCAGCTTGCCCGACATACCTCTTGAACCGGGCTACCCCCAGGCCCAAAGGAAATTAAATTTCAGGTAACCAAAAAGGCAATAAAAATAAAAGGAACAAAAAGGCAACCAAATAAAGTGATGATTTGAAGCAAAAAACTTTCAGCACTCCCCTCCCCCCTAGCCATGAAAAAAGAAACACGGCACCAAGAAAAAAACTCCAAAACTTCCGAATAAACCCTGAATTCAACAGATGGAAAGGAGGAATTAATTCCCAATACTTGCGGTTTGCAGAACTGGTGCGAATCTGCTGCCACGAGGGAACCAGCCGTCCTCTGCAGGCTCCCACGAGGCAGGCCGCAGCCATGTGGAGGCCGGGCCTGCGGGTGGAGGATGAACGCCGGCAGAAGCTGCGGGCTCTCAGACAGGGAAGAGAGGAACACTCCACACCCGCTTTGCTCACCGCGAGAACCTCAAGCGCCCAGCCGCCTCGGGGCTGAAGCGCGAGGCAGGGGGATGCCGCTGTAAGAAGAGTCAGTGCTGCCTCTAGCGCTCAGCCGCCTAGGGGGCTTCGGCACGAGGCAGTCGCGGCCGTGGAAGAAGATGGCTGGTAAACGGGCCGGGGTGTGCGCGGGAGGAGAGCTCTCCTGTCCACAGGAAAACCCCTTCCTCCGGAGCCTCACTGGATCTGAGTTGAAGACGGCAAAGAGGGAGGGGGGAGGGGGAGGGAGGGGGGGGAGAAGCAGGAGAATTAAAGGCACAAGGCTAGACTAAAACTTAAAATAAGTCTGAAATAAAGAAATTAAGGAAATTAAAGAAATTAAAATAAATTAAGATAACTAAATCCTTAGTCCAGACCCCGTAAGCACTCTGGCTTACAGGAACCCTCCAGCTGCTTGGAGGCTGAGATTACTGGTGCCAGTGGGTGGTGCCAGGGGTATTTATACCCCATCATCATCAAAAGGATGATGGGCTCAGCCTCCAAGCTGCTGGAAGGGTTGCGCAACCCAGAAGTTAAGGGACTGGACTGAAGTGACGATAAGGAATTATTATTATTTATTTATTAACATTCTCTTATATACCGCACTATTCTGCATCAGTGCGGTTTACATTGAACAAACTGAAATTACATTGAACAGGGCATTATAACTTGGAGATAACTATTTTACAGGGAACATGGGCTATGGAAGGTTAAGTGGCTTGCCCAAGACCACAAGGAGCACCTGTGGGACTAGAAACCCCAGTCCTTCCGGCCCAAGGTTGCTGTCCTCTAGTGGGATTTGAACCCCTGACCTTCCAGCCTGAAGTACCTTGCCCCAACCACTAGGCCACTCCTCCACTCCTGAGTTCTAAATGAGTTCTAAAGCTTAACTGTCAAGTGAAAAAAATATTTTCTCCTATTTGTTTTAAATGTACTACTTTGTAACTTTATGGTGTGTCCCTTAATCTCTATACTTTCTGAAACAGTAGACAATCAATTTGGGTTTACATATTCCATTCACTCATGATTTGATAGATGCTGTTATATCTCTCCTCAGCCATCTCTTCTCCAAGCTGAAGAGACTTAACCTCTTTAGCTTTTCCTCATAGCCATTCTATCCCCTTTATCATTCCAGTTATCCTTCTCTGTACCTTTTCTAATTTCGCTATATCTTTTTTGAAATATGGCATCCAGAACTGCACACAATAGTCAAGGTGCAGTTTCACCATGAAGCAATACAGAGACATTAAGATACAGTCAAACCTCGGTTTTCATGATTAATCCGTTCAAAAAAGTCTGACTATAACCGAAACGGACTAAAACCGAAGCAAGATTTCCCATAAAAAATAATGTAAATTCAATTAATCCATTCCAGACACCCAAAAATATTGACAAAAAATACATTTTATAGAGAATAACTATCTTTTTACATACAGAAAACAATGAGAAATACATATAAATGACTAATGAAATGGATAAATGAGCATGTAACATCACTTTTACCTTTATTGAAGACTTTTGTTGGCATATGGGACGCACTCCAGCCAGCTCCAGCTGCTGTCCCCTCTGGGGATCGAGCAATCACCACCAGCAGCGGAGGTGGGAACAGCCATCTTGGCCGTCTGCACAATCGGGGCTCCAGCCTGCCTTTTAACTTAGCAGCCATCACACCCAGTTACCAAGCTCACAGTGTCAGGAGAGGTAGTGCCAATGTCAGCAAAAGTAAGGGCACCAGAAAGAGGACAGTGCCCGAAGTCACACCAGCCTGTAGGGCAGCCACTCCTACACAGTGTCGGGAGAGGTGGAGAGGCAGTGTCAGCCAAGCAGAAGGCAGTTGAGAAACAGTGGGACAGAGAGTCTTAGGCTGCCTCCGGCCCCCCTAAGGTAGCAGCCTGACACAGGTGAGAGTCAGAGAACAGCGTGGGGCTGTGCCAGCAGGAGCCTGCAGCTGCAGACTGCAAGGTTTCAAGGAGAGGCCGCGTGTGCAGGCCTGCAGGACACCCAGAATCCAATCGGGAGGGCAGGGGCCCCGGCGGGAGACTGGGCCGCCAAGGAGAAGCAGATTCGGTCACCAGCTCCTGTCCCGGTTCAAGGGATGTGCAGGGGAAGAGGCAGCAGGCAGACGTCAATCGGGGGAGAGTCCGGGGCAGGAAGCAGTTTCGGGCAGGCCACGCTGGAGCGTTGAACTCCTCGGCTCCCCAGAGGTCCCGCAGAATCGTTGGCTCAAGCTCCGTGGGAGATCGCTGGCTCACGCTAATCCATGGCAGGTACGGGGGGGGGGGGGGGTAAAATGCTGTACGAAAACCGAGACAACGTACGAAAACCGAAACAAAATCTTGAAGAAAAAAGTCAACGAAAACCGAATCGTACGAAAACCAGGGCATACGAAAACCGAGGTTTGACTGTATCTCTATTATTTTCCTAATAATTCCTAACATTCTGTTTGCTTATTTGGCTGCTGCCACATATTGAGCAGAAGATTTCAATGTATTATCCATGCTGCCACCTATCATTTGGCTATAATATGAGTTATTCTTCCTTATGTGCATCACTTGGCACTTGTCCATATTGGGTCTATTCTGTACTGCAAATAGCGGGGATGGACATCCTTCCTTCGCAATCCACGGTTTGTACTGGGTTAGTTTGTTGCACGTGGATTTGTGCTCTTCCGCTGGACACACGTCCTTTTGGGACATCCATACATGCTAATCACCCACCTTCCGTTCCCAGCAAAAGCCTCCCTGTACGAAAAAGAGTTTGTACGGGGAGGCTTAGATGGGGGCGGGAGGGGGCATTATAGAGGCAGAGTGAGGGCAGGCAGTGGGAGGTCCACAACCCCAGACGTACAGGGCCGATTCTGAAGTCGGCAGGTCCAGGAAGCGGCAGAGAGGTGAGGGGGTGCAGGGGGTTCTCCGCAGCCCGACACTGGCCATGAAAGACCAGATCAGGGGTCAGGCTGTGGGGAAAGAAGATTGTGGCCGGGAATTGCGGCTCCTGAATGGAGCCACAATGCCATGGCAACAGGACGCCGTGGCACCGCAGCTCCATTCAGGAGCCTGCTTGAGTGGGGTCTGTACGTGCAGGCTGATCTGAATCAGATCTCGGAGCCCCCACGAGATCAGAATTGGGTCTGCCTCTGTACATCATGATTCCGATCGGACGCACAGGGACCTGGATGCACACATTAGAATGTGCCTCATTAAATTTTATCTGCCATTTGGATGCACAGTCTCTTAAAAGTCCTCCTGCAATTTCTTGCAATATGCATGCAATTTAACAACTTTCAATAGTGTCATCTGCAAATTTGATGACCTCAGTCGTTCCCAAATCATTTATAAATATTTTAAAAATACCGGGCCCAGTACAGATCCCTAGGGTACTCCACTATTCACCTTCCTCCACTGAGAAAATTAGCCATTTAACTTCTTTACATCAGTTCCCAGTCCACAGTAGGACATTGGATTTTTAATTTCCCCAGGAGTCTTTCACGAAGTACTTTCTCAAATGTTTTCTGAAAATCCACATACATTGTATCAACTGACTCTCCTTTATCCACATGTTTATTCATTCCTTCAAAAAATATAGCAGATTGGTAAGGCACAACTTTCCTGGGCTAAATCCATGTTGGTTTTGTCCCATTAAACCATGTCTATTTGTGCGTTTAGTAATTGTGTTCTTTATAATACACTCAATTCTCGATATTCGTGGGGAAAAGGTTCCCTGAAAAAGTCGCAAATACCGAAAACGCGAATACCAAACAAACATGAAACACACTGTAGGAAACAAACAGCCTACTTACCAAGGGAGATGGTGCTGGAGGATACACAATTGTCTCTGCTGGGATACTGAGGGCATCCTCTTGTAGTGGCTGGTCTACCTAGAGAGGCACTTATATGAATGTCCACATTAGAGAGATAAAGAAGTGTTAGGACTGGGAGCCCCTATGCTCAAGGGGGGGGAAGAGGGGTCCCTAGGGCCTCCTGAGCTCAAAATAACCAAAGGAGAGGTTGCTGCCATACGAGATGGATGAAATGGTGACTGATAAAGTGTTGTGCACAGATGTCATCCAGGATGTTTTCTTTGGATTTGGGAGGTCTGGAAACCTCCTGACCTTGGCTGCCCTCAAAATAACCAAGGGAGAGGTTACTGCCATTCTATGGAGTGGGTGATGTAGATATGCATGCACTGCCTCCACTGTAAGTAAATCTATATCATGCATACTTACTGTGGTTATCCTGAAAACCTGACTGGCTAGGTGTGCTCCAAGGACTGAGTTGAGAACCTCTACTCTAGATCTTTGGCAATTTTAGTGGGTGCCAGCCGTGCTATTGACAATTTCAATAAAGTCCAATAAAGCTATACCTCTTATCTCTTTACACTACCACTTCAGCCATAGTCACTGTCTACCTACACAAGAATGCCTGGACAACTGTGAAAGGACTGAGGAGCTTAGCATTGGCCTGTATATGACCAGCCTAGTGTTTGTCAGTCTCCCAGTTCCAGGGGCCTGGCTCTCTTTCTTCTACTCTCCATCTTTCTCACACCCCTGTATGACATTGCTGAAATGCCATGGAGCTCAGATCATCTGCTTCACACCCTATGCTAGTGCTTTCCCAATTCTATTTTTCTTTTGTGCTGCAGCACATCTGGTACTTGGTTTACTTTGTCACAGCACACATTCACCTTCCTACCCTCCTGGCCTCTCTTCCTTTCCTCACTAACAACCCCCCACACCCTCCAATATCACTACCATCTCTTCCCTCTCTCCACCGCTTGGCACCAACACCTTTCATGTTAGAGGTTGTGATTCTTAACACTGCAGTATGTCAAATTAAAATGAGCAGAATCAAATTTGTTTTCCAGTCCAATCCAACAGAATGCTTGAAAGAAATTATACGTAATGGATCAGGAACATCTGCAAGTCTGAGGGCAAAATACTTCTTCAAAAACTTAATGGAACCAGACCAAATTTGGTGGGGAGGAAACTGGGAAAGAGACACACAGGAGGGGAGGATATTCAAAGGCATTTACACATTTTGCAAATCTGCAAACCATGTATATAATATCAAAGGGGGTGCTGCTGCCATACACCCCAATGCTAACCATCATGGTGTGCTGTGGGAGTTCCGGGGTGTACCCACTGCTGTCTGGGCAGCAGTGATATTGAGCCGATGCTTGGTTAGCAACAAGTGGCAAAAGTCAGGCACAGGAAACATTGGCCTAACTTTTACGGCAGAAGCTGACCAGACAGCAGCTGAATATCACTGCTGCCCAGTTAGTTTTGCAGCAATCCGGACAACCCAGACATTCAATGGCAGAGCCCGGATATAGCCCCGACATTGAATATCCGGGTTTACTCAGCGCCAGCGGCTAGTTGCTGTATGAGTGCTAGCCGCGATGCTGAATATCAAGCCCACAGAATTCAAAAATTGCTCAGAACAGACTGGGGGTTCCTAAGAAATAAAGTCCTCACAAAGGTGCCCCGATGCATTTTGTTAATGGGAGAGACAGTTCCAGCAGCTGCAACTTTGTAATATTAATACATCCAAACATAGTGGTTAGGGACTTGCTCTTTTCAAACCACCCTTCCCCTTTTCCTCCCCTGTTTACAGGCATACCCGCACTAACGCCCATATGCACAGCCACACACATGCAGACAGGATAACAATTCCATAATGGTCAGGCAATTGCTCTTTTCAAACTTCCCCACAAATCCTGCTCACACATTTATATGCACATGAACACAGATGCACACACAAGTGCCGATGGGTTGAAAATAATTCAATACGCATACCTTCCCCACCATGCACTCCTCCCCCCCACCCCCCAGCTACATCCCATCCCTGCTGGGCTGACTCTTAATTATTCAGATGTGTATTTAATTTTCTTTGTGAAACCTAATGATTGAACTGTAGTTTTCTTAATTGCTGCTATGTACAGAGACACTTAATGACTGAAGCATGATGTTTGCTACTAGGTCTCAGACTTTAGGAAAACTAACTTTGCCAAGATGGAATAATACCTCAAGGAGTTAGTGGGATGGGAACAGATGGGGGATGTAGAAAAGCAAAGGGCAAAACTGAAAGGGAATATTTTAAAGACAACAAACCTTTTTGTTAGAAAGGTAAATAAATGTGAAAGGAAAAGGAGGCCACCATGGTTCTCAAAAGAATTAGCTGAAAGGGTGAAGAAAAAGAGGATGACGTTCAAAAAATACAAGAGATCAAAGAGAGAGAGAGAGAGGAAGATGAGCATAAATATTTGGAAAAACTTAGAGAAGCTAGGAAAGTAGTCAGGAAAGCAAAAGATACAAAAAGAAGAACAAATAGTTAATACAATAAAATGGGGGGATAAGACATTTTTCAGATATGTTAATGAGAGGAGGAATTGCAAAAGCGGTATTGGTCAGACTCAAGGGTGAAGGGGAGGAATATGTAGAAGCTGATGAAAATAAAGCGGAATTGCTTAACAAATATTTTTGTTCGGTGTTCACAGATGAAGGGCCAGGAGCAGGACTTCGGAAAACACCCAAAAATAGGAAAAAAAGTGAAGGGGATCTTGAACGAGCTAAATTAAAAGTAGACAAAGTGATGGGACTGGACAGGATACATCCAAGAATATTAAAGAAACCTGGGGATGTTCTAGTGGCTCCACTGACTGATTTTCAATGCTTCTTTAGAGTTGGGAGTGGTCCCAGAGGACTGGAGAAAGGCACATGTGGTCCCTTTACAAAAAAGCAGAAGATGTAATTAGAATTACCTGCTAATTGTTGTTCCTTAAGGAACTCTAGTCCAGTCCCGGAACCTCTGAGTTTAGTATCTCCTCCAGCAGCTTTGGAGACTGAAACACATCATCGCTTTGATGATACTGGTACAAGTAGGCAAAGACCGCCTCTCTCCTCCAGTACCTATTGACAAAGCAGATTCAGCAGAGCAACAAATAAGTAGTTAAATGACAAATACAGTCCTACTGACTATCATCGAAATAAAACTCTTTTTCTTTTTTAACTGTCTGTAACTGCACCCTTAAGGTACAAGATCAAAAAACGTAAGATACGCTCTTCTGGAAGCAGAACGTACCCAAAGAACAAACAAAGTACTGCATAGAAAGGTTTCCATCTGGTCTTTCGAACCGAGCCATTACTGAAGACCTTCCAAAGACCTCTCTGCACTCCTCAAACTTCAAGCTGACCGAAAAACAACCCCGGGTGGGATCCAGGACTGGACTAGAGTTCCTTAAGGAACAACAATTAGCAGGTAAGTCTAATTACATCTTCATTTTCGTCCCTCTAGTCCAGTCCTGGAACCTCTGAGGATGTAACAGAGCAGTCAATATCAACGGGAGGGCCCTGCAAGACCAGCCTGAAGCACTGCCGATCCAAAACGCACATCTCTAGAAGCATGCACATCTAGCCTATAATGCTTGACAAAGGAATTCAATGACGACCAAGTCGCCGCCTTACAAATATCCTCGGCCGACACCAAACTGTATTCTTCCCAAGATGCCGCCTGTGCTCTAGTCGAATGAGCCCTAAGACCCTCCGGAACCATTTTATTTATTTATTTATTTATTTATTTATTTAAAGTCTCTTTTATACCGCGCTATTCAGCATCAGTGCGGTTTACAATAAACAACGAACATACACATTTCCAATAGTACTTTGTGTTTACATATGAACAGGAGAACAACTTGGCTAACAGGGTAACTATATACAATAACAATATATACAATTTACAGGCTGGTCATTACCTTTCAAGATATATGCCGCTGCAATGGTTTCCTTCAACCATCTGGAAATGGAAGACTTCGCCACAGCCTCCCCCTTCCGCCGACCCCCAAACAACACAAACAACCTGTCCGACCTACGGAAGGACGCTGTCCCGCGGAGGTACCTCGAGCGTCCAACGAACATCCAGAAGACGCAATTTACCTCCCGTCGCTTCCTTCTCCTCGCCCGATAATACCGGCAATGAAACTACCTGGTTGACATGAAAGACCAAAACCACATTAGGTAAGAAGGCAGGAACCGTATGCAACACCACCTTCTGATCAGAGAAGGAAAGAAACGATTCCTTACACGACAAAGCAATTCTGAAATCCTGCGAGCGGAGCAAATAGCCACCAGAAAAATCATCTTCAATGTCAAATCCTTCAGAGACGCCCTACCTAATGGCTCAAAAGGTTCTCTGACCAATGCGTCCAACACCAAATTCAGGTCCCACGCGGGAACCGAACACCTGCACGGCGGCCGCATGAGCAACACGGCTCGCAAAAATCTTTTAACATCTGCGTGTGCTCCTAACACCTGACCTTGTACCCTACACCCCGGTAACAAGACAGCCCCGCCAACTGAACTCTCAAAGAACTAGCCGCGAGGCCCTTCTCGACGCCATCCTGCAAAAACGAAAGGATCTGCGGAATAGACGCCACTGAGGGACGCACCCACCATTCTGCACACCAGGCCTCAAAAATGCACCAGACCCGTATGTACACTAACAATGTAGATCGCCGTCGTGCCTTCAACAATGTAGACATGACTGCCGCGTAATAGCCCTTGAAAAGTGTTTGGTCTGTTTACAGAGGGTAGTTATAAAACAACTATATTATATAGGGTATCCCTCTAATGAAATTAATCAAAGCTAGTGTATCAGAATCCACAAGGTGCAATTGGAAACCTCTTATTTATGTGCCAGTTGCGCGGCGCATGCGCAGCGTCTTTTGAGAGGGCTAGGCAGCCGTATCAAGCATACCGTTATAAGCACAAGCCTGAATCAGAGATATCCCAGTTCAGAGCCAATTTTTGTTTGCAAGCCCCCTGAAGAAGAAACGAAACGTACATTGGATACCGAAGTGGTGGCGTTGGGGCAACTGCAATATTGGCAAAAACTGAAACTGGATCAATATTTAAGATAAGTCTGGGTTTTTTTGAGAATCCCAAAATTTGGTACATGACATTTTCTAAGCCATACTCTAAATAATTAAACCTGGTCATTGATGTTACTGTAGCACGTAGCTCTTGCGATATGTATCCTGAGCAGTGCACGCTATAGGCTGAGACCAGTGGTTAAACAATAACTGGCACATAAATAAGAGGTTTCCAATTGCACCTTGTGGATTCTGATACACTAGCTTTGATTAATTTCATTAGAGGGATACCCTATATAATATAGTTGCGTAATAGCCCTTGGCATTCATCCTAGCCCTTTCAAGAACCAAGTCGTAAGAGAGAACCGACTCACCTGCGGCATACATAACGGTCCCTGAACTAACAGGTTCTCCCACGGTGGAAGCTTCCACGGCCGGTCCACCAGCAGACGAACCATATCCGCATATCAAGGCCTTCTAGGCCAGTCGGGCACCACCAGAACCACCAGGCCCCGATGCCTCTCTATTCGCTGTACTACACGGCCGATGAGCACCCAAGGCGGAAAGACGTAGAGGAGACCCTCCACCGGCCACCTCTGCGTCAACGCATTGAGACCCTCCAACATCCTTTCTCGCCTCCTGCTGTAAAATCAGGCTGCCTTTGCGGACTCGAACGTCACCATCAGATCCATTAGCAGCATCCCCCAGCGCTGTACGATTAGACCAAACATGTACGGGTGAAGAACCCACTCTCCTGGATCTACCTTGCGCCGTCTTAGATAATCCACCTCGATACTGTCCACTCCAGCCACATGTTGAGCCGATAGGGCCCGCAGATTTAACTTGGCCCAGCCTAACAGCTGACTCGCCTCTTCCTACAATGCCGCACTTCCTGTGCCGCCCTGTCGATTGATGTAGGCTACTGTAGTCGCATTGTCGGACAGTACATGCACCACCGACTGCCTCAACCATGCCTGGAACTCCAGGAGGGCCAAATACACCGCCCTCATCTCCAATCTGTTGATGGACCACTCCTTCTCTAACTGCGACCACTGTCCCTGCGCAAACATTCCTTCGCAGTGCACTCTCCAGTCCGATAGGCTTCCATCCGTCATCAACGGCCTCCAGGCTGGGGCCTCCAGAGGCATCCCTTTTTCCAAACTCTCCGGCCGTAACCACCAGAGAAGTTCCTGACTCACCTCCGGTGAGCAGACCAGCCGTTGAGACAGCGCATCCGACTGATGGGACCACCACCGGAGTAGAGCCCTCTGCAACGGTCTTATGTGAGCCCTGGCCCACGGCACCACCTCAATTGTGGCCGCCATCGTTCCAAGCAATTGAAGATACTGTCATGCTGTAGGCGCCCTTCGGGACAAGAAACTCCGCACGAGCTCCCTCAATCCCTGCGCCCGCTGAACTGGAAGAAAGACTGTTCCCTGCACTGCATCGAACCGCGCCCCCAGATATTCCAGAGACTGCAAGGAAACCAACTTGCTCTTTGCAAAGTTGACCACCCAACCAAGGCTCTGCAACAGCTGCACTACCCGGGCTGTGGCCGTGTTGCTCTCCTCCTTCGACTTCGCCCGAATCAACCAATCGTCCAAATACAGGTGTACCAGCACTCCTTCATTGCGGAGCGCCGCTGCTGCCACCACCACCATGATTTTGGTGAAAGGCCCGGAATTGAAAATGCACCATGGGCACCGCAAACTGAATAAAACATTGATGCTCTCGCCGAATGGGAATGTGCAGATAAGCTTCCGTGAGGTCCAAAGACGTAAGGAACTCTCCCTTCCTGACCGCAGCAATCACGGAGCGCAACGTCTCCATATGGAAATGAGCCACTCGGAGACACCGATTCACTCTCTTTAAATCCAGAATCGGCCAAAATGCTCCGTCTTTCTTTGGCACTACGAAATAGATGGAGTATCGACCGCACCCGTACTGATCAGACGGGACGGGCACCACAGCCCGGAGTTGTAGCAGCTGCTGAAGCATCTCCTGAACCGCCCGGACCTTGAGCGGGGCTCTGCAAGGTGACTGGACAAAGGAGTCTAGCACTGGCCGATGGAGCTCCAGCACATAACCCTCTCGAATGACCTCCAACACCCACCGGTCTGACGTAATCTGGACCCAGGCAGGGTAAAAATCTCATAACCGTCCTCCCACAGGTATGCACCCCACCTGAGTCCCCCTCATCTCATTGAGGTTTCTTAAGGTTCGAGGACGCGAAGGGCGCAAAACCTCTGCCTGCCCCCGAAAACCTCGAAACTCCTGGCTTCGGACAGGAAACCTTCCTCGCTGAAACTGGCCAAAGCGGGAAGACCGAAACCTACGAAACTCTCTCTGAGACCCTTTGGGAGCCGGACTAGGCCGGCCCTGCTTAGGCTTATCTTCAGGCAACCGCCCCCCCCCCCCTTGGACTCCCCGAGATCCTTGACCAACTTGTCCAAATCCTCTCCAAACAAAAGCTTCCCCCTAAAAGGAAACTTGCTGAGACGGGCTTTCGAAGAACTGTCGGCTGACCAGTTTCGCAACCACAAATACCCCCGGGCTGCCACCACGGAAGCCATACTCTTTGCTAGCCCCCAGATGAGGTCATAATGGATATTCGCCAAATAGGCAGTCCCCGACTCCAGACATGCCACGTCATCTACCTGCTCTCCCAGCTGATCCCCCTGTAGTCATTGGGACACCTCAGACAGCCTCTCGCCACTCATGCCCCCGCGATAGAGGCCTGTATGGAAAGAGCGCTTATATCAAAAACTTGCTTCAACAACGTATCTAGCTTCCTGTCCTGAACATCCTTAAGCGCCGCAGACCCCTCTACCGGAATCATGGTTTTCTTAGTAACGGCCGACACTGCCGCATCTACCTTAGGAAGCAAAAAAGATCCCTATTCTGGTCTGACAGTGGATACAGCCGACCTATTACCCTAGAACTTTCAGAGCCAACTCGGGCAAATCCCACTCCTCCTGAATCATGTTCCTAAACACCCTGTGAACAGGAAACACCCGTTGCGTCGTCCGGATGGCCTGCAACAGTGGATCCTCCAACACTTCATCCGCTGTAGGAACCGCAGACGACATGTTTAGCGTCTTGAGAGTTTCGGTAATCAGCGCTGGCAGTTCCTCTCGCCGAAACACCCTGACTACCCTAGCCTGCTGCTCCGACTCAGGCAAGTCACCCTCTTCTAACTCGTCCCCCGAGACGTCCTCTATATCCCCGTCTCCCACCTCCGGATCCTCCCAGGGCGGGGACGCTGAGCTCTCAACCCCCGCCACTTTACTTCTTTACGCCCCATTCTCGGACCGCAGCAGACTCCCCAGCCGCTTCTCTCCCCACGCGCCTGGAGAAAATGCCTCCATTCCGAGCTGCAACAACGAAAATGCCTGATGCATGAGCACAAAGAAATCCGGAAGGACCACGGGAGGCCCCCCTGCCTGACCCAGTTCCAGCTGAGGAGACGGTCCTACCGCGGCAGACGGCCCAGCAACCGGCTCCGAGGAGACCACCGGAGAGGGCAGCACTTCCTCCTCTTCCTGGGGAACTGCCATCTGCCCCCCGGTCCCCAGGCCAAGTGCCTTCTCCATGACGGCGCCTTGTGAGTGCAGCCCCTGCACACACCTGAATCCAAGACAGCGCCACGCCTCGTGCCACAGACCAAGCAGCAAGGCCTGGCCGGCATGCTATCACCACAGGTAAGGCTTTCAACCTTCAGCACCCAAGGCCAACCAACAACACAGCTTAAATTTTTTTTTCTCTCAATCTTGTGAGTAGCACGTGGCTGACCTCAGCCTAGGCCCCCCCCCCCCCAATGTAAACGAAGGTCTCGGAAGACCAAAGACAGCTTAACTAATGGACCCTGTCTGCCTGCCATGAAAAATTATTCTATAATGTCCTCCGTCGCGCTTCCCATGCAAATACATGCGGCCAGGCCTGCTGCCCCCTAAGACTCGGGGAACCGCGCGATCGTGGCTCCCCGTTCTCCCCACTCCTAGCACCGAGCCAACCGAAAATTAAAAGCAGACTCACTGCCACTCCTAGGGGCCTCAATCCATTGCCGGAGCTCAGCTAAATCAGTGGCTTCGGCTCCGGCGCGGAAAAACACAGCGTGTCAACTCCCGGATCCTCCTTCTCCCCGACGCGTCTCCGGCTGTGCCTGCCACCTGCTCCTCACCCGTTCACGCGGGTTCGGGAGCAGGGAGGCTAGTCCTGCCGGGCAGCATTGCCGTTGCTCGTTCTTCTGCGCAGGAGGAGAAATCGAGGGGGGGAGGGGGGGAGCGTAAAAAGAAGGACAGAGAGAGACAGAGAAGGAAACCTTTGCCTAGCAGCACCTCTCTGATCCCTGAACTAAAAATCAAAAAATCAAAAAAACAAAATTGATTCCAAATTGACAACACTAGCTCTGCTTATTTGCACTTAGTGAGCCCAGTCCCAGGCTCACCACCTTCTCCAGCTGCTTGGAGACTGAAACTACTGGAGGAGAGAGGCGGTCCTTGCCTACTTATACTGGTGTCATCAAAGCAATGACATGTTTCAGTCTCCAAAGCTGCTGGAGGAGATACTAAACTCAGAGGTTCCAGGACTGGACTAGAGGGATGAAAAGGAATTAAGGATGAGGTTGAGAACTACAAGCCAGTTAGTCTAAACTTTGTGGCAAGTCAATTATTGGAAACGCTGTTAAAACAGAGGATAGTGAGGTTTCTGGAGCCCAATGGATTGCAGGATCCAAGGCAGCATGGGTTTACCAGAGGCAGGTCTTGTCAGACAAATCTGATTGATTTCTTTGACTGGGTGACCAGGGAGCTGGACTGAGGGACAGTCCTAGATGTGGTGCACTTATATTTCAGTAAAGTCTTTAACACAGTTCTGCACCAGTGACTTATAAAACAAATTGAGCACCCTAGAAATGGACTCTAAAGTGACTGACTGGGTTAGAAATTAGTTGAGCTGGAGGCAACAAAGGGTACAGGTAAATGGGAAATTTCCCATCAGCCCCGGCGAGCTTAATAGAGCCGCGAGAGAAACTCCCCCTTCGCGCCTCTGAAAGCCGCACCGAGGAGAGCGATTGAGGTGGGCTCTGCCGGCAGCCTGGGGGAGGGGGGTCCCGCGGGAGACACTTGACTGCAGAAGACACTTCATTCTGCCGCTGCCACGGCGGCAGCAGCAGCAGCAGCAAGTTTCTTTTTTCTTTTAAGGTTTCTCTGGGCTGATGGGGGAGGGGGGCTAAGACTGGTAATGGGCTGATGGGGGGTTAGGACTGGAGGTGGGCTGATGGGGGGGTTAGGACTGGTAATGGGCTATGTGGGGGGGCTATGACTGAAAATGGGGTGATAGGGGGCTTAGGACTGGTAATGCGCTATGGGGGCTAGGACTGGTAATGGGCTGGGGGGCCTGCTTGTACTGGGAATGGGCTGAGTGGAAGGGGGGACTTGAACTTTAAATAGCTGATGGGGACGGGGGCTTGGAATGGAAATGGGCTGAGTGGTGGTGGAAAGCTAGGAAATGAAATGGGCTGATGGAGGGGCAAGTATAGGACTGGAAATGGGCTGTTGGGGGTGCTAAGATTGGAAATGGGCTGTTGGGGGGTGCTAAAATTGGAAATGGGCTGTGGTGGGGGCTTGGATTGAAATGGACTCATGGAGGGGCTAGAACTGGAAGTAGGCTCATGGGGGGCTTGTATTAGAAATGGGCTGAGTGGAGGGGAGCTAGGATTTGACATGGGCTGATGGTGGGGCTAGGAAAGGACTAGAAATGGGCTGATGGGGGGCTGGGATTGGAAATGAGCTGATGGAGGATATGACTGGAAATGGATGGGGGAGCTAGGCCTGGAAATGGGCTGATGGTGGGGCTAGGATAGGATTGGAAATGGGCTGATGGGGGGCTAGGACTGGAAGTGGGCTGATGCGGGGAACAGAAGGGAGTGGATGCTGGGTGGGGCTGGAACTAGAAGGGAGCTGATGTTGGGGGAGGATTAGAATGGGATGGAGCTGGGATAGTGAAATGGAGAGGGGAAAACTATTTTGTGTGGGAGGGAAGAAAAATCTACAATTGTTCGGGTATTGGGAGAGTAAGTGGGGATTGAGGATGGAGGGGTAAAATTTGAGTGGATGAAATAGGAATGAGGAAAGAGCAAAAGGACAAAGATTAGTATGTTAAAGCAGATGTAGAGAGAGAATGGAAAAAAAAACTAGAAGAGAAGAAAGGACAAATGGACAGCAGACGATGGAGAGTTAGCAGAAGACACAAAGAAACCATAAGAAAGTGGCTGGAGCAATTGCAACTGAAAAAGAAATGCACAAAAGGTAGAAAAATCTCTCTTTATTTTTAATTTATTAACTGGAATATGTCAACTCTGGGAAATGTGCATCATTAATGTCTGCGCTTTTAGTACAAGAGAAAATTAATTTATAGTTTTATTTCTACAGTGTTGTTGTACATTCCAAGTTTGGCTTTTGGGGTTCCCAATTTAATTACTGTCTTCCTGTTTCTAAATTGTGATTCCTTGTTTGGTGATGGTCTATGTTCTGCATGTGTAACTGAGCTGAGGTATTCTGTTTATGTAATTCCTATTTGATATTGCCACTTGTTCTCTTTCCCCAGTAGGTCATGTATTGTTGTTCTCTGAAATGTATTGGTTTAATATTTGCAGTGTTGCCTTTTGATAGGTAGAGTATGGTGCTTTGTGAGTCCTGGTAGTGCTGTTATGATACGGCAGGTTTGCTATGGGTTTAAATGGGCAGTGTTTGTAGCAGTTTCTAATGTGCCTGGCGGTTGGCACTGGATTATAGTAATGTAGAAATCTTTTAGTCTTTCTTTATCCATACACTCATTAAGAGGCATGTTTACTAAAAGTCAGTGTATGGTAACATTATACAAATATTTATGCAAATGAGGCCCCTTATGCAAAAGAGGCCCCACACCGAGTCTCCGCACATGGCCCCGCACCCCCCTTGGGCCGCCCCTGCCTCTTTCGATTGAAAGTAAGCTCTGCTAGGAGGGGACACAGGTTGAGGTTGAAAGGGGATAGACTCTGGAGTAATATGTAGAAATATTTCTTTACAGAAAGATTGGCAAATGCGTGGAATAGTCTTCCAGTGGAGGTAGTAGAGTCGATGGGCACGATATCAAACTGAGACATCTATGTGCCACTAGGCTCATCTGAGGGTAAGCGTCATCTGGGAGGATTGCTTGTCTGCTTCCTTAAACCTTTTTGAGCAACAGTGTACCCTGTTCCTGTTGTAGAGCATTAAGTTCTGCATTGAAACAAATTATCTCTACTGCCTTGATAACCATTGGCACACTCCTGATGCAGCATTTTTTAGCGAAACTTGGCCACGTTGCATGTGAAGATGTTGATTGGAAGATCATTTTAAGATAAGTGGAAGACATTTTCAAAAGATATAATGAGAAGTTGCTGAAATGGTTTAAAAGCACAGATATTCTATTCAAATAAAGTAATGAACTAAATAAAGTAATGAACTAATAATGGATTTTGCTGACCAGTGAGGAAAAGTTCCTTAAGCTAAGCAAAGCCTAGCTTATACTTATAAGATGGAACAACTCTGAGGTCTTTTCCTCTTCTTTTATTTTTTAATATACAACAATATGCTATATTGAAAAAGAAAAAAGATAGTTTAGGCAAATTTCTTTGGTGGTTTTTTCTGTGGGTGTAGTTTAGGTGATCACCAAGGTTTACCTGAAAGTGGTGGTTGATATGTGCAAAACTAACCCATTTGGAGAAAATACCCTGGGAGAAGTGAGGAACTCAACTTGTATTCTCTGCAAGTGGGACCCAAAGTAAAAATTATTGCCAGATGCCTTGAAGCTCTTCCTTAATTACATTAATCAGCTTTCCCAAGGGGGCCCTTCCCTACAATTACTCCTTTATCATCTAAAATCATTTCTGCCTGGAAGACAGACAGAAAAGGGAGATAGGATTGGTGAAGTTTCCTATCTGGAAAGCTTCCTTAAAATAGATAATGGCATGTTCCATAAAAGAAGGCAGTGAAGTACAAAATGCCATGATATAAAAGTTGGAAAGAGGGAGGCTCAGAGAAAATGTTAAGAGATACTGCTTTACTGTAGGGTGGAGAAGTGTGGAACTAAAAGAAGGCGCCAGAAGTCAATCAAATTCCCATCATTATGCATGCAATTGCAGCATAGCTTCCAAATGAAATACAATCCCTGAAGACCCTAGCATTTGATTATTGCTCTGGAATTAAATGTCTTTCATCCCCCTGACAAGGCTAACCAAGATACTCGAAGGGTAGAGGAGGTGGTAGACAGAGTATCTCCCAACAGCAGGAAGTGTGTCCCCTGGAGACGGGCAGAATCACATGCTGAAACTTGTGTCTGTGAGCACTGCTGCCTGGCATAGGTCACAAAAGCGTAACCCGAGCAAATGCTCAGGCTTTGGAAAATGAAAGGAATATTCTCCGCTTCATGAAGCATGCTTAGATCACGCACTGAAGAAGGCGAAGGTCGCTCATTCCTTTAGTCCAGGCAAATGACTGATCTGTTATAGCTGCTGTTCGCACAGGAAGCAGCAAGTGGCGTGGAGCAGCTCACCAGCCCTCTCCCTTATTGCTCTTTAACCTTAAATAGTTTTGGCTTCTGTCTAGAATAATAAATGAGGATTGCTAAATCAATGACTTCTGATGTTTGTTTCATATTTCTATAAATCTTGAGGCTAAAGTTAAATGCATTTAATTTCTCCACATCTGTTCTATTACCTAATCGTAATTGTGTGTTTATTTATGGTATTCTGTTCTTTTCACTTCCCTCTAACATATTCCCACTTCCAAAAAGTGGGTCCCTTTCAGACAGTGAGTTTTGTGAAGCTTCACCCTTCAAACAAAGCTAACCCCATCCCTAGTATGCAACGCTGGTTGCGTAATATTATAATCTATTTTGCCATTAGCTGTTAGGGATATGCACAAGGCAAACATTTATTTAGCTTTTTAACCCAAAAGTTTGGACATTTTTTAGTTATTTTCATACATTGACTAAGAGGCAAATTTCACAATGGGTCGTCCGAGTGCAATCTGGGACAGCAAAGCCAGAACATCTGGGGGAAAAAAAAAAGCAGGCACGTGCATGTTCAGGCATGATTTTATAAATGTGGATGTGCCCTATATACACGTATATCAAGCATCTGTATAGATGTCCCCAGGATAGCATTTCAGAACCAAGACATTTAATAGCATAATGGTTAGAGTTGTGGCTTAAGAGCAGAGTGGCCAGTGTTCAAATCTCAATGTGGGCCTTTGTGATCTAAGGCTAGTCAGGCATCTTCTCTACACTCTCTGGATATTTTAAGGTGATAACAAGCACTGTCCTGATGCCTATTCGTGACTGGAGCAGGTATAAACACTGACTTACCTGCAGACATTTCTGACATTTCTGGGTGGACTGAAATGGGCTTGCCATCAACAGGGTTGTGTGAAGCAGCAATAGCTGAAAGATGAAAATCTACTGAATTTGTCTGTAGGTCTGAAAGGAGAAGTGAAAGAGATAAGACAAAAGCTGGATCACCGAGCAGTGAACTGGATCATGTCCATTGGATGCAGCTCAGTGGATGAATCGGGCCCACTTCCGCTAATACGAGCGCTGCGTAGCGGGTCTTCGAGAGGGGATGATGACAAAGAGGACATCCTGTGGCAGTGAAGGAATCAACGCTTGGTGCTCTGAAGCTGCCATGCTGTGAGGGATAAGGACTGAAGTTTAGGATGTAGAAGGCAGCTCTGATGTTGAGTCAAGAGGCCTGGCCGAGTCCCCAGAGGTATAGGAGAAGCTTGCAGCAACGTCAGCAGAGGAGGGAACCAAAGCTGGCAGGGCCACCGAGATGCTATCAGAATGACCGATGCTCTGTCTTGTTTGATCATGAGCAGAACCCACGTAATGAGCGGGAATGGATTAAAAGCATACAGAAGACTGTGGGACCAGTCCAGCACAAAGGCATCAGACGCCCACTGTTGGAGGCAGGGTCAAATGGAGCAAAAGACAGGACACTTGGTGTTGTCTGCAGAGGCAAATAGGTCCACCTCTGGTGCCCCCCCCCCCCAAAGAGAAAATATGTTCTGAAGGACAGTAGGATACAGGAACCATTCGTGTGGATCCAGCTGGTGGCTCAACTTGTCGGCTAACTGGTTGTGAGTCCCTGGAAGATAAGCTGCTTGTAACATGGCATCTATAAAGAAGGCAAATGTCCACAGTTGTGTGGCCTCATGGCAGAGATGGACCGAGCCTGTACCACTATGCTTGTTGATGTAGAACATGGAAACTTGGTTGTCCGTTGTCACGGGGCAGCTTCTATAAAGCCCTTGAAAACCAGCAGAAATGCAGGAAATAGGACTGATCATGACAGTTCAGAGGAACACAGGGTAGGATGTTGCCATAGGCAACCTAAACAAAGCAGCTCACGTGCAAAGGAAACACGCCCAAACAACAGAAAGGCTAAGGAATTAGGAGGTAATGGAAGCCAGCTGGGTGTGGGTGGAGCTGACAGGCACATAGAAAAGCTCACTGAACGTGGGGTTAGGGAGAGCCACCGTGGGGTTGGACAGAGCCAGCGTGTGCGAGAGAGCCAGCGTGTGCAAGAGAGTCAGTCCAGACAGAGCCAACGTGGGGCTAGACAGAGTCAGCGTGTGCAAGAGAGACGGAGCCAGCTTGAGAATACAAGCAAAAGATGGAGTGAGCGTGGGAGCAGGAGTGAAAGTGAGAGTGAGAGTGAAAGTGAAGGTGAGAGAGAGAAGACATACGCAGGACACAGCAGGAGTGAAATAGAACCTGGTTGGAGCACGGGTGCAGGCAGCTGTGTGGCTGGAAGCCAGAGATACAAACGGAGAAATTCTAATTGGAAGGGAGCTGAGAGCAGAACTCTGAGAGCGTCAAAGCCCAGCCAATGCTATCAAAAAGGTAACCAAACATTTAATGGTGAAGTTAGCTGGAGGAAGCCAGAGGAAAGTTTTTATATAAACAACTGGCAGAAAAACAGTAAAGCTTTTATACCTGAGCATAAGCCTGTATCTGGACGAGGTTTTAAAGGCAGGAGCCAGGAAAAGTTTTTACCTGATTCTATTCCAGCGTCGATAGCAACTGAGCATAGCTTGAGGCAGAGACTGTTCAAACCCAACCCTAATGTTCCTAGTAGAGGGAAAAGTGAAACCAAGAATTCTCTCTATCTCCCCACCACATTTAAGGAGCTCCCAAGAAAGGCACTCCAAAGAATACGGTAGCAGATTAGCCAACATTCTTACCCAGAGGGAAAGAGACTTCCTGCAGAACAAGGGGAGACTGTTTAGCAACGTTTCACATGCTGCAAGAGATGACCTCTTAACAGAAGGGCCTGAAGAGATGCAATATGAGCTACAGGGGGATAATGTAAGCGGTGATTACATGGACTGTACGCTCTCTGTCTCAGATAACGTGGTATCTCTAAGATAAATGTGTAAAATTGCCAAAGCTTGAAAGCCACAAAGAAAATGCCTTTGTTTGCTGAAGAGAGCTGTTTTTGAGCCCTTTTTGATTTACTTGTTTAAAAGCTGAAAGTAAGCAATTTTTGTTCCTGTTCTTGCTTTGTTTTTGCCCAAGTGGAGATATTTATGTTTTGTTTGACTCACCCAAAAGAAACCTCTTGGAAGGGGAAATAAAACCTTTTGAAGCCTTACCTCGGTGCCACAACTGCTTATTCAACTACATATCCCAGAAGGCCAAGCAAGGCTCTGGGCTGGGTCTTGGCTTGGTGATAATAAGAGGCTATATGACACCGTGCATACCAGAACAATCTTGTGATTCACCCAGTCAGCAAAATCCCTGAGGGCATAGTAAACCGCTCAGAGTTTGAGCACATTGATATGGAATGTCCATTCCCTGAGGGACCATATGCCCTGAGTAGACATAGACTGAGTAGATGAGCCACCCAGCCGCATGTGGACACATCGATGGTCATGACAATGTGATGCAGTGAAGTCTGGAAGGGGCACCTCACTTGAAGATTGGCAGGGATTGCCCACTATCTGAGTTTGTCGAGGAGGACTGCTCACTGCGGCCCTTTGAGGGAAATCCTGGCCTGGAGAGGATGAAAGCGTTGACACTAATTGAGTATGCCATTGCAAAGGACACATGTGCAGCCGGGCGAGTGGCATTACAAGGAAATCCACAGTACTATGTTTTAACTTTCAAAAGGGAGACTATGATAAAACGAGGAGCATAGTTAAGAAAAAACTAAAAGGCACAGTTGAAAAGGTTAAAGATTTACATCAAGCATGGGTGTTAAAAAATACTATCTTGGAAGCCCAAATCAGCTGTATTCCACGCTTTAAGAAAAGTGATAGGAAGTCCAAAAACCTGCCAGCATGGTTTAACACTAGAAGCCCCAAAAGGAATTTTACCTAGAAACCCCAAAGTACGTCAATTGACGCATTATCACGACGACTGCGTTTCGCATGAAATGCAGATGCGAATTAATGTGAAGTTACTTATTTGTTAAATACGAGCAGTATGTGACATCATTACATGATGTCATTGTGTGTTTATTGCTTGTAATGTCGGAGTAAAACTGTAAACAGCGATTGAGATGCCCCACCTAGTGGGAACATGAATTTATACCTAGAAGCCCCAAAGTACGTCAATTGACGCATCCAAGACAATTGAGTGCGTCAATTGACGTACTTTGGGGCTTCTAGTATAAATTCATTTTCCTGCTAGGTAGTGCATCTGCCATTAATTTTCGATGCACATATTTGAACATCTTGACCTTGCTAACAAAGTCATGGAACATGACTGACATGGTTCTAGCAGTGGCGCTGGTATACAACTTTGAAGATGCATTTGCGTCAACTGACACACTTTGGGGTTTCTAGTGTTAAAGGTGAGGTCAGAGAGGCTGTTGCCAAAAAAGCATCTTTCAGGAAATGGAAAAAGGAGCCAAATGACCAAAACTGGAAACAACATAAGCACTGGCAAGTTAGATGCAAGGCATTGATAAGGCAAGTAAAGAGAGAATTTGAGAAGAAGCTTGCTGTGAAAGCAAAAATGCATAATAAAGACTTTTTCAAGTACATTCGTAGCAAAAAACCTGTGAGAGGGTCAGTTGGACCTTTAGAGAGGTAAAAGGAGCACTAAGAGGGGACAAGGCCATGGCGAAGAGACTGAATGAATTCTTTGCTTCGGTCTTTACTGAGGAAGATGAAGGAATGTTACCCATGACTGAAATGGTATTTGAAGGTGATTACACAGAAGAATTGAAAGAAAGCACAGTTACTTACCTGTAACAGGTGATCTCTGGGAACAGCAGGAATAAGTCTTCACATATGGGTATGTCGGTACCGACGGAGTCTGCGTGGGAACGCTCCCCAGCGTCCAATTAGAACGCTTTTGGGAGCATCCCACCACACCTGCGTGCTGCCTTCCCGCCTTTCCCAACTGCCTCTCCTCAGTTAAGTTTTAAAGCTGAGACAAAGAGAGAGAGAGAGAGGAAAGATAGAGATAGAGAAATACAACTCCTAGGGGAGGTGGGTGGGTTGTGAAGACTTATTCCTGCTGTTCCCAGAGATCACCTGTTACAGGTAAGTAACTGTGCTATCTCCAGGAACAAGCAGGAATGAGTCTTCACATATGGGGACTCCCAAGCTAAGATGCCTGGAGAAGTCCCAGCATGTTGCGAATCAGAGAAGGCCATGCTATTCGACAGAACCTCAGGCATCCTGGGGATGGAGGGTAGGAGTTGAACTAAACAGATATGCTATGGACCAACTGGACCAAACAGGACGCCTAGAGAGGAGGCCCTGAGTAGATAATATCTAGTAGTAAACATTGAACTAGAATTTAGCGATATGGACAGCACCTTGAGGTATTGTAAAAAGTTTATGGAGGTTCATATGGGAATGCTAATATGAACCAGCAGAATATCCTCAAGGAATACCTCAATACAGAGCAGAGGTAATAACTGTGCAAAAGACAGGTTGAGGTCAGAACCTTTAGGGTGAGAAAAGTCCCAGCGGAGACTGGGGCAGTTCAATAGGGCAGGACTTTTGCGGGAAATGCGGAAGTCCCTATTAGATAAACCTGAAGTCCTTTTGACCCTAAAGAGACATAGTTCTTATAGGAGAAGAGGGGCTTTAAAGACCCCTATATCCGATAACAGAGAAGGACAGAAGTATGAGGCATTGTAGCCTCCTATTTACTGAAAAATTCAGAATGTCCTTCTTAAATGAAGTTACTTAGGAAAAAAGATGGTACATGGAGGACTTCAGATGTACCTAAACTGAAGGTCATGGTGGAAACCTTTTAACTACCACAGGGTGAGAGAGCCAAGGGAGTGCTCTCACTGACAAGGAGAAGTCTAGAGTATTCTAAGAACTCTAGCCCTTGAAAAACCAGGAATGGAGGATGTTTAATCCGCTGACAGTAAGTCTGGAACCTTCCATAACTCCAGCATGACAGCTGGAGAAGAAGATGCAATGAAAAGAGATACCATATTTACCCTTCTAAGAGGGCAAAATGAGTATGATGCATTCTTGCGCTCAATATGAATTATTCCATGAGGAATTGAGGATGGAAGGTAATACACAAACAAAGACTGGCTGTCAGTGAAAGAAAACCATCCCTGGTGAAGGGGTCCACTGGGAATGTGAACCAACCCAGGGGATTGGATAATTCTGTAGGTCTTCATTTAATTAAAGGCGTGTGTCCTTTATTGAAGAAGACGACTTTAATGGAAATGGTAAGGGTAGGGAAGAACCCAGCAAAGCCCTTCCTAACCATCTGGAATTATTTGCTCTCTAGCAAGGGCCCATAGTGCAGAGCTGCTCTGTAGAGATGCAGAGAGCATGTTGCAGGTTGGCTAGAAGAAAAAACTGGCTGTTTAAGAGCCAGTCTGTGACCTGAACTATTCCGCCAACGCCAAGGATTGGGGAAGGCGAAGGATAGAAGGTATGCTGCAACAAGAAAACCTGAGAAGGTTCCAAGTCTGTCTGGGACTTAGTACTAAGGCCAGAAAGATTAATATTGGAGATCAAGCCCTGGGTGCTTGGTTAGCAAGTTAGTGGTTTAAACACTAAGAGCCCCTGCATTCTAACTATTATTAGAGCGGCAGAACAAATCTTAGGTCTCAAGATTAGAAAAGACCTACAGACATAAGTAGGAGTGGTAAAAACTCCATCATTGTCTGAGAAGCTGCCACGAGCAACAAGAATGCAAGGTGGCGATAACTCTGAAAAGAAACTCAGGTCTTAGGGATAAGCCCTCAGTTAAGTAGCATACTCTTACAGACCAAAATATCTTAGTAAGAGGGGCAGAGTTGAACAAGACTTACGATGGAGTAAATCTTTGAAAAGAATAGTATGAGACATGCTGATACAGGAGAAACTGTCAAAGATAAAGGTATAGAGGACCTTATTGACAGTTGTTACTCCTCTATCTACTTAGAAGGAAGAGGAGTAACCTTATTACCTGTAAAGCATAATCATGCTAAGGAGCTCTATGAGCTAAAAGTCAGGATGTCTCTTTAATGTAAAGTTTGGGATGGAACCGATGTAGATGCTTGTAAGAGAAGAAGCAAACTACAGGTTCTAAACCTCAAAGCAGGAAGAAGGATTCAGTGAAGAATCTATCAGCAACCCTGCGACTGCTGGGTTTGCTGAAGTGGTTGAGGTTGTGGTTTCTTTAGCCTGGTTTGATGTTTCCCTGTTTGGAAACAGCTGTATGATGGGTAAAGAAAGGATAAAACTTTTTCCCCTTGGAGGAATAAAGTTTGGTAGAAGATTTCTTACCAACTAGGATAAAGGAAGGTGTAGACAATCCTTTGAAAGCAACAGTGCCAGTGGTTAACTGAGCAACTTGGAGTAAAGTCTCTTTGTTAAAGAGATTCTCCCCAGTACAAGGAGTATTTCCCAGCCTTTCTTGTACCAATGTATCCAAGTCAGAAGCTTGGAGCCAGGCCATGCGTCGTGCCCCTATGGCTATAGCAGAAGTTCTGCTAACAGACTCAAAACTGTCCAAGGTAGCACGAGTAAGAAACCTAGAGATGTTTTGAACATGACTAACCAGTAAAGAGTAGTCTGCTCTTTTGTGATCCAGAAGAAAAGGAGTCAAAAACAGCAAACTGGTCGTGAGCTGTTCAAGAGATAGTCCCATATAGAAAATATATGAGAGAATTCTTGTTGAAAACATGGATGCCTAGAAGCTTTTACGTCCAAAGGCATCTAAAGTTCTAGCCTCACGACCTGACGGATAAGAAGAATGCCTTTTAGCACTTTTCACACGCCTCATTGCTGATTCCACAACAAGAGAATGATGTGGAAGTTGAATCTTTTGAAAACCTGGAGAAGGGGGCACATTGTACAGACAGTCAGTGGCCCTTGAAGGTGGAGATACCTTTAAAGGAGTTTCCCACATTCTAAGTAAAAGATCCTGTAAGGTTTGATGCAAAGGGAGCATGATAACCTTCTTTGGAGTCTCAGGGAGACACAGAAACTCTGAATCCCTTGGAGCAGGATCTTGATCAGGTATAGAAATGGCAAGTAACCTTGCCATGTCAAGCAAGAATGCTTGAAAAGAAATTTCCCCAGAAGGGGATCCTGTATTATGAGGAGTGAAGGTGAGATCTGTTGAAGATCTAGCCTTAGCACTAATGGATTAATCCATTAGAGTACCAGACCCAAAAGGGTGGAGCATCGGGTTATCCTGAAAGGATAGTCGGCGGTACCGCTCGAGGTCGGTACCGCGACGAAACGGTGAAAAACTATCCATGCCAGGGATAGACTCCAAGCTCGGTACCGAAGGAAGCGAGCTTGTGGAAGTAAGCATGGAAGGCACCGGTACCGATGCAAAGGTAGAAAACAGAACCAGCAGTGGTATCGCAGCCGTTACCGACACCGGATGATCAGTCTGAAGCGACTCTAACGGTACCGGAGGTACCGAGAGCGGTAGACTTTGATCTCCGGGACAATGTCTTCAGCACCGAGCAAGGTCGATACCGAGACGAGTCGGTACCCAATCGTCCAGGCTAGAGATCGATTCTAGACTCGGCATCGAAAGCAGCGAATCAATCAAGACAGACCTGGAGGGTACCGACATGGATGCCAGAATCGGTACCGGGATCGATACCGATGCTGGAAGATCAGTCTGTAGCGGCTCTAGAGGCACCGAAAATACCGAGAACGCTAGACTGCGATCATCGGTGTGGAGTGTTTCATCCAACACCATTGCCGATGCCGGGGTACCGGCACCGCTCCCAGCGGATACCACCACCGAGCATGGCTCAGGTATTTTCGCGGAGGTGAAAACCCCAGAAATAACCTGAAACCCCGTTAGTGCTTTGGAGGCCGAAGACTCCCGCCGGAGTTTTAAAGCCAAATTGTCCTTGAGGGCAAGACCGAAGTCATCTCAATGTTGAACATGAGATCTACTACCCGAGGACTGGCTATTCTTTACAGACTTTTGTGGGGTTACCTGATCCTGTGAAGAAGAAGTTGTAGCTGGTACCCTCAGAGCTGACGTGAACCGCGTATCGAGTTGAGCTCGATGCTGAAAACTTCTTTTAGAAAAAATACTGCAGGAGGGACACTCCAGCGGATGGTGGTCAGGACCCAAACATGGATGGCACCAGTTATGGGTGTCTAAGACTAACTTAGTACCGCCACAGTTAAAACATGTTTTAGGAATAGTGGCTGACGTTTCCATGAAGGAAGTGGAGAGGCCTAGTAGGCCGAAAACAGTCAGGCACTAAACAGGGAAAAATTCCCTACCAAGGAAATAATTTTGTTCAAGAAAAGAAAAAGAAAAACACCGGCGGTACCGGTGTGTCGAGGGAAGGCAGACGCGACCACAAGAAAAAACAAAAATAAAGGAAGAATTTTCTGCGGTGACAGGAGTATGTCCTGCCGGTTCTGTGGAAAAACGAAAACTGAGGAGAGGCAGTTGGGAAAGGCGGGAAGGCAGCACGCAGGCGTGGTGGGATGCTCCCAAAAGCGTTCTAATTGGACGCTGGGGAGCATTCCCACGCAGACTCCATCGGTACCGACGTACCCATATGTGAAGACTCATTCCTGCTTGTTCCTGGAGATATAGGGATACACTGGGAAGATGTATTACAACTATTTGATAAACTGAAGAGTTCAAATCACCTGGACTGGATGGTATAGATCCAAGGGTGTCGAAAGAACTGAAATATGAGATTGCAGACCTACTATTAGTAATCTGTGAACTATCATTAAAATCATCTGTAATACCTGAAGAATGGAGGATGGCCAATGCAACGCCAATTTTTAAAAAGGGTTCCAGGAGTGATCCAGGAAACTACAAACCAGTGAGCCTGTGGGACACATGCTGCTCTGGGAACAATCAGTTGGGACTGGAGATTGGGGCAGCAGTGGTATTTCGAAGTGAAACTTGTACCATGACTGGACAATGGAGAGAACCCAATGGTCCATGGTGATGGACTGCCAGGCTTCTGCAAAGTGGCGGATGCGTCCACCCACCGGCAGATATTCAAAAAACAGGGAAGGATTTGGGGTAAGGGTAGTTTGCGGGAGCACCTGGGATTTCCTCTCTTGAGGGCGATCCCACTGCGGGTATGCTTGATAAGGCTGGCCCTGGGCCCGAAAGGGGAGGTGCTGCAAACAGTGCTGATAACACCGTCATGGGTAAAATTGTTGAAAGTAACTGTAATGGTAGAGACAGCGATACGATGGCAGTGACAAGAGGTGGAAGCTGCTGCCGCCAGCTGAGCTGAGTATTCTCAGACAGTGGCAGAATGGTCTTCATTACTACTACTACTGAGCATTTGTATAGCGCTACAAGTTGTACGCAGCGCTGCACAGACATGTAAGAGACGGTCCCTGCTCATCAGAGCTTACAATCTAGTCAAGACAGACAACACAGAAGGTGTAGGCAGGGATAAACAAGGGGGATAGAAAAAGAAAAAGGAGATCAGGTGAGTCAAGATCCAAAAGCAGCAGCAAAGAGGTGAGTTTTCAGCCTGGATTTGAAGAGGGTCAGAGAAGGTGCCTGGCGTACAGATACAGGTAGTTTGTTCCAGGCGTAAGGTGCAGCAAGGTGAAAGGAGCAAAGTCTGGAGTTAGCAATAGAAGAGAAGGGCACAGAGAGAAGCAGTTTGCTAGAAGAGCAGAGTTCCCGAGGGGGTTGTAAGGAGAGATAAAAGAAGAAAGGTAGTGAGGAGCCGCAGAGTGAATGCATTTATAGGTCAGCAGGAGAGGTTTGAACAGCTAGGGAGCCAATGAAGTGACTTGAGAAGAGGAGTAATATGGGCATGATGAGGCTGGCGGAAGATTAGCCGCGCAGCAGAGTGTTGAACAGATTGAAGGGGAGAGAGATAATTCAAAGGGAGACCAGCAAGGAGTAGGTTACAGTAGTCAAGACGGGAGGTGATCAAGGAGTGGAAAAGCGACTTAGTAGTGTGTTCAGAAAGGAAAGGATGGATTTTGCTGCTGTTATAGAGAAAGAAATGGCAGGTCTTAGCTATCAGATGGATGTGTGTGGAGAAAGAGAGAGAGGAGTCAAAGACAACCCCAAGATTGCGGGCCGAGGAAACAGGAAGGAGTACAGAGTTATCCACAGAGACTGAGAAAGGAGGAAGGGGGGGGGGAGGTTTTGGGAGGAAAGATAAGAAGTTCAGTCTTGGCCATGTTCAATTTCAAGTGGCGGTGAGACATCCAGGCAGCAATGTCAGAAAGGCAGGCATAGATCTGGGTCTGGATTGCTGGAGAGATTTCAGGCGTAGAGAGGTAGATCTGGGCGTCATCAGCATACAGATGGTACTGAAAGCCATGGGAAGAGATAAGCACACCAAGGGACTGGGTATAGAGAGAGAAAAGGACCGGACCCAAGACAGGTCCTTGGGGTACACCAACTGGGAGCGGGATAGCAGAGGAGGAGGAGCCACCAGAACACACACTGAAAGAGCAATGGAAGAGATAGGAGATGAACCAGTATAGTACAGAATCCTTAAAACCAAGCGAGGACAGGCTATCGAGAAGGTTGTGGTCAACAGTGTCAAAAGCAGCAGAGAGGTCAAGAAGGATGAGGACAGAGTAAAGGCCCTTGGAATTTGCCAGGAACAAGTCACTGGAGACTTTGGCAAGAGTTGTTTCAGTAAAGTGTAAAGGACAAAAGCCAGACTGTAAAGGATCCAGGAGGGCATGAGAGGAGAGGAAGTCGAGGCAGCAGCGGTGAACCGCACGTTCAAGTAGTTTAGAAGTGAAGGGAAGGAGGGAGATGGGTCGATAATTAGAAGGACAAGTGGGATTAAGTGAGGGTTTCTTGAGGAGAGGTGTGACCACAGCATGCTTGAAGTCTGTAGGGACTGTTGCAGTGGAGAGTGATAGGTTGAGAATATGAGAGATGGAAGGGACAATGGTGGAGGAGATGGGGCTTAGAAGACATGTGGGGATAGGATCAGAGAAGCAGGTGGTAAGCTTGGAGGAAGAAAGAAGGTGTGCAGTTTCCTCTTCAGAGATCACAGGAAAAGAAGAGAGGGTAGCAGAGGTAGGGGGGAAACGTTGGGAGTGAAGCGGGAGAGGAGGGGAAGTAGCTGACTTTGTGGGGAATTGGAGGGTGATCTTATGGATTTTGTCATGGAAATAGTCAGCCAGGGTTTGGGCAGAAAGGGAAGAAGGGATCAGAGGCGGAGGCATTTTGAGCAGAGAGCTGAGAGTAGCAAAGAGACGGCAAGGATCAGAGGCAAGAAAGTTAGTCAGATGGACATAATAGTCTTGTTTGGCAAGAGCTATGGCTTTGACCTCCGAGACCACCTCCTGAACCTTAGAGCCAAAAAGGTTGTCATCCTGGCAGGGAGCATCTGCCAAATGTTTGTGAAGGTCTTCGCAGAGACCGGAGACGCGGAGCCATGCAGTGCGTCTGGCTGAGATAGCTATTGCCATGGACCCAACCATGGAGTCATAGGCATTGTACGTGGCATGGTAAAGTGATTCATGTAAGTCAGCAGTCAAAGAAGTTGTATCCACTAAGGAGGGACCATCCAGATGTAGGAGAAGGTCATGAAGGTAGTGTAGCATATGAAGCCAATGAGCCAGTATGTACAAAGCAAGAGTACTGCTGTGGAAAGATTTACACCCCATAGCGTCAAGTATGTGCTGCTCTTTCCTTGGAGGAGCTTGGAAGGGCAGCTTAGTGCTCTTAGATTTTTTAAGTATTGCCTCAGACACAACTGACTGATGGAGAAGCTGAGCATGGAGGAATCCCAGAGCGGGCAGGACCTTGTACTTGAGGTCAATGCGTCGAGACACAGCACTTACTGAGGATGGGGTTTTACAGATGGAAGATAACAGGTCTTGGAGATCCGAGGAACCGGGAGTTCAGGGACTTCCTTAGGAGCACTGCAAACTTTTAAAATGGAGTGAAAATACCACTTGTAGGGTAGGACTGCGAGGCACTCAGAGCAAGGGCGTGTGAGAGTTTCTGGAAGAACTTCAGATAGGAAAGACCCTCAGGTGGATCATCCTGGAGGTCCTGCTTTGGGGATATCGGAAGGGGGTCCTCCTCGTAGGACTCACATGGCTTCCAAGGATAGGATGGGAGGGAACAAGTGTCCTCACTGAGGGGCACAGGCTTGCGTCAGTCAAGGAGAGGAGACAAACCCGGGACCTCCTGTGCAGGGGGTGATCATGGATCAGAGGCAGCGCTCCTACAACCTTTTGAGGGAAGGCTTGTAGCAGTGCGGCATTGTCCTGATGGAACTTCTGGAAAAGGGAGAAGGGGGAAGACTGGGGAACCTGTGGAGCCTCCCGAGTTTGGGAAGGACTTTCAGGCATAGAGGACAGGGGTTTACTCTCTAAATGGCGCTTACCCCACTGTGCCAGGAGGGAGCTGGTGTTTATGCTTAGCTTTAGTCTTTTGACATGACAAAGGCATGTCCCCCAGAGGAACTGAGGAGGAAGCCAACGTATTGGAGTCAGTTCAGGAGGGGGATCGGTATCGCCTGACAGCAGGAGCAGTCGAGGGGAGGCCAGAGGTGATAATACTGTCCTGTAAATATATATATGCTACAAGGTAAATAAGTTATGCCTGCCTGCATTTCCCACATGCCACCCATACCTAGACCTCAAGTTCTCTGTAAAGTTTTGTTGTATTGTAAACCACTTTGATTATAGGATAAGGCGGTATAAAAAAATCTTAAATAAATAGATAAAATAAATACCAGTGCTGTGGCTGCTTTTGAAAACTCCCCCCGAGCCTGAGCTGGGCCCGGTGGGGGGAGGCAGCTTGAGGAGTCTGACATGAGAGCTGATGCCGCAGAGGTGGTGGACACCAAGCAAGGCCTGGCCCTAGGAAAAAAGCATAGCTACTCACCTTCAGGGACAGCAGGAATCAGTCCTCACATATGGGTGATGTCGATGCTGATGGAGCCCTGCGCAGAAGCATCTCTCCAGCTTTCAAAGAAAGCCTTTGGGAGATGCCACCATGTATGCGTGGTCCCCTTCCCACCCAAGGGTGCCATCTTACTCAGTCAGATGGCATAGCTAGAGCCGACAAAATAAGATGGCAAAAAAATAGTACAGCAACTCCAAGGGGAGGAAGGAGGGTTGTTAGGCTACTACTTGGAGAGTTGTGTTGCCCACATCCGCTGCTACCCAGCCCGGGTGCAGTTGTGGGCAGCAGAAATGCGGTAGCTGAATGTTGACTGGGCTGGCAAAGAGGTTGAGGTTCGGGGTGCTCCACAAACTGAACAGCCACTGTGCCACTCGGGGTCCAGGTGCCACTCGTGTGGTTGGAGGACCCTGCTGAGCCTCTCCACCAGGGTGTTGTCCTGGCCCGGAAGGTATAGTGCCCAGAGGGGCATACCCTGCCCGGCCACATATGAGCAGAGGGCTACTGCCTCCTGGCATAGGCGATAGGAGCCTGTGCCCCCTTGTTTGACCTGACTGTCCATCATGATGCTGCAAGCGGTGCTAGAAAGCCTTTAGCGCAAGGAAGACGGCCTTGAATTCCAGCAGGTTGATCTGCTGCTGGCTTTCCTCGAATAACCATATTCCCCGGGTGCGCAGTTCCTCACAGTGGGCATCCCAGCCCAGCAGGGAAGCATCCATTGTGAGGACCCTCTGGGGGCTTAGGAGTTGGAAGGGCATGCCCTTTTGCAGGTTCTGCGTATCCTGCCACCAGCTGAATGACTCCACCATCCGACAAGACACTGAGACTCTGTCCTGGAGCCGGCCTGTGGCCTGGGTCCACTGTGAGTGGTGGCATCACTGAGCCGTTCGCATGTGGAGGCAGGCGTTGGGGACCACATGGACCGTACAGGCCATGTGGCCAAGGAGGCGAAGCATGGACCACACCGACACTGTGTGGCGGCATTGTACCTCGGCTGCTAGGGCTGTGAGGTGATCTGCCCTGTCCCAGGGGAGGAAAGCCTTCGCTTGAAGGGTGTCCAAGCGAGCTCCTATGAACTCCAAGTTTTGTGTTGAGTGAGGTGGGATTTTCATGAATCCCAGATGTTGTAGGACCTTGATGGTGCGGCATGTGGCCTGCAGCGTCTCTGAGGCTGCAGTCGTCTAGGTAAGGGAAGACAAAGGTCCCCTGGTGACGAAGATAGGTGGCCACCATTGCTAGGCAGTTGGTGAAGACCCTTGGTGTGGAGGCTAGGCCAAAGGCAAGTACCCTGTACTGGTAGTGGTCATCCCCAACTATGAATCTTAGGTACTTCCTGTGACTGGGTGGATAAGGATGCGAGTATAGGTATCCTTCAGGTCCAAAGAGCATAGCCAATCTCCCTGCTGGAGGTAGGGCAGCAACATTCCAAGGGAGAGCATCTTGAATTTCTCCTGCACCAGGAATTTGTTCAGGTTTCTCAGGTCCAAGATGGGCCTTAGTTCTCCTGTTCTTTTTGGGACCAGAAAATACCTGGAGTAAAACTCCTTTCCTCTCGGGTGGTGTGGTATGGGCTCAACGGCCCTGTCCCTGAGAAGGCCTGCAAATTCTTACAATAGCAGAGCTGGTGCAGGGGAGACCGAGGAGACTCCCCAGGAAAGAAGGGTGAAGGTAAACCTCCCTGACTATCTGAAGTGCCCATGAGTCAGTGGTGATAGAAGCCTACCTGTGGGCAAAATAAACCAGGCGCCCCCCTGTTGGGAGCTGACCATCCAGTGGAAGAGAGGCTATGCTAGGGGTGTCAAAGCCCCGACCCAGGTTTGGCTGGAGCTGGTGTCTGGAGCTTGGGGCCCTTGGGCTTGCATGGGCCCTGGCCCTGGTGACCCTGCTGAGAGGTCTGGGTGGCTGTATATGGAGGGTAGCTTCAATAGGGCTGGCCCTTTCTGTATAAAGAAGGCTTCTTTCCCGCTGGCTTCTTCCTTAGGAGAGTGGAGGTTTTCCTCAAGAGCAGAGTCCAGGTAATGTACTCCGTCTTGATTTCAGAAGTCTTGTCCTCCATTCCAAGGCAAGGGATATCAAGGAGCTTCTCTTGGACCCATTGCTCAAGGGCCAATGATTGGAGTCAGACCTGGTGTCGAGCACCGATGCCGGCGGCAGCAATCCTCGTGCTGGATTCAAAGCAGTCATAAGCGGCTCAGGACAGATATTTGGAAAACTCTCTGTCAGACTTCATAAGAGTCTGAAAGCACCGAAGGTGGTCTCCATCGAGGCCAGCTGCAAGCCGCCGGGTTCCTTAGCCAGATCTCGGAGGAGCATGCCGATATAAAGTTGGTAAGTTTGTATACAGCACGCCAACATCGAGCCTTGGTAGGGTGTGGGACTCCCTGCCCGGGGGCACCAATGAGTGCGTCTTCGGGCTCTTCTGCTGGCGCATGGCTGACTCGACCTCCATGGAGGTGTGCGGGAGTTGCACCTTTCGGAAGTCTGGCCCTCGCTGAACCCAATACATAGTTTCCAGGTGTCAGCTGACTACCGGCACCAATGCCAGGGCTTCCCAAATCCTGAGAAGGAGCAGGCTGAAGATAGAGGAGGGCACTGGAGGATATCAAGCTGCTATACACGGGGGTCCCCCTCCAATGCACTAATGAGGAAGAGTGTCTGAGCCATGTCCTTGACAAACTCGAGGAATGAAGTGTTCTTGGTTGGGAACCGGCACTTCGCAGCCGGTGGAGACAGGTCCAAGGGGAGGTCGCAGTGGGCCCGAATCTCTGGAGATGTCTCGACATCAGACTTCCAGTTGGAGTAGTCCAAAGAAGACTCAAGACCCGACAGGTCCAGGAGTGTCATCGGCTCTGGTTTTCAGTGCCCTGAGGCCGGGGCATGGCCGGAGCCAGAGGCACTCACCTGCGAGGACCTCGTCCCCGAGGAATGGGAGCAAGTACGAGACCTTCGCTGAGGATCTGCCTGAGGCATCTGGCTCTCGGGGATCGCTTTGGTGGCTGTGGTCCCTGTGGTCTCGGTGTGAGTGCTGGCAGGGCTGGACATCGATGCCTGCTGGGAGGCAATGAACACAGAAATGTTGTGTTCCAGTGCCTGCATTCGAGCTTCCCACTTGGGAGTAGCAGCCATTGAAACAAACACCGGGGTGGGTGTCGAGGAGGACAGGGGGTCCTCAGCAGGACTGCTCTCGGAAGAGCAGGGTCTGTCACTGAAGGCCTCAACATCAGTCCTGGGTACCTTTCGGGGACACTCCCACACAGACACCTCAGATGCCCGTCGGGGGCTGAGGGACCGTGCACGGGATTTCCTATTCTTGTCTGCTTCCCAGGATGAGGCCCTTGAGGTCTTCTTTTTCTTCTTACACTCTCGCTCTGGGGACACTTGCTTGGAATATCTGTGAGCCCACTCTGGAACCACGGGGGCCTTACGTGACTCCAAGGATCCATGTGGGGCCTTTCAGCTACTGGGGATACCGGGGTCGAGTCTGCCTTGTGGAAGATAGAATCCTACTTAAACCGGTGGCTCTGGATGGCCTTTGCGGACATCTTTTTACACAGGAAGCATTCCTCCAGGTCATGGTCGGTGCCCAGACACCGGAGACAAAAGTCGTGAGTGTCGGTGAGTGTCGGTTATACCAATCACATTTCTTAAAACCGGTGGCCATTGGGGCAAAAAGGATCCCAGCGAGGTCGAAAACCTGCAACGCAGCAGCGGTTGAAAAAGGCACAAAAGCGCTTGAGTGAAAAAGAACCTAAAAAGAGTGTCTTGAGACCAGATGCCGGAGCAGCAGGGCTCGAAGGTGGGAAAGAGGTACAAAATGTAAGAGAAAATCAACTTTTTTCCAGGGGGACAAGACGAACATCTGTAGGGTTCCACAGAAAAAGGAAGACTGAGCAAGATGGCACCCTTGGGCAGCAAGGGAATCATGCATGCATGGTGGAATCGCCCAAAGGCTTTCTTTGAAAGCTGGGGCGATGATTCCACGCAGGGTTCCGTCGGCATCGACATCACTCATATGCGAGGACTGACTTCCTGTTTGTTCCTGAAGAAAGACAGAAATAGCTTCTTAAGAGCTGGCCCCGCAGAGATGGTAGATACTAAGCAAGGCCTGGCTCTAAAACAGCGAGGAAATAGCTCCCTGTGATTCTCCAACTGAAACAGCATTTTGTTTTGTTTTTTAAGTCAGTCACCAAAGTCGGTAGCTCAAAAAGCACTTTGCTGCGGTCCAGCGGTGAAGTGAAGGCAGGCCTGTGTAAGTTTTCACGGCCCGACGGTAAAGTGAAGGCAGAAACATTCGTCTTCCAATGGCCAAAGAGAGGTGCAGGCAGAGACATTTATCTTTATGCCTGCTCGACTGTAGAAAAAAATCATGCGGCTTGATGAAGAAAGGTGCAGGAAGAAATGTTTAACTTTTCTCCTGCCCGACGGCTTAAAAACTCAAGCAGCTGAAAGAAAAACAGGGAGACAACCCAGTATGGGAACCAACCGAGGAGACCGCGATAAAAACACCAAAAAAAAGGTAAAATGCAGGCAGAAGTGAGGAAAGGGGGAGACCCGTGCAGGCTTCTGCACGGTAGAGAAAAAAAAACGATTTTTTTCAGCACAAACAGGTGGCAAAAAGGCACGCATGCTCAGTGAAGCAACAAAGCTTCTCTGAGCTGTGGGAGATCCGCTCAAGGCTCAGTCCAGGGGACTTCACCAATGAGTGTGACTGAATACCCCTGCTTGTCTCCGGATGTGATTTTTCCTAAGCTTTGAAAATCAAGAACACAATTAACAGAGTACGCTCAACATCTGACAAAGTGAACTCCTGTTCTCAAAAGCTTGTGCCTCAATTCGTTAGTCTATAACAGTCCTCGGGACACAGTTAGCCAGTCAGGTGTTCAGGATAGCCACAATGAATATGCATGACAGAGATTTGCATGCACCGCCTCCATTGTATGCAAATCTCTCTCTTGCATATTACTGTGGTTATCATGAAAACCTGACTGACTAGGTGTGTCCTGAGGACTGTTACAGACTAACCAATTTATTGAGACATGAACTTTCAAGGACCAGAGTCCACGTCATCAAATGCATGACAAAGTGGTCCTCAAAAGCTGATGTTTCAATAAATTGGTCAATCTATATGGTGCCACCTGCCTCTGTCATTTTTGCTACTTCAAACTAACAGCTACCCCTTTGACCATTAGTAGCTTGTAAGGCATCACTCCTGGTTATGATTCAGGACTTTGGGAGGGGAGGGGTGCATCATTGCCAGGAGTAACATACAATAAGCTTCAAGGATATCAGAAGCAGTGAACCGGGAGGAGGGAAAGGCTTGTCACTCAAATGCAATAATGTATTAGCAAACAGACCACATTCAGTTTAATGGGGCATATTTACTAACATGTTATCACGTTTGGGTAAAGAGGCCCCTACACAATAAATGATACGTTTCAAGCCCTACAATTCGAGAATTATGCTGCTGCACCACAAAAGCTCCTTTGTTGTTTAAGGGATGAAGGAAAAAGATTCCATAAAACCCCTTATTATGGTTTTCTTAACTCTTCATTATGTGCATGTTTCTCTACAGGCTTTGTCAGAAACCACAAGGCTGGCTGAGTGATATTCAACCTGGCACCGCGTCCCTCTACCTGGCAAGCACTGCAAATGTAGACAGAGACTCTATTATGATTCCTGAGTCTTCAGTATCTCAGTGGCTTAGCACTTTGGCATTTTCAGTAGAGGTCGTCCCACAAAGGCTCCTGATCTGTTCCAGAAACAGACCGTGCACCCTGCAAAAGCTTCAGTCCCGAGCCATGTGAGCCAAAGTTCAGTGAACTCAGAAATATCTGAAAAGGCATTTCAGATTTCAAGTACTTCTCCCCAGCCTCTCTTTGTCCAGTAGTTTGACTGTGCACATTCCAAAGGTGGCAGGAATAGCACTTAAAGGGGAAGTATCATCTACAGAGATTGTGCCTAATGAGCTCTCACCAGAGCAGAAGACGCAAAGAGCAGGGTAGTCAGGTAATGCAGGGCAGCATAGCTTAGTGTCAGCATGCTTACAGCTTCATTTCTCTTCAATCAACACTCACCTATTTCAATTTTTATTTCATATACTACTTTTCCCCACAGGTATCAGAGTGATTTCCAATAAAATTGAAAGCATAAAATTATAGCCAAATATCTCGTCTCCATCACAGCTCCAGCCTGTGCTCCTGCAGTCATCTTGTCAGAGTCTTCTCTCTCTCCCAGCCACTGTTCCTTGGGTCAGCCCTGCCCTCTTAGTGTACCTATTACCAATTCTTCAATTGCCCCATCTCATGTTCCGAAGTCTCCCTCCAATCTATCTTATCCCTTTGCCACCATTCCTAGGGTGCTCCATGCCCCACCATATCACTTCTAAATCACCCCTCAACCCATTGGTGCCACTACTGCTCAAGCCCTTCTCTAACTTCCTGCCATTGCCACCACAGGACTCACAGCTTTCCTGGAGCTGTTGCTGAACATTACCTGGTCCAAAATGCCTGCCTAATGGATGCTCCTGTCCCTAGCAGTGACCCCAGAAGGCCTCTGTCACCTTCTTCAGCCAACTTTAGTCCTCTTCCTGCTGGAGCCAAAACAGAATGCACGTGCTGAACTCCCCACAACATGATGACATCCTTTCTACTTAACAACCCTAGCAATGGGAAACACAAAGAACCTAACGCAGTAATATACAGGCAAAACAGAAAGGATTCAAAACATGTTATTACCAATTATAAATTACAAAATAGGACACACTCAACATAAGCCAACAAGATACTGATTTACTTCCCCTTTAATTTTACATTCTCCTAAAAGCTACTCTTCCTTATCTCAGTAGCACCAGGGGTCAGGGATAAGATCCATTTGAAGCACATATGGTTACGTCCATGTATGCTGTGTGTCTGATTTTCCTACTCTCTGTTTTTACCCAGCTTTGGACAAGCAATCCAGTGATCACCTGTGTCTGAGTTGGGACCCACCAAACTGCTGATCTCAGAGGACTTATCAACACAAATAACCCAACTATAACCACTATTATAAATTTTAAAAGTTAAAGTTACCATATCAGTATATGTTGAAACAGGAGTAGTTGGGTCCCAGATTGGGTTGCCAACTGGCTCCAGATTCACCCAACAGGCTTGATCCAGTCCTGGGTTTACCCCACTGCATGCAGAGACTTGTACTCTTATTTTTCCTACAGAGTGCAATAGAGATGTCAAAACTAAAAGTCCCTGCATGCAATGGGGTAAACCCAGGACTGGATCATACCTGCCAGGTGATGAATCTTGAGTCAGTTGGCAACATTAGACCCAGACATTTACAAGTCTGTAATCTAACCTTCTAAGCTAGCCAACAGGTACAGCTCTGACAGAATAATTTTGAAAGCTCATGTGACAGATCTCCTTACTATCATTTTTTTTACTAAGCAATATGAAGGATCAGGCACAGGTTTGGGGTGAAATGCAAACTTTTTATGATGTTTACAATTGCTAGAGAAAATTTCCATCAGCCCAAAATGAAAATTTGGATGGCAATTTAGGCCTTGCCTAGTCATTTCCTTTGTTGTAGATAGGTGAGTTACCAAGATAGTTTCTTTGGTTGTGTATTTCATTGTCATCATTTTATTTATTTATTTATTTATTTAAAAGGATTTATAAACTGCTTTGTCCTGAAATCAAAGTGGTTTACACTTCAAACAATCAATGATCAGTGTCAGTAGGGGTAGGCATGCAGTGTTAACACGTGTGGGTATTTGTGTGAGTGACAGTGATGATTTCTTGGTGTGCTATAAGGGGTTATATACAGGGAGGGTAACATCATGTTTTAACAACTTAAACAAACTTGTAACTTCATACTCCTTTTACAAGGAACATTCAATTGTTAATTGAAACATTGCATTTCAAAGCCGTAAACTGTCTTGTAATTTCCTTCAGTAAGATTGGGATTGGTGGTCTTCATTATACTGTTCAATGAATAAGGTGGTCTTGAGTAACTTGCAGAAGTCTTTTAAATCAGTTGTGGATCGTATCTTTTCCGGAAGTGCATTCCAAATTGTAGGGGCAGCAAGGGAGAAAGCCTGCATAGATGTGGATTTATTGGTTCTTGTGAATAAACTAGGAGTTGGTATTGTGTTTTTAGTGCTGTTACTGTCCAGTCTTTTTATTGTTTTGGTTCCGATGAGCTGTTGAAGTATTCCTGCTGACATGTTGTTTTTGATCTTGAAGATTGTGAGCGCTGATTTATATTTTGCTCGTGAGGAGACTGGTAGCCAATGCAGATCTTGTAGTATAGGAGTTATAAGATCTTGTAGTGAAGCGCCAGCAATAATGCAGGCAACAGTGTTTTGGACTATTTGAAGGGGTCGAGTGGATTGTTTGGGTAGGTCTTGGAAGAGGAGATTACAATAGTCCAGCACAGGTGTGATGATTGCCTGGCATACCGTACGGAAGTGTTCTTTGCTGAGCAGAGGTTTTAGTCTTCGGAGCATTGCTAGTTTGAAGAAGGCTGTTTTGGATGTTTTGTTAATGTGTGCCTGCAGAGTAAATTGTTTGTCTAGTATCACTCCAAGATACCAAACTTCATCTTTTACAGTGATTGGTGTATTTGATATGTTGATGTTAGTAGGAGGAGTGAATGTGGAATCCCTTGTGATGAAGATTGCTTCAGATTTTTTTATGTTGATTTTTAAATTGTTGTTTGTAAGCCATGTCGTTATTTCGTGAATGCAGGTTAATATATCTGTATAGTCTGGGGCATCCAGGTGGATTTGAGTATATGCCATGATATCATCGGCATATATGGCATATTTAATATTGTATTTATTAAATATTTTGCAAATAGGTTGGATATAGATGTTGAAGAGGAGTGTGGATAATGAGGAGCCTTGGGGAACTCCTTGTGTTGTGTGGAAGGATGCTGAGGTGATGTTATCGGATGTTACTTTTTGTTGTCTGTCATCAAGATATGATTGAAACCATTTTATGGTGGTGTCTTGGAGGCCAATTTCCATTAGGCGCTTCAGAAGGATGTGATGAGAAATTGTATCAAATGCGGATGATATGTCGATAAAGTAGGAAGCCTTTCTTTATCTTGTCTATTCCTTTTAGTATGTTATCAAATAGATGAATGAGAAGTGTCTCAATGCCGTGGTTTGGACGGAATCTGTGCTGGTGAGGGTCCAGTGGGGCATATTGATCGATATGTTCTTGAAGCTGTCGCTGAACTATTTTTTCGGTTATTTTTGCTAGGAATGGAAGGCTTGATATTGGGCGGTAGTTTGCTGGGTCAGTGTTGCTAGTTGATGAGGTTTTACGAATCGGGTGTATAGTAGATTGTTTGAGGGCTTTGGGCATGTAGCCCTGTTTGAGAGAGGTGCTTACTATTTTTTGTATGTATGTGCTTAGATCTTCTTTAGTGATTTAATCCACGTCACCGGGCAGGGGGTCCAATGGAGAAGTGGTGGTGTTTAGAGCGGTGATGGTTTGAGTTATTTGTTTTGATGGAATGCTGAAGTTTTTCCATGGATTGGTGATATTACAGTCAGCATCAGTAGTTGGTGTGCCCATAGGAGGGATGCTTGTAAGTGGTGTGCTGTGATTGGGACTATTCTTAGCTATTAGAAAATCAGCAAAGGTTTGAGGATGGATCTTGCATTCATCCTTCGTGTTTGGGCATTTGTAAGGTTGCGTACAATGTTGAAGAGTTCTTTAGGTTTGTTACAGGCTTTTAGGACAAGGTTTGTTTGATATTCTTGTTTATGTTTGTTAATTAGATTATTATATTCTTTTTGCATCTCCTGATATTGTCTCAGTGTAGTTTCTGATTTGTTACGTCTCCAGCGGCGTTCCATTTGTCGTAATTTCCTTTTGGATTCTCTTATGGTGTTTGAATACCAAGGTGTCGATCTAGGTCTGTTTTTATTGTACTGTGAGCTCTTTTGAGGTGGGAGTTGAGATGCTGCCTGGATAGTGTTATTCCATGTGTTGATAGATTCGTCTAGGTCATTGAAGTCTTGGGGAAGGGACCGAAGGGTATCTTTGAGGAATTGTTCTTTGTTAAAAGCTTTGAAGCGTCTGGTTGGCTATTCAGTTCTCCAAGATGAATGGTGGTTATTTTGGTGGAGCTCGAATCATATAGCATGGTGATCTGACCATGGTATTGGTGTGGTTTTAGGTGGTTTTATGAGACCGTCATCCAGAGTGTTCTTTGGCACAAAAATGCAATCTGGTGTAGAGCCAGAGCGATGTGAGGGACCAGAGAGGATCTGCGTTAGGTGAATGGATTCCGTTGCTTTGTGAAAAGCCGTTTCAAGTGTTGTAGATGAAGATGTGAAATTCAGGTCTCCTAGAATGATGAGAGTCTTGTGTGGGTGGTTCGCTGCATATATCATATCTAGGATGTTGGACGTGTCATCATTTGAGGTCTTGGGGGGGTCGGTAGATAAGGCAGATGGATAGGTACTTGTTTTCTGTGTTGATGAAGTCACAGTATTCAGAGGTTTTTGTGGTAGACGTTTTGAGTCTTAGGTCTGATCTGGTGAGAATTAAAACACCTCCTCCTCATTTGTGGGTTCTGGGGCAGTTTTATGCTGTGAATGTTGGTGCTGTTATTTGATTCAGTATCACCTGGTCTGAGTTCTTGAGCCATGATTCTGTAATGCATAGGATATCAATGTTGTTTTCGTGGATGTGATCAATAATAGTGCTTGTTTTGTTACATACTGATCTTGCGTTGATCAGTCCAACGGTTATGAGGGTGGTATATGATGGGTGTGTTTGATGTGTGGGAATATTTGAGGGTGGTTCTGTTTGTATGTGTTTGGAGGGTTTCTTACATGAATGTTTGTAGGGGGCAGATATGTAGATAGGTTGGTAGACGGTAGGAAGATATGATACATATATAGGGGAGGGTTGAATGGTTGTAGAGCAGGTAGTGTAGTAATAAGCATTTGTAGGGTGGGCGTATACAATAAGAATTAGTAAGATAGCATATATCTGTTGGAGGAATGTCTGTTTGTACCTTTGTTGTTTGCCTTGAGTTTTGTAGGTCTTGTCTGCAGGAGGAGTATGATGGGGTTTATGTTCCATGTTGGTATCTGTCATGTTGATTGAGCTACTCAATGCTTGTGAGACCTTGTGCACTATTTGGGGTAGTAGTGTTGGTGGATTCGTCTTGTAGCGTGTGTAGGTTCATGCCCCAGGTCTCCTGCCTAAGGGCTCGCCCGGCGCAGGCACACCTCGGTGCTCTCGGCGTTTTCCCAGGCTGTCTGATGACCTGATTGTTCCTTGGGGGGCCGATCGGGGAGGAGCTCTTCTTCCTGCTCGACTCCCTGATGGCGATCAGGCTGGTGTTAGTCTAGTGGCGGGTGCGGCACTAAGTGTGACTTCCTCGGTGCTCTCAGCATTTTTCCAGGCCAACCGCTGACCTGATTGGTCCTTGGGGGGGCGATCATGTTTTTGCTTAGGGTAACGTCCCAGACTCATGCACTTTACGTGCCATCCCCATTGCCTACTTAAATGCAGGCAACCAGTTTCTTACTTAGTCAGTCACTAGGTCCATACCAAGGGCGTTCAGTTTATTTATAAGTCACCAATGCAGAATGGTGCCAAAAGCCTTGCTGAAATTTAAATATATCGCATCCAGCACTCCTCCTCAATCCAATTCCTTGGTTATCCAGTCAAAGAAATTAATTATATTCATCTGACAAGACCCGCCTCTAATAAAGCCATACTGTCTCAGATCTTGTAATCCCTTGGATCCCAGAAAACACACCATCCTCTGCTTTAGCAGCATGTCCATTCATTTACTCACCACCGAGGTCACACTAACCAGTTTGCTGTTACCAACCTCTTCTTTACATGGTTCAGTGAGTCGCATGAATGAGATATGGCCATACTGAACTATAATCTGCTTCGGGGGGGGGGGGATAGAGATGACTGAAAAAAAGAGAAGGAGTAGCACTTTGTAAAGAATGATATCAAAAAGACTGAAATGCAGGGGGTATGAGGAAAGGAGAAAGCACTGTGGACAGTCTTGGAAAGAGAGGATGGCACTTACATCCATACTGGTACTGTCTGCAGATATTCATCTCACATGAAGGAACTGGACAGAGATCTGGCAACATATCCAAAAATTGGGAAAGAAGGGGCAGGTGCTGTTGCAAGGTGATTTCAACCTAACTGACTGGAATATCCTCTGCAGAATCCGTAAGAAGTAGTGAAATCTTGCATGGCTTCCAAGGAGCTCTACTCAGGCAAATAGTGATGTAACCCACAACGGAAAGGGTGAAGCTGAATATGGTACTCAAAAATGGAGGCAGGGTATCAAATGTCCAGATAGGGGCGTACCTGAGCAGCATTGGTCATTATATGATATGGGTTTGATATAAAAACTACACCGCCATCTAGACACCAGGCTCAAAGTGCTGGATTTCAAACTTGTTAACTTTAGTAAAATGGGAAAATACTAAAGCTTGATGCCTAAACCCTGCGCTAGAGTCCAGTGCTAAAGCAGTAACACAGAGTTTCCTAATGCATTTTTAATGCAGAATATTTGCTTAGCAAAATACAGTGTAAAAAACTGCACTAAGTTTCAGTGCAGTTTTATTTTTACATCAGGGACAATTAAGTATGCAGCAATTTGCATGCCTGGTGCACTGCAATTTAGTAGCACTATATTTTGGCATTTTTCCGGCATTAACTTGCTTTCTGCATCAGAGAGCAAGCCTAGCACAGGAAAAGCACCAAAAAAATGCACACTAAGATTTTCGGCATTGGCCCATTGTAACTCTAAACGTACATTACTATTCCATAAAAAAGTTTTAAAATGGAAGATAGGCTCTAATTCAGAAGTAAAGCCCAATACCGGGCCTATTTTCACAAAAGTAATCCTAAATATTTAGTAATATATAATACAGTAAAAAAAAGAAGATAGACATTTTGAAATATTCTGAAGCCTAGAGAAATGTTTACGGTAGAGGAGTCTCTGGCATGCTCCTTGCTGCTACTACCATCATCAGCAAGCCACAGCGAGCCAGCCTGGTGACATTCACATGTTAGAACATAACATAAGATATGCCACATTAGGTAAGACCAAGGTCCATCAAGCCCAGTATCCTGTTTCCAACAGTGGCCAATCCAAAGTCCCATCTCACTGCTGGACTCCTGTCTACATCTCAGTTTTAAGGTTTTGTTTAGGTATTTAAGTTGTTTATTTAGGTTTGCTGGGGATACTTACACTAATACAAACTATATTTAATAAGTTTAATGGACTTTGTACACCTCAAGATTAATTGATCTCTGGTCCTCATTAATTTATTTCTGATGAGGATAACCAGCCACACCTGAAATTGAATATGGATACCTCCTTCCCTTTAATAGGTTTAAGAGCTTGTAAAGCTAAGACTATCCCGGGGTGGAAGACAGGGTAGGTGGGAGAGAAAGAGGACTTAATAAAAGCTGGTTTGCTACACAGTTCCCTGACCTGTGCTTCTAAGGTAATGTCTTACCAATTTTGCTGGGTGATTCACACAGCCCTTGGTTTGATAGAGGGGGCTTTTCAAATTGCCCCTTTGATCTGTCACTTGGCTTTAACACCTATTTACGACAACTTCACAGATCTTTTGCCTCCTATCTGAAAGGCCTGTTTGTAAAGGTCACTAGGAACAAATTTCTCTCTTTCTACTCAGAGATTAGTTATTTTACAAGTTTTCTATGCTAAGCAGAGCCAGCCCATCCATTGCTCGAGAATATTGTTTGCACAGGGCCCCATGCTTCAGGGGGCCCCGTGCCAAGAGTATCCTGCACATGCTGTTCGGCTCCTGGCACACCTCCCTACAGCGGTTCCTGGCAGGCTCAGAAACACCTCCCTACAGCCTCCGAAGTAAACAGTGCCATTTTTCTTCACGTTGGCAGCTGTGTTGTAATGTAGGTCACTGGCGCACTGAGTCCCGGGACACAGAAAATGTCCTTTGACCTCCGACACAAAGAAACCAGAAGAAAGTGACTGGAACAATTGCAACTGAAAAATAAAATGCGCAAATAAAAGGTAGAAAAATACTTTTTTATTATGAATTTATTAACTGGAATATGTCAGCTCTGGGAAACGTGTATCGCTAACATCTTTGAATTTTTGTTTAGTACAAGAGGAAATTAATTTATAGTTTTATTTTTTCAGTGTTGTTGTACATTCCAAGTTTGGCTTTTGGGGTTCCCAATTTAATTATGGTCTTCCTATTTCTAAATTGTGATCCCTTGTTCTTTATTTGCTGACAGTCTATGTTCTGCATGTGTAACCAAATCAAAGTATTCAGTTCATGTAGTTTCTATTTGACAGTGCCATTTGTTCTCTTTCCCCAGTAGGAGATGTATTGGTATTCTCTGAGATGTATTGGTTTAATTTGCAGTATTGCCTTTTGATAGGTAGGGTTTGGTGCTTTGTGAGTCCTGGTAGTGCTGTTATGATACGGCGGGTTTGCTATGGGTTCTAAATGGGCAGTGTTTATAGTACTTCCAGTACTTCCTAATGTGCCTGGCGGTTGGCAATGGAGCATAGTAATGTAGAAATCTGGTAGTCTTTCTTTATCCAGACACTCATTAAGAGGCATGTTTACTAAAAGTTAGCGCATGTTACCATTATGCAAACATTTATGCAAATGAGGCTCCTTATGCAAATGAGGCCCCACAATGAATCTCTGCACATGGCCCCGCACCCCCCTTGGGCCGCTATACTCTGATTTGATATAAATGAAAAGCTCTCTAGAAACAAATTTCTTTCTTTCTTTCTACCAAGAGACTATTCACTCTGTTTTACTTTCTATGCTAAGCTATACTCTGATTTGATGTAAATGTAATGCTGTCTAGTAGTACTAAGAAATGACTGATTCTGCAAAACTACTGAATTCTAAAATACACAGACTTATCAGCCTTAACCCAAAGAATTCCCTTTTTCCCCAAGATTTAGATATTCCAGATGATAAATATTTACGACTGCAGATCTTTTTCCAGCTGTAGCAATCCCTTTTGGTAGTCCTTCAAGATGTCAAAAGTGGGGCTATAATCCTCATATGAATGAGAAAGGGCTACCTGGAGTTTTCATATCACATCCTATCTAATTTCGGTAGTTGTTCAAATTACTACAAAACTTGGTTATAAGACAAGAAAATTGGCCTGGCTGCTGGATTAAATAAGAGCCTTATAAGAAACAAAGACAAGAAGCGGAGGTGGTGGTGACCATTACTGAAACAGAATCCAAACCTGCTTGAAACAGATAGAGAGGGTAGTGGTAGGAAAAAGGGTTGGGAAGTGAGATGAAAGATAGGGTGGGGAGTGTTTACTGGTTTACATACAACTTTAAAAGCTCAGCTACACAAAATGGTAGGGAACCAGAAATAAGACAAATGGCCACATTGGATGGGCCAATTCATCTTTATGTGCCATTATTAGCTAGGCCAGGGCTCCTCAGCTGTTTTTATATTTTATGACACTTTTTGAGGTTGTTCAATCCTCACGGCACACCAAACCCAGTTTTGCATGATCCTCACTCCCAGAACTCAAGGCCACTAGCAGAAGGGAAGCAGCACATTTATTCTGTTGGGTTCAGTCTGCTGGATTCAGTCTGATGTGTTAATACGTGAGGTCGGCAAAGAAAAGCACAGGAAAGAAGCACTGTCCTTTTCCTACCAGGGAAGCCATGGCGGGGAGTAAGACTACCTGATTTCCTGTGCAAGTACTAAGCAGGCAGTTCAGTTTAGAAAGTAGAGGGCTTTTCTCTAGGGTACAGTCCAATAGAAATGAGTCAACACCCTCATGAACCTATGCCTAACCATGCCCCTATCAGTCACCCCAAGGACTTTCCAAAGGTACACCAGTGTGCCATGGCGCACTGGCTGAGAAGCACCGAGCTAGGCTACTACACGTTGATCCAAGCAGATGTGGTACTATATGTTCATGCGTTCCACTGAAGAGAACAGGACCCATTCATAGACTGGACAGAAGACACTGCAAAATATCTGAACTATCTGCATATTTTTTTTTAAAATTTTACTTTTTGTAGAATTTACAATAATCAAAGAGAAAAAAACCTTTGAGACAGAAATATACTCTTAATCATGAAACACAGATCGCAAAAGAACTAAAAAAGGAAAAATACATTTCATTCTTGAGTAATGATGGAAGTCCACAATAAGCAGAGGGGATCCAAAGATACAAGAAAAAAACATGGGAAGATGGTCAATAAAAGGAAAAAGGAAAGGAGTAAGCTATGCCCCCCCCCAACTAATTCAATACCCATAAGTGTACACATAGTCAACCCTTTAACTGTTTAGCATCAAGGAAGAAACGTAACTGCAAGGGTTAAAAAAAAAGATAACTCTTATTTTGATACCACAGGACATATTTACAGGGGAAACTCAACTGAACTTCAGCCCCAAGGCCAAAACCACAGGTCAAAGAATTTTCTTCCTCCTGAGCTACGTTCATTTTGAAACATCCTGGAAAATCTGTATTTTCCCAACCAAAAAACTAGCATTAGATTTTTTAAAATACAAACACACCAAAGCCTCTTTATCCTGTAGAAAAAACTAAAGAAACTAATAATGTAGGTTCTGGCATATCTGCATATATTTGTGCTCACTAGATCTACAAAGATGGAAAAATGAATGTCATAGAAAGGCTCTAGGGAAGCGTCATTTCTTACCTCCAAACAGATAATAGATCCTTGATGTCCTCTGAACACTTTCAGTTGGTCTCCAGTCACCACGTTCCACCTGCGAATGGTATAATCCATGCTCCCGGAAAACAGCTCCTTGCTTGCCACATCCAAGACAAGACAGAGAATCGCCCCCGAGTGCCCGCGCAGAGTCCGATAGCAGCACCCGCTGGACACATCCCAGACCTTCACAGTACAGTCTGTACTTCCAGTCACAAGGAACCCCCTGCCTTGCTGCTCCTCCGGCCCACATTCATCAAGCACATCCTGCACTGAAAAGTGGGCCAAGGCCAAGATGCAATTCCGATGTCCCCGGAACTCCTGAACAGGCATTTCCGTGTCTATGTTCCAACAGCGTGCGGTCCTGTCGTAAGATCCACTAAAGAGATACTCTCTAGCCACCAGGATCCTGTGTATGATAAATACAGCACAGAGTTACAATCTCCTGCCTTTATTTCTACTTATTCATGTCCCATTCATGGCCAGCTAGGTTCATAACTTATTTGGGTTTTAGAATCTCCGGAACCGTTTCTACCAGTAAGTGTGTCAACACTCTTCTGGAATCTCCAGGAATTAAGAATTAATCTAGATGCTGCTACAAACACTAAAGAAAAATCATGGGGAATTCTCAAAAACTAGAATACCAAATAGTGAACCAGATTTACAGTATCATGTTATCAGCTTCATATAAGCCTGGAGGCCAATCAATGTTTACAATGTCAGATTTTGAGGAGAAAAATAATATTTATTTATTTATTTATTTAACCAATTTGTATACTGCTACACTCCCAATCAAATCTGATCAGTGCGGTTAACAAGTAATAAAAACCAAACAATAAAAGAACACCTCTTAGAAAACTTAAGAGGGGAATAGCCAAGCGAAAATTTTTTCCTAAATAAAACAGAAGTAACAGATTCCAATGACAACGGCAACTTAGATCATAAATCAGCTTCTTTGTACGGCAGAGTACACAAAGCATTTCTTACTAACAATCCCCCTACTTGATGGAAAAAGGAGCATTTGCGCCTCTTGGAGACGTTTAGACTTGGTTCCCAATAATGGTAAGTAAAGACTCGTAAAACGAACAGGAACAGTCATTAAAAAATCTGTACAACACATAAAACTTAAACCGTATCCTCTCTGAAATCCAAAGCCAGTGAAGCTGTCCAGATAAAGGAGAAACAGAATTTAGAAACCTCAAAAATCAACCTATTCTGACATATATGCAGACCCCTAAGCTGTTGCTGAGAACAGTTAATCAAAACTATGTTTGTTTATTTATTTATTTATTTATTTAATGGTATTTATATACCGCCTTATCATTCAATCAAAGCGGTTTACACAGCAAACAATCAAGGGGGCAAGTGTTTTCATGCAGTGTAGAGTGTGGCGTGTGTGTGTTGGCGGGGAAGAGATTAGGGTTGGATTAAATACATAGTGCGCTATAATACATCATGAGCTATTATACAGTCTTATGTACAGTCTCTGGGTGGTGGGGGGGGGCAGATGATCTGAATTGGATGTTGGTTCAGGGGGTATGTCCATAGTATTCGAGGAAAAGGGTTGTCTTCAGTTGTTTTCGGAAGTCCTTTATTTCTGTGGTTAGTCTCAGATCATCTGGGAGGGAGTTCCAGATGGATGGGGCAGCCAGGGAGATTGCTCGTTGTGCAGTGTCTTTGCGGGTCTTGATGAAGTAATTTGGGGTGTTAACCCGGTTGGAGGTGCCTCTTCTTCTTGGCCTTGCGCTTGTGTTGGGTTGTATGAGTGTGTGTAGGATTATGGCAGAAGAGTGTTGTCTGATCTTGAATATGTTTATGATAGTCTTGTATTTGATGCGTAAGATGATTGGGAGCCAGTGAAGGTCTTTCAGTATGGGCGTGATGTGATCGTGTTTTGTAGTACCGGCTATAATGCGGGCAGCTGTGTTTTGGGCCAGTTGTAGTGGTCTGAGGGTTTGCTTTGGAAGCCCGATGTATATTGGATTGCAGAAGTCTAGTAGAGGGGTTATTAGAGCCTGGCAGACGGTGCGAAAGTGCTCTGGGTTGAGGAGGGGTTTGAGTCTTCTGATGAGTCACATTCTTTGGTATGCGCTTTTAGTTGTTCTGCCAATGTGTGCTTGAAAGTTCAGTTCTTTGTCCAGGGTGACTACTAGGTACTTTACTTCTGATTTTATGGCTATTATTGCATCTTTTATCTTGATGTCGGGTGGGGGGATAAAGGCCGGGTTTCGCGTGATGATCATTGCCTCCGTCTTGCCGTAGTTGATTGATAGGTTGTTTTCCTGGAGCCATTCTGCCATTTGTGTGAGGCAGTTTATTATGTTGGAGTAGTCCGGGTTGTCGACTGAGATGGGTGTGTAGATCATGATGTCATCTGCGTAGATTGTATAATGTATGTGGTGCTCTTTCATGATGACATATATTGGCAGGATGCATAGGTTGAATAGTAGAGCTGAAAGGGCCGATCCCTGTGGCACTCCTTGTTTGACACTTATGGGTCGAGATGTGTTGTGTCCTACCTTGACCTGTATTTGTCTGTCGGTTAGGTATGACTGGAACCAATTCAGGGTGGCACCATGTAGCCCGATGTTCTGCAGTCTATCCAATAGAGTCTTGTGGTTAACTGTGTCAAACGCAGATGAGATGTCAATGAATATCATTAGTATGCCTTTCTTGTTGTTGTCTATGGTGCGAAGGACGCTGTCGAAAAGGTATATCAAGAGTGTTTCTACCCCGTGGTTGGGTCGGAACCCGTGTTGATTGATGTCCAGGGGAGCGTGGTTGTCTATGTGTTCTTGTAGTTGGTGCTGTACAGTTTTTTCTATTATTTTTGCTAGGAGTGGTATGCTGGAGATGGGTCTGTATGCTGCTGGATTGTTCTTGTCAAGAGTGGATTTCTTCGGGATGGGTCTTATTGTCGCGAGCTTCAATTGATTTGGCATGCGCCCTTGGATTAGTGAGGAGTGTACTATCTTGTGGATGGTTTGGATGAAGTTTGATTTGGTGGCCTTGATCCAGGGCACTGGGCAGGGATCCGTGGGGGCTGTGCTTGTCTTAATTGCTGAGATGATGTGGGAGAGTTGCTCCGTGGATGGGGTGTTGAACGTTCCCCAGGTGTTCAAGGGTGTGACAGCCTTTGAGGTTTGGCTGGGTCTTGTTTGGTCTGCTGAGTGGAACTTTTCTTGGATGTGGTCCGCAAATTTTTGTGGGTCCAGTTGCACTTTGTCTTCGGTCTCCTGGTCTTTAGTGAGGGCTTTTACGATTTCAAATAGTTCTCTGGGTTTGTTGTTGGAGTTGCGTATGAGGTTTGTGTGGTATTCCCTTTTTGTTTGGTTGATGCATTCGTTGTATTGTTTTTGCTTTGTTAGGTATAGTTCCTGGTTCTCGGGTGACTTGTTCTGTCTCCATCTCTGTTCTAACTTTCTGAGGTTCCTCTTTTCGTTTCTTATGGTTTTAGAGTACCATGGTTTGTGTTGTAGTTTGTTGCAGCGAGGTGTCCTGTGTCTATATTCTGTTGCTTTGGCAGCGTTGTATATGGTGTTGTTCCAGTTGGTGATTAGTGATTCTAGGTCCTCAGTATCATCGTTTAGGTTCTGTATTGTGTCCAGCAGGAACTGGTCTCTGTCAAAGCATTTAAATCTTCTTTGTGTGGGTGTGTTGTCTGGGTATTTGTTTAGTTTCTCCTCATGGGACGTAATGCTTACTTCAATTACGTGATGGTCCGACCATGGTACTGGAGTTATGATGGGTGTTGATATTAGGCCTCTTGATGTTAGGTAGTTGGGTGCAAAGATAAGGTCTGGTGAGGAGCCATGTCTGTGTGTCGGGGTGTTGATTATTTGCGTGAACTGGAGCAAACTCATTGCTTGGAGAAAAGCTTCTGCATCTTTTTTGTTGGTGGACTTGAGGTTGAAGTCTCCTAGGAGTATTGTAGGTTTGTGGCTGGAGTTCACTGCGCAGACTGCCTCTAGAGTTGATGCTAGTTCTTCAGGTGGAGCATGGGGTGCTCTGTAGGTGAGACATATGGCCATGTATTTGTTCTCAATCGATATGGTGTTAGAGTGTTGGGTGTCCGTGTTACTTCTTGATTTGAATTTTAGGCTGCTCTTTGCTATTATGAGGGCCCCTCCTCCTCGCCTGTGGGTGCGTGGGCAGTTGTATGCTGTGTATGTGTCGGGCACAAATTGATTGAGTAGAACATTGTCAGTGGGGCTCAGCCATGTTTCAGTGATGCAGAGTATGTCGGGTTGTTGATCGTCTATGTGATCAACTAGGGTATAGATCTTGTTGCATATTGACCTGGCATTTATAAGCTCAATTGTTATTGGTCTTGGGGTGGTGTGTGTCTTGTGAGGTTCCCTTGTTTTGGCGTGGATGTTGGGTTTGTGTTTAGCTTGTCTCTTTTTTGTGGGTGAACCGTGTGAGTACCTGAGGGTGTGCTGTTGGTCTATGTATGTCCATGTAGTTGGTGGGGGCCATGGGGTGTGTGTGTGGTGGTGGTAGTGTGCGTGAGGTGGGATGAGTAGTGTGAATATGAGGCCGAGGGGGAAAATCTGATTTGTGTGCATGTTTTTGTTCAGTCTTGTGGTTTGCACTTACGGTTGTTGCTCTTCTCTCCTGGCTGCTTGCTGAGGTTTTTGCTGCTTTCGTGGGGTTTTTCGGTGCGGTTGTCTCTTTTGCTCTATACGCCTTTGTTCCACGCCAAAGGACCCTCTGGCGAGGCCCTCAGGCGCGGGCGTGCCGGGCGGAGCCGGCTTTTTCAAGCCGGCTCTGCTCCGCCTCCCACTGCCCCGATTAGGCAGGAGCCTCCGGACAGGAGAATCGGCTTCCCCTCCTATCCAGGTGCTTCACCCCTGATCGGGGGAGCTCCTGGAACGCTGGCTGCTCTTCTCTTGTTGGAGCCGGCCTTTTCAAGCCGGCTCTGCTCCGCCTCCCACTGCCCTGATTGGGCAGGAGCCTCCGGACAGGAGAATCGGCTTCCCCTCCTGTCCGGGCGCTTCACCCCTGATCGGGGGAGCTGCTAGAACGCTGGCTGCTCTTCTCTTGTTGGAACCAGCGTTTTCAAGCCGGCTCTGCTCCGCCTCCCACTGCCCCGATTGGGCAGGAGCCTCCCACTGCCCTGATTGGGCAGGAGCCTCCGGACAGGAGAATCGACTTCCCCTCCTGTCTGGGCGCTTCACCCCTGATCGGGGGAGCTGCTGGAACGCTGGCTGCTCTTCTCTTGTTGGAGCCGGCCTTTTCAAGCCGGCTCTGCTCCGCCTCCCACTGCCCCAATTGGGCAGGAGCCTCCGGACAGGAGAATCGGCTTCCCCTCCTGTCCAGGCGCTTCACCCCTGATCGGGGGAGCTGCTGGAACGCTGGCTGCTCTTCTCTTGTTGGAGCCGGCCTTTTCAAGCCGGCTCTGCTCCGCCTCCCACTGCCCCGATTGGGCAGGAGCCTCCGGACAGGAGAATCGGCTTCCCCTCCTGTCCGGGCGCTTCATCCCTGAAGTTACTGTAATCCAAGAACGCCAACACCGTAATCTGCACCAACAGCCGGAAAAACTGAAAGGTAAAATAAGGGTTCTCAGCCCAGCTCTCAGGACACACCTAGTTAGTCAAATTTTCAGGATAAACCCAGTGAATATACACGAGAGAGATTTGAATGCACTGTCTCCATTGTATGCAAATCTCTTTCAAGCATATTCATTGTAGCTATCCTGAAAATCTGACTGGCTAGGTTTATTCCAAGGACTGGATTGAAAACCCCTGGTCTAATGAGTGCATTTTTAATGGACACATATTTTATGGATAACATTTTTTTATTATTATTTTTAAAGACCTGAAAGGAATTCATATGCTTACATATCACTTATACATTCGTTAGAAACTGAACCCCATCACTCTCACAGATAAGCCTGCTGGGGAAGATCTAGCTGTGTTGGTACATGTGGGTACGAAGGGCATAGGAGAGTGAGAGATGGAAGTTCTGGAAGCCAGATTTTGGCTTTTAGGTAGAATAGGTGAAATCCAAATCATCCAGTGTAGCATTCTCAGAAATGTTTCCTTTCCATGCGCAGGGTCCAATAGGCAGGCAGAGCTCTGGAGTCCCAATGTGTGGATGAGGGCTTTACATTTCTTCAGAGCAGGACAACATTCTGAGGAAGGGGGAGCCTATTCCAAAAAGATGGACTCCACCTTAACCAGGGTGGAATCAAGTTGCTGGCACAAACATTTAAAAAGGAGATAGTGCAGCTTTTAAACAAGAACCTAGGGAAAAGTCACTCAAAAATGCATGGTTCAAAGGACAATTTCTATAAAGGTACATTCAAAGTAAAAAGCCTGAGAGGGAATCAGGAAACCATTAGATGTTCCTAGGATGAAAGGGGAACATCCGGGCTGTTTGGACGACCCAGAGAAGGATGGGCCCGTTAGGACCCGATTCTGCATCGCGGGAGCAAGACGCTCCCGCAGGTGCAGGATCGGGCCCGGAGACAGCTCAGCATGCCCCTGCAGTCGTTCCAGGGGACATCCTCACTGCCTCCCAGCCAGCCAACCACATTGCTGTCCTCCTTTACCCCATCACCCGACCAGGCCAGCCAGGGCCCAAATCAGGCGGTGGAGACTCACCGTGCTTCCTGCTGATGCTGCTGGGGGGCTGGCTGGCCAATCCAGGGAGGAGGGGAGCAAGTGCTTATTCTACCTCTGAGGTGGAATAATCTGGCCATCACCCCGGTGCCCCAGGACGAACAGGGTCGTGACTGGAATCAGCCTGTACGACCGGGTGCCGATCCCGCCTATGCTCCTCTCACTCTTTGCCCCTGTGCTGCCCCCATCTCCCGCAACACTCACAGTGGCCCTGTGTGTGCAGAGGGGGGGGGGATGGGAGGCAGAATATGGCGAAGCCCCTCTATCCGCCTTACAGAATCGGGGCCACAATTAATTCTTTGCTTTGGTCTTTACTGGGAAAGATGCCAGAAATGGTATTTAATAGGGATGATTCAGAATTGAAACAAGTCTTAGTGGACATAGAAGATATAATAGGCCAAATAAGCAAAAGATGATATACATCCCAGAGTGGTGAAAGAACTCAAAAATGAAATTCCAAATATACTATTGGTAATCTGCAGACTAATCATTACAATCATGTACAGTATATACCAGAAGATTGGAAGGTGACTGCTGTAAGGCTAATTTTTAGCAAGAGTTCCAGGGGTGATCCACGAAACTACAGACTAGTGAGCCTAATGTCAATGCCTGGTAAAATGACAGAAACTTTTATAAAATACAAAATTGCCAAACACAAGACAGACATGTGTTAATGGACCAGTCTCAGCATGGGGAAGTCTTGCTCACTAACGTTTAACATTTCTTTTGAAGGTATGAATATATATGTGGATAGAGGTGAGCCAGTTGACAGAGGGTATCTGGATTTTCAGAAAGCATTTGATAAAGTACCAGTACCCGATGAATGACTTCTGAGGAAATTAAAAGCCATGGAATAGGAGGCAATATCTTACTGTGATTTGGGAACTGGTTAAAAGAGAGAAAACAGAGAGCAGGGTTAAATGGCCAATTCTGTCAGTGGAGGAAGATGAATGGTGGAAAGTCTCAGGAATTTGTGCTGAGAATGGTGCATTTTCATATATTTATAAATTATTTGGAAATGGGAAGAGATAATAAGGTCAACAAATTTGCAGATGACAAATTATTCAGGGTTGTTAAACCGCATCCAGATTGTGAGAAATTGCAGGACAACTATGCGAGACTGGGAGACACAGCATCCAAATGGTAGATGAAATTTAATGTGGTCATGTGCAATGTGATGCATATAGGGAAGAATAACCCAAATTATATCTACAAGATCCTAGGGTCCACATTAGGAGTCACCACTCAGGAAAAGGATCTAGGCGTCATCATGGACGAGACTTTGAAATATTTTGTTCAGTGTGTGACAGAAGCCAGAACAGCAAACAATGTTAGGCATTATTAGGAAAGTAACAGAAAATAAAACAAATATCACAATACCTCTGTATCGCTCCATAGTGCAAATGGAACTCAAGTATTGTGTGCAATTCTGGTCACTACATCTCAGAAAAGATACAGTAGAATCAGAAAAGGTATAGAGAAGGGTGACTAAAATGATAAAGGGATGGAACAACTCTCCTATAAGGAAAAGTTAAAGATGTTAGGAATCTTCAGCTTGGAGAAGAGAAGGCTGAGGGGAGATACAATAGAGGTCTATAAAATCCTGAGTGCAATGGGTAAATGTGAATTGATTGTTTACTCCTTCAAAAAGTACAAAGTCTAGAGAACGTGCCATAAAGATACTAAGTGGTACATATAAAACAAATACAAAATATTCTTTCACTTAATGCATAGTTAAGCTTCGGACTATGTTGCTGGAGTATGTGGTAAAACAGGATAACTGGGTTTAAAAAAAGGTTTGGAAAAGTTCCTGGAAAAAAGTCAACACTTATTAAGAGAGACCTGAGAAAAGCCACCACTTCTCCCTGAGGGTAAGTAGCATTGAATCTAGCCAAGTACTTTTGACTTGTATTGGCCACTTCTGGAAACAGGATACTGAGCGTGATGCATCTTTGGTCTGAGTCGGTATGGCAGTTCTTATATTTTCACTTGTTTGTTTTCCATACTGCATGATTTATAGTTGTTGTTGTTGATTTATTTTATAATGTGTAATGGGTATGGAAGGGAGGATAATGGTTATGGGATTTTTTTGTATTTGTAATTGATGTAAACTGCCTTGAATGCCTGTACATATGGCAGTCTGAAAATGTTTTAAAATAAATCAATACATCTAATATACTTAAACTTTGTAAGCACATGAAATCTCTAACACAATGCATGCACCGGGGCTTATTTTGAACCGGGGATATACTGTGTGCAAGATGCCCACTCCATCATGAACATGCTTATGTTAAATGTATTCAGTCTTGTAATGAAACATCTGGAAATATGTCCAAATGGAGATAGCCACTATGGTAGAGAGCCCAAGGCCTAGACTGGGAACCACTGACACAAACAGAGGGGACTGGCTCAATATAGGTTCTCCCATCTACTGTGGATACCCAGTTGCCAGCCCTATAGCATGAGCGCCTGTAGAGTATCACTCTTTACATCAGGATGGTTTTTGTTATCTTCCATTGTACTCCATCCTCCTGGGTAACAAACAATGCAGGATCCTCTATTTTAATTCACATCCAACATCCTCCTCTTCCAAGAGTAACTACAAGGTCTCAGAATAAGCAAACCACCATCAACATCAGCTTGACTGTTATCTCAACACTCAGCCTCCCTGGCCTTTCTGGGTGGTGCACCACCAATAACAACCCTATTAGAACAGTGAGCATATAGCTTGTAGTTCCTTTAGGACTTGTAGGGCTTGATATTCATCTAGGTCGGCTATGCACCGCTACAGTGCATAGCTGTCTGTACCGACCCTTAACCCTGGATATTTAGTGCCGGGGTCATATGCGACCCTGGCTTTGAAGATCTGGGTTTGACGCGCAGCCTCTCAGCTGCAGTAGCTAACCAGGCAGCGGCGATATTGCATGCTACCCGATTAGCTCGGCAGCTAAAAGATAGGCGAGCTTTTGCTTCGCCTATCTTTTAGCCACAAGTCTCTAACCAGGCAGCATGCAATATCACCGCTACCTGGTTACTGACTGTTGCCACCTCCGTTCCTCCCCAGAATGCCCCGATGCCAAGCAGGGCTGTAAACCGTGCAAATGCCTTTTGAATATCAGGCCCATAATTTATTTATTTATTATTTATTTACATTCTCTTATATACCGCACTATTCTGCATCAGTGCGGTTTACATTGAACAAACTGAAATTACATTGAACAGGGCATTATAACTTGGAGATAACTATTTTACAGGGAACATGGGCTATGGAGGGTTAAGTGGCTTGCCCAAGACCACAAGGAGCACCTGTGGGACTAGAAACCCCAGTCCTTCCGGCCCAAGGTTGCTGTCCTCTAGTGGGATTTGAACCCCCGACCTTCCGGCCTGAAGTACCTTGCCCCAACCTACTAGGCCACTCCTCCACTCCAATTACTAATTGGAGTGGAGGAGTGGCCTAGTGGTTGGGGCAAGGTACTACGGTAATAATTACTACGGTATCTGTAACTTGTCAGAAGGACAAGGACCCAGCTACTAATTACATTTTAGTCGCATCCTACCAGACAGATCCAGCTACATGAGCCCCTGCGTTCTCTTGAATTACTAGTTCTAGTTCAAGGGTCTCAATCAACACGAGAGTAGAATTTAATTAGTAGCTGGGTCCTTCGGACAGACTACAGATAACAGTAGCATAAAAAACTGCTACAACCTAGCACTGAATCTTTTCCTCTAGCTATAGGCTGGAGCATGGCAGAAAATACGTTACCCGAGGCAACATGCATCACATACCTCAGATTGCTCAAGATCGTAGGTGGCCCAAATGGGGCCCAGAGCCCTCCCTCCCCCTTCGTCCCACAACAATGTCCCTTGTGAGACACACCGCTAGGGGTCAGTCTGCCAAATAAGACCATACTGGAATAAGCATTGCCCATTACACCCCAAAGCATCAAGCACAGCGTGACGCAACAAACAGTGGCAACGTACCTTCTTTTTTTTTGACGATGCACAATTTGACACAGTGCTAATTTGCATATATATTTTACTCTTGATGCAGTAAACTAATTTTAGCACATGTGTTAGAACACTATGTACTGAAGCATAGCACAGTATTCTAACACAGCGCTTCCTGCATCAAAGCCTAAAATGATGACCTGGAAATAGGGTTGCTAACTGTCTCCAGATGCACCTGACAGGCTTGACCCAGTCCTGGGTTTACCTAATTGCATGCAGGGACTTGTGGTCTTGCTTTTCTTATGGAGCACAATGGAGAAATCAGAACTACATGTTCCTGCATGCGATGGGGTAGACCCAAGACTGGATTCAAGCCTGTTGGGCGCATCTGGAGCCAGTTGACAACCCTACCTAGACAGAACCTCAAGACATCAGCTAGTCTGATGACACAGATTTCTAAAGAAAAGATTGCTAATTCACAGTCCCGTCATAGGCTCTAGTTAGGAATGTACTAGCTTTTGTTTTGGCCCTATCTGATACTGCACAGTTACAAATTCTTGCACTTACATTACATTCTTTGCCTCCAGGACCATTTCCTCCCTCAGAAGTGATAAAAACTAACCATTCTTTAATGAGGAAGTCTGGGCAGCATTGTCGTCTTTCACGCAATCGTAAATATTATTAATACAACTCAGAAATGGAATTTCAGTTTGTAACAGGAGGTGGTCTGAAACTCCTGAATGATTTATCTGTATCCATATTTACTTCTGAAACAAAAAATAAATTAGAAATTAGGCCCTCTCCACTGGCCTTGCACATCCTACTGGTGCTGCAAATACTGGTTCATATAAAAACTAAGGCCACACAACCAAAAAGATGCCAGCAGCCTTTCACTGCCCAGTATTCAGACACAGTAGCTAGGTTATGCACTTTTATCATGGACCATAGCTAATTCTTGAATGAGTTTTGCAGTTCATTTTTAAAAGAAAGTCTTTTTTTTCTATGCTACAAAGAGGAACTTTTTTTACACAGAAAAATATAAAAATGATGACAGAAAAAGACCACATGGCCTATCTAGTCTGTCCTTCCATATCAACAACTACAACAGTCCCCTTTTTTCCTTTAGTGATCCTCTGTGTTTGTCCCATGCTTCTTTGAATTCAGATACTGTCCTCATCTCTACCACTTCCACTGGGAGGAGACTATTCCACGGATCCACCACTCTTTCTGTAAAGAAATATTTCCGCGTATCACTCCTGAATCTATCCCCTTTCACCCTCATCCCATGTCCCCTCGTAGCAGTACTTGCTTTCAATCAAAAAAGGCTCTCCCCCTGAACATTTATGCCACGGAGGTATTTAAACGTCTCAATCATATCACCTCTAGCCCGCCTTTCCTCTAAGGTGTACATATTAAGATCCTTAAGTCTGTCCACATATGCTTTATAATGAAGACCACTAACCATTTTAGTAGCCACCCTCTATACTGACTCCATCCTGTTTATATCCTTTTGAAGGTGCGCTCTCCAGAATTGCACACAATACTCCAAATGAGGCCGCACCAAGGACTTATACAGAGGCACTATAACCTCCTTTTTTTCTGCTAGCCATTCCTCTCCGTATGCACCCAAGCAGCCTTCTAGCTTTTTCTGTCACCTTTTCTACCTGTTTAGCCACTTTAAGATCTTCAGACATAACCACGCCTAGGTCCCGCTCTTCTTTAGTGGACAAAAGTACTTCACCCCCTGGCCTATACTATATTGCTCCCTTGGATTGCTGCAGACCAAATGCATGACCTTGCATTTTTTAACATTAAATCCCAGCTGCCAAATTCTAGACCATTCTTCAAGCTTAGCTAGATCCTTCCTCATGTTATCTACACCTTCCTGGGTGTCTACTCTATTGCAGATTTTGGTTATCATCCGCAAATAGGCAAACCTTACCCGACAGCCCTTCCGCTATATCACTAACAGGCTGGGCAAGGCTCTGTCAGTTCATTCACAGCTAACTCTTTGAAGCCACTGACCTCATCAGGTGTTAAGTGAATAGCTTGCTAGGCAGTGCTGTATATGATTCTACAGGGCATTGCAGGTACTGGCATTCCTGGAGGACTCCATTGCAAAGCAAGGTACTACTCTGCCTGAAAGCTCTTAAAGGGGGTTAAGGTATTCTTTTTTAAAAAGGGGTTTTGCTGTTCATTTTTAAAAGATAAAGTACTTTTTTCTATACTACAAAAGAAACATTTTTGTGTGCTTGTAGGGTTGGGCAAGGCTCTGTCGGTTCATTCACAGCTAACCCTTTGAAACCACTGACCTCATCAGGTGTTAGGTCCCCCACTACCCACCCTGACATCCACCCACCCCATGTGAGCGTTCTTGCTTTATAGGGCAACTCTCCATTTAGCTACACATAGGAACATTGACAAACACTGTTAGAACACACTTAAAAGAGGTTAACTGCTTTTTTTCTTAAGGGACAGCTGAGGAACAGATAGGGACTTTGGTAGGTCTCTCTCTTTTACTTCAATAGGCACCAAAGCTCCACTCACTAACAATGACTGGGAAATGTCATATTGCTAAAGCTATTGCCCCGTTACAGATTCTGCCTCTATCCAGAATGTCAGGTGCAGGATGCTTGCAAGCTGAGGCTCTCAGTTAAGAAGTGGAGGAGCTCAGGGAAGAGGTGGCAAGACTGAGAAGCATTCAAGACAGTGAGAAATACACTGATGAGATGCTTCTTGAAACATCCAGAGGTGAAGATTGGAGGCTACAGAAGGAAGAAGGTTGGACATGAGTCACCAGAGCCTGCAGTATCAACACTCCAACCTCCTCCAGCCCTTGAATTGAAGAACCAGTATGCAGCCCTGGAAATGGAGGAGGTGGAAGCATCCCAGGAAAGGGAAGAACCACAGCCTGAGCACCCCAAAATTGCAGAATCAGTCACCACAATGAAGCGAAAGGTAGTGGTGGTTGGTGACTCTGAGGGGTACTGAGACGTCCATCTGCCGACCAGATTTGATGTCCAGAGAGGTGTGCTGTCTGCCAAGTGCCAAAATCCGAGATGTTAAAGAGAGTTTGTCGAGACTCATCAAGCCTACTGACTATTATCCGATGTTGCTCATCAATATTGGCATAAATGATACTGCTAGGTATCCCTCCGAGCACATAAAATGTGACTTCATGGCTCTGGGACAGAGAGTGAAGCAGATAGGTACGCAGGTGGTGTTATTTATTTATATTCTCTTATATACCATGCTATTCTGCATCAGTGTGGTTTACATTGCACAAACTGAAATTACATTGAACAGGGCATTATAACTTGGAGATAACTATTTTACAGGGAACATGGGCTATGGAGGGTTAAGTGGCTTGCCCAAGACCACAAGGAGCACCTGTGGGACTAGAAACCCCAGTCCTTCCGGCCAAGATTGCTGTCCTCTAGTGGGATTTGAAGCCCCGACCTTCCAGCCTGAAGTACCTTGCCCCAACCACTAGGCCACTCCTCCACTCCTCAATTCTCTTCAATTCTCCCTGTTGAGGGTAAAGGCTGAGGCAGAGAAGCTCACATCCTGGAGATGAATTCATGGCTGTGAGGATGGTGTAATTGACAATGTTTTCGTTTCCTGGACCATGGGATGCTGTTCCAAGGGCTGCAGAGCAGAGATAATGTCCATCTGTCCAAGAAGGGTCGAAGTGTCTTCAGCAGCAGACTGGCTAACCTACTGAAGAAGGCTTTAAACTAGAATCGATAAGGATGAGTGAAGAAAGCCCCCAGGCAATTGAAACATTAAATACCTCTGTAGAAATGGGTAATAGGGGCAGCATCTGGAAAGCGGTGTGTATAAATGTCCATAGCATGGGGAATAAGATGCCAGATGTTAAGGCTTTAATGGAAGAGGCTGACTTGGATTTAGTGGCTGTTATGGAGACATGGTTCACAGAAAACCATGACTGGGATGTAACTATACCTGCCTGAAAGTAGGTACCAGTGTAAATACGATGTAGATAGTTTCCCCAGTTACTTCCAAGTTGATCTCCCCGTTCATTGTAAATACAACTCAGAGTTCCTGCGTTGTATAGTTGATGTTGAATGTAAACCGCACTGATCTAAATAGCGCGGTATAGAAGAAATGTTAAATAAATAAATATACTTTATTAAGGAAGGACAGGGTAGGAAGAAGGGGAGGTGGAGTGGCACTATATGTTAGAAATAATATTAAAGCTATAGAATTGCAGAGCTTAAAAGGAAGAGAGGAGACACTGTAGATTAAACTAGAAAGAGGGAAAGGAAAATCTATTTGCATTGGTGTTACATACAGATCCCTATCACAGTGGGTAGAAGTGAACAAAGATTTAATACAAGACATACACAGTATTGCCATGAAAGGAGAAGTGCTACTGATAGGCGATTTCAATATGCCGGATGCTGACTGGCACATCCCTGCTGCGGTGTCATCTAGAAGTAAGGAGATCCTGGATTCTCTACAGGTAGAACTATTCAAGCAATTGGTAACAGAACCACATGTGAAGGGACCATACTGGACTTAGCGCTTACCAATGGTGAAAGTGTTTCTGATGTTACAGTGGGAGATCAACTCACATCCAGTGATCACCAGATGGTGTGGTTCAGTATTAGTACTAAGGCTGATAAAATCCATTCAAAAGTGAGGGTCTTAGACTTTAGGAAAACTAACTTTGCAAAGGTGGGACAATACCTCAGAGAATCATTAGCGGGATGGGAACAACTGAGAGATGTAGAAAAACAGTGGACAAAACTGAAACAGAATATTTTAAGGGTAACAAACCTTTCTGTTAGAAAGGTAAATAAATGTAAAAGGAGTCACCTGTGGTTCTCAAAAGAAGTAGCTGAGAAGGTGAATAAAAAGAAGGAGGCTTCATGAAATACAAGAGATCACAGAGAGAGGAAGACAGGCATCTATATTTGGAAAAGGTTAGAAAGCTAGCAAATCAGTCAGGAAAGCAAAGGTACAAAAAGAAGAATAGTCAATGCAATAAAATGTGGGGATAAGACATTTTTCAGATACGTTAGTGAGAAGAGGAAGGGCAAAAGTGGTATTGTCAGACTCAAGGGTGCAGAGGAGGAATATGCAGAAACTGATGAGGCTAAAGCAGAATTGCTCAACAAATAATTCTGTTCTGTGTTCACAAATGAAGGGCTTGGGGCAAGGGGATCTTGAACGATTTTCAGAAGACTATGTTTGAGAGGAACTAGCTAAACTAAAAGTAGACAAAGCCATGGGTCCAGATGGGATAAATCCAAGAATATGGAGGGAACTTGGGGACATTCTAGCGGCTCCACAGTCTACTACTACTACTACTACTGAGCATTTGTATAGCACTTCAAGTCATAAGCAATGCTGCACAGACATGTAAGAGACAGTCCCTGCTCATCAGAGCTTACAATCTAGTCAAGATTGTAAGATTGGGGAAACTGCTAGGTACATATGACCTAGATTGGCCACTGTTGGAAACAGAATACTGGGCTTGATGGACCTTGGTCTGACCCAGTATGGCATATCTTAAGATAGACTACAAAGAGGGTGTAGGCAAGGATAAAACAAGGGGGAAAGGAAAAGAAAAAAGGAGATCAGGTGAGTCAAGATCCAAAGGCAGCAGCGAAGAGGTGAGTTTTCAGCCTGGATCTGAAGAGGGTCAGAGAAGGTGCCTGCAGTACAGACACAGGTAGTTTGTTCCAGGCGTAAGATGCAGCAAGGTGACCTTTTCAATGCCACTTTGAGTCGGGAGTGGTGCCAGAGGATTGGAGAAAGGCACATGTGGTCCCTTTAGAGAAAAGTTGACATAAGGATGACATTGAAAACTACAGGTCGGTTAGTCTAACCTCTGTGGTTAGCAAATTATTGGAAAGGCTACTAAAGGAAAGAATAGTGAATTTCTGGAGTCCAATGGATTGCAGGATCCGAGGCAGCATGGATTCAACAGAGGCAGGTCTTGTCAGACAAATCTGATAGATTTCTTTGACTGAGTGACCAGGGAGTTGGACAGAGGGAGAAACCTAGATGTGGTGCATTTAGATTTCAGTAAAGCCTTTGACACCGTTCCGCACAGGCAATTTATAAACAAACTGAGCACTCTAGGGATGGACTCTAAAGTTACTGATTGGGTTAGAACTTGGTTGAGAGCGAGGTGACCAAGTGTACAGGTATACGAAGCTCACTCTGCAGAGAAGGATGTTACCAGTGGTGTGCTGCAGGGAACTGTCCTTGTTAGTGATATTGCAGAAGAACTGTTAGGTAAGGTTTGCTTGTTTGTGGATGATACCAAAATCTGCAGTAGAGTAGACACCCAGGAAGGAGTCAATAACATGAGGAGGGATATAGCTAAGCTTGAAGAATGGTCTAGAATATGGAAACTGAAATTTAATGCTAAAAAATGCAGGGTCATGCATGTAGGCTGCAAAAATCCAAAGGAACTGTACGGTATAGGGAGTGAAGTACTTCTGCCCACAAAAGAAGAGCGGGACCTGGGTGTAACTGTGTCTGACAATCCTAAAGCAGCTAAACAGATAGAAAAGGTGAATGCGAAAGCCAGAAGGATGCTGGGGTGAATAGGGAGAGAAATGGCCAGCAGAAAACGGGAGATGATAATGCCTCTGTATAAGTCTCTGGTGTGACCTCATTTGGAGTATTGTGTGCAATTCTGGAGACCACACCTTCAAAAGGATATAGGCAGGTTGGAGTGGGTGCAGAGGTGGCTACTAAAATGGTTAGTGGTCTTTGCTATGATGCATGACAGACTTAAAGATCTTAATATATATACTTTAAAGAAAAGGTGGGATGGGGTGATATGATAGCAACATTTAAATACCTCCGTGGCATAAATGCACACAAGGGTCTCTTTCAATTGAAGGCAAGCTCTGCTACGAGGGGACATAGGATAAGAATGAAAGGGGATAGACTCAGGAGTAAGATGCAGAAATATTTCTTTACGGAAAGAGTGGTAGATGCGTGGAATAGTCTCCCAGTGGAGGAGATTGGGACAGTACCTGAATTCAAAAAAGCATAGGACAAACACAGAGGATCTCTAAAGGGAAAAAGGGGACTGTTATAGTAGTTGACATGGAAGGGCAGACTAGATAGGCCATGTGGTCTTTTTCTGCCATCATGTTTCTATGTTTTAAAAAATATATATCTTCAATGCTGCTGTCCGTAAATGTGGCAGTACACAATATAAATACGGACAGCGCTCACCAGCAGTGACTCAGTGTAGTTGCAATATTCAGCTACTATAGGTATAGCAAAGAGGAGCAGGGCTTACTTAGCAACCATCCACCAGTGATTTCTCAACTCTTGACTCTCTCATAGATGCCAGAGTGGATCAGGATGTGAGTCATGGCAGGAACCTCGGAAAGCCATCATGTATCTGTGCAAAGTTAATCTGCTAAGCTATACATATAGTGCCGGAGTGGTTAGAGGGAATTTTCAGTGGCACTATCCATATAGAGTCACTAAAAATTCTATATAAAGAACTTAGATGTTTAATGTCTGCCACTATGGGAGTTATTTTAGAAGCCCTAGTCATGTTTTAAATATGGATGCGGTGGCAGAAAAGTGGAAAAACATATCCGCACAGAAAAAACGATTTTAAAGAGTCTGTGAGATCCACATTTTTGTGCCAAGAACATAATTTTTGCATGTTTTTCCTGGAGAAATTCTGGGAGTATGTCATGGCATGGCTTGGATGTGCAGTATAGTTGATGTTGGTGAAGGGAGTCAGGAGCCATGGGTGACCTGAACAGATGGTTTACCCAGGCTATGCCGTACGAGGCCTGCACAGAACATAGAAGAGCCACCAGGAAATATCTATATCAGAGGATCCATAGCCCAGGATCCAATTCCGGGATCTTATGGATAAGCAGTGTCTCACCAAGTTCTGTTTTGATAAGGCAGCTATCCCACCACACAGAGGGAGGTTAAAGTCATTATTGAGAAGTGCTTTAACATCACAGAATAAGATACAAGTCATCAAGCAGCTGGTAATTCCTGTACTCTTATACAGCTTTGGGATTGTAGACTAGCCTCTTAAAGATCTTGAAAAACTGGATGTGCAAAAGAGAAAACTCCTCCATGCCCATGAGATAATTTACAAGAATCAGTGTATGCCAGGACTGTACATTTCTAGAGCCGAAGGAGGGCTAGGCCTCAGAGATTGACTACACATACAGAGCTACTATCATAGGCCTTCAGACCTACCTAGCAACAGCATCGGATCCAAATACACAAAAGTGTGAAATATGAAAGTAAATGTCCAGAATCTGTCTCTATCATCACACTTGGACAAGCGTTCCAACGACTAGAGAGAACAAGCGAGAATCCACAAGCACACAAAGGAAAGGAAGCAACAGTATTTGCAAAACAAAAGAAAAAAACTCTTTGATCAGCAAACAAGGAAAAATAAGTGGCTAATACAAAGGGTTACTCCAGGAACCTTTTGTCAGTCATGAATGGACACATGAATGATTAAAGAGAGGTGAACTGAAACCAAAGGATGAGAGACTGATAGTTGCAGCTCAGGACAACAGATTACAGACAAGATGGTTTATAGCGAACATTGAAAAAACTGGCAACACAGACATATGTTGATTCTGTATGAAAGACCTGGAAACTGTGACTCACCTCATAGCTGGCTGTGAATTCTGATGGTGGAAAATATTTATACAACAAAGTAGCACACCTCATCTATTGGAAACTCTGTAAACACTACAACATCACTGTGCCTGAAAAGCACTGGGATCATAACCCTAAGAGAATTACAGAGAATGAAGAGATTATGATTACCTGGGACATTCCCATTCCGACGGATAAGAAACTTGATGCGAGGAATCCTGACAAAGTGGTAAAGGAGAAAAATACCAGAACAGCATTGATAATAGAGGTGTCCATTCCAAATGATTATTGTGAATTGCGTGGAGAGGCAGAAGATCCTGAAGTAGCAAGAAATGCAGTCAGAGACCAAGAAAATGTGGCAGAAAGATACAGAAATATTTCCCATTGTACTGGGAGCCACAGGCTTGATAAAGAAGAATTTCCAAGCACATCTTGATGAACTACCCATACATGTTACATCTTACGAACTTCAGAAGGAAGCTCTCTTTGGCATGATGCAAGTACTATACCGAGCTTTAGCAGTAAATTTGAGAGACTGAGACCATACGCCACATACCCTGGCTTAGAAATGAGGTTCATTACTGTCATGGTATGCGCAAAACTAACCAATAAAAGCTCTTAAATTATCATGCTACCACCTACAAATCATCAACACAACCACAATACTAACAAAGGCAATGTGACCTCAGGGATATTCGATATCTCACAAAAAGCGAAAATATCACTTTAAAGAGCAGCTGACGCTCACATCATCGGTCACAAAGCCCACCACAATCTCAACCACAATATTCATACATACCAAACCTCACTACAACCCAACCAATTAACTCTGGGAAAAGACTCTTTATTTATTTATTTATTTATTTATTTAACAGTTTCTTATATACCGCCCCTTCCAGAGATCAGGGGCGGTTCACATTGAACAAAAATCAATATACTTCTGTATATTTTACATGGAACTTGTGTTAACTATGTACACGTTTAGTTACATTGAACATGTTTTGAACATTAACTAGAATAACACTATTCAAACTATGTACAGGTCATCACAACATAATTATCACAACATACATTCACATACTATCACACCGCACATACAAAAGCGTCAAACATTATAATATATATTTTTCCAATAATTTTCCAAAAATTTTCCAAAATGCATCAATCTGCAACAGGATCCATCCGGACTGCACAGCAACCCCTATAAAAAAGGGGCAAATAATAAATACAAAGAAAAATCACTGGCCCAATAGGGTCTGTAATTACTTATCTTTAAGATGGAAGACGTCCAGCAATCACAAACGGATCCATTAGTGGAAAGCAATCTTCAAAGCTATCAAGCTATACATCCAGCAGGGAAAGAAATAGCATCCAAACATCCATTATCTAAGAGCTAAACATAACCCTACAGAAGCTGCTGTTTCACCAAACAAAAGGCGTCATCAGGGGTTAAACCATAACCACAAAGATACTTCAAAACTATCCACACCGCCAATCTTCCGCCGTTCCGCGGTGTGGATAGTTTTGAAGTATCTTTGTGGTTATGGTTTAACCCCTGATGACGCCTTTTGTTTCTTTTCCCAGAGTTAATTGGTTGGGTTGTAGTGAGTTTTGGTATGTATGAATATTGTGGTTGAGATTGTGGTGGGCTTTGTGACCGAGGATGTGAGCGTCAGCTGCTCTTTAAAGTGATATTTTCGTTTTTTGTGAGATATCGAATATCCCTGAGGTCACATTGCCTTTGTTAGTATTGTGGTTGTGTTGATGATTTGTAGGTGGTAGCATTATAATTTAAGAGCTTTTATTGGTTGGTTTATTGTTTAGCTCTTACACAGCTATTTGTTGTAATGCGCAAAACTAACCCATCTGGAGAACTGCTCTGAGGGAACAGCCCATGCCCATCCACCTCCAGGTCATCATGGCCCTTGCCTTCCTAGCCACTGGCAGTTTGTCTGTGTTGCTATCACAGTGGCTCTGCACCAGTTAGCCATCTCACAGTGCATTCACAGTTCCTGGGGGACTTTCTAACCCACACTGCAGAATATGTATCCTTCCTTCAGATGTTGCTGCAAAGGGGCTAACCATGACCCACAAAAAAGCTTTTATCCTCTTATTTATTGACATATCAGCCGCTTTCGATAGTGTTAACCATTCAATAATGCTTAACTACTTAAGACACATAGGAATATACTCTACAGTTCACAAATGGTTCACCTCTTATCTGAGCAATAGAACGCAAAATGTTAGAATAAGCAATCAAACTTCTGAATCATATAAATTTGAAACAGGATTACCTCAGGGCTCAACGCTTTCAGCTCTACTATTTAATATATACATAAAACCAGTTTGCAACATCTTTAAGAAATATGGTGTACTCTATCATCTATATGCAGATGATATTATGATGTACATCCCATTCACTATCCCTAACATACCGTTGCAACTCCTTTCGGATTGTTTTAATGAAATAACATTATGGCTAAATGCCCACAATCTCCTAATAAACCATTCAAAAACTGAAGTGCTAATAGTCACCAAAAACCAAGATTATACCCCACCAACACATATAACACTTCAAAACCAAGAAATTAAAATAAAGAATGAAGTAAGATACTTAGGAGTCATTTTAGACAAACATCTCACTCTAGATACCCATATCAGAAACACCACAAAGAAAATTTACTACAAACTTAAAATACTTAAACAACTTAGACCTCTTGTTTACATACATGATTTTATCAGTATAATCCAAGCCACTATAACCCCCCACTTTGATTTTGCGAACCTTATATTATTAGGCACATCAAAACAAAACATCAAAAGACTGCAACTTGCACAAAACTCAGCAGCTAGGATTATAACAAAAACACACTCTCATCAACATATAACACCAATTCTAGCATCCCTTCACTGGCTTCCAATTCAAAACCGAATAACATATAAAACACTAATAACAGTATTTAAATCACTATTTGATTTGACACCATCTACTTTAAGTAACTTAATTACCAAAGAACATCCAAAACCTACTCAAAGAAAAAATCAACTAAACAAACTTAAAACCCCCATAGATTTCATAAAAACAAATAAATCAACAAACAACAGAGCGTTCTCACATGCAGCCCCAACAGCCTGGAATTCCCTCCCTGTTGAACTAAGAACATTAACAGAGATTAATGAATTCCGAAAAAAACTGAAAACACACCTCTTTACAACGCACTACAACACTGTAGAACAGCCATCAAAAGAATTAGACAAAGGCTAAACAGTTTTATCTACATCGCACTATAATAGAAAAGAAAACCTGCCCTATCTGCGCCTGTACTATTCATAATGATTATATCCCACATAACTTGTATATGTATTTAATAATATAATGTTAATGTACATAATGTATATAGTGTTGCACTGTTCAGTGCTATCTGTTCAACATTTCTGTTCACTGTACATTGTTTATAGTTATATGACGTTATATGTAAAACAAATCCATGATTTGTTGCCTGTTGTTATTTGTGAACCGCAGCTGATCTTAGGAAGCTGCGGTATATAAGAGATTGTTAAATAAATAAATAAATAAATAGAGTCACTGATTGCACACATACGGCCATCAGGCCTCCACAACGGAGGGAAGCAACAGGAAGACATTCCACTCAATGAATATGCAAGCGATCTGTAATGCACAGGAGGAGATAACTGATATTTTTCCAAGGTTCCCAGATTCCTGCTATGACTCACATCCTGATCCACTCTGGCATCTATGAGAGATTCGAGAGTGGACAAATCACTAGAGGATGGCTGCTAAGTGAGTCTTGCATCAGCCCACTCTTCCACCTAGACATGCACATGCCAAGAGGTCCCAGTAGCAGCAACAACTGGTAAAAGAGCACATGTGTGCAGTGCCTATACATCACAGCAAATACTCTGGCGCTAGATTCTAATCTGTTCCAACTTTCACTCTATCCACACAGATGTAGAGGCAACCCTCAGAGGAGATGGCTCCTGACTCCCACAATTGCATATTTGCAAAAGAGCAATACAACAGGGCCCACAGATATACCGCTCCATCACCAAGAGGACCTTAGTCCAGCTCAAGAGTCACGTCTGTTGTCTTGACTGATCTAGGCGAGAACTCTTCTACAATCCAGCCAAGGTCTGCCAGATATTTATGTCCTGCTGCATGCTACACAGTCTGAGAATGAGGCAGCAACAACCTCTGCCTGCAGGACTGGAAATAGCAGACTCAGTCATAGATGATGATGCAGAAGGCCTTAAGCAGGAGGACACAGCCCATCCTCACTGGCTTATTTATTTAAACGTATTTTTACGAGAATGTGCCTTCACAATACATATTGCTACATACCATCCATCTCATCCTGTAGCTCTTCTGCCCTGCCTTCACTGTCTTTCACTCACAGGCCTAACTCAGTGACCTCATCCCACAGAGCCACCATAATCTCATCAGTCTCACTTTTCACCTCCAAGATCTTTTTTCAGCCCCAAAATCCAGCTTCTTCAATCATCACAGCTAATCGAGATCTGGATTTTGCTTCGCAGAGAAGCCTCTTTCAAAATTTCCTTAGCGGTACTTAACTCATGTGCTGTGCCTGCCACCATGCTTAATTCTTCATGGCTCTATGCATTAGGTAGTTTTCCATCACCACTACTGCCACAGCAACACCTAATAGCCTAAGATGGGGGCAATGCTATATTCAAGGCCAATAGAATCTGATTATAAACAGGTCAGTATATCGAAGCAAAACTCTTGGACCCCCTGATATCACTTCTTCCATGTGAGTCTTCAGTTTTAATGGTCTCCACAGCTTCCATTTTAGCTAGAATCCTTATATGTTCTAAAGTATCTACTTGTTGTTGTTAAGTGCCGTTGAGTCGGTGTCGACTCATGGCGACCCTCTGGATAGTTGTTCTAAACTGTGTTCAATCTTCAGTCAGGCAGCTCATTGTTGATAGAGTGGCACCCATAGCTGCTGTTATTGTATCGATCCATCTCTTGCATTGACCTTCTACCTTGCCAAACATCATGTCTTTCTCTAACAATCTCTCTCTTCGCATGATATGTCCAAGTATGAAAGTTGAAGTCTTGTCATCTGAGCTTCTAAGGAAAGCTTAGGTTTGATCTCCTCTAGTACTGACTGGTTTGTTCTTTGGGCAGTCTATGGTATACATAGTATTTTGTCGCTAACACCACAATTCAAAAGCATCGATTTTCTTCCTGTCTTATCTTTTTCACTGTCCAATTTTCGCATCCATATGACATTATTGAAAATACCATGGCTTGAATGTATGGAGAGAGACATCTCTACTCTTGAGAATCTTGTCAAGGTCCTTCACAGCCATTCTGCCAAGAGCAATGCATCATTGGATTTCTTGACTGCTTGTTGCTTCTTTATTGATAGTTGATCCAAGTAGGTTAAAGTTTTCAACTACTTCAATTTCTTCTCCATCAACAATGAACTTATTGATTTTGCCATTTGTCAGGATCTTTATTTTCTTTACGTTAAGGTGCAGGCCTATTTTAAGTGTCTACTAGTGGTAAGCTAGTTCAGCCTGCAGATCTAGTAATGTTAAGTCAGGAAAGCTGCCCATTTGGCTGGTGTCTCCCCCTGTAAACCACTTTGTCTTTGGCTCTGAACACCCTGGTTCTGGTGGGGGGTTTTATTTTATTTATTTAACAAACATTTATATACCGCACTTTCCCATGGATCAGGTGCGGTTTACAAAGAACAATGGTATGAACCGGCGAAACAATAATAAGTGCCTGTTCATCTTACATATAACATCTGTGAATTTTATACAAAGAACTTAAGCTTTTTTTTTTGTTGTTGTTGTTTTTTTAAATTGCATTAACGTTTCTGCTGGCTAACCAGCCATAAATATCCAAATGACTTTGGCCTGCTTTAGAAAGCTTCCTGGTCATTTGGTGGTTCTCTGCCAGCATATTCTAAATCTGAGCAGGTTACTTTGTTTTCTTTTCTTTTTTTTATTATAGTATTGTAGTAGTATTTGCAACATGTTTTAATTATTCTATTTTATGAATTTTTATTGTGTGCTTTGATTTGTTGGTTTATGAACTGTATATGTTTATTGTAACCCGCCAAGGATGTTGCAATTTGGCAGGAAAGAAATATTTTAAATACATTTAAAATAAATATTCCATCACACAGTACTCACCACCTGATGCTCTGGTCTCCAACCAGTCTCCCCACTTTACCTTTGGTCCAGTCGGGACCTAATACTCCTGTCACCCTCTTTCAGACTTACTGTGACCTTTACTTCACAGGCAAGATGGTTATCAGGCTCCAGCTCTGGTTCCTGCCTTTAACAGGGGAGTTGCTGGAACCTTCCCCCTCCCCCCCCCCCAGCTGTTCTGCCTCTGTGCAAGCAGCTACAGATACCATTGCTGTAGTTCACAGCCCTCTGCACTGAACCCAGGGGAAGCCTTGACTGAAACCTGCTCCCCATGTCTTCACCACAGTCCTAGGTCCAAAGAGCCTAGAAGCTCCTGTCCAGCCTCTCTTCCCTGCCCTGGTCACCAGGCTGCTGAGTCCATGAGAGTTCAGGTTTACCATAGATTAGGGGAGCTGCCCAAACAGATCGGTGCCTTCCCCCAGAATATACTGCCTTTCCTGCATCTTTGATGCTGCCTGGTAACCAGGAGTTCTGAGTGAGCCCAGCCTGTGTGGGAGGAAACCTGGATAAGTAGGAACATAAGAACATAAGATATGCCATACTAGATCAGACCAAGATCCATCAAGCCCAGTATCCTGTTTCCAACAGTGGCCAATCCAGATCATAAGTACCTAGCAGTTTCCTAAAATGATACACAGGTTCTATAATGCTTGTATTGGGACAAGCAGTTGATTTCCCGGCTCCTCTTTAATAATGGTTTATGGACCTTTCCTCCAGGAACTTGTCCAAACTTTCTTTAAGCCCAACTATACTAACAGCTTTTACTACATCCTCCGGTAACAAATTCCAGAGTTTGATTACACGTTGAGTGAAAAAATATTCTCTCTTATTAGTCTTAAACAGGTTACACTATAGCTTCATTGCATGTCCCCTAGTCTTTCTACTTTTGATGGCATAAACAAATTGATCTACGTTTACCTGTTCTACTCCATTCATTAATTTATAGACCTCTATCATATCTCCCCTCAGCCATCTCTTTTCCAGGTTGAAGAGGCGTAAACCTTTAAGCCTTTCCATCCCCCATTTTGGTGTCTCTTCTCTGTACCTTTTCTATTTCTGCTATATCCTTTTTAAAATATGGCAACCAGAATTGCACACAATATTCAAGGTGCAGTCGCACCATGGAACAATACAGAGGCATTATAATATCCTTTGTTTTATTCTCCATTTCTTTCCTTATGATTCCTAGCATTCTATTTGCTCTCTTGGCCACCGCTGCACATTGGGAGATGGGTTTCAATGATGACGCCTAAATCTTTTTCCTGAGTGGTGATTCCCAATATGGGACCTTGCATCGTGTAACCGTAATTCAGGTTGTTCTTTCCTAGGTGCATAACTTTGCAGTTATCCACATTAAATTTCATCTGCCATTTGAACGTCCAGTCTTCCAATTTATCAAGGTCCTCTTGCAAATTTTTCACAATCTTCTTGGGTTTTAACAACGTTGAATAATTTTTTTGTCATCTACAAACTTGATTACCTCCCTTTTCCGGGTCATTTACAAATAGGTTAAAAAGCAGTGGACCCAGCACAGACCCCTGGATACTCCATTGGGAAAATTGGCCATTTAGCCCTACTCTCTGCTTTCTTTCTTTTAACCTGTTCCTGATCCACAATAGTACACTGCCTCCTATCTCATGACTTTTTAACTTCACCAAGAGTCTCATGAGGGACCTTGTCAAAGGATGTTTGAAAATCCAGATACACTATATCAATCTGATCACCTTTGTCTACCTGTTTATTCACACCTTCAAAAAATATAACAGATTAGTAAGATAAGACCTTCCTTGGCTAAAGCCATGTTGGCTTTTTCCCATCAAACCATGAATATCTACATGTTCAGTAATTTTGTTCTTTATAATGGTTTCTACCATTTTGTCCTGTACCAACGACAGGCTCACCAGTCTGTAGTTTCCTGGATCACCCCTAGAACCCTTTTTAAAAATTGTGTTACATTGGCCATTCGCCAGGCTTCAGGTATTACAGATGATTTTAATGACAGTTCACAGATTACTAATAAAAAAACTGAAATATGAGACTGCAGATCTACTAACACCCATTGATGTATACCATCAGGTCCAGGTGATTTGCTCCTCTTTAGTTTATCAAATAGTTGTAATATATCTTCCCAGTTTATCAATATTTCTTTAAATTATTCCGATGCATTACCTTTAAAATATTATTTCAGTCAAGGGTAACTTCCTGACATCTTTCTCAGTAAAGACTGAAGCAAAGAATTCATTCAGCCTTTTCACTATGGCCTTGTCCCCTCTTAGTGCCCCTTTTACCCCTCTATCATATAATGGTCCAACTGACTCTCTCACAGATATTTTGCTATGAATGTACTTGAAAAAGTTTTTGTTATGCATTTTTGCTTTCACGGCAAGTTTTTTTTCATATTCTCTCTTTGTCTGCCTTATCAATGCCTTGTATCTAACTTGCCAGTGCTTATGTTGTTTCCAGTTTTTGTCACTTGGCTCCTTTTTCCATTTCCTGAAAGATGCTTTTTTGGCTCTAACAGCTTCTCTGACCTCACCTTTAAACCATGCTGGTAGTTTTTTTGGACTTCCTTCCACTTTTCTTAAAGCATGGAATACAACTGGTCTTGGCTTCCAAGATAGTATTTTTAAACACCCATGCTTGATGTAAACCTTTAACCTTTGCAGCTGCTCCTTTTAGTTTTTTCTTAATTATTTTCCTCATTTTATCAAAGTCTCCATAGGGGTGAAGTGGAACCTGATAGGGAAAGAAAATGGAAGCGGGGGACTAGGGCAGGTCAGGTTAAGAGGAAGTAGGGAACAGAGAAGTTTAGGATTGGGGGGAGGGTACTCCATTCAACACATGTTAGCATGGATGTAAAATTTGGCTCCTATTTATTTATTTCCTCATGTGTATTTGTTATATTGCCTTTTGACAGCATACAGACATCAAATTTATATAACTGAAACACACCACAGGACATAAGGCATTTCAAATAAAAAAAATAAGATCCTCAAGGGAGGTGTATTACATAAAACAAAAACAGCAAAAAACAATGTTATTTATTTACTTACAATGACTGAAAACCCACCCCATCACTTTAGGTCAGGGCATTAGAAACAGTTAAATGTACACCTACAATTAACAAACAAATATAAACTCTCCTATTACATCGGTATCCCTCTATCTAATATATAAAACAATTAATTTACTCTAATATGACAGATTTAATGATCACATCACATCATAATATCCCACCCCTTAGGTAGCTAACTAAATGCCCGTTTAAATAAATATGTCTTCTATTTCTTCCTGAACAAATTAGCATCAACAATCACCCTCAAGGGGTTTAGTAATGAGTTCCAAATATGAGAGGCACATGCAGACACTATTTTCCCCTCTCCTTTTTGCTGTCACTGAGCAGTTGCTAATTCAATCATGTTGGAGGCTAACTCATATCTACCAACTTCACGGGTTTGATATAAATCAATCTAGAGTGGCAGAAAGAAACTGCTAAAACAATACAGCTCTGTTTAACTCTGCAAATATTAAATCTTGCTGTGTTTCTCTGCTTAAACTGGGAAATAAGTGTTTCAACAAGAACTACTACTGTTGCTGTATTAGTCCACCCAGATACGTAGAAATTAGCATAAGAGCAAAAACTCATAACAAAAACCTTTTCAGGTACATTCAATACAAAAGTCCCAATGAGGAAGTCAGTGGCTGATAATAGGGGTAAAAGGGGCATTAAGGGAGGCCAAGGTCTTAGCAAGGAGACTAAATTTTGCTTTGCTCCTTACCGAAGAAGATATTGTTTAGGTGAGATACCCATGCCAGAAATGAAATTTAAAAGGTAATGAATCGGAAGAATCAAAACCAGTCTTAGTGAACTTGGAAGATGTAATAGGGCAACTAAAGAGTAGCAAATTACGTGGGCCAGATGATATACAACCCAGGATGCTGAAAGAACTAAAAAATGAAATGACAAATTACTAATAGTAGGTCTGCAAACTATCTATAAAATTATCTATAGTACCTAAAGATTGAAGGTGGCTAATGTAACTCTAGTTTTTAAAAGGGTTCCAAGGTGTTCCGGGAAACTACAGACCGGTGAGGCCGACATCAGGGCCAGACAAAATAATAGAAACCATTATAAAGAACAAAATTACTTAACATATAGGGGTATGTTTACTAGACCATCCTAATGTTACCGGCGAAAAGGGCACCGTTAACGTGAGCTATGCCATATAAGGAAGTGGGCGTTCCGGCGTCAACGTAGTAATCGCTGTTTATCATGTGATAGAGGGTGCCTTGACTCGTTATGCGCAGTAACCTTAATTTCATGGCAGCGCTCTGAGAATAGCTATAGAGGTGTAGCACACTGGTTAATGCAATGACTACCAAGCCAGAGGTCATGGGTTTGATCCCTCAGAGGTCTAATCTAATAAGGATGTCTGAGGCAATCCCTTTTGCTGCCTGTAACAGTCAGACACATCTTTACAATCTGTGTTGCCTGCATAAACACCCTCACCTAAGTGCCGTAACCTAAGGCGCCCTATAGGGTGCCCTATAAGGCGCTCCATAGGGCACATTATAAAGTACCTTGTCCGCCAAGGTGCTGTATAATGTGTCCTATGAAGCGTCTTATAGGGTGCTGTATAATGTGCCCTATGGGGTGCCTTATAGGGTGTCCTAGTTTACGGCACTGAGGTGAGGGTGTTATTGCTGGCAGCACAGATTGTAGAGATGTGTCTGTCTGATGCCAGCCAGTGCTGTGAAATAGCTATAGAGGTGTAGCCCACTGGTTAATGCAATGATTACAAAGCCAGAGGTCATGGGTTTGATCCCTCAGTGGTCTCATCTAATAAGGCTGTCTGAGGCAATCCCTTTTGCTGCCTGTAACAGTCAGACACATCTCTACAATCTGTGCTGCCAGCAATAACACCCTCACCCAGCGTTAGTGTAGCAGGGGCCTCTCCCTGCCCACCCCCCGCCCACTGACGCCCTCTCTCCAACCTCTGTGTGACTTTAACGCCGCCAGCGACATTATCGCTGTTTAGTAAACATACCACATAGTCATCGTTTAATGAGACAAAATCAACATGAATTTAGCCAAGGGAAGTCCTGTCTCACCATCTGCTACAGTTTTTGGAAGGTATATAAATTAATAAATGGAGTAGAGCGGGTAAATGTAAATCAGTTGTTTACTTCATCAAAAAGTAGAAAGACTAAGAGACACGCAATGAAGCTAAAATAAACACATTTAAGACTAATAAGAGAAAATATTTTTTCACTCAATGCATAAAATTCTGGAATTTGTTACTAGAGGATATAGTAAAAGCTTAGTGTAGCTGGGTTTAAAAAAGGTTTTGGACAAGTTCCTGGATTCATAAGCCATTAAAGAGGACCTGGGAAATCCACTGCTTACCCCGGGACAAACATCGTGAGACTTTTGTACCTTTCTGGGAACCTGCCAGGTACTGGTGACCTGGATTGGCCACTGTTGGAAACAGAATACTGGGTTTGATTGGCCTTGGTCTGAACCGGTATGGCATTTCTTATGTTCTTATGCTATGTTCTTGTGTGTGAATAAACAGGTAGATAAAAGTGTGCCGCATGATACAGTGTACCTAGATTTTTAGAAAGCCTTTGACAAGGTCCCTCATGAAAGACTCTTCAGAAAATTAAAAAGTCATGGCATAGGAGGAAGTGTCCTATTGTGGACTGGGAACTCATTAAAGATAGAGAACAGGGCTGTATGGTCGATTTTCTCAATTTAGAAAGGCAAATAGTTGGAGAGCCCCAGGGATCTGTGCTGTGTCTGGTGCTTTTTAATATATTTATAAATGATCTGGAAATGGAAACAAGTTAGATGATCAAATCTGCAGACAACACAAAAATATTCAAAGTTGTTAAATCATGAAAGGATGGTGAAAATTTACAAGAGGACCTTGAGAAAGTGGAAGACTGAGTATCCAAATGGCAGACAAAATTTAAGTGGGCAAGTGCAAAGTTATGTACACTTAGGGAAGAACAATCCATACTATAGCTACATGATGCAAAGTTCCACATTAGGAAAATAATCCAGGCATCACCAGCACTAATACGCCAAAATCCTCTGCTCAGTGTGCAGTGGCAGCCAAGGAAAGGAATGGAGAATTAAACAAAAGATATCATAATGCCTCTGTACCACTCCATGGTGAGACTGCACCTTGAGTCCTCTATATAGTTCTGGTCACTACAATTTATTAAAAAAAAAAAAGATATGTCAGAATTAAAAAGGTACAGAGAATGGCCACCAAAATGATAGAGGAGGTGGAAGGATTCCCTTAGGAGGAAAGGCTTAAAAATGTAGGGTTCTTCAGCATGGAGATGGCCGAGGAGAGATACGATGCAGGTCTATAAAATAACAAGCGGAGTGGGAAGAGTAAATGTGAATCAGTTATTTACTCCTTCAAATAGGAGAAAGTAGTTTCATTGCATGTCCCATAGTCTAAGAAGCAAATTTAGGACTAATCAGAGAAAATATTTTTTCACTCAGTGCATAATTAAGCTTTGGCATTCATTGCTTGAGGATGTAATTTAGAATTGCTTGAGGATGTAATTTAGCTGCAATCTCACCTTGCTTCTCCTCTCATCAAGAAACATTAGCTGCATTTAGTTGCTTTGTACATAGTTTTATTATGTTCTCTGTTTATGAAACCTGTTTAATGTATACCCAGTTCATTGTCCTGTTCATTGTAAGCACAGATCAATTTTGTGACGTGTAGTTTCTGTTCATTGTAAACTGCACTGATGTCAAATAGCGCGGTATAAAAGAAACTGTAAATAAATAAATAAATAAATAAATGTAATAAACATTGTTAATGTAGCTAGATTTAAAAAAGGTTTGGTCAATTTCCTGAAAGACAAGTCCATAAATATTAACGTGGATGGTGGGAAATCCACTGCTTACCTCTGAGATAAGCAGCATGGAATTTGTCTGCCTTTTGGGATCCTGCCAGGTACTTGTGGTCTGAATTGGACACTGCTGAAAACTGGATACCGGGATTGATAGATCTTAGGTCTGACCCAGTACAACAAATCCTATGTTCTTATACAGTCAAACCTCGGTTTTCATGATTAATCCGTTCGAAAAAGTCTGACTAAAACCGAAACGTATGAAAACTGAAGCAATATTTCCCATAAGAAATAATGTAAATCCAATTAATCCGTTCCAGACACCCAAAAATATTCACAATAAATACATTTTATAGAGAATAACTATATTTTTACATACAGAAAACAATGAGAAATAAATATAAATGACTAATGAAATGGATAAATGAACATTTAACATCACTGAAAGCAAGCTAAGTACAGTACTGTACAGTACAGTATGTTAACATCTGGCCTTAGCCACCCCTGACAAGCTGCTGTGCCCAGCTCTCTTCGGAATCACATTGAATTCAGTCCATTAAAATACCTTTACATTATCTGCTCAATGCTTCAGAATGGCAGAAAATCTTAATGATATAGCTTCAGACGTACCCTGCAAGAGAAAGAACTGCCTCCCACATTCATGCAACATCTCCTGCTTACGTTGACAGCTTTTCTTCCCTGCTACCGGGACAAAATCTCAGTCAAAAGACGTTGAAAACCGAAGCAATGCAGGAAAACTGGGACAAAATCTCAGTCAGAAAAGACATTGAAAACCGAAGCGTATGAAAACCGGGGCAAATGAAAACCGAGGTTTGACTGTATTCTAACATAAAAGGTGTCATCTACAATTTGTGATTGGAGTAATTTTATGTACCTTTGACAAGCTTTAAAGACATTGGTTTTCTCTCCTATTATGATATAGGGCCTTTCAACTGTAAAGTTAACAGTTTATGTTATTATTTGATTTGGATTGTACTTCCGCTTTGGTACATTTCAAAAGGCAGGTAAGCAAGTTTTAATTAACATAAAGAGGCCCTTTAATTGAAAGCGAGTGAGTAGCGTGGGTATAGTCATCACCACCTATTGCGCTATTACCATGCCACGGCAAGGCCACGTGCACCACAGTAACTGCCAGTAACATGCTTTCCACGTTCCCAGCGGTTAACGCTGTGGTGTTGCCCTAATGCACCATGGATTTGTGCGTTATTGGCACGTTTGGAGCAACACCACAACACCCTTTAGCAAAAGGGCTCCAAAGTGTTACTGTCTTCCCTCCTCTGTCTACCGCCACCCTTTTTCGCCAAGATGTAATAATATACACAGACAGCCTAAGATCTAGATGAGTCTGTACTATTTAAACCCAGTGTAACTGCACGGCTACTGCATACAAAACCGGAAGTCTGGCTCCAAAGTGGCAGATTGAACAGAATGACAGAGTAATCAATGTATCTTTGGCAAGCTTTTAGAGTTATCCTCGCTTCACCATCAGGTCAATGAAGAAGCAGAAGAGTGCCCGCAGTGGCACTGGGCACAAGGAAAGAGGAGTCAGCAGCAGGATCATGGGCACCAGCCCTGCCTGCTAGAATCCTGCAAACAAAATTCAAACTTCTGTGTCCAAAGCTCTGAATTATGCTAAATTCTGTATGCTTGGTGTGTCAAAATAACAAAGCCTATTGTTTTTGAGTGCTACTTAAATTTAAAATACCTTTTTAATGGATTAACGTACCTACTCATACTGGAATCATAGTAACATAGTAAATGACGGCAGATAAAGACTAGTATGGTCCATCTAGTCTGCCCAGTAAGATGGCAGGAGTAGGTGCACCCCTCCCCATGTCTTTGTTTGTTGGGGTGAACCCACCGCTCCATGTAGGACACCCCTATTTGTTGAGAAATTTAGATGGTTCCGTTTATTTTGATTTTATCCTGTTGTTGCACACAAAATGCATTTTTTTGTGCTTTTATTTTTTTTGTATTGTATCACTTACAATTTATTTTCTGATCCTCATTTCCACATCAGAAAACCAACAAGTTTCTTGCATAGAACTGCACAGAACAGCGGATCGATATCTGGATTTGTTATGTTGCCGTTATCAAAAGCAAGGATGGCTAAGAAGGCAGAAAAATATGTTTATAGAGCACACTAATGTAGAGATTAGTCTATACAGGGCCAAGGAATCGGAAAAAGCAACCAAAACAAAAAGGAGAAACAAAAGATAGAAATGTTGAAAGGACCATAGGACAGAGGAAACCTGTGAACCCTTCCACTGGTAGAACATGAAAATTAGCCAAGCAAGAGCCTACACAGAGGTTCTTTAGACCATACAGGTTCCCTCTACAAAGACCAAAGAAAACAAGAATCCTGGGAATGGACTTACATGATGTTTATATACAAAGGGTGCTGGAAAAATGTTTAATGTGTGCAATCAACTACATTCTGGAGGTTTGTGTGCAATCAAACCTGAAGGCTTCAACACACCACTTTTCAGAATAGAAGCTGCAGCAGTGAGCATGTAATTCTCATCATTAAGAGACAGATTGCCACATGCAGATACTCAACTGATGCTGAAAACTAGCAAACCATGAACTCTATTTACTAAACTGCGTTATGGCAATAACACATTATCTTCCAAGAACAAGTGTTATTTGGCAATCACAAGTTGCATGATATAGTGAAAATTAAAAACATCAAGAGGCGCTGTTAAATGTTCCCCTGGAATTAACAGCTTGAAAATGCACAAGTCAATACTCCTGGAAACAACTGAATGGGGTCGTCATGGTTAAAGCGTAGTTACTCACCCATAACAGGTGTTCTCCAGGAATCAATCCTCACATATGGGTGATGTCGACACCAATGAAGCCCTGCGTGCAGCATCTCCCCAGCTTTCAAAGAAAGCCTTTGGGAGATGCCACCATGCATGCGTGGTCCCCTTCCCGCCCAAGGGTGCCCTCTTGCTCAGTCAGATGACATAGCTAGAGCCGACAAAATTAGATGGCCAAAAACTGCAACTCCAAAGGGAGGAGGGAGAGTTGTGAGGACTGGTTCCTGCTGTCCCTGGAGAACACCTGTAACTACATTTTCTCCAGGAACAAGCAGGAAGTCAGTCCTCACATATGGGACCCCCTAGCTACAGGCTACCGAGAACCTGTAGAAAAAACACAGCTCAGCTGTGAGCAGCCGCAGGCAAATCTGAGGACAGACTCTGAGGATCCCAGTGTCCAGGGAGAACCATGGCTCCGGTAGCTTGAACGAGAAGTGTCAGAGAGCAGGAGTTACCTAAACCTCAAACAGATTCCGGAGGATGGCCTGGCTGGAGGCATTGTTCCATCAGGACTCCCTCTCCAGGCAGTAATGGGCTACAAAAGTGTAAACGGAGGACCAGGTGGCAGTCCGGCAGATGTCTGCCATAGGGACAGAGCGTAGGCTCGCAACAGAGGTTGCCATAGCCTTGACATTGTGTGCCATGACCCGGCGCTCTAACAGCAGCCCAGCCTGGTTGTGGGTGATGCAGTTTGCCACCCAGATGGACAGAGTCCCCCAGACAATTGGTGTACAAAATGAAAAGCTGAGAGGCTTTGCAGTGGTCCTGGGTGCGCTGAAGGTAGAAGGACAGGGCCCTTTTGAAGTCCAGAATTTGAAGAATGGCTGACACCTTGTCGGCGTGGGGCCAAGAAAAGAAGGTGGGAAGTACCACCTCCTGGTTAAGGGGGAAATCAGATACCACCTTCGCTAGGAATTTCAGGTGGATACGGAGTACAACCCTGTTCTTGTAGAACCTGGTGTAGGGTGGCTCGGCCACCAAGTTTTGGAGCTCACTGACTCTTCTTCCAAACTCACCACATGCTTCTTCTTCCAAACTCACCACATGTTCTCCTCTGATCCTATCCCCACCCGCTTCCTAAGCCCCATCTCATCCACTGTTCTCCCTTCCATCTCTCATATTCTCAACCTTTCGCTCTCCACTGCAACTGTCCCTGCAGCCTTCAACCATGCATTGGTCACACCTCTCCTCAAGAAACCCTCACTTGATCCCACCTGTCCTTCAAATTATCGACCCATCTCCCTCCTTCCTTTCGTTTCTAAACTACTTGAGCATGCTGTTCACCACCGCTGCCTCGACTTCCTCTCCTCTCATGCCCTCCTGGATCCTTTACAGTCTGGCTTTCGTCCTTTACACTCTACTGAAACTGCTCTTGCCAAAGTCTCCAGTGACTTGTTCCTGGCAAAATCCAAGGGCCTTTACTCTGTCCTCATCCTTCTTGACCTCTATGCTGCTTTTGACCTCTCTGCTGCTTTTGACACTGTTGACCACAACCTTCTCCTTGATACCCTGTCCTCGCTTGGTTTTAAGGGCTCTGTACTATCCTGGTTCTCCTCCTCTCTCTCCCATCGCTCTTTCATTGTGTGTTCTGGGTTTAAAAAAAAGGTTTGGACAAGTTCCTGGAGGAAAGGTCCATAAACCATTATTAAGAAGGGACCCAGGATATCAATGCTTGACCCAGTACAAGCATTGCGGAACCTGTGTCTTTTGGGGAAACTGCTAGGTACGTATGACCTAGATTGGCCACTGTTGGAAACAGGATACTGGGCTTGATGGACCTTGGTCTGACCCAGTATGGCATATCTTATGTTCTTATGTTCTGGTGGCTCCTCCTCCTCTGCTATCTCACTCCCAGTTGGTGTACCCCAAGGATCTGTCTTGGGTCCGCTCCCTTTCTCTCTCTATACCAAGTCCCTTGGTGCACTTATCTCTTCCCATGGTTTTCAGTATCATCTTTATGTTGATGACTCCCAGATTTACCTCTCTACGCCTGAAACCTCTCCAGCTATCCAGACCTGGATCTCTGCCTGCCTTTCTGACATTGCGGTCTGGATGTCTCACCGCCGCTTGAAACTGAACATGGCCAAGACTGAACTTCTTATCTTTCCCTCTAAAACCGCCCCTCCTCTTCCTCCTTTCTCAATCTCTGTGGATAACTCTGTACTCCTTCCTGTTTCCTCGGCTCACAATCTTGGTGTTGTCTTTGACTCTTCTCTCTCCTTCTCCACACACATTCATCTGATAGCTAAGACCTGCTGCTTCTTTCTCTATAACATCAGCAAAATCCGTCCTTTCCTTTCTGAACACACTACTAAGATGCTTACCCACTCCTTAATCACCTCCCGTCTTGACTACTGTAACCTACTCCTTTCTGGTCTCCCTTTGAATCATCTCTCTCCCCTTCAATCTGTTCAGCACTCTGCTGCGCAGCTAATCTTCCGCCAGCCTCGTTATGCCCACATTACTCCTCTTCTCAAGTCACTTCACTGGCTCCCTATCTGTTTCCGCATCCAGTTCAAACTTCTCCTACTGACCTATAAATGCATTCACTCTGCAGCTCCTCACTACCTTTCTTCTCTTATCTCTCCTTACAACCCCCCTCGGGAACTCCGCTCTTCTGGCAAGCTCCTTCTATCTGTGCCCTTCTGTTCTATTGCTAACTCCAGACTTCGCTCCTTTCATCTTGCTGCATATTACACATGGAACAAACTACCTGTGTCTGTATGCCAGCCACCTTCTCTGACCCTCTTCAAATCCAGGCTGAAAACTCACCTCTTCACTGCTGCTTTTGGATCTTGACTCACCTGATCTCCTTTTTCTTTTCCCTTCCCCCTTGTTTTATCCCAGCCTACACCTTCTGTGTTGTCTGTCTTGACTAGATTGTAAGCTCTATGAGCAGGGACTGTCTCTTACATGTCTGTGCAGCACTGCGTATGACTTGTAGCGCTATACAAATGCTCAGTAGTAGTAGTAGTAGTAGTAGTAGTAGTAGTAGTAGTAGTAGAGGTGAATGCCACCAGGAAGGATACTTTCCAGGACAGGTAGTGCAGATGGCAGGTAGCAAAGGGCTCAAATGACAGCTTAGTAAGCTGCGCCAGGACCACATTGAGATCACATTCTGCATAGGGCGGACGAATAGGAAGCTTAGAGAGCAGTAAGCCCCGCATGAATCGAGTAACCAGGGGTTGCACGGACAGAGGCTTGCCCTCTATGGAGTGATGGTTTGCGGAGAGTGCGCTCAAGTACACCTGGACAGAGTTGGGCTTGAGCATGGACTGCGAGAGGTGGAGCAAGTATTGCAACATCGTGTGCACCAGACAGGAGAATGGATTTGCCCGGTGCTCTGTGCACCATAAGGAGAATCTGCACCACTTGAAGGCATAGGCCTGTCTAGTGGAGTCCTTTTGGGAGGCCAGAAGGATCTCCTCTACCTCCCGTTCAGGAGCCATGCTGAGAGAAACAAGGATCCCAGGTTGGGGTGGAGGAACAAGCCCTCCTCCTGAGTCAAAAGTCCCAGGGAGCTCCCGAGAGGGACTGGAGGTTCTGTCGAGAGATGAAGCAGTAGGGGATGCCAAGACTGTCTGGGCCACCTCGGGGCCAACAAAATCATGGAAGCCTTGTCTCGCTAGATCTTGAAGAGGGTCTGTGCTATCAGTGGTGTGGGAGGGAAGCATACAGTAGACCCCCCCTGACCACGAAATGAGGAAGACATCTGCAGCTACCAGGTCTGGGTGCGGGTGCGGGCAGCAGAAATGAGATAGCTGAGCGTTGACCGGGTTGGCAAAAAGGTCAAGGCTCGGGGTACCCCACACTCTGAACAGCCACTGTGCCACCCCTGGGTCCAATTGCAACTCGTGTGGCTGGAAGACCCTGCTCAGTCTGTCCACCAGGGTGTTGTCCTGGCCCAGGAGGTATGTCATCCGAAGGAGCATACCCTGTCTGGTCGCATACTAGCAGAGGGCTACTGCCTCCTGGCATAGGCTCCTACCGCCTAGTTTGTTCAGGTAGAAGATCGTGACCCGATTGTCTGTCTGGACAAGCGCTGACTGGTGCTGCAGGAGGTGATGGAAAGTTTTTAGCACTAAGAAGAGAGCCCTGAGCTCCAGCAGGTTGATCTGCTTCTTACTTTCCTCGGATGACCACAATCTCTGGGTGTGCAGCTCCTTGCAGTGGGCCCCCCAGCTCCATAAAGAGGCATCTGTCGTGAGTACCTTCTGGGGGCTCGGGAATTGGAAGGGAATGCCCTAGTGCAGGTTTTGAGCAGCCTGCCCACAACCGAGTGACTCCACCAGCTGGCAGGACATCAAGACTGTCAGCGGAGGCACCACTGAGCCACCCACATGTGGAGGTGGGCATTGGGTACCACATGTACCGTAGAGGCCATGTGGCTGAGAAGGCGAAGCATGGACCACACCGAGACCGTGTGGCGGCGCTGTACCTCAGCTGCTAGGGTCATGAGGTGATCCGTCTATTCAGGGGGAGGAAAGCCTTGGCTTGGAGGATATCCAAATGAGCTTCTATGTTCTAGTCCTGTGTTGGAGTGAGATGGGATTTTGGGTGATTTATCACGAATCCCAAATGTTGTAGGACCTTGATGGTGTGGCCTGTGGCCTGCAGAGTCTATGAGGCTGTGTCCACTCTTACCAGCCAGTAGTCTTGGTACAGGAAGACGAAGACCCCTTGGAGACGAAGATAGGTGGCCACCACTGCTAGGCATTTGGTGAAGACCCTTGGTGCAGAGGCTAGGCTGAAGGGCAGTACCCTATACTAATAGTGGTGACCCCTGACCACAAATCTTAGGTACTGTCTGTGACTGGGGTGGATGAAGATGTAGATATAGGCATCCTTCAGGTCCAAGGGGCATAGTTAATCTCCCTGCTGGAGGTAGGGCAGCAATACTCCAAGGGAGAGAATCTTGAATTTCTCCTACACCAGGAATTTGTTCAGGTTTCTCAGGTCCAGGATGGGCCTTAGCCCCCCCTATTCTTTTTGGGACCAGAAAATCTGAAGTAAAACCCCTGTCTTCTCAGGTGATGTGGTACGGGCTCCACGGCCCTGTCCCTGAGAAGGCCTGCGAGTTCTTGCATTAGCAGAGCCTGGTGCAGGGAGGCTCCCCAGGGAAGAAGGGTGGGAGGTACCTGGTCCAGGTGGAGGAGGTAACCCTCCCTGACCACCTGAAGTGCCAATGAGTTGGTGGTGATAGATGTCTCCCTGTGGGCAAACTGGACCAGACGCCCCTCTGTTGGGAGCTGACCCTCCGGTGGAAGAGAGGCCATGCTGGGAGTGTCAAAATCCTGACCCAGGTTGTGTTGGGGCTGGTGGCTGGGGCTTGGGACCCTTGGGCTTGTGTGGGCCCTGGCTCACTCCCTTGCCCTAGTGACCTTGCTAAGGGGTCTGGGTAGCCGGGCATGGAGGGTAACCTCAATAGGATTTGCCCTTCCTAAGGAAAGGAAGCTTCTTTCCCTGTGGCTTCGTCCTTGGGAGGGTGGAGGTCTTCCTTGAGAGCAGAGTCCAGATAATGAACTCTGCCTCAATTTCAGCCACCTTGTCCTCCATCGATTTGCCGAAGAGTTGCTCCCTGAGGCAAGGGACATTGACAAGCTTCTCTTGTACCCATTGCTCGAGGCCCGATGATTGGAGACAAGCCTGGCATCAAGTGCCGATGCCGGCGGCAGCAACCCTCGTCCTGGATTCGAAGCCAACGTAAGCAGCTTGGGACAGATACTTGAAACACTCTAACAGACTTTGTAAGAGTCTGGAAGCACCAGAGGTTATCTCCATTGAGGCAAGTTGCGAATCCTCCAAGTTTCTTGGTCAGGTCTCGGAGGAACATGCCGATGTAAAGTTGGTAAGTTTGTATACGGTATGGCAACATCAAGCCTTGGTAGCATTTCCAGCCGAGGGTGTCGAGGGCGCAAGACTCCCTGCCTGGGGACACTGATGAGTGCATCTTCGGGCTCTTCTGCTGGCGCATGGCCGACTCGACCACCATGGAGGTATGGGGGTGTTGCGCCTTATGGAAGCCTAGTCCTTGCTGAACCCAGTACATCGTATCCAGGCATTGGCTGACCATCGGCACCAATGTCGGGGTTTCTCACATCCTGAGAAAAAGCCGGCTGAGAATGGAGGGAATGGGGACCATCAGGGTCTCTTTTGGCGGTGCCTTGTGAGGGAAAGCTCCCAAACCATATCCCTGACGAACGCAAGGAATGAAGAGGTGGAGACAGGTCCGAGGGAAGGTCTCGGTGGGCCCAGGTCTCTGGAGATGTCTCGATATCAGACTCCCAATTGGAATAGTCAGAGGAAGACTCGAGACCCAATGGCTCCAAGGGTGTAGTCAACACCGGTCTTTGGTGTCCCGAAGAAGGGGCATGGCCAGAGCCAGAGGCACTCGCCTGCAAGGACCTCACCCCCAAGTATCGGGAGCAAGAATGAGACACTCGCTGAGGATCTTCCCGAGACGTCTGGCTCTCGAGAATTGCTTTGGCGGCCCGTAGAGTCCTCCACATTGAGGTCCCTGCAGTCTCAGGGTGAGCACCGGCAGGGCTGGGCATCGACACCTGCTGGAAGGCAATGAATGCAGAAGAACTGTGGTCCAGTGCCAGCATATGAGTCTCCCACTTGGGGGTGGCAGCCATTGACACCGACACTGGGCTGACCGGGTCAGATGTTGAGGAGGAGAGGGGGTCCTTGACAGGATGGCCCTCGGGAAACTAGGGTCCATTGCCAGAGGCCTCAACTTCAGTCCTGAGTATCTTTCGGGGCTGCTCCCACTCCGACTCAATGGAGGCCCGTCGGGGGTTGAGGGACTGCGCAGTATTTCCCATGCTTGTCCGCCTCCTAGCACTTGGCCCTTGAGGTCTTCTTTTTCTTCTTACGCTCTTGCTCTAGGGACTCTTGCTCAGAATGCCTGCGAGCCTGCACTGGAACCGCAGGGGCCTTATGCAACGCTGAGGATCCATGCAGGGCCTTTGAGCATGAGGTTACTGGGGATACCAGGGTTGAGTCAGCCTTATGGAAGATGTCATTCTGCTGGATGGTCTTTGCAGTCATCTTCTTAAACAGGAAGCATTCCTCTGGGTCATGGTCGGCACCCAGACACCAGAGGCAATCGTGAGTGTTGGTGAGGGACATGTTCCTGGAACACCAATCACATTTCTTAAAACCGATGGCCATTGGGGCAAAAAGGACCCCGCAAGGTCAAAGACCCTTGACATAGCCAGTGGTTGGAAAAAGGCATGAAAGCACAGATGGAAAAGAACCTAAGAAAAAAAAATGTCCCAAGACCCGATGCTGGGGCAGCGGGACTCGGATCCAGGAAAGGAACCAGTACAAGCCGGAAAAGGTACAAAAGATACGAGAAAAATCAACTTTTTTCCCAGGGGGACAAATCAGACGTCTGTAGGGCTCCGTGGAGAAAAGGAGACTGAGCAAGATGGCACCCTTGGGCAGGAATGTGATCATGCATGCGTGGTGGCATCTCCCAAAGGCTTTCTTTGAAAGCTGGGGAGATGCTCTGCGCAGGGCTCTGTCGGTGTCAACGTCACCTATAAGTGAGGACTGACTTCCTGCTTGTTCCTGGAGAAAACAAATTATCCACCCATCTTTAAAAAAATGTGTGCCACCCCCACCCAGAGATCCATTTTAGAGCAGATAAGCACTACCCACTGGCCCTCCTGCACTCCCCATCCACCCAATCTACTCTTAAAAAATGCTGGTGTACCCAAGGTAGCTTTGGGCTCGCCGCCACCCACTGCACCGCCCCCCAGCTTCTAATGGAGTATTTCTGGTGGATAGTGGGGCAGAGGCTATCCCTGATTGTTCCTGCCCTGGCAGCTGACACTTGCAAAATGGTAGCAACAAACTCCCAATACTACCACTTGGGGCCTATGACCACCATTTTGCAAGCAACAGCAACCAGTAAAGTTAGGAGCAACTGGGAATCCCTCATGCACCCCCTCCCCCTCCCCCCCCCCCACTGATCTTGCTCTTCAGTTTTAATTTATATTTCATTGATCAAATTGTTCAACATATTACACAAAAGCAACATGATACAAAGCATCAGGAGTTTTTGAGGTTTCCTCGCGTATTAATGAAAAAGCCCCGCATAAGAGTACCAGCTCCTTTTTAGTTACAAAAAATGCACTGCAAAGCAGCATCCTAAACAAAAAAAGTATGATCATTTTTTAAAGCAAGGGGATACTTCAAAAATATATATATAAAATCTTAATACATTATAAAGGAAGACCCAAGAAGTCCACAATAAATGAGAGGCGGAATAAATCAAATAGTCCACTTGGGTGGGTACAGATGCCATCTTATCCAGGTCAACAGAAGAGGCTGTGCCGCATTGAATGCCTGGCGTTTGGCATATACCCAACCTAAAGCCACACACTTTGAGCTCCACATACATCGCTGACAAGTGGTGAAATGATCTTCAACCCTTGAATGCCTTCAACTGTAAACATGATATATGTAAAAATCTGTAAATAGTTTTGTATGAAAATAGTTATTTACTTGTTGTTCCATCTTGGACCTATGTTCTATGTAACTTGTTCATTCTTTGTAAACTGCCCTTGATCTTGGGAAGAGGCGGTATAGAAAAACTTTGCAAATAAATAAAATAAATAAATAAATCCAAACAAGGTAAAATGAAGGAGAAATCCATCATTTATACCTTCCAAAAGACAATATTCCCTATAATTAAGCCAGTTGACAGCACAGTACTAATATCAGTCTTCAACCTACATTATTCCCTACCTCATCAAATTTCTGCAGAAACTCCATTAATTGAGCAGGCTGATAGAAAACATAATTCCTATCTGGAGACCTCAAGGTAACATTCACAGCCGATAAAGGACTCTTGATCATAGCATCAAGAATTCTCTTCTCACACTTTGAGTGTGAGAAGCCACATCTGGAAAGTATATTTCTGACCCTGAAAGGATACTGATCAGACTTTAAAATATAATTTTAAAATCCATCTTATCTACAGCTAACACAAATGAAGAAACCAACAAAAACTGTTGGCTGCTTCAATTATGGAGGTCTCAAGTAAAGTAGTTAAATTATTCTGTTCCAAACAATCAAGTCCCGCGTCTGCTTTAAGAAACTTGGTATATAATATGCTGAAATATAGTTGGAAGCCAAGGGATTCACCAACGTGTGGTATTGAAAACCATGAGTGAATCCTGCAGTAAATTTTCCTGTGCTAACATGGTGCATAAATGTGTTAGACTCCTGTTTACTAACTACAGTAAAATTATCTCCCAATGAAAGCTAGGAGGAAATCTGCTTTTTACATTTACACATTATTTCTAAATCTTCAAAAACATACTTTGAAAATATGAATACGAAAGGGCTTTGTTTTAAAATTACCCAATATAAATAGAATGCCCAGCGAATTATAACTGCTCAAATCACTGGCTACTGGTCTTAGCCGTGTTATTTATCACTCAGGGGCTTGTTACTAAACGTTGGCATGCACAAATCAGCCACCGTGCCCACATTATTCCTATGGGTGCAGCAGCAGATAGCGTATGCAACATTTAGTAAACAGGTGCCTTAGCTTTATAATTCACCTATCCAATACGGCTTAAAAGGAACAAACCTTACAGTAAAGGATGCGTCATAGAAACTTGGTCATTCACCATAGAGAGAAACTGTGCAGCTTTGGCCAGGTGAAGAAACAGGTTGTTGTACTGAAATGGCAGCATCACCCACCTGTTAATTATTGATGTGTGCCCACGGTACACTGCCAGGCACTGGCCTGTTGTCAGGTCCCACTTTCTAGCCGTGTGATCAGCACTGCATGTAAACGCAGCCTCGTTTTCCAAATGGCAGAAGGTGATGTAGCTTTCATGTCCTGGGAAAGAAGAATCCAAGAATGCAAACAGCCATTCAGCTTAGGCAAAACTAGCTTGGAAAGACACAGACTGCAATTTACAGAGACATTCAAAGTACCATTTTTTTGAATGGGAATAAGGTCAACACCTTGTTCAAAGTTGTGTGCAGAAACTGCATAGAGGTATGTTTTGGGGTGGTCTGAGTGCAGGACTATCACCTCACCCAGGTCAACCGAACGGGTTGAACCAGCATGTTGCAAGTCTGAATTTGTCATTCGGATTTTCTTCAAAAAATCTAAATAATAAATCCAAGCATTCAATGCAGTACAACCCGAATTGGATCAGCCTCTTCTGTTGACCTGGATAAGATGGCATCTGTACCCACCCAAGTGGAATATTTTTGCCCAAAAACTTCATTTTAGAAGGGTGGGTGGAAGAGACACTAAGGGGCTTGTTTACAAAGCCGCAGTAGCGGTTCGCGGTCGTTATCGGAGCCGCGGCCCCATTGAAATCAATGGGGTCGCGGCTCCGATAACGATCGCGAACCGCTACCGCAGCTTTGTAAACAAGCCCCTAAATGAGTTTGCTTACACACACACTTTCCTGAATGGAAGTATGGTTATATCTTATTCAGAATTTTCTGAGGATCGCTTGGAGGTGTGTTTTGGGTTGATCCTAAGTTGTAATAAATAAATGGAGGACTGGATGAAGTGATGTCACTGTACCTTATGGCAGCCTAAGAGACAAGCTCTGACTCCTTCCCCAAAAAAGTGAAGCTTTTCCCGATGAGCAGCAGCTTTACTTATGCTCACATGGCTCTAAGCTGAATTCCAACAATAATTCCTCTTGCTAATGACTTCAAAAAAGAAAATTCCAACCTAAAGCTTTCACTTACACCAGAGCAGAGTGGGGTATGAAGCATGCACCCAAGGTGGTGAGGTAGGACTATGATGATGGGGCAGATAGCAAGGGATCTCAGCATGAGAAATTGTGGAATACCGCTGACCTGCTTTTTTTTTTTTTATTAGTATTTAGCTCACGCCTATCTAGTAGACATTTAAGGTACGTTACATACAAGTTACAATCTAAGCTTGTACCTGAGGTAATGGAGGGTCGAGTGGCTTGGAAATGGGAACAAGCAGCTAGGTAATCAAATGTGCAGACGACACAAAATTATTCAAAGTTGTTAGAACCCAAGAGGTCTATGAAAAATTACAAGAGGACCTTGATAAATTCGAAGACTGGACATTCAAATAGCAGATGAAATTTAATGTGGACAAGTGCAAAGAAACATAGAAATATGATGACAGAAAAAGACCACATGGCCTATCTAGTCTGTCCTTCCATAACAACTACAACAGTCCCCTTTTTACCTTTAGAGATCCTCTGTGTTTGTCCCATGTTTTTTTGAATTCAGTTACTGTCCTCATCTCTACCACCTCCACTGGGAGACTATTCCACGGATCCACTACTCTTTCCGTAAAGAAATATTTCCGCATATCACTCCTGAATCTATCTCCCTTCACCCTCATCCCATGTCCCCTCATAGCAGAACTTGCTTTCAATTGAAAGAGGCTCTCTCCCTGAACATTTATGCCACGGAGGTATTTAAACATCTCAATCATATCACCTCTATCCCGCCTTTCCTCTAAGGTGTACATATTAAGATCCTTCAGTCTGTCCTCATATGCTTTATAATGAAGACCACTAATCATTTTAGTAGCCACCCTCTGCACCGACTCCATCCTGTTCACATCCTTTTGAAGGTGCAGTCTCCAGAATTGCACAATATACTCCAAATGAGGCTGCACCAAAGACTTATACAGAGGCATTATCACCTCCTTTTTTCTTCTAGCCATTCCTCTCCGTATGCACCCAAGCATCCTTCTAGCTTTTGCCGTCGCCTTTTCTACCTGTTTAGCTACTTTAAGATCATCAGACACAACCACGCCTAGGTCCCGCTCTTCTTTAGTGGACAAAAGTACTTCATCCCCTATACTATATTGCTCCCTTGGATTGCTGCAGCCCAAATGCATGACCTTACATTTTTTAACATTAAATCCCAGCTACCAAATTCTAGACCATTCTTCAAGCTTAGCTAGATCCCTCCTCATGTTATCTACCCCTTCATGGGTGTCTACTCTATTGCAGATTTTGGTATCATCCGCAAAGAGGCAAACCTTACCTGAAAGCCCTTCCGCTATATCACTAACAAAGATGTTAAAAAGAATCGGACCAAGGACAGATCCCTGGGGCACACCACTGATAACATCCTTCTCCTCAGAGTGAGCACCATTTACTTGTACTCTTCGTCGCCTCCCACCCAACCAATTTCTAACCCAAGCAGTAACTTTAGGGTCCATCCCTAGGGTGCTCAGTTTGTTTATAAGTCGCCTGTGAGGAACAGTGTCAAAGGCTTTACTGAAATCTAAATACACCACATCTAGGGCTCTCCCTTGGTCCAACTCCCTGGTCACCCAGTCAAAGAAATCAATCAGATTTGTCTGACAAGACCTGCCTCTGGTGAATCCATGCTGCCTTGGATCCTGTAATCCGCTGGACTCCAAAAACCTCACTATTTTCTCTTTCAGCAGCGTTTCCAATAATTTACTCACCACCGAAGTTAAATTAACCGGCCTGTAGTTTTCAACCACATCCTTACTTCCGCTTTTGTGTAAAGGCACCACATGAGCCTCTCTCCAGTCCTTTGGCACCACTCCCGACTCCAACGAGGCACTGAAAAGGTCAGTCAGTGGAGCTGTTAGAACGTCCCCAAGTTCCCTCAGTGTTCTCGGGTGCATCCCATCCGGTCCCATCGCTTTGTCTACTTTAAGTTGAGATAGTTTCTCACGAACACAGTCTTTTGAAAATTGTTCAAGATGTCCTTTGCTTCTGTTCCTATTTGTGGGTGTTTTCTGAGGTCCTGCTCCTGGTTCTTCATCTGTGAACACGGAACAAAAATATTTGTTAAGCAATTCCGCTTTATCCTTATCAGCTTCTACATATTCCTCCCCTGCACCCTCGAGTCTGATAATACCACTCTTACCCTTCCTCTTCTCACTAATATATCTGAAAAATGTCTTATCCCCCCATTTTATTGCATTGGCTATTTCCTCCTCCTTTTGAATTTTTGCCTTCTTGACTACTTTGCTAGCTTCTCTAAGTTTTTCCAAATACAGATGCCTGTCTTCCTCTCTGTGTGATCTCTTGTATTTCATGAAGACCTCCTTCTTTTTCTTCACTTTTTCAGCTACTTCTTTCGAAAACCATAGCGGTCTCCTTTTCTTTTTACCTTTATTTACCCTTTTAACAAAAAGATTGGTTGCCCTTAAAATATCCCCTTTCAGTTTTTCCCACTGGTTTTCTACATCCCTCAGCTGCTCCCATCCAACTAACGACTCCCTGAGGTATTGGCCCATCTTCGCAAAGTTAGTCTTCCTAAAGTCTAAGATCCTCGCCTTTGAATGGATTCTAACAGCCCTAGTCCTAATACTGAACCACACTATCTGGTGATCACTGGATGCAAAATGATCTCCCACTACAACATCAGAAACACTTTCACCATTGGTAAGCACCAAGTCCAGTATGGCCCCTTCACGTGTGGGGTCTGTTACCAATTGCCTGAATAGTTCTCCCTGTAGAGAATCCAGGATCTCCTTACTTCTAGATGATACTGCAGCAGGAATGTGCCAATCAACATCTGGCATATTGAAATCTCCTATCAGTAGCACTTCCCCTTTCTTAGCAATGCTGCGCATGTCTTCAATTAACTCTCTGTCCACCTCTTCCTCTTGTGAGGGAGGTCTGTATATCACACCAATGTAAATAGATTTCTCTTTCCCTCTTTCTAGTTTAACCCACAATGCCTCCCCTCTCCCTTTTAAGCTCTGTAATTCCAAAGCTTTAATAGTAGTTTTTACATATAGTGCCACTCCTCCTCCCCTACTTCCTACCCTGTCCTTTCTGAATAAAGTATAGCCAGGTATAGTTACATCCCAATCATGGTTTTCTGTGAACCATGTTTCTGTAACTGCCACTAAATCCAAGTCAGCCACTCCCACCAAAGCTTCAACATCAGGGATCTTATTTCCCATGCTACGGGCATTTATACACACTGCTTTCCATATCTTACCCCTGTTACCCATTTCCATAAAGTTATTTAATGTATCACCTACCTGGGGGCTTTCACTTACCTGGGGGCTTTCTTCACCCATCCCCAACGAATCTAGTTTAAAGCCCTCTTCAGTAGATTAGCCAGCCTACTACTGAAGACGCGTTGACCTTTCTTGGACAGATGGATGCCATCTCTGCTCTGCAAACCTTGGAACAGCATCCCATGGTCTAGGAAACCAAAACGCTCTCAATGACACCATCCACGCAGCCATGCATTCATCTCCAGGATGCGAGCCTCTCTGCCTTGGCCTTTACCCTCAACAGGGAGGATTGAAGAGAACACCACCTGTGCACCTAACTGCTTCACCCTCTGTCCCAGAGCCATGAAGTCACTTTTGATATGTTCCGAGGTATACCTGGCAGTATCATTTGTTCCAACATGGATTAGCAACATTGGGTAATAGTCAGTGGGCTTGATGAGTCTCAGCAAACTCTCTGTAACATCTTGGATTTTGGCACCAGGCAGACAGCATACCTCTCTGGACATCAAGTCTGGTCGGCAGATGGACGCCTCAGTACCCCTCAGAAGAGAGTCTCCAACCACCACTACCCTTCGTTTCCTTGTGGTCATTGATTCTGCAACTTTGGGGTACTTGAGCTCTGGTTCTTCCCTTTCCAGGGATGCTTTCACCTCCTCCACATCCAGGGCTGCATAATGGTTCTTCAATTCAAGGGCTGGAGAAGTTGGATTGGTGATTTTGCAGGCCCTGGTGACTTGTGTCCAACCATCGACATTCTGTTGGCACCCATCTTCTCCTCTGCTGGAGAGCTTGGTTGCTGCAAGAAGCATCTCATCAATGTACTTCTCACTGTCTTGAATGCTCCTCAGCCTCGCCACCTCCTCTCTGAGTTCCTCCACTTGTTTCCTCAGAGCTTCAGCATGCAGGCACCCTGCATATGGAACCGGTCCTTCAACTGGCATTAGGACCTCTGTCTGGACCGAGGCAGAAGCTGTAACGGGGGCAACAGCTTTAGCGATACGATTTTTCCCAGCCATTGTTCTGTTCGTGGAGCTTAGGTATATGTTAAAGCAAAAGAGAGAGATCTACCAAGTAGCAGCCAGTTTCCCAGCTGTTCTTTCAGAGAAAAAGCAGTTAAATCTCCTTAATTATATTCAAAATGTGCTGGTCCAATTCTCTGTGCTTTGACAAATGGGGAGGTGCCCTATAAAGCAAGACTACTCGCTAGGGGTGGGTGGGAGTCAGGGTGGGTAGGGAGGGAACTAACACTTGATTAGGTGTTAGCAGTTCCCAAAGCTGAGGAGGTTACTGGTTACCACTTACTGTGCTCAAGGAAAGTCCCACTAAAGCACCAAAAGAAAAAATTTGCTTTAAAAATGTACAAAAAAAAACCTTTTAAGAGCTCCCAGTCAAAGTTATGCACCTAGGAAAGAACACCGGAACTATGGTTATACCATGCAAGGTTCCACATTAGGAACCACCACCAAGGAAAAAGATTTAGGCGTCATCATCGATAACACGTTGAGACCCTTCACCCAATGTGCAGCAGCGGCCAAGAAAGCAAATAGAATGCTAGGAATCATAAGGAAAGGAATGGAGAATAAAGCAAAGGATATTATAATGCCTCTGTAACGTTCTATGGTGCGACTGCACCTTGAATATTGTGTGCAACTCTGGTCGCCGTATCTTAAAAAAAGGATATAGTGGCATTAGAAAAGGTACAGAGAAGAGGCGCCATAATGATCAAGAGGATGGAAGGATATCCCTATGGAGGAGAAGCTTAAGAGGTTAGGGCTGTTCAACCTGGAAAAGAGATGGCTGAGGGGAGATATAATAGAGGTCTATAAATTAATGATTGGAGTGGAACAGGTAAACTTAGACCAAATCTTTACACCATCAAAAAGTAGAAAGACTAGGGACACGCAATGAAGCTACAATGTGATTCATTTAAGACTTACAAGAGAAAATATTTTTTCACCCAAAGGAGACCATTATTAAAGAGGACCTGGGAAATCCACTGCTTGCCCAAATACAAGCATTGTGGAACCTGTATCTTTTTGGGAACCTCCTAGGTACTTGTGACCTGGATTGGCCATTGTTGGAAACAGGATACTGGGCTTGAAGGACCTTGGTCTGATCCATTATCGCATATCTTATGTTCTTATGAGTGTGAGGGGGATTTGATCCCTGGTCTTTCCACTTCCAGGCTGCTACTCTAACCTCTAGGCTACTCTTCCTCTCACTGTCAGAATGGAAAAAGCTCTGTAGGTGGCTTGATGAACAACAGAAATCGTGATCATAAAAGGTGAGCTACATAGTGGCTTAAAGGATATGTGCATGAACTCTGCCACAGGATTGAGGAGGCCGAGGGGAGGATTGAGGAGTACACAGAGGATGTGATGGCCCTCCAGCAAAAAAATGACAGATGGAAAGACTGCATGAAATGGCCCTGTTTAGTAAAAATTGAAGACTTGGAAAACCACTCGAGTTGGAATAATTCAAAAGAGAGGTTCTGCAATCAGCCAATGAAGGTAACTCAATGGGAGCTCAGAAGAAAGAGGCGTTTGTGGAGTTTCTACACATGGCAGGAGCAGATCTCAATGAAGCCACTTTGGGTATTGAGCGAACGCACCAGGTGCAAGGCCCAAGAGATAATAAACCTCGGGGTCTAGTGGCATATTTCTTGCATTTTTCAGAAAAAGAAAAGATAATACAAGCCACCAGAAGAGAAGGACATAGAGCGGGAAGACCAAAAGTTAGAATACTCTGGCAGAGAAGTGAGGATGCTGTTAAATTTAACATTCGGGAGGGATAGAGCTAATTTTTTCTGGGATGGGGCATGCAAACCACCTAGGAGCCAACTCTTCAATGGTTTTGTGGATGGGAGCATAGGCGATAAATGCGAGTGGTCCAATGTGGTATGCTTGGGGTGAATGGAGGTTATTTCAGGATGAATGTGTGCATGAGTGAAATAGCTAAGTGTGAAGAAATCTATAAGAGGATGGTTTTAGGACTGACTTCTTTGAATGTAAGACACTTAAATGCACCCTAGAAACACTAACTGTTTTTTAAATAGGCCTTGAGGATCAAGACAAATATAGACTTCATTCAAGAAATGATTTTTATTGGCTAAACATGAATATTTGGTTAAGCATAGACATTTCCTGGTTACTTGCTTTGCTTCCAGTATGCTGGGGAACAGGATGAATGGTGTAGGAATGTTGTTTTCTTAGGGCTTTATATGCCAACTCTATTAGGTAATTAAGGATACAGAGGGCAATTATATTTCTATTAAAGCTACTTGGTCGGGCCTTTTCTTACGAGGCAATGGGGGTAAAGTGACTCGCCCAAGGTCACAAGGAGTTACAGTGGAAATTAAATACAGATTTCTAGGATTGTAGACTGTTGCAGTAACCACTAGGCTACTCCTCCACTCCGATTAACGTTTTTGTCCCAAATAAAGATCAGAGGACCTTCTTAGAGGGACTGAAGGTCAAAGTGCTACAATTTGATAAAGATCAACTGATTTTGGGGGGAAAACGCAATCTTACAATGGACAAATCGTCAGGTGGGGGTGAAAGGTTTATTACTAGCTGACAGAAATTAAAAGCACTCTTCCTAGTCTAGGATGGATTATTGACTCTTGGAAGACGAGATGATATGGGTTGTAAAATATGGGGGGGGGGGGGACAGAACGAATAACCTGGTCAGATCATGCTCGAGATGGATAAATTTAGAGCCAGGAGAGTTAGAGGTCAGCAATTTTTGAAAAATTAATGACGACTTATTGACAAATGAGTGAAAATATACTCAAATTAAGCAGGATATACAAGAGTACCTGGAGATGAATGACATGGGTGAAGAAGACTGCTTAAAGATGGTAATAAGGAAGAAGCTTTCCACTACTGCAGTTGAATATAAAAAGAATCAAACATAAAAAGTTAATGAAATAAGGGACAGAATTAAGTTTCTGGAGCTAGAGCACAAAAACAGAAGCTAAGGGGATACTTCAAAAGTTTGAGAGGGTTAGGAATGAACTTCAAGCTTTGGATTTAGAGAAGGCAAATTTTCAGTTATCAAAGCTGCGGAAGGTGCAATATGAGTTTGGTAATATGAGCTGGTCAATTATAGGGCATAAACTGAAAAAATTCTATACAAGGAACTATATATTGAAAATTAGAGATAAACATGGCATGTACCGGAAAAAGGTTGTGCAGTTCTATAAAGAGCTGTATAAATCTGAATGAGCAGGCTGCTACTACTGAAGTTACTGAGCACTATTTGAATAGCATGCATCTAGCCAAGCTCACAAACGAAGATAAGGAGACCATGAGATCATATCCAAATCTATATTAGTTTATGAGATACTGCTGACAATTAGAGGTTTGCCCACAGGCAAAGCTCCGGAGATTGATGGCTCCTCATCTAAGTTTTATAAAACTTTTAGTCATGTGCTTGAGGAACAGCTGACCCAAATGTTTAATACTCTGAGGCCTGCAGTAATGTTGCCATATTTACTAAGAGTCGTGAGGAGTCACGATAACATATAAAGAGGGGAAGGATCTTAGTGAGTGTGGCTCATAGAAGCCCATTTCCCTGCTGAGGATTGATTATAAGGATTTTTACAAAAATTCTGGCAAATAGATTAAAGGTTTATATGTTCCATCTGATCCATGCAGATCAGTCTGGCTTTATCCCTGGTTGACATGCATCAGGTAACATCTGATGTGTCCCAAATTTGGTATGGCATGCTAAGACAACTCAACAATTAAAAGGTGCTTTTGGTTTTAGATGCTGAAAAGCCATTTGATAGGATATTTTGGCCCTTAATGTTCAGGATTCTAGAAAGAGTTGATCTGTGGAAATCATACCTTGAGAAGATAAAAGTACTGTATAATCTCCCACTGGCATATTTGAGAGTCAATAGGGCTAAATGGAAACCTTTTAGTTAGAGTACAGAACTAGGAAGGGGTTCCCTCTTTCACCCCTTCTTTTTGCATTGTTTACAAAATCTCTGGCCCATTGGCTGCGAGTGAATGAGTTGATTGAGGGGATGGTCATGGGACAGAATTATTTGCAGATGGCATACTATTTACTGTGTCTAAGCCCAAAGAATCCCTAATGGATAGTTAGTGAATTGAAGAAATTTGGGAGGGTCTCTAGGTTCAAAATCAATGTGGCAAAAAGTCAGAACTTGTAAACATTAATTTATCAAGGAACCTAGTAGCAGAATTAAAGAACAAGTCTTCCTTTAAGTGGGCCTCATCTTCAGTTAAATATTTTGGTGTACATTAGGGGACAGATATCAGTTGATTGTATGATATAAATTATGTACCTTTAGTTTCCTAAAAAAAAAACTTTTGAGGAACTTGGGAAGTGGCAAAATCTAATTGTATCATAGCTTGGAAGGATAAATGCAATTAAGATGATAGTACTCTTGAAATTCTTATATTTCTTTACAATGCCCATACCTATAACAGCTTTTCAGGTGTTGCATTAGTAAAATGGCCCACCTAGAGTTAAAAGAGATGTACTGTATAAGGGGAAACTTAAGGGAGGAATGGGGGGTTCCCACTTTTCAGTACTATCATCAAGCCGCTCAGTTGAGAGCTCTTTTGGAATGGAACACCACAACCTATAAACAATGGGCTCAGCTAGAACAAGGACAAGTGGATACCCCTCTATAGGCATTGCTCTGGCTGATGAAGAAATCGTATACTGTAGGTGGGAGATTAGGAAGACACTGCTGGGTAGGAGATCTTATGCCCTTTAAATATTTACAAGAGCTCCCAACAGGAAGGTTGGATCACACGTATAGCATATTGGAGAGAAGGGGCTTGAAATGCGTAGGGCAATTAGAAGGTGGTGTAGTTATTTAATAGGAGGACCTATTAGAGAAGTTTGAATTGGAAGAGAAATTCCATGTTCAGCACCGTCAAGCCTCACATTTCCTCCATTGTAGAGTGCTTAAGGATTTTGTACAAGATAAGATATCTATAGGATTAGCAATGAGCAGCGGGGTTGTACGGGGCGGAATCTCCCAAACCTATAAAGCCTTGTGAACATGGTGCATTTGAACCTTGATTTTTGAAGCACTGGGAGAGAGACCTGGATGAAGAGGCTGAAAATTTGAAATGGTAGGAAATGTATAATTATATGTTGAGGGGGACTTTGGCTTATAATGAGATTGAAAATGGATATAAGATGATTTACAGGTAGTATTACACCCCAGAGCAGTTGCATAAGATTTATGGGGAGGGAAGTCTGGAATCCTAGTGCAGATGTTCCCATACGGGCTCCTTCTTACATATTTGGTGGATGTGTCCAGAAATATAGAACTATGACAAGCTGTTGGGAATTTTGTGAATGGTGTACTGGGTGCAAGTGAAGTGGTAGATATGAGGGTACTATTAATGAACCGTCTTACTCTGCAGCTGAAGTCTCAAGAAGCCTTTTTGGTGACCTACATGGGTAAAGTGGCCTGTATGGCAGTGGTAACATAGTACACTACACTTGATCTTAGAATGCTAGAAACAGCTTGAACCACCTCCCCTAAAAATGATCTTTATTTGGACTATATTCTGTTGATGGTGAAATTGATAGTGTTGCATCAGAGTAACCCAAGTCATTTTAAGGGTGCAGGGGAGCCCTTTGAGAAACAGTTGGAGAGTAGGGTTAAAGAATGATTGTTAAATGTAATTGGACCAAGGCTGCTTGCATGAGGATATACGTGCAGTCCTGGGGGGATGGGGAGGAAAGGTTTGATATTTGTATAATATGCTGAATATTTTTTCTCATGTATATTGCTGCTGAACAGTTATAGTTGATATTATGCGGCTGAAAGTGTAACAAAACAGAATATAAATAAATGGAGAACACAGATAACTGTCCTAGCATCAGAAACCAGGAGAGACTTCAGCTTTGGGCTAGTTGCTGCTCTTTCACAACCCTTCCTGTTACCACATGGTACCAGTCATGGCCATAATGTCATGTGCATGATAGTGATGATAGTGCATGACAATGCATGGATCCCATCATGTACTTAAAAAAAGTGAGCTGTACAACAAAGACATTTGGTCCAGTTCATTCTAAGTATGGGAAAAAATGAGGCTCTGAATTCAGGGGTGGGGGAAGGGAGCGCAGAGTATGAGCAGGGTAGTTTGTCAGTTAGACTCTTAGTCTACACGTATGTCATTTTTCAAAATCCATCACAGCAGAAGCTTAAAGTTCACAAATAAATGCCCCCCCCCCACCCCCCAATCTTCATTCCTTCGCATAGAGGTGTCATTAGAGACACCTGGGAAATCTCTGGTTTCCAGCCCCTCCTCTACTGTTCCCTGGCGGCTGTCTAGGACAGAAGAGATCTATTGCCCTTGAGAAAGATAAGTATGTGGATTAATTTACACTGGGGCAAAGAGAAGTAAAAAAAAAAGGACTGTGGACTGATGATTATAATGCGATGGGGGGCCTTAATTTTGTGTACCATTCCTGAATGGTATGAAGGTCCTCTATTCTTTAAGAAATTGAAAGGAAAAATGTAAATGTTAAAATATAATAAAGATAGGTTTTGTTATCATTTTTATACACTTTGGATTAGTTACATACTCACAGCAGGGACTTGGGTATAATTAGGAGAGAAGAGACACAGGAGGTGAAGGGCTGGATTAGGGAGCAAAGGCAATGTTCTTTGATCTGCTCTGCTCTATCACGCCAGTCTTATCCCTTCCCTTCTTCTTCCCTACAGGCTAAGAAGGAAGGGATTCAATTAAGGAGAAGAGTGATTCTGGTGTGGAGGAGTAGTCTAGTGGTTAGGGCAGCAGACTGGGACCAGACAGCCCAGGGTTCAAATTTCACTGACACTCCTTGTGGCCTTGGGCAAGCCACTTAAACCTCCACTGCTTCAGGTCCAAACTTAGGGGCTTGTTTACAAAGCCGCGGTAGCGGTTTGCGATCGTAATCAGAGCCACGGCCCCATTGATTTCAATGGGGCCGCGGCTGCGATCGCGATCGCGAACCACTACCGCGGCTTTGTAAACAAGCCCCTTAGATTGTGAGCCCTCTGGGGACAGGGAAATGAATACTCTGTACCTGAATGTAACTTGCCTTGATCTTCTCCTGGAAAGGTTTGTTATACCACTTTATCATTTCAGTCCCTGTTTAATGTACACTAAAAACTTGGATTTTTTCTGAGCAATGGAGGGTTAAGTGACTTGCCCAAGGTCACAAGGAGTGCTGGTGGGAATTGAACCCTGGTCTCTTGGTTCCCAAGCCAGTGATCTAGGCATTAGGCTACTCCCCCTCTCCACTTAGTGTGAGCTAAATACTAATATTTCTGCTCTATCTTATGATCAACAAGAGAAACAAATACTTTGTATCCATCTAGCCAGAAACTTGATCTGATCTGGGGCAATATGGACCAACAGAACCTGTGAACTGTCCTTATCCTGCCTGTAATTTTTATATTTATTCATGAATGTATTTTTATGTGATTAATAAAAGGTGAAATTAGACCTTACTCACTAATTTTATTTCCTTGGGTCCCCCCGATCTAGTCCAGACACATGGGTTTATTCTCTCCAGCCAGCAAAGGGAGACTGAGTACCACTGGTTTGATGACATCACCCTATAAGGGTTCTGTGCAGTCCCTAACCAGCAAGTATTTCTGTAACAAAGAACATTTAACAGGTGCATTGCACTACCCCACTCCACTCCACCCCACCCCCAATCAAGAGGGCATCAGCTTTTGAAACAAAACCATCTTATGAAAAGATACTACTAAAAGAAAAAAAATAACCAACGCAACAACAGAAAACCAGACAAAACAAAGGGAGGTAAGCCCCCACCCCAAAACCACTTGTAGGAAATTTGGCTCCAACTCTGAAAGACGCTCATCTCTACCAAGCAACACTGAAAAAGTCTTCCTAGGCAGACCTTTCACTGGATTGGAGGGACGTAAGGAAAGAAAATGAGCATGTAAGGCCTAATTTCATTTTGTCATCATCCCTCAAGTCCAGTTCCGACGCATGGGAAGTACCAAACCACTACCTAATGATGGATGGGGCAAGACAGATCAACCCGAAGAACTCTTGCTCCAAAAGCCGCATCCTGCTTAGCCTGGATATCAAGTCTATAATGGTGCACAAAGGAGTGCAGAGAGGACCAAGTTACTGCTTTAGGGAGCATTCTCCTCATCTTCTGTTTTCACCCAAATATTAGAGAGTAACATCTCCAATTGATCTGTCATATTGTATATATGTATATACGTAGCACACCCCCACCCACGCTTCCTAATGTATATAAATAAGCAAACCCGCACACAATTAATCAAATGTAAATCAAATGACCCTGCGTTGTGTTGTTTCAAATCAAATCTATAACCAATCAAAATGTAAATCATACAAATTACTGTACTGTACAGTGCAACCTGATCTGTGAAGTTAACCGCTGCTGATCGTAGGAAGTAGCGGTATACAAGTGTCTACTAAATAAATAAAAATAAATAAAATAGTATATGATGGCAGATAAAGACCAGTATGGTCCATCTAGTCTGCCCAGCAAGGTGGCAAGAGTAGGTGCACTTGCTGCTTCATGCAGGTCACCCCTACCCAGGCCTTTGTTTAGTGGTGTACGCACCCCTCCGTGTAGGTCACCCCTATTTGTTGAAATATAAGAGAGCAACAGGATAAAATCAAAATAAACATAACTATAAAAGGGATCCGCTATGTCTGTCCCATGCCATTTTGAATTCTGTCACTGTATTTGCCCCCACCACTTCCATCTGGAGAGCATTCCAAGCATCCACCACCCTTTCAGTGAAAAAGTATTTCCTGACGTTGCCTTTCAGTTTACCCCCCACTGCAGCTTCATGTTATGCCCTCTTGTTTTACAGCTTCCCCAGCCCAGACAGCAGAGGTGGATCCATTTTGATGCAATGCAGCTAGTCTTCTCCTACTACCCAATCAACACGGAAGGAAGGAGGGACTTACAACATACTATTGCCGCCACTGCCAGAAACCTCTGCCTGTCATTGGGAAAAAGATAACTGCATGGGATGGGACAAATTTTGCAGCTCATCCCAGAACTGTATCATTTTCCTGATAACTATGTAAACCATTTTGAATTAAGTTATCATAAAACAAAGATAGGGTGTGTACTGTATTTATTTATTTATTTTTATTTTATTTGGCTGTATTTATATCCCGCTTTTCACCGGGTCAAAGCGGTCAATTGGGAGATACATTTAACACGAGGGGATATGACAAACATACGCTAATACTTACAGGGAACATAGGCAATGGAGGGTTAAGTGGCTTGCCCAAGACCACAAGGAGTACCTATATAGGACTAGAAATCTCAGTCCCTCCGGCCTGAGATTGCTGTCCCCAGGTGGGACTTGAACCCCCGGCCCTCCGGCCTGAAGTACCTTGTCCTAACCACTAGGCCACTCCTCCCTCACGCCATTTCAAATTAATATAAAATCTTATAAAGATGTAGTACACACCTACACCCTCACTTGGTTTGCAGCTTGTCGTGCTGTGAGGGCTTGTGTGCATCAGTGATGCTGAGAGCTAAACTATCGGTAGTTTAACTACTGGCAGGGTCTCCCAAGATGGACAGGTCTCAGCTGAGGTGCCAGACCAAGACAAACCACCCATCTGGGCAGCAGCACAATGGGATAGTGTTGACGGCAGAGGATCATATTTCTGTGACAACGGCAACAACACCAAATTTAAACTGCGCGGAAGAAAGGCCTGGCAATCTACTTCTGTATCTTGCCATGAAAACCCAATGGATAGTTACAACAAAACAAATTGTGCTATAGTGCTGGAAGATGAGACCCCCAGGTCCGAAGGCACTCAACTAGCTACTGGGGAAGAGCTGAAGACTTTTCAGAGTAAAGCCAGCATTTATGATGTGGTTGGATCAAAGCCCTTGGGACGTCTGACTGCTGATGTAGCTGCGCATGAAATGAGAGTCAGAAGCTGTAAAGATGTCTTACACATTGGAACATGAAATGTACGAAGCATGAACCAAGGGAAGTTGGAGGTGGTCAAGAATGAAATGGAACGTGTACAACTTGATCTGTTGGGTGTCATCGAACTGAAATGGACTGGCATCGGGCACTTTGCATCAGATGATCACATGGTCTACTATACTGGAAATGAAAGACAAAGAAGAAATGGTGTTGCATTTATAATAAAGAAGAAACTTGCAAGAACTGTAATGAAATACAATGCAGTCAGTGAATGCTTAATCTCTATTCGTCTACGAGGAATGCCTATCAACACAGCTATAATTCAAGTATATGCCCCAACAACAGCTACAGAAGAGAATGAAATTAAAGAGTTCTATGAACAAGTACAAGCTGAAACTGACAGAACATGCAAACAGGATATCCTGATAGTCATGGGTGATTGGAACGCAAACGTTGGCAACAAAGAAGAAGACAAAGTAGTTGGAAAATATGGACTTGGCATCAGCAATGAAGCTGGAGAAAGACTGATAGAATTCTGCAAGACCAACGATCTATTCATCTCAAACACCTTCTTCCAGCAACACAAGCGGCGACTGTATACATGGACTTCACCCAATGGAATGTAAATATCTGTGGAAGTCATAACATAACATAAGATATGCCATACTGGGTCAGACCAAGGTCCATCAAGCTCAGTATCCTGTTTCCAACAGTGGCCAATCTAGGTCATACGTACCTAGCAGTTTCCCCAAAAGACACAGGTTCCGCAATGCTTGTACTGGCTTGAGCATTGATATCCTGGGTCCCTCCTTAATAATGGTTTATGGACCTTTCCTCCAGGAACTTGTCCAAACCTTTTTTAAACCCAGTTACACTAACAGCCTTTACTACATCCTCCGGTAACAAATTCCAGAGTTTGATTACACGTTGAGTGAAAAAATATTTTCTTTTATTAGTCTTAAATAGTTTACCCTGTAGCTTCACTGCATGCCCCCTAGTCTTTCTATATTCTGATAACGTAAATAATCGATCTACGTTTACCCGTTCCACGATATCAACGATGGAAAATCTCTATAACATCAACAAAGACAAAACCTGGAAGCTGATTGTGGTACAGATCATCAACTACTAGTATGCAAACTCAAGCTAAAGTTGAAAAAGAGCAAACCACTCATGAATGCAGCAAAATATGACCTTGAGAATATACCACTGGAATTTAAAGACTGCCTGCAAAATCGATTTGCTGCTTTAGATACAAATGGCAGAGCTCCAGAAGAGTTATGGAATAACATCAAGAAGGTTGTGTTGGAAGAAAGCAAGAAATCTCTACAAAAGGTGAAAAAGAAAAAATGGCCAAAATGGATGATGGAAGAAACTCTGAAAATTGCCCAGAAACGCAGAGAAGCTAAAGCCAGAGGAGAAAGAAAGACAATCACAGAACTCAGAGATTGCCAACATGCAGCAAGACAGGACAAGGAAAATTACTACAATGACACATGCAAGAAAATAGAAGCAGAAACTATTAGAGGAAGAACAAGATCGGCTTTCCTAAAGCTACGAGCGTTAAAGAAAAAGTTCCAGCCTCGAATTGGAATGTTACAAGATGCTCAAGGTTCTATGTTGAATGATGCTGAGAAGATCAAGAAAAGATGGAAGGAATATACAGAGTTTTTATATGATAGAGATCAAGTGGACCAACAGCCGTTTCAACCTGTACCTTATGATCAGGAACCATTGGTGATGAAAGAAGAAGTTGAAGCAGCATTGAAAGCCTTATCAAAGAACAAAGCACCAGGCATTGATAGCATTCCCATAGAAGTATTACAGCAATCTGATGCAGCTGTTACCGTACTTACAAGGCTCTGCCAAGAAATATGGAAGACAACATCATGGCCAACTGACTGGAAAAGATCTGTGTTTATACCAATACTAAAGAAAGGTGATCCAACTGACTGTGGAAATTATCGCACAATCGCTCTGATCCCACATGCCAGCAAGATTCTACTGAAGATTATTCAAAAGAGACTACAACCATACCTGGAACAAGAACTACCTGAAGTGCAAGCAGGGTTCAGGAAAGGGCGAGGAACGAGAGACATCATTGCGGATGTGAGATGGATCCTTGAAAAGACTAAAGAATACCAAAAGGATATCTATTTGTGCTTTATCGACTATAGCAAAACCTTTGACTGTGTAAACCATGAGAAACTCTGGGCCACATTAAGAAGCATGGGTATAACAGAACACCTGATCATACTCTTGCACAATCTGTACATTGATCAAGAAGCAACAGTTCGAAAAGAACAAGGAGAAACAGAATGGTTTAAAATAAGCAAAGGTGTAAGACAAGGCTGCATATTTTCCCCCTACCTGTTTAATTTATATGCAGAACAAATCATCAGAGAAGCAGGATTGTATGAAGACAGAGGTGTGAAGATTAGTGGAAGACTCATCAACAACCTTCGCTATGCTGATGATACCACATTACTGGCTGAAAGTGAAGATGATCTGAAACATTTGCTTCTCACAATCAAAGAACATATTCTCAAAATGGGCCTGCACCTTAATGTAAAGAAGACAAAGATCATGACAACTGGCATAATCAAGAGGTTCATCGTTGAAGGAGAAGAAATTGAAATCGTGAACAACTTTAACCTACTTGGATCAACTATCAATAAAGTAGTAACAAGCAGTCAAGAAATCAGAAGATGCATTGTTCTTGGCAAAATAGCTATGAAAGACCTAGATAAGATTCTCAAGAGCAGAGATGTCTCTCTCCATACAAAGATTCGACTTGTTCAAGCCATAGTATTTTCAATAACATCATATGGATGTGAAAAAGATAGACAGGAAGAAAATTGATGCCTTTGAATTATGGTGCTGGCGGTGAATACTGTGTATACCATGGACTGCCCGAAGAACAAACCAGTCGGTACTAGAGAAGATCAAACCTAAGCTTTCTTTAGAAGCTCAAATGACAAGATTTCGACTTTCATACTTTGGAAAACATCATGCGAAGAAAGAGATCATTAGAGAAAGACATCATGCTTGGCAAGATAGAAGGTCAACGCAAAAGAGGAAGACCAGCAATGAGATGGATCAATACAATAACAGCAGCTATGGGTACCAGTCTGTCAACAATGAGCCGCCTGACTGAAGACCGAACATAATTTAGGATAGCTATCTAGAGGGTCGCCATGAGTCGACTCCGACTCGACAGCACTTAACAACAACAACAACAACACACCTACACAAAAACCTTTACAGCCTTATTCCCTTTCTTATTGCCATAGATAATACCGATTTTTTTTCAAGTCAAAAAGGATAGTGGGCAACTATTTGGTGAAGGAAAATCTCTCACCATGCCCTGAAATTCACATTTGGTGACATTTCAGACGCCATAATCTCAGGGCTTAGCTATAACATTTACGGGGAAAAGAAGGATGGGACGAGTCTCAGATAGCCAGTGTGGCTTACAGACCACCTAGTAGCAACAGCAGAGTCAGTTCTTCTTTTTTTTTTTTTTTATTGAGATTTTAGTCAATTACAATAACCAAATAAATGAAGGTCAATCAAAGATACAAAAGCAAGAGATAGATTACTAACTCTAGCAATCATAATTTACAAGGAAAAAGATCATGATACAGTCCACATCATGAAACCATGCTGTACTAACAAACAGATAATAGCAACAATGAAAAGGAAAAAAAGGGAACAACGTCCCAACTAGGAGGTCTCAAACAACATTATTACAGAAAAGTACCACCCAGGGCCAGTGCAAGAATACTGGACACCCCAGGAGAATATTCAGTCTTATGCCCCCCTCCCTGAGATTTGATAATTAAACAACGAGTATGATCATCCCAACATCATCCTTCCCATATCAATCCTGTAAAAACACAGAATTGAACATCATTCTTTTAAATATTAAGCTTTTCTTTGCATGCATGTGGGTGCCTGCTCTCGTTGCAGGTAAAAGAATGAGCTGATGATGATTCTTTGAGTTTGTGGGATTGTCACGATCTATTGTTCTGCTTTGACTGCTGCTGCTTTTGCCACCCCCCTTGGAAACTATGGCTCTAGGCCTAGTCATGCCTAATGGTTGTGCTGGCCCTGGCACCACCAGGTCTCACCTGTGCTTCATTTTCAAGAGGGGTTATGGGTAAAAAAAAAATCCTCAGGGATGAAAATATCTTCCCCAAGTATTTCTGAAGTCGTAATCTTGCCAAATGTGAGTACATACCAGCCAAGGCAGGATGCTTTATCGTTCTGTTGTGAAAAGAAGGGGTGGGTCCCAGCCAAACCACAGAGAAATAGCATTGTAAAGAACATATTTGCAACATAAAGCATCTCAACAAAAGTTACTTATTCTGAAACTTGAAAAATCAGGGATTAAAAAAAAAGACTGTTTTTCCCGTTACAAAGGATTTATTTTATTTTTTATTTTTTATTTTTTTTTATTTAATATTTAAATAAAGGATTTATTTTTAAGCCATAACCCCCCTTCAATTGAAGCATCGCCCCACTGAGGATGCTGGATTGGCAGGATATAAATGTATCATAAATAACTAAAGGAAAAATGCAATGGGACACAGTTCTACTAACCACATAATCCACAGAAAACTAAACTCAAAAATTGCCTATGCCAAACAACAAATATAACGTCTTCCAAAAATATTTTTTCTGCTGAATGTTGTGGGTATTTTTTGAAATGAGCATTTTGTGTGTATGGAAGAAGTCTTGAAGACATTTATGTATGATGTGTTATTCCTATATATCACAGGGGCATATTTACTAAATCGCGGCAAGTGCATTTTGCAACTACCACATAGCATATATGTAAAAATGCCATGCCATAGCTGCAAAAACTGTGCGGTATCTGCAGATAGCATGGGGGACTTGCACTTACTATGGTGACCCACGATCCCTACATCGGCAGGTAATGAGGGTACTGCCACACTGTCTGCCAATGGAGGCTTCATGGGATCCAGGGCAAGAGCAAGGGAAGAACAGAACAAGTAATCGCTCGCCTCCCTCCCCCCTAATCGATCAGGAACTGTCCGATCGCACCCCACCCCCACAGCTGCTTAAGGGTGTGTTCCCTTTCTTAAATATGCCAGTGCCTTGGATTTGCCATTAATACTGCCATCTGGGAAGGGGGGCCCTCAGGGCAAGGAGAAATTAGACCTTACCTGCTAATTGCCTTTCCTTGAGTCCCTCCAGTCCAGACAAGTGGGTTATGCACGCCTACCAGCAGATGGAGACTGAGAATAAATGGCTTGAATTCTGACATAATATAAGAGGACCTGGGCAGCCTCACTCTCTTCAGTATTTCTGGAACAAAGCAGATTAGGAAACAAAGTATTAGGCATAGTTCCAATGCATAGCACTTGCCAGGACGTTCACTGAAGATCCCACCTTGCCCGAGCATTCTATAGGTAAGGGAAAGCATAAGTGCCCTACCAGGAGGGTAAACTGAAAATCCTACAGCTGTTTTATGAGGAATACACTGGACGTTCACAGGACTCTGTGCTCTACATGACCACTTGGATGCCCTGTGTGAGCATATCTATTGACCCAGGTGGCCAGGAACAACACAAGAAAAGAAGAGTTACAAAGGACGAGTCCTGGACTGGACGGGAGGGACTCAAGGAAAGGCAATTAGCAAGTAAGGTCTAAGTTCTCCTTCCTTATCATCCCTCCAGTCCAGTCCAGATGAGTGGGATGTACCAAAGCAGTACCCATCCACAGGGAGGGAAAAGAACAAAGCAAGCCGGTCTGAAGTTCAAAACAAATCAATCGCCGAGCCAAAGTGTCTCACATGACAAAGCCACGCAACCAGACATGCCTGCCTTGATCCAGCACCTGTCGATGAAGGCCTGCAGTCCCAAACATTAGGCATGGCAATGCCCACCTGAAGAGGAAAAACCTCTCTGCCAAAATCCCCAGTCCACTGCTAGAAACACGATAGAGGCTCCATTAAGAGACCAGGCTCGCACAGAGGCGAACTGTCTGTCTGCAGAACAGCTTAACAAGCCACAAAGATTCCAAATGCAGCTGTATCTAGCCAACATTGATGATAGATGACAAGGACAGACCTTGCAACTAAGGCAGAAAATGAAACAGGACCGGAAGAATCTAAAAAGGAAGACTGCGAGACTAAGGCACTCAGCAACCAGTGCATACAGCCACACAACCTAACTACCAAGGCCATGGAGTGCATTGTGCCCTAAACCGGCAGAATAAGCTGCAACCAGAAATTGCCAAGAGATAGCTAACCTCGCTAGATGCAAAAGATTTGCAGGGGAAAAAGAGCCACAGGACCAGAATGGGACAAGGACCCATGTTGGATTTCTGATACTTGACTATCTCCAGAAACAAGCAGGAATGCAGTCTTCACATATGGGTGAATGTCACTGATTGAGCCCGCATGGGAATGCTCCCCAGCATCCAATAAGAAAGCCTTTGGGAGCACTCCACTGTGCTTGCGTGCCTACCTTCCCAACTCCTCTCGCCTCCGATCTTCATTTTCCGCGGAGCCAGGAGGACGTACAATCCTGTCACCTCCAAAAAACATATCTTTTTTGTGGAATATAATGTTTCTGCCTTCCTGTCGCCACCAGTTCCGTCGAATCCGACACCAGCCCTGATAATTCTCTCATTTTTAATTTTATAAATTTTCTGTTTCTTCATTTTCATATGGTATTCACCACTAAACTAAGCCTCTAGGCCTCTATAGCCTTATCTTCAAATTCGAAGACAACTGTTTTGAGGCATGGAAAAGCCAACTAGGGGTTTTAAAAAATGTACCAAGTGTGCCGGTACCATATCAATCGCTGATAAACATGAGTGGTGTCTAAAATGTTTGGGCCCTGAACATCAACCCAATTCTTGACCTTTGTGCCAGCGATTAACAAAGAGAGGCCTAAAGAATAGAGCCAGACAGTACGGATCATTGTTCGTCCTGGACTCGATTTCAGTGTCTTCCACTTCATCGAGGGCATCGACTTCCTCTCATGGCTCACAGGTTTCTTCAAAGTCCAAATATAAAAGTAAGTCAAAATCTCTGGCTGCTCCCAAGATATTGGCATTGAAGACTGATACAGAGACCAGAGAGAAGTCCCAGCATAAGCATTGCAACTCCCCTAGGGGTGCTTCCGATGCAGACCGGCCAGCCAAACAGCCCCAGCGGGAGGATCTGTCCTCCAAAGCACAGGAGGGGCTCTGGGATTCTCCAGAGGAATCGACCTCCGGAGAGCTACCTGTTCCATGTTTTGGGATGATGGCTCAAAGCCTCATGGGTGATTCCACCCAGACATTGGCTATCTCCCTAGACCGGCGCATGCTGGCTCTCAAGAGGAGTATGGCCACACTCCTGGCAGCCTCAGTACCGATAACATTGAGAGCTCCAGGAGTGCAGGCTTCAGCACCAAACCTATAGCCAGGTGTATCGGCCCCGATGCCAGCCCTCGAACCAACATTGTCAGAACTCACGAGGCCAATGCCTTCCTTGGAACGAACCAATACCCCTAGTACCCAACAGACTCAAACTGCTGTGGCTTTCCATTCCGATACCTTCGAGCATCGGTAACAGCATTGACCCTCGACGTCCATGAAGTATTGAGGTCAAACCCAAGACCACCGATACTTCAACTACTTACCAGACTCTGATTCCAGTTCTTCACAATCTGATGAGGGATCACTCGATTCCTGAGAACTTCCAGACATCCCTTCGGACCCTTTGCTGCCTCAGAAACAGCATCAGTCCCCACCAGAAGATATGTCCTTCAGGACTTCATGCATGACATGGCAGCAGGGCTTGCCATCATAGTAGCCTCGGAAAAGGAAGAGGCAGAAGAATTGGAGATACTCCAATACCTTCCTACACCCAAGCAGGTGGCTATATTACCAGTGCATCGGATCCGGCAGGATCTTATGCTCTGCATGTGGGTGGCCCCACTCATGGTTCCGCCTGTCAGCAAGAGGCTCGATATCATGTACAGAGTACCCAGGCTTTCAAAAACCTCAGCTTCCCCACTACTCAATGGTGGTGGAATCGGCAATGCGCCAAATAAAGAGCTCAAAAAAACATTTATCCATGCCTCCTGGCAGAGTCTCGAGAACAATATGCCTTTGGGTATTGATGCTTCCAGACATGCATGTTGGCCTCCAGAATAAACTTGTACATGCCTGGGCATGTTTCTGAAGGATATCACCAGGGATATGAAGACTTTCACTCCTCTACGTCCTGAGGATAAGCGGAGTGCATTCCAGACACTCCATACGCAAGGCCAAAATACTTCTAAATTTATTACCAGCGCCTCTTTTGATGCCTTTGAATCAACAAGAGTTTAAGCAGTCTGCAATGGGGCTCGCAGAATGGCCTGGTTACAGGCATCAGATCTCGACCAATGGATCCAGGATAAATGGGTCAATATCCCATATAATGGAGAAAACCTTTTTTGGAAAAGACTGGAGGGAAAAAAGCAGGAGAGATTGAGACGGATGATCTCATCCTAAAATGCCTTTCGAGGAAAACAGCTGACCCATTTTAGAGGAAGGTTCTTCCGAAGAAATCTTTCTATTCTAAAAAGAAGAGATACTATCCTTCTTACCCACCTTCTCCTGTAGGGCTGGTACCCCTGCAATTCTGCGGCTGCAGATCTCCAGTCTACTCAGATGCTGAAGCCTGAACCAAAGCTGACCAAACAAGATGGTTTCCTGCTACAAAGGACTTTTGCTGTGCTTACAGTCTCAGACCTGACCTTCACACAAATGCTTGTCAAGTGTTCATACCTGAGCATACAGAAGACTATTGTTTCTGTCCAATTAGTTGTCTACATGCAAGAACATCTGCTTCTCTGATGTTCATCATCCACTAACGATGCTACTGGCCTTGGGATGTCTGGAACTGCATGCTGTTATCTTCCCTCATTATGGCTCCTAGGTCTGCAGGATGAACACCTGTTCATTACCTTCTGATTCGCTGAGAACACCTATGACTGTCTTGTGCCAACCAATCACCGGACCTATGACGGAGACTCATCACAAAGAATAATACAGTCTGCACAGAAGAACGTTTGCGCCTTTTTGCTGTTTGTGCCCTGTTTACCTTGTGTCTGCTACCTGATCTGTCTGCAAAACGGACACACACTACGTGTGTGCAAGGTGTTCTCCTAAGGACTGAGATAAGACTTTCCCAGATACCTTCGGTTCTGTATTCTCCCGCGGCTCGTCTCTGAAAGGGCTGTAACCTGCATTATCTAGCCTAGCTGCCTCTTTGGACCTGTGCTGCTCCAGAGACTTATCGGACCTCAGCCTCCAGAGTGCCAGCAGGAGCTAAGGTACAGTCTTATTTCTCCTCCTTCGGGTGGGCAATAGTTAGCTAGAAACTTGTTCCATAACTCTTCTCAGTGCAGAGCGAATCAGTGACTTCTGGATGCTAATCAGTGATTTATCACTTTGTCTAACTGTAATTTTGTGCCGCAACAATTTGCTACCTCATGTTTCTAATTATGTATCCTTAGTTATATGTCTGTATATTTTTCTACCTCGCTGTCCATAATAAACATAATATATATATACAGACGAGCCTTCTTCCGTGGCTCATTACCAGCACACGCATAGAACTTCGGGCTTGGTATTAGTAGCTAATTTCCCCTGGACATAACTGAAAGCCTAACTTATCTTTGTGCGCTACTAATAATCCCTACACTCATACCTATCGGTCTCAGCATCCTGAGGCAGCAGGACCCTCACCAACTCAAGAAGCCCAAGGCTCCTAAGCCTCAACCAGTTGCACAGGCACAATACGCACCTGGATTTTGACTCCTTCCTAGAGAGTATTGCCAATCTGCCTCTGGAGGGTCCCCAGCCCCTCCACATAGCAGACAGACTGTCACTATGCTCACAGTTGGCACCTCATAACATCAGAGCAGAGGAAACTCCAGATTGTCCAAAGGGGTTATCAGCTTCACTTCAAAACCTTACCCCCCCCCCAACCAGCTTCATAGGGGATTATCCCACCCAACCCCTTCAAAGCACTCTTAAAAGAGATGACTATCCTGTTGTCTCAGGGTGCCATAGAAAGAGTTCTTCCTCCTCAAGAAAAGGATGGGCTTCTACTCTTCATATTTTCTCATTCCAAAGAATACAGGAGGTTTCAGGTCCATCTTGGATCTCAGAGACCTAAACAAATTCATGGTCCAAGAAAAATTCAAAATGACTTCTCTAGGAACTCTTCTTCCATACCTCCAGAGAAATTATTGGCTATGTTATCTAAACCTAAAATAGGCATACACGCATTTACTATCTGTGCAAGGGATGGATCAGTAAATGTACTTCTTGTTTCAAGGAAATCATTATCAATACCGGGTTCTCCCCTTCGGTCTAACCTTTATGCCAAGAGTCTTCACAAAATGCATGGCAGTGGTCGCTGCCGTACCTACATACCTTGGGGGTATTTGTCTTCCCTTACTTAGATGGCTGGCTGATCAGGGGAGACTGCCCTCAGGAGGTAAGACTCTCCCTTCTCGCACCATCACGATGCTCCAATATTTGGGATTTGTCATAAATTCCCAAAGTCTCTCCTCGCTCCAGCCCAAGGACTGGAGTTCATTGGAGCATTCTTAGACACTCTAAAGGCCTGAGGTTTTCTCCCACAGGATTGTTGTGCCCGCCTCATCAAGCTGGCCAAAGGGATACAACAGCAAAACCGAGTAACAGCTCAAGAGATGCTATGACTATTAGCACACATGGTCTCCATAGTCCATGTCATCCCCTATGCTCGATTACACTTGCAACAAGCGCAATAGACTGTCTTCCCAATGGACGCAGGCAAAGGGATATCTCAGAGACAAGATACAAATCACTCCTCAACTGATCCAAGTCCCTTCAGCGGTGGTGTTCCCCACAAAACCTAGTCATCGGATCACCATTTCAGATGCCTCCATCTCAATGCACCCTGACAACGGATACTTCCAAGCTGGGTTGGGGGGCACATCTTAACAACCTAACCACTTGGACAACACAGGAATCTGCTAGAACTATGGGCACTGACAAATGCTCTTCGGGTTTTTCAACCCCAACTATTGGAAGAACCTGTTCAAGTTAGGACAGACAACCAAGTTGCCATGTTCTATATGAACAAACAGGGGGGAACAGGGTCCCATCCCCTCTGTGAGGAAGCGATTCACCTATGGTCCTTTGCCACCTCACACCGCATTCACCTCAGAGTAGTGTACCTCCTGGGTGAACTCAATGACCTTGTGAACAAGCTAAACCATATCAGTCATCCACACGAATGGAACTTGCCTTAGAAGATAGCTATTTTCATAGATCTTTTTGCCACTCTGCAAAACACACAGCTTCCATGCTTCTGCTCCAGAGTTCCATCACTGCACAGACAGGCCCTGGACGCCTTCCTTCCACTGGGAACAGGGACTACTCTATGCATTCCCTCCCATTCCCTTGACACCCAAGATGCTGTTCAAGCTACAGGCTGACAGGGAATCAATGATTCTCATAGACCCCTTCCGGTCCCATCAACTGTGGTTTCCTTTGCTTCTTCGCCTTGCACAGACTCAGACACTCAACCTGACCTCCTCTCTCAGGACTACGGGACGCTCCTCCATCCCAATCTTCTCTCACTATGCCTGACAGCATGGCTGCTAAAAATCTAGTGCTCGCTGACCTTGACCTACCACAGGCAGTCAAGGATGTCATTCTAGCATCTCGTAAGAATTCCACCAGGCGAGTATATGCCTTCAAATGGCATAGATTTGCTCTCTGGTGCTCCCCAAAGGACACTGACCCCTTTTTTTGCCTGGTGGAGTCACTTCTACAATATCTCCTCCACTTATCCTTTACAGGTGAACTCAGTGAGAGTTCACCTTAGTGCTACTGCGGCCTCTCACAGACCAGTGGATGGACAGCCCATCTCCTCACACCCCTTATATAGCACGCTTCATTCGGGGTCTCCCGCTGTCCAAGTCTCCCATTAAGCCACCTCCAGTGGCCTAGGATCTGAATGTGATTCTGGTGCAGCTTCTAAAGCCACCTTTCAAACCTTTAGCCACCACTTCACTGAAGTTTCTATCTTGGAAGATCATCTTCCTTATTGCCCTCACTTCAACTCGCCGCATCAGTGAAATCCCCCCTATACTCTGTTCTACCATGACAAGGTGGTTCTCTGTACCCATCCACGCTTCCTCCCGAAGGTGGTTTCCTCTTTGCATCTAAACCAGTCGGTAATCCTCACGATTTTCTTCCCAAGATCACATGCGTCTTGGGCTGAAGCAGCACTACACACCTTAGACTGCAAGCGAGCACTGGCTTACTACTTGGATAGAACTAACTCTACCGGTGACTAAACGTACTCTATCCAGATGGATAGCAGATTGTATTTTTTTTGCTTATGAACAGGCAGAACTCTCTTTGGAGGGTCATGTCACTGCTAACAATGTGTGGACTATGGCAACCTCCATTCAGTATCCATTGAGGAGATCTGTAGGGCAGCTACTTGGTCCTCTATTCATACTTTTGCTGCACACTACTGTCTGGACAGAGACTCCCATCGGGACACTGTCTTTGGCCAAGCTGTACTACAGTACCTTTTTTTGGACTTAAACTCAATTCCTATCTTCCGTCCTGGACTTCTACAAGATACCAGACTATCATTGGGGGAGTATCGCCTCCTGGAATAGAGTCCAATCACATACAACTTATCCACCCTCTTTAACTACAAAACGTTTCTCTCAGGGATTGCACTACTCTTCCCCCATACTAGTCTGGTACCTGGGAGCTAGTGAGTCCCGTATGTGAAGACTGCATTCCTGCTTGTTCCTAGAGATAGCGTAACAGGTGATCTCCGGGAACAGCAGGAATTAGTCTTCACAACCTGCCCTCGGAGCTGTAGGGTTCTTTTATTTTACTCTTCTTCTCAGCTATAAACTCAACGGAGGAGAGGAGTTGGGAAGGCGGGAAGGCAGGCACGCAGGCGCAGTGGAGTGCTCCCAAAGGTTTTCCTATTGGATGCTCGAGAGCGTTCCCACGCCGGTTCCATCAGTGATGTTCACCCATATGTGAAGACTGATTCCTGCTGTAGCCGGAGATCACCTGTTATGGGTAAGTAACTATACTTTATATGCTAAACTTATACCTCTCCTTTCTATACAGGCTAATATTATCCATATAGTTTCTGCCACACAAACGAAAGCAGGGACTCTTCCATTTTGCATACCTGAAAAAAAGAACTGAGCCAATAGGCATTCCCGTGGCAGCACGGTATAAGCGAATTACGGAGAGCAGCAACCACACTTCCAGTACCCATACTCACCAAGGAAGATCTGCTAATGCTACCCAAAAGTAGAATGGAAGTATGAGGGCTCTGAATACTACCCAAATCCACCTAAAGTGACTAAGATCCTGTTTCCCAACTGAACACCCCTAAGAATTCAATAGAGAAGGAAAGGAAACAACACATGACAGGATCCAGAAATAGACGGTAACTTACCGCCACCGCTGGGCAGATAGCCCGAAAAACACTAAAACAGACTTCCTTCAGAAATGCACAGCACCGAGCTCGCTCCACCGGCACCCCTGCAAGACCTTCTGCCAAAAGCAACTCTCCACAATCGTTTAGCAAGCCAGGAGACTGACACCCTCTCAGGCAGATGTCCCCTCCAAAAGGTGAAGACCCGGTAAAGGATCTAGGAAAGAAAACCAGGCCTCGCAAACCACAAGCAGCCGGAAGATCTCACCAAAGAGTTACTCACAACTAACTGGCATGCGACCTTTTGACACGAATCTGCCAGCCTAGTGCCCTACAGCTGGTCTAGCTACTTGTTGCCACCAAGAAGCATGGATGCTCATACCACTCCCTCATGAGATTCATTTATTAATATGTTTTATACTTACACTTTTTTATTGATATACATTGTGACCTCCTCTTAAACTCTATTTGTAATTTTTTTTCTTAGATTGCCAAGCTGTGTTAAAACAGATTCGTCACAAGCCAGGCTGGCCGCCAACCAGTCATCCTCGGGTGTAAGGCAGGCATTGTACTGAAGAGCCATCAGGACTCCACTTATCCACCTGGGCCGGATGGTATACATCCAAGGGTGTTGAAGGAACTGAAATATGAGATTGCAGACCTGCTATTAGTAATCTGTGAACTATCATTAAAATCATCTCTAATACCTGAAGATTGGAGGATCGCCAATGTAACACCAATTTTTAAAAAAGGTTCCAGGGGTGATCCAGGAAACTACAGAACGGTGAGCCTGATGTCAGTACCGGGAAAAATGGTAGAAACCATCATAAAGAATAAAATTACTCAACATGTAGATAGTCATGGCCTAATGGGAGACAGCAAACATGGCTTTAGACAAGGAAGATCTTGTCTTACTAATCTGTTATGTTTTTTTGAAGGTGTGAATAAACAGGTGGGCAAAGGTGAGTCGGTTGATATTGTGTATCTGGACTTTCAGAAAGCCTTTGACAAGGCCCCTCATCAGAGACTTTTGGCAAAACTAAAGAGTCATGGGATAGGAGGCAGTGTACTATTGTGGATCAGGACTTGGTTAAAAGATAGAAAGCAGAGGGTAGGGCTAAATGGTCAATTTTCCCAATGGAGAAAGGTGAATAGTGGTGTACCCCAGGGATCTGTGCTAGGTCCGCTGCTTTTTGACATATTCATAAACGATCTGGAAAGTGGAATAACGAGTGAGGTTATCAAATTTGCAGATGACACAAAACTATTTAAAGTTGTTAAAACCCAAGAGAATTATGGAAAATTGCAAGAGGATCTTGATAAATTGAAAGACTGGGCATCAAAATGGCAGATGAAATTTAACGTGGACAAGTGCAAAGTTATGCACCTAAGGAAGAACAACCCAAATTATGGTTACACGATGCAAGGTTCCACATTAGGAACCACCACCCAGGAAAAAGATTTAGGCGTCATTGTGGATGCCATGTTAAAACCCTCGGCCCAGTGTGCAGCAGCGGCCAAGAGAGCAAATAGAATGCTAGGTATCATAAAGAAAGGAATGGAAAATAAAACAAAAGATATTATAATGCCTCTAAATCGTTCCATGGTGAGACCAAACCTTGAATATTGTGTGCAATTCTGGTCGCCGTATCTGAAAAAAGGATATAGCGATATCAGAAAAGGTTCAGAGAAGAGCCACCAAAATGGCAAAAGGGATGAAGGATACTTCTATGAAGGAAGGCTAAAAAGGTTAGGGCTCTTTAACCTGGAAAAGAGACGGCTGAGGGGAGATATGATAGAAGTCTATAAATTAATGAACGGAGTGGAACGGGTAAACGTAGATCGATTGTTTACGTTATCAGAATATAGAAAGACTAGGGGACATGCAATGAAGCTACAGGGTAAACTATTTAAGACTAATAAAAGAAAATATTTTTTCACTCAACGTGTAATCAAACTCTAGAATTTGTTACCGGAGGATTTAGTAAAGGCTGTTAGTGTAGCTGGGTTTAAAAAAGGTTTGGACAAGTTCCTGGAGGAAAGGTCCATAAACCATTATAAAGAAGGGACCCAGGATATCAATGCTTGACCCAGTACAAGCATTTTGGAACCTGTGTCTTTTGGGGAAACTGCTAGGTACGTATGACCTAGATTGGCCACTGTTGGAAACAGGATACTGGGCTTGATGGACCTTGGTCTGACCCAGTATGGCATATCTTATGTTCATATCCACTGATATATGAAAACCTTTATACCTTCATACATATATTTATTTATGGGGTTGCTGAGCAGCCTGAGAGACCTTGCTGCAGTGACGCAAGGATCAAAAGCAGAAACAAATACAGACCACAAAAGCTAGCACCATTGACATTCCCCCTCAGTTTCACTTGGAACAAAAAGAAAGGATTAAAATCCATTCCATGAACTCTCTTCTCCTGAGACAGATGAATTCATTGACTAATCCCATCTCAAAATCATAACAAGCCTTTCCATGAGACTATCTCCCCCAGAATGAGACAGAAGGCAGATCTCTCCTGACCCCAGGAGATCACTTATGCTTTAAAACACTTGGACAAACATAACCTACGGACTGAGAAACCACAGGCTATCAGGCCAATATACAGCGAACAAACACTGAGCAGGAAACAAACCAAGGATCAGAGGCTTAACCTCCGTCACACCTATGTCAAGTATATTTTTCTTGATAAAACACCTAAGGTCTATTCGAAAAGGAGGAGAGGCGCAGCTACAGAAACTAGATTGCTCAAGGCAAAAACACCCAGATAATGCCAAGCGGGCAATGCAGAGACCAAGCACGCTCACCGTTCCTGATGAGCAGAGGTCTACCCAACATTTATTTATTTAGTTATTATTAGTAGTATTTAGCTCACGCCTTTCTAGGAGATGATCAAGGCGAGTTACATTCGGGTACATCCACAAGGGCACCAGTGCAAACCGGAGCCTGGTCCCCTTTATAGTAGGGAGTCATTATAACCACTGGAGCATACACTAGAGAGCACTAGCTGACCAGATTGTTTATGCATGATGCAGACCGATTATATTAGCCAGAATAGAAACAAACCAGCCTCGGCCAGCCCCACTCCAGGGCCAGCTACGTCTGCCAGTGCTCTGAGTGAACAGAGCAACCAATTATGCCGCAGAATCCTAAGGCAGGTTGCTCGTCAAGCCCCACACCTGCTGGCCTGCATTCCGGGAACAGGTCAATACCACCGCAGACCTAGCCATAGGCAGCTGATGACCCTGTGAAAGGCTGTAGTAAAAGAAATTACCGAAGGAAACCCATAGGTCCAGGCTGGGACAAACAAAACAACCAAGCAATCTCCTTATTGTGGTAATCAGAGACCAAGGAAATCTCAGAACTCCAGAAATAGCTACATTAGGCCCCCAGACCCCTACCATGAGGTGCCGGGGCTAACAAAAAACAGAAGACACAGCACCAACAATCCCCAGCTGCTTGGGGAACCACAAGCCAGCCCTGAAAACCCAGAAAAATCAAGGTTAACCAATAGCAGCTAGGAGAATAGAAAAGATGGCAAGCCTAAATCCCATAGTAGGCAACTCAAAGCCCATAACCAGTAAGGGAAGCATGCAGAAAAAACTTGCACCCTAAATGTAATGTGTGCTCACAAGTGTCCTGGCAACCCAGCAGCTCATTAGTCTTCTTAGAAGAGTGACTGGAAACAGATTGAGAGACCTTTCTTTGAGTCAATGGAGGACTAAGTGAGGCCACCAAAAATAAAACCCAAGTGAGAAGCAAATCCCGGTCTCCTGAATATCAAGCCAGTGTTTTAAGCAGTAGGCTACTCCTCCAATCCTTTAATTTGCTATCCTTTTTTCTTTTTATAATGACAGTACCTGCAGTTGAGAAAACTTAATACTCAGACACTTATGGAGGACAACTACTCACCCCCCCAGCACAGGTCAACTATCGAGACCGGCATCCAATGGCAGGAACTCAGGAAATTCAGCTAGGCAGCCCTCAGCGCGCTTCCGAACTTCAAAAATGGCCACCATTCATGCCGAAAAACCTGCCAGCAAATGGAAAACAGCCCCACTCCCCCTTACAGACTTAACAGCATAGGAGCAGCTGTGCAATGAAACAAAATTGCTGCCTACAGATTGATCATTGAACTGAACTTTACACCATCAATTAATTTGGTCTTCAGCGGATAAAATTTAAAAAAACAACTGTCACAGCTCAAAAAGATTAGCTCCCTGCACTGAGAAAATTAAGAAATACAAATGCAGGCGGAAGGGGGGGACGGAATATAGCACCAAATTCACTCCTTGCCTCCATACGACAGTGGAAACGCCCCACAGAAAAAATAAGCCATGCCAAAGCCTCATATGGCTTAAGTGCACATCTTTTTTTTTCTTATTTAGTATACCGGGCACAAAATGACAATGTGCTGAGGAAACTGCCGATGGCCCTTCCAGTCCGCAAGGAAAATGCAAAACACACCAAGACCGCCGAAATCTCCCGAAGGCTTTTAGTACAAACTACCAACAAAAACAAAAACAAAGGCTTAAGCGTGGTTGAAGGAGAAAAAGAGCAGAGGACGCACCACGACAGCTGAATATCGCACAGAAACTCCACCCGGAGATCAAACCCAGCATCTTCCCATAAGCCTTCTCCCCACTCGTTGGCCTATGACCCCCGCTGGCGGATCTCCTTTATTTTTATTTATGGTTCTCGAGAATCATCAACAAACAAAAGAAACAGCTAAGGAAATTGGAGAGACTACGGCATCGAACCAAAAGCCAACACCATCTCACAAGATACAATGAAATGCAAGCCATATGCCACAATATGATAAACAAATACAAAAAGGAATAATCACACAAACCTAATAATGAAAGCCATTAACAAACCAAGGGAGCTGTTTGACATAGTAAACAGACTAACAGAAGAACCAGTGGTACCAGATGATGCAAACTCCATAACCCCACAAGACCTGGCAGACTTTCTACAGTTAAAATATACCCAGAAACCACTCGACAAACCGACCCAACCCGACTTACATCACACCAGTAAAGAAACATGGGACTCATTCCACATCCCCTCAGAGAAGCAAACTGACTATTATAGCCAATATTAATACAACTACCTCACTCATAGACCCTTGTACAGTTAGCTGGAATAAGCATACAAGAGAATACTTAATACCATTTCTACTAAAGATCGTTGAATCATCACTCACTCAAGGATATCACCCCTCGCAACTCAAACAAGCATCCATAAGACAGATTCTTAAGAGCAAGAACCTCAATAATAAGGACCCAAGCTCCTTCCAACCAATATCAAGCCTTCCTTTCACAACCAAGGTAATTGAAAAAATAGTGCAGCAGCAACTTCAGGATCACATAGACATCCATGCCCCACTGGACCCTCATTGGTATGGATTTAAACAAAATCACAGTGTAGAAACAATAATTATCTCACTTATGGACACCCTTGTTAGGGCATAGATAACATACAGGAGGGTTTCGTCCTATGCTTCATAGATATCACTGCAGCATTTGACTCTGTTAACCATAATAACCTTCTACAAAGGCTTCAAGATACAGGAATTCATGGTACAGTACTGGAATGGTTTGTCTCATACCTATCCCACCATAATCAGCAAGTGAGATCTAGAAACCAACAGTCCAAACCTTTCACCCAACAACAGGGGGTTCCACAGGGCTCGACTCTCAGCACTGCTTTTTAATATATACATTCAACCAATTTGTAACATCATAAAACGGCACAACATTCGTTACATGGTATCATGGCATTCGTCCCCATAAACATCAGACACCTTGATTACTCACAAATTACTGCATGCCTCAAAATAATGACAAATTGGCTCAAAGGACAAAAGCTATCAATAAACTTTAAAAAATCAGATATTACTACATATCACCAGGACTACTATGTTATCCCCACCGGAAGCAATAGAGATCCTAGACTACACCCTAACTACAAAACAAGTAGTAAAATACCTCGGAGTTACCTTCGACCAGCAACTCAACTTCCAACCACACATAAAAAGAACAACCAGGATAGCTTACCACAAACTACAAACAATACACAACTCAGTGATAATGACTTCCGAACAGTATGTCAAGCCATAGTAACGCCCATAATAGATCATTGCAACATAATCTATGGAGTGGAGGAGTAGCCTAGTGGTTGGGGCAAGGTACTTCAGGCCAGAAGGTCAGGGGTTCAAATCCCACTAGAGGACAGCAACCTTGGGCTGGAAGGACTGGGGTTTCTAGTCCCACAGGTGCTCCTTGTGGTCTTGGGCAAGCCACTTAACCCTCTATAGCCCATGTTCCCTGTAAAATAGTTTTCTCCAAGTTATAATACCCTGTTCAATGTAATTTCAGTTTGTTCAATGTAAACCGTGCTGATGCAGAATAGCGCGGTATATAAGAGAATGTAAATAAATAAATAAAATAAATCTACCAAGGCCTTCCCAAGAAAACAATACTCCCTCTGCAACTGGTGCAAAACACCGCAGCCAGAATTGTTACTGGAACAGCAAAAATACAGCCATATAACCCCAACACTCTACTGGCTTCCGGTCACCGTATGATCCAAATAAAAGATCTTAACAACCTATCTCCTCCTATCCTTCAGCCAATGATCAAGAAAGCACATTAGACCAGAACAAGAAGAGCATCCGTTACCAACATCCTGGAAATCCCAACAAGCATGAGGACAGCAAAAACAATCTACTTGCAAGAGAGCCTTTTCCTTATACGCTCCCAACTATGGAATGATCTATCCGCCTCAATACAAGCCAAAGACCTATCTGACTATAGGAAAGCCATAAAAATTAATCTCTTTATGGAATGCTATAGACCCACCCCATTAGAATACTGATCAAACATATCTGACCAGAAGAAAGCCCATTAAATTATGGAACACAATGGACCCACCCCATGAGCATACTGATCTAACATGTCTCGGTTAAACTTTCTGGACTACACTCTCAGCCTATATATAATTGCATCATACACAACTCCCACTGCACTCATGTAAATGTATATAGTTTATAATTATTAAACATACCTATTGTATCTCACTTAACCTTCCAAGTTCCATACCCTGTTCTATGTAAAAGTTGGTTTTGCTGTGATGTTCTCTGTAAACCGCCTTGAATTAGTGATAGGGTGGTATAAAAAAACCTGTTAGATAAATAAATAAAATAAAAACTTTTTGGAGGCAGCTTTGCTTGTCTATGACAGCTCCTTGTGGCCGTACCTCAGGACATTCCAACGGAGAAGCAGAAAGGAGACCAATTTAGATGGGCTTTCCTCCACAAACCCGCTCTGGATTTGAGGTATGGATAGCCCCGAGGCTTGCTATCAGTCATAGCAAGAGCCCCTTCCTTAACATCCTTGCAATTCAATTTAGACTGCATAGGCTGAAACAATCTCCATCTGCTGGAGACTGAGAAATACTGGCAAGAGTGAGGCTGCCCGGTCCTCTTATATCACAATGTCAGAACGAATTCAAGCCAATCATTCTCGGTCTCCATCTGCTGGTAGGCGTGCATAGCCCACTCATCTGGACTAGACTGGAGGGATGATAAGGAACCCCATTTTTCCCTTTTAAAGTTTAATATCCCAGATAGCCAGTGGGTCCAGCACACCCCCACTACCTCCCAATGTTAAAAAAAACGAACAATCACCCAACCCCCTCCCTTCCACTGTCCTAAAATTCCTGGCTAGCCAGTCAGGATCACAACCTAAAAGGGTCTCCCCTCCTTACCTTGAAAACTGCTGGTGGTCTAACTGCAAGGGAGCAGGAACAGTCCCCTCCTTTGACTAACAAAATGGTGCCAGTCTCATGGTGCTGCCCCCTAGCATTAAGATGTCAACGAGTCAGGTGCTGTCCAGGAGGGGAGTGCTAGGAGGCAGGCTACGGGTGCCAGTGCCCAAGAGCAACAGATCAGAGGCACCAGCACCAATTTATTAGAGGGAGGGGCAGTGAGGCACGGCGGTCCGATCACACAGGTACTGCTTCACATCCACTGCTAAAGTGGCCCCTATGGCGCAGCTGCAAGAAAGACCACTTCTTGAGGGGGTGTTATCTGCAGCTGCGATCAGGCCAATTTTGGCAGCCACAGCACAAACTTCTCCCTGCCCCAATCCCATCTCCCCCAAATAAAATTGCCTGCAATATCTGCATTTCGACCGCATTAGCTGCCACTGTGGTATTTACTTTCCTGTGTTAATGCTGCGATGACAGTTAAAGCACTTTAGTAAACATCCCCCACAGTGATTTGTGGGATCATTTTTATGTTTTTCTGTTTAAAAAGATTTAATCAGAACATTTTTGGGTGTGGCCCATGCTGTGATGATCTATAGGGGGTAGATGAGTGTGGGACGCACAAGGCAGTGCAGGATTGATGAGTATGTATGAGAGCACTGCCATAAGATCCATTTGTTTGCCATGGTCTATTAAATATCGATATCCCATACAACATTAGAAATATTTTTTTAGAAGAATATTTTTGAAATGACATTTATTTCATAAAATCTGTGTAGCATAGGCAATTGGTTGGTTCTACTTTTTTGTTGATAATAAGGCATTAGCAAAAAATGTGGTAGGTCTACGTTTGCTGAGGGTCAAGAAAGATTTGGGGGTAAAAATAGTCAAGGAAACAAATGGTATTTTTGAAATGTTTGTATTTTATGTAGTTCAGAAAAGAAAATCGTGCTCGGCTGTTCAGGCAGTGAATTCAGAGAGAAAAGTGAATTCAGGTCATACTCAAGGATGCTGGTTACCCACCACCTTTATTTTTAAATGGGAGGTTGGTTTCTAAGCAATAAGGTATCCCTCCTCACGTTATGCTTTCTGAAAGCAGACAAGATGAGGGAGTTAGGGATCTAAGATACTTCTTTCCTCTGCAGTGTCGTGAAACGCATAATCCCTCTGGAAATTGTTCCATGTTCCTTGTGTCTCCTTACCCCTTCCCTATTCCACTCTTGTCATATTTGTTTTGATTAGACTGTAAGCTCTGACGAGCAGGGACTGTCTTTATCTTTGTTTGTACAGCGCTGTGTATGCCTAATAGTGCTTCATAAATTTTTATTAATAATAAATTGCTCCAGAGTCATTATGGGCATACAACCAGTTATCCAAAAGCTTTTGCACTGAAAGGAACCTTTTATGCTAAAAATAAGAGTCGCATAGTTTCCCTAGATATATATCTATTAGTCTCCTACATGCATCCGTCTCATGACCTCCCCCATTCTAGACCAAACACAGTACTGTGGCTTAAAGGTTTTTTTTTACAAAACAACAACAACAAAAAAACCACACACGCAAAAATTCCTCTGGCCACAGAAATGACAAACAATTTGGTAATGAAGAAGCTAAACTGAGGGGGGTCATCTGGGATGGAAAGTGTGCTGAAAGGTCTGGATCAGAGGAATCCAGGAGTCCGAGGAGAGTTCATGATCCATGGATGAGGCAAAAAGAGGGAGGTGGGCAGAAAAGGATTGAGCTGAGAGCCTGGAGTAGATGAAGAGAACTACAGAGGGAAGAAGGGTAAAGGAAAATATGTATTTAAGGAGAGAAAGAATGAATTACAGTAAAATAAACAGAAGAAAGGTGAAAGGGAACAGGGTGAATGTGAATAAAGGAAAGGAGAGATGAGATTTCAAGCCAGGGAGTGAAACAGATGAAAGGATAATCCAAGACTGAAGCTAAAGGCAGAGAACATGAGGGACAAAGCATAATAGAAAAGGAGAGACAGTAAATTCTTGACATACCATTTTCCCAAATGGTAGGAAGCCATACGTATGACTCACCCTGCAAGATACCACAGCACTGGTTGTCCACAGTGCGCCAGACCCGCGCCGTGCAGTCCTCACTGGCTGTCAGCAGGTGGCATCCATCTGGGCTCAGGCTCAGCCAGTTGATGCCCCCACTGTGGTCGGCACAGACCTCACAGGAGGTGGTGCATGTGGAGCTGCCACTCCCCATCCTCCAGGACCCAGCATGGGCAGCAGCAGCAGAAGCAGACAGTGGTACTGCAGTACTCATGGGTTCCCTGACATCTCAGGAGGGGGTACCACCTCAAAAGCACCAATGTGCAGCCAGGCCCCAGTGACAACTGCAAGAAAAAGGCAAATAGGGGATCAACGAGACCAACTTTTCAAAACAACTGAGGGTGCCAATTTATCCCTATCTGCACCAAGTAAAGGACTTTGCTTAATACTGTGGAAGTACCAGCCCCTACTGCACCCACATAGCTAGCTCTTATAAGTGGGCTTAGTCACTGGTTCACACTGTCTAACTTCGAAGTCACTACAGAATGCAGCCTAGATGCCGACCCTGGAGAAGGCAGGCAAGGTACTACTACTACTAATCATCTGTAATGCTACGAGGTGTACCCAATGCTGTACATATACACACACAAGAGACACTCCCTTCTCAGTCTACTATCTATGTGAGAGAGACACAACAAATAGGGGACAAAAGATAGTTTTAAACACACAGGAGATAAACAGGAGGGTAAAGGGTCAGGAACCAAGCAGCCTCGAAAAGGTGGGCTTTTAGCCTGGATTTGAATAAGACCAGAGATGGAGCCTGACGCACTGACTCGGGTAGTCTATTCCAAACATGCAGTGGAATGAATGAGGTCTGGAGGTGGCAGTGGAAGAGAAGGGCACAGACAGAAGGAATCTGCATGATGAGCACAGTTCTCAAGGGGGGGGGTGTAGGGAGAGAGAAGAGAGGAGAGGTAATGAGGAGCAGCAGAGTGAGTACACTTGTAGGTCAGTAGAAGTTTGAACTGGATGCAGAAATGGATAGGGAGCCAATGAAGTGATTTAAGGAGAGGGGTTACGTGAGCATAGCAACACTGGAAGAAGATAAGCCATGCGGCTGAGTTCTGAATGGACTGAAGAAGAGAGAGATGATTTAGGGGGAGACCACTAAGAAATAGGTTGCAATAATCTAGACAGGAGGTGAATAGAGAGTGGACAAGTCTTGGTAGTGCATTCAGAATGGAAGGGACAAATTTTGCTGCTGTTAAAGAGAAAGAAATTACAAAGTTTTAGCAGTATGTTGGATATATGCAGTGAAAGAAAGAAGAGTCAAAGATGACCCCTAGGTTGCAAGCTGAGGAAATAGGGGGGAGTGCAATGTTACTCACGGAAATAGAGAAAGGACGAAGGGGGCAGGTGGGTTTAGGCGGAAAGATAATGATCTCCATCTTGGCCATGTTCAATTTCAGACAGCAGCGAGACATCCAGACAAGCAGGCTGAGATACAGGCCTGGATTCCTGGAGAAATTTCAGGTGCAGAGAGGTAAATCTGAATTAATATAGATAGTATTAAAGACCATGGGAGGAGATCAGAACACCAAGGGAATAAGTATAAAGAGAGGAAAAGAAAAGGTCCCAAGACAGATCCCTGAGGAACACCATCTGAAAAGGGGGAGAGCAGCAGAGGAAGATCCGTCAAAATATTTACTAAAAATGTGATAGGAGAGATAAGACGACCAAGAGAGAGCAGAGTCCCTAAAGCCAAATGAAAACAGGGTATTGAGTAGAAGGTGATAATCAACAATGTCAAAAGCAGTAGATAGGTCAAGAAGGATAAGGTTCAAATAAAGGCCCTTGGATTTGGCCAGGAAGAGGTCACTGGAGACTTTGCAAGGGGCGTTTCAGAAGAATGTAGAAGATGAAAACCAAACTGCAGTAGATCCAGAATGGCATTAAAGGAGAGAAGAGAGATGTGCCGACAACTGGAAGGGCAGGTAGGGACTAATGAAGGTCTTTGAAGAGAGGTGTAACATGCTTGGGAACAGATGCAACGGAAAGGTTGAGAATGTGGCAAAGGGAGGGGATAACAGCAGGAAAGACAGAACTTAGTAGAGGGTGGGATGGGATCAAAAGAGCAGGTAGTGAGTTTAGAGGTGAAGAGAAAACTGCAGTTTCCTCCAGTGAATTTAGAAAAGGATGAAAGAATGACAAAGGTTGAAGGAAAGATATGTGAGTGAAGGGGAGGATGGAGAGATTGAGGAGGTGGTGTGTTGTGGAGAACTCCAGATTAATCTTGTGAACTTTATCATAGAAGAGTCAGCCAAAGTTTGGGCAGAGAGAGGAGGACAGGTAGGACAGGTAGGAGGCGAAGGTATCTTGAGGAGAAAACCGAGTGTTGCAAAGCGATGACAAGGGTTAGAGACAAGAGAGCTTGTAAGTGACAAAGTACTCTTGCTTAGTGAGTGCTATGGCTGACTGGAAGGAGATAAGCATGAATTTGAAATGTAGGAAGCCAGTGAGGGTATGGGACTTAAGCAAAAGGCACAGGAACGCAGGTAGCAGATTTTAGAGGTCAGCTGAGGTATAGTATGCTCATAGAGCAAGAAACGGGAAGAGCAAGAGAATCTAGAGCAGAGGAAAGTATAGTATTATAGGAAGAGATGGCTTCATCAATGGAACCAGATGACATAGTGGAAGAGAGATGAAACAGCAGAGGAGAGAGGAGAGACGTCAATAGTCTAAAGGTTCCTAAATGTGTTGGTGGAGACAGGATGAGACTGTGGAAGGGGTGGTTAAGAGTGAAAGTTAGCAGATGAAGGTCAGATAGGGGAAGAACTGAGGTGGAGAAGTTAGAGGGTGAGCAGTTGGAGAAAAAGACATGTGGCCAGCCTTGTGAGTAGGCGCCGTAGAATACAGCTGGAGGTTTAATGAGGAGATTAAAGCAAGGAGCTTTGGGGCACAAGAGTCAGAAGGGTCATCAATATGAATGTTAAAATCCCCAAGAATAAGGGAAGGGGAAGATGGGTCCAGAAAGAAGGTAAGCTAGGAGTCCAAATCAATGAGAAAGAGATGAACTTGTCAGGGGGTCATAAGAATATAAGAAATGCCATACTGGATCAGACTAAGGTCCATCAAGCCCAGTATCCTGTTTCCAACAGTGGCCAATCCAGGTCACAAGTACCTGGCAGGATCCCAAGAAGCTCCATAATGCTTGTATTGGGACAAGTATTGGATTTCCCGGGCCCTCTTTAATAATGGTTTATGGACCTTTCCTCCAGGAACTTGTCCAAACCTTTTTTAAACCCAGCTACACTAATAGCTTTTACTACATCCTCCGGTAACGAATTCCAGAGTTTGATTATGTGATGAGTAAAAAAAATATTTTCTCTTCTTAGTTTTAAATGGGTTACACTTTAGCTTCATTGCATGTCCCCTAGTCTTTCTACTGTTTGATGGCGTAAACAATTGATCTACGTTTACCCGTTCCACTCCATTCATTAAATTTATAGACCTCTATCATATCTCCCCTCAGCCATTTCTTTTTCAATAAATGACAACTACCCAGAGGAGTAGTGACATAAATAGGTGGATAGAGTGGACTCCAAAGGAAGAAAAGTAGCCGGACTGAGATGGAAGAAGGGATTGGAACTGACAGGAAGGAGAGAGTAGCACCCCAACACCATCACCATGGCCAATCAGGCGAGGTCAGTGGGAGAAAAGGCAGCTTCCATATGAGACAGCAGCTGAAGTGGAGTCATCAACGAGAAGCTAAGTCTCAATTAGAGCAAGCAGGTATAGATCATTAGAGGCAAAGAGGTCATGAATGAAGGTAAGTTTGTTGGAGGCACAGTAGACATTCTACAGGGCGCATGAGGAAAGGGAGGATGGAGGGGGATTTGAATAAGACTGGAAGGGTGCAAAGGGAGTACGTAAAATGCCTAGGGGGGGCTGGCATTTCACTTACTCTCTCTTACCATGATTAAGCCCCGGAATACCCACTAGGTTTTTGGTCTCCAGTAAGAGTGGATTAGTGGGGGGAAAGATAGGGAGAGGTGGATAGCAATGGAACAGCTGGCATTGACTGGAGTGTAGTTAATGGCAGTGGAGGTGGCTGAGAGATTTTGGCGGGCTTTGGGCATTATTGTGGGAGTATGGAAGGGAGGTGTGCAGTTGTTACACACTTCCCACCCCCATTTTTAGGCATTTTTTTGCATAAGGTAGGAACTAACTCTTTTTTGTTGGTTTTAGGTTTGTCCATATGCATCTGTTTGACTGTGCATACACGAGCATGTGCAAACAAGTAAATGGGTATGGCCCCCTGCAGCTAAAGATGCTGGCAGGAGGCCCTGGATCCCACCAGCAGGAATAACTGGACTGCAGCTGGAGATGCTGGTAGAAGGCCCTGGGTCCCACTGGCGGGAGTGCGCGGATGTGGCTGGAAATACCAACGGGAAACCCTAGGTCCCACCAGCATGAAGAGTGTGGCCGAGGCCTGGCTAATGGTAGAAAGGGCCAGGTAAGGGGGCAGAGCATAAAGAGAAGGGAGGGAGAAGAAAGGCAGCACATTGGGGAGGGGCGGGGTTAGAGGAGGGACTGAGACTTGAGAGAGTCTAAATGAAGGAATGAAAGGCAGGGGAAGGAGGGTATGCAAAGTCTGTCGGGAGGGAAGGGGAAGAATGCACTGCTGGGTGAAGGGAAGGAGAAAGAATGCAGGAGGAAGGAACACTTCCATGATACATGCAAGACCCCCAATCCCCACAGCGACACACACACGTAGCACTATGGGTGGAATCCACAGCCGGCACAAGAGTTTTAACATACTAGGTGAACCATCGGCCATGCACCCCCACCCTGCCTTAAGTCAGCATCTCTTCTTCCCTACCCCCATCCCCCTCTTTGGGTCTCTAGCATCTCTAGCTTTCTGTCTCCCCTCCCCCCCCAGTTGTCCAGCATCTCTCTTCTTCTCTTTCTTCCCCACCCAAGGTGTCAAGCATCTCTCCTTCCCGCCTCCCCCCACAGGTATCCAGCATGTCCCCTCTCTTCCCTCCACCCCACAAAATGTCCACCATCTCCCATTTCCCTTGTGTTGGACCACTACTGCTGCTGTGCCCACTACTCTACCTCCCTGGGAGCGGAAAAATAATCAGGCTTTTGGGGACAACAGAGCAGCACCGGCATAGCTGACAAAACATTGGGGGAAGTCCTTTAAAGCTGCTGTCAGCAGCTGACCTTTGAGTACATAAAGTGGTGTGCAAAAGTCTTGCATGATTAAGCTATTCTCAGCTCTATTTTGACAATTTTTCCAAATTCTGTGGCAAAATCCTGATTTATTATATACTGTTTTGTTGCAAATTGAATTTGGAGGCCACTTCTGCATGCAAAATTACTTGTCTGCAAACTTTTGTATGGCTGTCATGAGGAAACGATGCCCCAGTGCAATCAACTGGATTCTGTGTCAAAGTGGAATCGAAATGAACTAACAGAATACCGTGCTTCTTCAGCCAATTTTTTTTTTTTTAGTGCCGTCAAGTCAGTGCTGACTCCTGGTGATCCAGCTGCCTCTGGGTTTTCTTGGCAATGTATCACCGGAAGTAGATTGCCAGGCCTTTTCTTCCTCAGCCAATAGGAAGTCATATTTGATAGTCAATCAATCCATGGTATTTTGGTGGCACACAAAAATGCAATGTGTGCCTTTGAGTCAGTACTGACTCCTGGCGACCCAGAAGCTCCTGGGTTTTCTTGGCAGTGTCACTGGAAGTAGATTGCCAGGCCTTTCTTCTGAGGCAATGGAGGGTTAAGTGACTTGCCCAAGGCCACAAGGAGTGCTAGTGGGAATTGAACCCTGGTTGCTTGGCTACCAAGCCAGTGTTCTAACCACTAGGCTACTCCTCCACTCCACTTGTGGCACACAAGGTTTGAATTTAATGTGGATCAACTGGTGTGTATCACATCCGATGCTCAACGTCCTGGCATTGTGAAGAGGTCGCATTTTCTATCAATAGAAGATTAGGTCCGGGTGGTGGTTTTGCATGAGGAGGGGTATTCCAGCCCGCAGATTGCAGCAAAGGTTGGCTGTAATCAGAGCATGGTTGTCCTCATTCTGCAGAAGCTTAAGGAGATGGGAAATACACAGGAGAGACATCATAGCGGTCGGCCTAGAAAGTCAACCAAGAGGGACAACAGGGCCTTTATAAGGACATCTCTTGGCAACCACATGCTAACCTCTCCTGAGCTTCTACGGGAATGGAAGTGTTCCGTTGCAGTTTGCATTTCCACTGTGAGGAGATGATGCTTGGAGTACGGGTTGAGGAGCTGTAAGGCGCGGAGGAAGCCACTACTAATGGTGGAAGGGACGCACCGAGTGGGCATGCAAGTACTCAAAATGGAGCAAGGCTGACTGGGAGAAAGTTCTGTTCAGCAACAAAAGCATGTTCTGCATTCTGGGTGACCAGGGTAAAACCTATGTGAGGAGGTTTCTTCATGAAGAATACAATCCAGAGTGCTTGAATATCTCCATGAAGCATCCAACCAAGGTCATGATCAGGAGATGCATGGCAGCCAGTGGTGTTGGAAGACTCCACATCGTTGACGGGATGGTGAATGCAGCGAAATACATAGGAATTCTGCTGAAGTGCATGCTGCCATCAGCTGAGCAATTGTTTCTTGGCAAATATTTCTTCCAGGATAACAATGCACTTGCCACCGAGTGAAAACTGTCACCAACTGGAAGAAAATAAACGGAGTTTAGACCATTGACTGGCCAGCTCAATCACCCGATCTCAAATCTTTTGGTACAAGGTATCAACTGAGATCACCCGCGCCTGAGGGCCGCGCAAGAGGGCCCTTTGGCACGGCCCTTAGGCAAAGGCACCCCCAAGATCGTCACAGAAACATAACAGAAAAAACGACGCTGAGACTACACCTCCCTCCTGGTACAGCTGAGCTCCCTCGGGGTCGAGCTCGCGTACAATCAAGGAACTGACAATCCACCAACTCACAGTGGAAACGCAGAATACCAACTCCGAAGACGCCGAACTGCCTAAAGAGCTGAAACTCTGGGGCACGTAAGTCACACTCATTTGAGTGATTTTAAACTATCAACACTGCTTCATTACTTATATGAATTAACTGCACTCCTAACAATAATTGAATGTATAGTTCTGTTTAAATCATCTGATTGCAGCAGCACCACTCTCTACAGCTAGGATTATCCTCCTGCCTCTCATAAAAATACTAATTTAAAGGGTAGAAATTCATGCTTGGGACTAGAATCCAAGATCAGTGTTGGGCACTCTAGTGACTAGTTCCCTCTGGATACTGTTGTTAGCTTCCAGCGTTTACAGGCCATATTAGGTATTACCATGTTTGTCCAGATCGATACTGTAAACCCAGGGATATGCCAGTGTTGTTAACTACCATCGTTTATAGGCCATATTTGGTATTACCATGTTTGTCCAGATTGATACCTTAAACCCAGAGATATGCCAGTGCTGATGCTATGTTAGAGCAATGTCATCTTTAGCTAGATAAGAACATAGGGACTTGGGATGTACCATAGTGGGTCAGACCAAGAGTTCATCAACAGATCCAGCTGCACATACACGAAACAGGCTCCCTCCACGGGACAGGCTCCCGCACCGCGACAAACCCAGCTCCACATCCACGGGACAGACCCCCGCAACAGGGCGACCACCACAGATCCGGCTCCACCTCCACGGGACAGGCTCCCTCCACGGGACAGGCTCCCGCACCGCGACAGATCCAGCGTCACATCCACGGGACAGGCCCCCGCACCAAGACGACCACCACAGATCCAGCTCCACATCCACGGGACAGGCTCCCTCCACGGGACAGGCTCCCGCACCGCGACAGACCCAGCTCCACATCCACGGGACAGGCCCCCGCACCAAGGCGACCAACACAGATCCAACTCCACACACACGGGACAGGCTCCCTCCACGGGACAGGCTCCCGCACCAAGGCGTCCGCCACAGATCCAGCTCCACATCCACGGGACAGGCTCCCTCCACGGGACAGGCTCCCGCACCGCATCAGATCCAGCTCCACATCCAAGGGACAGGCTCCCTCCACGGGACAGGCTCCCGCACCGCAACAGATACAACTTCACATCCCCAGGACAAGCCCCTGCAACAAGTACAGCTCTCCTCAAAAAAGCAAACAACAGACGAAAACCTAAGGACACAGGCGTCGCCCTATCAGAACATCACAAGCTATCAACATGCACACCACATACTTCCTCCCACTATACCTACTAGTCACACAACTCCTCCCACCAACTACACACCCCCACTACCCCCAAACAAACACACCATGGTACCCACCAACTGCACTGACATATCTCGGTCCACAACACACACAAAGAGACACTCGCAACCTCCCAAACAAAGAGACAAAACAGACACAAATCAAACCCCAACACCGGCCCTAAGGAAGCACACGTCGCAACAACCTCTTCCACAAAGAAAACATCAATTGAGCTCATAAACGCCAGATCCATCTGCAACAAGATACACACTCTGGTAGACCACATTGAAGAGCGACAGCCAGACATAATATGCATCACAGAGACATGGCTCAACCCTACCGACAGTGTACTACTCAACCAACTAGTACCGAACAACTACTCAGCATACAACTGCCCACGCATCCACAAGCGTGGAGGAGGAGTCCTAATAATAGCAAAAACAGAACTCAAGTTCAAGACACTGAATCTCACAGATACAAAGCAGTGTAACACAATTAGCATCAAGAACAAGAATATTGCAATCTGCCTAACCTACAGAGCACCCCGTGCTCCACCCGACGAACTAGCCTTCATACTCGAAGAAGCCTGTGCCATAACGTCAAACAACAAACCAGCACTACTAATCGGAGACTTCAACCTCAAGTCCGCCAATACAAAAGATGCAGAGGCCTTCCTTCAGGCAATGTCATCACTTCAATTCACACAGATAGTCAATGCACCAACACACAGACTAGGATCATCCCCAGACCTCATCTTCGCATCAAACTACCTAACTTCAAGAGACCTAATCTCTACACCCACCATCACCCCAGTACCATGGTCTGACCATTACTTAATCGAGACAAATCTGCAATCACAAGAAGACTGGACAAGCGAAAGAGCGAACTTCCCACACACACAAAGACGATTCAAGTCCTTTGACAAGGACGAATTCATCCAGGACACAATACAACACTTGAACATTGACTCAGAGGACCTGGAGGAACAAGTTTCCAACTGGAACAATGTCCTAGCTAACGCCGCCAAACCATCCGTTGACAGGACCAAGAAACAACACCACAACAAGAGACAAAACAAACCATGGTACTCAGCAAAAATACGACAGGAAAAGAGGGAGCTCAGGAAAATTGAACGGAGATGGAGAAAAAACAAAACTACTTCCGACCAACATCTTTACCTAACAAAGCAAAAACAATACAATGAACACATCAACCAATCAAAGAGAGAATTCCACACAAACCTGATAAATTCTTCCATCAACAAACCCAGAGAACTTTTCGAAATAGTAAAAACCCTGACAAAAGAGCAAGCAGCAGAAAGAGAAATACAAGTGGATCCACAGATATTCGCCGACCACATCAAAGACAAATTTCACTCCACAGAGCGCACAACACCCAGTAGAACCAACAGAACGAACGTCCACCCCAAAACCTGGGGCACATTCCACTCACCCTCAAAAGAGCAGATATCAGACATCATCTCCACAATCAACACAAGCACTGCTCCTACAGACCCTTGCCCAGTGTCATGGGTCAAAGCCACCAAAGCAAGCCTCATACCAAACATTCATAAAATGGTACACAACTCACTCACTCAAGGACTCATGCCACAGCAATTAAAGCTTGCCTCAGTAAGACCAATCACAAAGAAAACTTCTCTCGACAAAAAGGACCCAGCAGCATACCGACCAATCTCCAGCATACCCTTCCTCGCAAAAATAATCGAAAAGACGGTTCAACTACAACTTCAGGAACACATTGACGAACACGGAACTCTCGACGACAACCAACACGGATTTCGTCCCAACCATGGAGTCGAAACTCTCCTGATCTACCTCTTCGACAGCATCATAAGAATAATTGACGACATCAGGAATGGAATTATAATGATCTTCATCGACATCTCCTCAGCGTTCGACACAGTTGATCACAATATACTCCTGGAGAGACTGAAGAACACTGGTATACACGGTACCACTCTAAAATGGTTCCACTCGTACCTAACAGAAAGACAGCTACAGGTCAAGGTGGGACAGGACACCTCCCGGCCCATAAACGTCCAACAAGGAGTACCACAAGGATCCGCACTCTCAGCACTCCTTTTTAACATCTACATCCAACCAATATGCAACATTATGAAAGAGAACAACATCCAATACACAATATACGCAGACGATATAATGGTATACTCCCCGATATCAATCGAAAACCCGGACTTCTCTAAGATAGCAGACTGCCTTACCCAAATGGCGAAGTGGTGCCAAAACAACAATCTAGCTATAAACTACAACAAGACTGAAGCTTTAATCATCACTCGAAACCAAAGCTTCACACACCCACCAAACATAAAGATACAAAGCACCACGATACCGATAAGATCGGAGGTGAGATACCTTGGGGTTACTCTGGACAGTAAACTCAACCTCAAACCACACATAGACAAAACAATCCAAAAAGCATATTACAGGATGCGAATCATCAGGAGACTGAAACCACTCCTCGCTCCAGAACACTTCCGTACAGTCTGTCAAGCACTGATAACCCCAATACTGGACTTCTGCAATCCGATATACCTCGGACTACCAAAACAAGCTCTCAAACCACTACAGCTGGCACAAAACACTGCAGCTCGAATCATATCCGGAGCCGCAAGGCAGGAGCACATCACACCTACACTAAAGGACTTACACTGGCTCCCAATCATTGCTCGCATCAGATACAAGACTATCATAAACCTATTTAAGATAAAAGAACACACATCAGCCAACAGCCTCCACCTGCTCATACAACCGGAAACCAGCGCACGTCCCAGAAGAAGTCAAACACGCAACCGAGTCAGCACCCCAAATGAGTACAAGCACACACGCAAGGACACAACAGACAGAGCTCTCTCCATGGCTGCTCCAACAATATGGAACAATCTACCGGACGATCTAAGGGCAACTCCAGACCTCAAAGACTTCAGAAAACAACTGAAAACCATGCTGTTCATAGAGCACTATGGTCACATCACATAACCTAAGAGAATGGATAACAGCACTCCAGTCCTCCCAAACAACTGAATATATAAAATATGATTCTAGCACCACTGTAAATAGCCCACCCTGTATATAGCTCAAACAAATCAAGCACCCAACACATCCCTCACACAACTAAGTTTTATCCTCACTGCATGTACAACACACACACTTTACCTGATTGCTTGCTGTGATACCACCTTGATTATTAAGATAAGGCGGTTTAGAAATACTGTTAAATAAATAAATAAATAAATAAATAAAAGAAGCAGCTGCAGACCAAGTGAGAGTTGATCGAGTCAATGATTGCAGCCTGGCATCACATCATAACGCGAGAACACCTTGTCAGACTGGTCCACTTCATGCCAGACAGATGATGTCTGGTGAGAGAGAGCAAGGGCTGGCCCATAAAGTACTAATGGCCACCGACAACAAAAAACAGGCTACCTAATGAAATTAAAAAGAAAACATGCATACTGCCAACATACAAGGAACAGAAAATACAACAACAACTCTTTGGGCACATATTGCATCTTTGTACACAGGTTCATAACCAAACGAACATGGGTATTAAACAATCATAAAAGAACACTCATGTCATGCAAATTTGTCAGATTTGTACAAAAGACAAAAGGGAAGAAAATGGCAAATTGTAACACATTTTGTTCCTGTGATCCAAACAACTAAAAATTGCCAGTTCGGCACTACCTATTTCAGACTTTTTCACACCACTGTACACAGGCACTCAAGGCCTGCTGCATCCTTCCCACTCCTATGGGGGTGGGGCATGGAAGACGTTAAGTGCACGAACATGTGCTTACACAGATGATCAAAATCCTGCTTTTGACAGTAGCTTTAAAGAGCTTCACAAGTGCTGGCACTGAGCTGCTGTCCCCAAAGCCTGCTGCCCTAGGTGGACACCTAGTCCGCCTAGTGGTAGGGCCAGCCCTGGTGGAATCATATTCCCAGGGCAGCAGCCTGCAATTTGCATTTCCTCAAGCTGATGCATATGCTGATTCATTTTATTTCAAAATACAACGATTTAATTTGTAAGACGTGAGCTGTAGCTTTAGTACTACTTTTCCTGATTCCAAATGTCTTAATTCAACACTGCTTAAAGAAAAGCCCACATGCAAAAACGTGCTGAGGGTCTACAACCTGCAAGTGCATTTCATCGTGTAGTTTTTACTGTCCAGTAAGTTTCTTTCCAGTCTTACGGTTCTTTTCTTAAAGTCTCCAGCAGTGCTTGGCACAGACTTCGTGTCTTCCGGCGGCAGGGGGATCGGGGCGGATGATGTCCTGCAGGGAGGGGGCGGAGGCTACTCCTCGCGATCATCTTCGCCGCTCCGCCCGACCCTCCGCTTCCAGTGCCGCAGTGCCCAGCATGGTGAGAAAGGAAGCCCGCAGCGCCCCCTCCTGTTGCCCGAATCCCTGCAGCCCGGATCCTCGCACGCTCTCTCGCCTCCTCGGTCGGGTTTCTCATTCTGTCTCAGCGCCGGCTATGCAGGGGAGCAGTCACTCACACCCCTCCCCCGCAGGCTTCCTCAGGGTCCTAAACCGTAACCCGACAAACCTTTCACATACCACATTACCTGGCTTTTTGACTCTCTTGCTCCCTTCTGTTTCAGTTCCTAGCTTTTCTGGGAGAGGTTCTTTCTCTTTCTCTCTCTCTCTCTCTATATATGGTTTAGATTACAGTCTTAATATGACTTGTCCACCTTTCACTAGGACAAGGTAAAAAAAAAGAAAATATCTCATGTCCAGTGTTCAATTGTTCATGCAGTCTACTGGTCAAACTGTTAGTGTCAGACTGTCAGTGCAATGCCTCCAGGGGTTTCTAATGACGTCAACAGTATCCTTATTTACTCGCGTTCATTGGAGGGAGGGGGGAGAAAATAATAATATAAAAAAGTGACAGATAAATTTAATTTCATTTAATTTCAGCTTTTATATTTGCTTTATCCCATTTAGTTCAGACTGGATTACAAATTTAAATAAAAGTAAAACAAAAACAATTTTAAGGTACATAACAAATGTACAATTACAGTCCAAGCAATCAATACAATCTCTCCGCTGAAACAATCAACAAGCAATCAATATATGCTCTCCGCTGAAACAATGGACCACATTCAATCTCAAGAATATACAAATAGAACTCCAGAGCCAGAGAAAATCCCGAGGCACAGAGGTCCCCCACTTTCCTAATCATTATTTAAATATTTTTGGAGTTCCATAATACAGTATGAGAATAGCCAATGTCATTTTAGAGGGTAATTTTATAACCGGGTGCCTAGTTTTAGGCATCCAGAGCATGCCTATCTTAAGCTTATTTTCTAAAGAAAAGCAGAGAGCTGTTGTTAAGTGCCATCGAGTTGGTGTCGACTCATGGCGACCCTCTGGATAGTTGGCCTAAACTGTGTTTGGTCTTAAGTCAGGCGGCTCATTGTTGACAGACTGGTACCTGTAGCTGCTGTTATTTATTTATTTATATTCTCTTATATACTGCGCTATTCTGCATCAGTGCAGTTTACATTGAACAAACTGAAATTACATTGAACAGGGCATTATAACTTGGAGATAACTATTTTACAGGGAACATGGGCTATGAAGGGTTAAGTGGCTTGCCCAAGACCACAAGGAGCACCTGTGGGACTAGAAACCCCAGCCCTTCTGGCCCAAGGTTGCTGTCCTCTAGTGGGATTTGAACCCCTGACCTTCCAGCCTGAAGTACCTTGCCACAACCACTAGGCCACTTTTCCTTCCAATCCATCTCATTGCTGGCCTTCCTCTTTTGCATTGACCTTCTATCTAAAGATCTCTCTTCGCATGATGTGTCCAAAGTATGAAAGTCAAAGTCTTGTCATCTAAGCTTTTAAAGAAAGCTTAGGTTTGATCTCCTCTAGTACTGACTGGTTTGTTCTTCAGTAGTCCATGGTATATACAGTATTCGCCGCCTGCACCATAATTCAAAGGCATCAATTTTCTTCCTGTCGCAGCAGAGAGCTACTTTCCTTGATAGAATAAAGCGTGTCTGAAAATGCGTGTTAAATCTAGATGCAAGTACTTACACTAGCCCTAAGTACTTACAAAATAGCCACCACCAAAATTATACTTCTGCTGGAATTCTGTACACATTAATTCAAATTTTGCACTTTTTCATGATATTATTTTCTGTTTTGTATTTTAAATTCAGTATCACTCAAAACCAATATGCTTTGTTATTTTGACAAGCAAAGCATGTAGAATTTTGTATGCACTTCAAGGTCCATCCCCATGAGTAAGTCACTGAAAATACATTTATTTATTATTTATTTACATTCTCTTATATACCATGCTATTCTGCATCAGTGTGGTTTACATTGAATAAACTGAAATTACATTGAACAGGGCATTATAACTTGGAGATAACTATTTTACAGGGAACATGGGCTATGGAGGGTTAAGTGGCTCACCCAAGACCACAAGGAGCACCTGTGGGACTAGAAACCCCAGTCCTTCCGGCCCAAGGTTGCTGTCCTCTAGTGGGATTTGAACCCCCAACCTTCTGGCCTGAAGTACCTTGCCCCAACCACTAGGCCACTCCTCCACTCCATGACTTATGCGCATTGATGGCTTGTAATTTTACACAGCTTCTTATAAAATTACCTCCTTAAAGTGAAAGTTTTTCACAGTCTGATATGCCATATGAGTGTTCACTAGAACACTGTGATTTGTCCCATCAAGGACCATCTAGTCTGCCTAGTAAGGTGATTTGGGTTGTAACTGCCATTCCCTGCAATAGATGAGATTCCCAGAGCCAATGTTACTGGGATGCAAACAGCTGCCCCTGCCCCCAGAAAGCATGCGACAAACACAGAGGATCTCTACGAGGACAAAGGGACTGTAAAGCTTAGTAGCTGGTGCTGGACAGATCATATCAGAGCTGTGCGAGAGGTGTGGCTGCACAGGGCGCAAGTACAGAAGAGGTGTTGATGTCATCGCCTGACTGTCTGGGAAGCAAATTCCTGTGCATGGCTGGGTGGAGGTTTGCGCCAGGTTCACAAGTTGCACAGGGCGCATTTCTAGCTCGGTATGGTCCAGGATCGTATGATCTTTATCTGCCGTCATTTTTCGATGTTTCTGTGTTTTTGTTGGTGAGCTGTGGGGCCTCCTAAATTTCAGCCCTGGGCCCCAGCATATTTAATACTGGCCCTGGATGTTCCTGGGTGTGAATCAACAGATCTATGAAATCTGAAGTATCACAAAATGAGCTGAAATTTATCAGGGCTTAGCCTGTGGCTATTATGTGCAGCACAATAGCAAAAAAACAAAATAAAACTGTAAACAACACTAGCGGCATGGATCAAACTGTTCCTTATTATTATTCTTTCCAACCCAAAGGATACATAAGGATCGAGAACGTCTGTTTGTCCGAAGGCAAAATAACTCAGAAAGTTTAACAGACAGGAACCAAATTTGACATTGGGAAAAAACAGTAGAAAGACACTTTGCCAGCAAATAGGCCAGATCAGACCAGAGAATGTAAAGAATGTTGTTGTTGTTTTTAAATAGTCTCGTCAATATCAGTTCATGCAGACCCTATGGTTAATTGTCCTAAATTGAATTGATCTTCAGTTAGGCAGCTAATTGTTTAAAGTGGCATCCATGGCTGCTGTTATTGAATCGATCCATAGCATTGTTATTCCTCTTTTGCGTCGACTTTCAACCTTGCCAAGCATGATTTTATTTATTTAACAGTTTTTATATACCGCTTCATCCCGTGGTCAAAGCGGTTTACATTATAACAAAATGGGGATACATAACAGCGTAATAAATTTGGAGTATGTGTATTACATCAGGGTAATAAACTTGGAATATGTGCATTATAGGGGGTAGTAAATCATGTTTGTGGGGGAAGAGAACAACATGTTAACATATCACTGCGGGAGAACAGGTTGGAGCATTCATGACATGGGGGTTGTACATGAGAGGGGAGGGGGAGAGATGTGAGGGAGGTTATGGATATTGCAAGTTAGGTGGTCATGTTATGTCTTTGGAGAAGCAGTCTATAAACAGGTAAGTCTTCAGGCTCTTTCTGAAGGTTGATAAATCCTTTGTAGCACATAGGATGTCAGGGATAGAGTTCCATATTTATGGTGCAAGTAGGGAGAAGGCCTTCTTTGATGTGGTGGAGCTGGTTTTGGTGTAAAGCGCTGGTATGCATAGTATGTTGAGGGAGCCAGATCTTCTGTTTCAGTTTTCGGGTGTCTTCTGTATTAGCGATTGGAGGCGGATGGCTGATATGCCATTGATGACTTTAAAGATTGTGAGGATGGATTTATATTTTATGCATTCGGTGATTGGTAGCCAGTGTAATCGTATGAGTAGGAGAGTTATTTGTTCAGCTCTGTGGGCACTGCAAAGAGTGTGGGCTGCAATGTTGAGAGCAAGCTGGAGCGGGTGGATTGTTGACTTCAGAAGGACTTGGAAGATGAGATTGCAGTAGTCGAGATGTGGGACGACAAGAGCTTGGAGAACTGTGCGAAGGTTGCGATGGGTTAGAAGTGGTTTGAGGTGCTGGAATGTCTTGAGTTTGTAGAAGAAGCTTTTAGTGATATTGCTGATGTGGGATGAGAAGGAGAGATGTTGATCCCGGGTGATTCCTAAGTACCGCACTTCATGTTTTACTTGTAATTGGGTTACATAAGAATATAAGAACATAAGATATGCCATACTGGGTCAGACCAAGGTCCATCAAGCCCAGTATTCTGTTTCCAACAGTGGCCAATCTAGGTCATATGTACCTAGCAGTTTCCCCAAGGGACACAGGTTCCACAATGCTTGTATAGGTTCAAGCATTGATATCCTGGGTCCCTTCTTAATAATGGTTTATGGACCTTTCCTCCAGGAACTTGTCCAAACCTTTTTTAAACCCAGCTACACTAACAGCCTTTACTACATCCTCCGGTAACAAATTCCAGAGTTTGATTACACGTTGAGTGAAAAAATATTTTCTTTTATTAGTCTTAAATAGTTTACCCTGTAGCTTCATTGCATGTCCCCTAGTCTTTCTATATTCTGATAAGGTAAACAATCGATCTACGTTTACTCATTCCACTCCGTTCATTAATTTATAGACTTCTATCATATCTCCCCTCAGCCGTCTCATTTCCAGGTTAAAGAGCCCTAACCTTTTTAGCCTTCTTCATAGCAGTATCCTTCCATCCCCTTTACCATTTTGGTGGCTCTTCTCTGAACCTTTTCTAAAATCGCTATATCCTTTTTAAGATACGGCGACCAGAATTGCACACAATATTCAAGGTGCGGTCTCACCATGGAACAATATAGAGGCATTATAATATCTTTTGTTTTATTTTCCATTCCTTTCCTTATGATACCTAGCATTCTATTTGCTCTCTTGGCCACTGCTGCACACTGGGCCGAGGGTTTTAACATGGTATCCACAATGACGCCAAAATCTTTTTCCTGGGTGGTGGTTCCTAATGTGGAACCTTGCATCGTGTAACCATAGTTTGGGTTGTTCTTCCCTAGGTGCATAACCTTGCACTTGTCCACATTAAATTTCATCTGCCATTTTGATGCCCAGTCTTCCAATTTATCAAGATCCTCTTGCAATTTTCCACAATCCTCTTGGGTTTTAACAACTTTAAATAGTTTTGTGTCATCTGCAAATTTGATAACCTCACTCGTTATTCCACTTTCCAGGTCATTTATGAATATGTCAAAAAGCAGCGGACCCAGCACAGATCCCTGGGGTACACCACTATTCACCTTTCTCCATTGGGAAAATTGGCCATTTAGCCCTACCCTCTGCTTTCTATCTTTTAACCAGTTCCTGAGCCACAATAGTACACTGCCTCCTAACCCATGACTCTTTAGTTTTGCCAAAAGTCTCTGATGAGGGCCTTGTCAAAGGCTTTCTGAAAGTCCAGATACACAATATCAACCAACTCACCTTTGTCCACCTGATTATTCACTCCTTCAATAAAACATAACACATTAGTAAGACAAGATCTTCCTTGTCTAAAGCCATGTTGGCTGTCTCCCATTAGGTCATCAAATAATAAATGAAAAATACGTTCATGCAATCCTAAATGTAGTAGAACTTTTCCTTCTCTTTCCTCTTTCCTACAATGCGATTGGCATTACTTCAATAGCCATGTGGTATCGTATGTCGCACTTTCAGCTGTATTTCTTTAAAAAGATTTTTTAAATATATTTTCTATGCTAATAAAAAAATTGTATAGAAAAGATCCCGACGCTCATGTCCGGCGCCACAATGGCGTTTCAACAAAAACATTTCTTCAGGAGATCCTTTATTTAATCTACAAAAACAAAAACGAACACTGTGAATCAACACACTTCAATAAATAAATACCTCTAAAGTGCCATAAATATTTTTAACTATATAACTATCCTAAAATCCTTTCTACTTACAAGTATTACCGCTGCCCGCGTCTTCTTCCGTTTGCTTTCAATGTAAAAGACGCCGCGCATGCGAGATGAAAACTCCCCGCCATATTTAAAACCCCTACTGATCGTCTCACACGCCACTCCTCCTTGTCCCCCATTGGAGGTCAACTCAATCACGTCATCCATGCCCTTACACGGCCGGCTGCATTAACATCAAACATCAATCTTCAATCCAAATAATGAACAAAACAATTTAGATACAGGATGCCCATTCTATGGCTACATTTAAACCCCCCGGAGAAACAGTTTCCAGCTTGTGGATCCAACGTTGTTCATTCAGCAACAACGTTTCAACCAACGTTCTACCTCCCATTGTAGATGAAACTTGCTCAATAACAAAGCTGCGAAGCTGTTCAAACTTATGTCCATACGATAAGCAGTGGGTAACTATTGGGGCTTCTTGTCGACGACACTTCAATCGGCTTCTATGCTCACGTAACCGAATTCGCAAAGAACGAATCGTTTTACCTATATAATTTAATCCACAGGGGCATGTGATAATATACACTACTGCCTCTGAGTCACATGTAGTGTTAGATCTTAGATAAAACGTCTTACCCTGATGGCTAAATTGTGACTTTTCTAGCATGATGGCACACATGTCACAGGTACCACATTGTTTATGACCACCTATTGCTACCTGCCTATCCTTAGGTGGAAGCACCGTGGGACTAAGGTACTCCTTTAAATTACGTCCCCGTTGCCAAACACATCTAATGTGTTTTGTCTCCAAACCTGGAACCACTGCAAGAACATTTTTATGTTTATTAAAGAGTTTTTGTATACAGAAACTCATGGGAGTATATGCTGTTATGAAATTAATATTATCCTCGTCCATATAGATTTTCTGAGATGATGGTCTCATTTTTATTAAATCAGCTCTATGATTGTAAAGAGCTCTACGATATGCCTTTTGCACTACCGGTAATGGATACCCTCTACTTAAAAAATCTTTTTTTAAACCTTTAGCCTGCCATCTATACTCATGCACATCGGAACAGTTCCGTCGATAACGCAAAAACTGCGAAAAAGGAAGGGATTCTTTCAGCCTTTTCGGATGTCTGCTAGAAAAATGGAGGAACGTGTTCCTGTCAGTGGGTTTCCTAAAAAATTTTTGTATACGATGTTACACTTAATTTTAACCATCAGTGGTTTTATGGTTTCTTCAACATTTTTGCCTGAGTCCGTCAGGCTACATGATATGGCCCACATGGTTTAATTTACTTTTAAATCTTCACAAGAAGAGCACTTTGACACACGTTGCAGATGTTAATTTTAATTTGAGCCGTTAATTTTAAAAATCTTTAATTACTAAGGTAGTAATTATATAAGGTCAACAGCCTCAACACACTTTTAATATATATCTCAATCGGAGCAGCTGGTTCTCTTTCAGTATCCCTTTTTTTGAGAAACCGGGCCAATCGATTCATGTTTCGTTTAATACTCTCACATTACAGTTTTAAGAATTGAGTTATTCCAAACACCACTAACCATTGATTATGTAAGGTCAACAGCCTTTACATATTTTTAGTACATATCTTCAATTTTAGCAACTGGTGCTCTTCAAGTAATTCTCCTTTGAAAATCGGGCCAATCGATTTATTCATTTTTTATCATCACTCATTTTTTTATCAACATTCTCACATTAGTTTTAAACACCATTAACATTGATTACACAAATACTTCAATTAACTTTTCCCTACTAGAACAACCCTTCGGGGATTGGACAAAGTTAGCCACGCCCCTTTTGGCGCGAAAGTTAGCGTCCTTATAACAAGTCTCAAAGGAGCCTTGTTTTTCACTTGGAATACCGTTCTACATGTTACTCTGCCGGATTGTTTTGCTACTCAGAAGGGATCGTTCAGAACCTTACCTTAGTGCCTACACTTTTCTCAGCAGGTATTTTCATAATGTGTTGTTAATGCTATGTTTCAACCAGCACTGCCGGTTTGACATTTAACGAGTGGTCACCGTTTGTTTACACAGTGTCATCATAGATTCTACTACAAAGCACGGGGTTTGCCACCTCTGTACCCGCTGTAAGTAGGATTAAGAATACATATACACATTTCTTGCTTTCACAAGATTAGATTTTCATAGTATGAATGCTTTTGATTATATTAGCTTCTTTTGCATGAACGGCACAACAACAGCCTAAGTACTTTACCTTTTAAAACATAACGGTCTTCTTTATATGAGCAACACAAAAAAAGAGTATATAGTTTTCTTGTCATATAATACTAATTTTGACCCCCTTTTGAAACAGTTTTGACCACTCTGTACATTCACTTTAATATTCCCTTTGCTGTTCAGTATCCTGTTACTTGAGTTGTTACGTCTAAATAACTTGTTATTTTTCTTTACATCTCTATAGTAGGAAATTGAGGACCTTAATGTCCCTCATCTCTTAACGATATCTCAGTGTATGATCCAGTGAGTATTTTTTCTGATCTTAGACTAGTTTCCTGCCCTGCGTCTGGTTTCTTATGTTCTTCCATTTATGTGTTTTTATTATGTGTTTCTTCTTAATTCTTAGCATTTATTATATATATTTTTTTTATTATATATTTTTAATTATATATTTTTAATTATGTACCTTAATAATATAATTCTCCATTATAATTTTTACTAACATTATTTTCTACTTATTGCTATAATTTGCTTTTTTATTTTTAATTTATTTATTATTCTTTACTATGTTTGTTTCTAATACACGTTATGCGTTATTTGCTAAGCAATTATTGCTTTATATAAATGTGTCCTGGTTGCCTTTTACAATGTTGTTTATACTTGTTTTTAATGTAATATATATTATTATTATTTGTAAGCAACTCTCCCCTTGAGAAAGGCGTAAGCCGAAACGCGTCGGGGATCTTCAATAAAGCTTTTTGAATTTATACTAAGCAACTGGGTCGTCCACTGCTTCTGCTCCCTGTGTACTGACTGATCCTTGCAGGAGCCCTGCTCTCCTGTGTGCTGCTGTGGAAGGAGGGGACTGACATGGAGGGAGGGATGGAGGGAGGGGGGCTGACATGGATGGAGGGAGGGATGGGGCTGACATGGAGGGATGGAGGGAGGGGGCTGATATGGAGGGATGGAGCGAGGGGGGCTGGCATGGACAAAGAGGAGAGACAGGGGGACATACTGGACAGACGGGATAAATGCTGGACAGAGGCGAGAGACAGTGCGGGTTAGAATTATAATGGGCTGATGGGGGACCTAGCACTGGTAATGGGCAGATGGGGGGCTAGGACTGGTAATGGGTTGACTAGGGAAGGCTAGGACTCGGAATGGACTGATCAAAGGGGGGTTGGGACTGGTAATGGGCTGATAGGGGGGTAGGACTGGTAATGGACTGATGGGGGGCTAGCATTGGAAATGAGCTGATCGATGAGGTTAGGACTGGAAATGGGCTGATGGGCGGATAGGACTGGTAATGGGCTGATGAGGGGGGGGTTAGGACTGGTAATGGGCTTATTAGGGGAGCCTAGCACTGGTAATGGGGTTGAGGGGGGACTAGCACTGGAAATTAGCTGATTAGGGGAGGCTAGGACTGGTAATGGGCTGATGGGGTGGGGTAGGACTGGTAATGGGCTGATGGGAGGCTAGCATTGGAAATGAGCTGATCGGGGGGGGGGGGCTATGACTGGAAATGAGCTGATTAGTGGAGGCTAGGACTGTTCATGAGCTGATGGGGGGTAGGACTGGTATTGGGCTGATTAGGGGAGGCTAGCACTGGTAATAGGGTTGAGGGGGGATTAGCACTAGAAGTGAGCTGATTGGGGGGCTTTGACTGGGAATGGGCTGATTGTGGGGAGGGGAGAATGGAACTGGAAGGGAGTGGATCTGAGAGGGACTGCCATGTAATTTGTACTAGAAGGGACTGGTCAGTGGGGAAGGAGGGGGACTGGAAGGGAATGGACACCAGTGGCAGTCATGGGAATGCAAGTTGACTTTGGAAGGTACTGGGAGTGAGGACTGGAAAGGGGCTGATACTGGGAGGGTTACTGGGACTGGAAATAGGCTGATGGAAAGAAGTGAAGAAAATGAAAGAAAAGATAAGAAATGGAAGATGGACCATAGACCACAGAAAGAGAGCTAAGAGAAGACAGGAAAGCAGAAGCCTCAGATCAGGACCAGCATGATCAGAGAATAAATTGGTCAGACAAGAAAGGTAGAAAAAATAATTTTATTTCATATTAGTAATTTGACTACAAAATCATAATAATTTTGAAATCAAATATGTGATTAATTATTGTGGTTTAAATAAGTAAATTTTATAAATAAAAACATATTGCAAAGGCTTATAATATACAACAAATGATTACAGCAACAATGCGTTAACGGTAAAGGAAGAGAGACGCATTTGATTTTATCATTGGGGGTCACCACAAGTTAACCAATGGTAAAAGGGGTCACGGTACAAAAAAGGTTGAGAACCACTGCTCTACAGAGACTTAGACCATTTCTAGAACCAACAGACCTCAGATCCACACTACAAACCTTCACACTCCCTCACACAGACTTCTGTAACAACATCTACCAAGGATTACCTCAATCAACACTCCTCGATCTACAAACTGTCCTACACACCGCTGCACGTATCATACAAGGTGCAAATAAATATGATCATATCACCCCATCCTAAAGCAATTACACTGGTTGCCACTTACCAGCATCCTCCTCTCACACAAAGCACTTCACTCCCAACAAGAAACTTGTTTCAAATCCCTACTACAGAAACCACAATCATCCAGACCATGAAGACAAACAACAATCAGTAAACTCAGCATACCACAAATGAAACGTAAATACAATCAACAAACATGTCACAGAGCATTTGAGCTGTGCATCCCATCCCTATGGAACTCTCTCCCGTACACCCTAGGAAACATCACCAACCTCCCTGAATTCCGCAAACCCCTAAAGATCTACCTATTCATAGAATGCTTTGAACCCTATCTAACCTCCGAAACTACACAACTCAACCACAATAAACCTATGAATGTGAATAGTATGTATATATCAGCTAAAAAGTTAATAGTTATTTATATTAATTAAAAGTTAAAAGGTTATATTAGAAAAAATGTTTGAATGTTCAAATGCTACAATGTTTCTTGTATAACAAACGTTCAATGTGAAATGTTTTGTTCTATGGAAACCGCTTTGACCTGGTGAAAAGCGGTAAATAAATACAGTTAAATAAAATAAATAAAATACATAAATAAAATCTTTGAGGCATGTTAACAAACCAAATGCATACTAATTTAATACACATCTCTATCAGCTTCTGGAGCAGAAAAACTTTGATACACTGAAACTTAGCAATTAGGGAATTGTTCCTTTCAAACTGTCTCTCCCCTCTTCTCTACATTCCTGGTCAGGGCTGGTATGACCACTAAGCAAACTAAGTGGTTGCCTAGAGCAGCAAATTCTAGAGGGAAGTAAAGAGCAGCCAGCAGTCATAATAAAACAATGGTTCCTGATAGGCATAAGAACTCAAAGAACCATCAGCACATACTTTTATCTTCACAGACGGTAAGCAAGCTTCCAAGAGCCATTTACCTGGGCAAATGACTTTCAGAAATTGCCCTCAGTATTCATGTATGTATATGAATGTATGATGTCAGATTATGCACTTTTATCCTTTCCAAACCAATCAAATTTGGAAAGAATTCTACAAAAGGGATCAAGTAATATCTGTCCATCTGTCTGTCTGTGGGCAAAATAACTCCCTAAAAATGAAAAGTAATGGGATGAAATTTGGCATGGAGTAAAAACCAGTGAAAATATCTATCAACCCAGTCCTAAACGGGATTAATATGGTTAGCAGACCTGTTAAGAATGTTAATCTCCTTGGTCAGGATATTGAATGGCACTAACACAGCTACTGCTGCACACCTCAGTGCCAACCAGTTAGCATCAGGGCATTCTGGGGGCATTCCAGGACTGGCACCCGGCGATAACTGGGCAATGGCAATATGGAGTCACTGCCCGGTTATCACAATGCAGTGAAAGTCAAGTGCAGTAAAGGCTAGCGTAACTTTCACTGCTGCAGTTGAATATCCTCTCTAACCGGCTAGCTTCATGGCAATCTGGAAGTGGCCCTGGCATTTTATATCCAGGTCTGATGTTCAGCGTTGGCAAATAGCCACTTTAGCAGTGCTAGCTGCCACCACTGAATATCGGGCCCATTGCGTTAAAAAATGGGCCAGGGGGAGTGTTTGCCTGCAATCTTGTGTTCCCGCGGAGGAGAGAGTGCAGCTGGCCTTGCAATCAGCCGGCCCGTGTGGGGCAGCCACAGCAACGTCATCAAATGGCCCCGATAAAGCTGCACCGGTGTTTTTGCGGTGCCAGCCGTCGGCACCTATTTTTGGCGTCTCCTAAGGGGTTTATCCAAACCTTGTGAGCCCCTTAGGAGTCCATTGGGAGTTGGAGTTTGGCTGTTGCTTCACTTCTACAAATGCCTGGTGGAACGAGGAAAAAGAAACCTACATCGGAGGTCATTGGAGGCCCCATGGATAAGCTTGTGATCTCGACGCCGGCTGCTTCTAAGTCAGGTACTGCTCTTGTTGCTCCTTCTGTTGAGGGAGCCAGCCTTAGCTCTCTGGAGCGAACTCCTCCTCTTCCACCTGGTTTTCTAGAACTTTTGGATGTGCTTTCTTCTTCCTTGAGTTCTTCTGAGGTAGGTGTGCTCCCTGAAGTAGTTACTTGGAAGGAGCTTACCGTTTCTCCACATAAAAAATCAAGCATCGTCAATTTCATTGTTGGACATTTGGCAGGTGGTTAATCGAACTGAGCGTATTTTGACTGATACTGTTCCTGCTTTGTGTCAATTCACAAAAGATTTGATTGCTAAATTTCAAAGCCTGGATTCTCAAATTGCTTCTTTAAATTCTACTGTTATGAATGTGGATAAACAAGTTAGTTCATTTTCCTTATTTCAGGCTAGGGTTATGAAAGATAGTACGTTTATACAGCAGAAACTTGAAAAAATGGAGAATTTATCTCGTAGCAGGAATTTACGGATACTTAATTTTCCTTGCACATCTCTTATTTATCCTTCAATTTGCTTAAGGAAATACCTAAAGGATGTCTTTCTCTTGTCTAATGCGGATACTTTGTTGTTACTTAAGTGTTACTTTGTTCCCTCTAAAGTTGGGGTATCCAATGTAGATGAGGTAGTTGAAGATCTTGATGGTAGAAATGAATTTAATTTGATGGCATTTCTAGAGGATACTCAAGATTTGATCTCGACTAGGGCTACCTTGTTAGTATCTTTGTTCTCAGATGATGATAAAGTAGATATTCTTAAAGCCTGTTTTCGAAAGAAAGATTTATTATTCTGTGGAGATAAAGTATCTATATTTCCTGATGTGTCTC